>CM053026.1:531080671-531716466 GCA_028564925.1 Lithobates sylvaticus | reverse complement strand
TTCCTCCTAGGCTCCACCCACTACATCTGGAAGCTTCTCCGAGGTTTCATAAACAGGGGGAGGCACCAGAGATGCTGCTTGCTGAGTCACCCAACCTCCCCGAGTCACTCAACCTTGACCTAGATTCAACATAAGCCCAACTCTCAACCAAACCAATTTTCCTACACTAAAAAAACTATTTACATCTAGCACACTAGCTAGATGGTGCTACACTTTATTAATAGAGCACTTTTCATTGGAGGAGGACAGAGGATTTCAAGACAGAAGCTACCAACACAGAGGACACCTGTCACTGAATGTAGACAGCGCCCTCCTCTAGTTAGGCTACTAGATAAATTTAGTTCTTGGCTTCACTGTAGTGAGTGAAGCAGTGAAAGATTTTGTTTTGGTCTGTTCAGGGTTTCCTGAGTTGAGGGTTTGATTCCTCCCACCTGCCTCTGAAAGAGATTTCCAGGGTATAGGGCAGGGAGATTCAAATACAGACCCTGGAGGAAGGTATATAATTTTATTGCTGGAAATACGAAAAATTGCTGGAAATACAAAACATTTCTGCACCCCTGTGACCCAGACTGTGACCCAGACTCCCAGTGGGCTAATGCCCACTGTTGGCTGACATCACACAGCCCATCCAGGCTCTGCAGGGATCTCAACTTTAAGGTCGGGATCCACCCAGATGCCTGACTGGTAACTGGCTCACCCTTTCAGTGTGCTAATGAGAGCATAAGCCAGCCACTCCTGCCCCTTCCACAGCCCAGCGCTCCAGTCCGCACTGGAGGAGCAGAGGAGACAGCTTGCTCTCTGCTTAGCGAACCCCAAGAACAGAGCGATCATCGGTCATGTGATTGCTTGGTCTTACAGCCAGTGGAGGACTGTAGCAGCATCAGATTGATGCTGCAGCCATATAGGCGAGTATAATAAAAGAAATAATACAGCGCTTAACAAACATGTGTCCATATACGTAAAAACAAATAAACAATGATATATAATATGTAACAAAAGTCCATGTGAACCGTGAAAATAATAAACAACTAAATAGGTGCTTCACATCCAAAGTGTAAAGTTGCAGGGGATATTTCACATCTACTAATCAAAGATGCAAGGCAGAAAATTGCAGACAAGTTCAGGTGTGACAAAACAACCCCACATGTGTCCCCACTCACCGGATCATGATGACACCCAGCTTTGCAGTCTGGGAGTCAGATTAGACTTGTAAAAATATCCACAGGGAATTGCTGGATGGCAGGAATGGCTGATAAAAATTAGGAAACAAACGATCCTTCCACATTAATTCTCAATCATGAGAGAAACAGGTACCCATAGAGCAGTGGCGGCTGGTGCTCAAAATTTTTGGGGGGGGCGCAAACAAACGCTGCCACTGTGCCCATTAAACGCTGCCACTGTGCCCATTAAACGCTGCCACTGTGCCCATCAAACGCTGCCACTGTGCCCCAAGTGCTGCCACTGTGCCCCAAGTTCTGCCATTGTGCCCCAAGTTCTGCCACTGTGCCCCAAGTTCTGCCATTGTGCCCCTTAAGTGCTGCCACTGTGCCCCAAGTGCTGCCACTGTGCCCCAAGTTCTGCCACTGTGCCCCAAGTTCTGCCATTGTGCCCCAAGTTCTGTCACTGTGCCCCAAGTTCTGCCATTGTGCCCCTTAAGTGCTGCCACTGTGCCCCTTAAGTGCTGCCACTGTGCCCCTTAAGTGCTGCCACTGTGCCCTCAAGTGCTGCCACTGTGCCCCCTGCCTGCCCTCTGCACTTACCTTGTCCCGGTGTGCAGCTGGTGACGGCGTCAGGCGACGAGCGGTGTCTCTGTCGGATGTCTTCTCCCGCGCTCCTCCTGTCTTCTTCTGCAGTGATTGGACGCCTAGCGTCCAATCACAGCGCCTGTGACTTCAGCCAATCAGGTGACAGGTAACAGACCTGGCAACCTGATTGGCTGAGAGGCGGGTCTGTGTTAGGGAAGCGATGTATTCGCTTCCCTAACACAATACTGTGTAAGCAGCGAACGCAAAGCATTGCGCCCGCTGTTTACACTTAGGGAAGCCTATTAGAGCCCACCGCTCTAATAAGGTCCCCTATTAGAGCTTACAGCTCTAATAGGGGCGCTTCCAGCAACACCCCCCCCACTGTAATTCAGATGCCCGGCGCCCGATCAGGGCCGGACACCTGAATAGGGGGCGGCAGCGGTGACAATAGATAGATTCATGCAATGCATGAATCTATCTATTGGTGATAGAGCGGTGCAGGAGAGGGGGGGCGGCGCTCCTGCGCCCTCTATGCACGCACCGCCACTGCCATAGAGGAAAGAAAGGGACCAATAGTGAAGTATTCTAGGAAAAAGGGATTTATTGCACATACAAGGGCATACTTACAAACGTAAGTTAAAAGTAGGCATTGGAAATGGTATAAAACTGCTGCAAACAAGACCGGAAGTGGTGTCAGAACTGGAAGTGTGTCACGTCAATGCATTTCGCCCTCCCACAGGGCGTCATTATAGGACCATATAGGCGAGTATGAATGTTTATTTTTATTTTATTTTTTCCCCACAATGCTACTATAATTTATAGTAAAGTATATGAGAAAGTTAGAACTTTTAGCTGGTCTGCTGGCTTTCTTCTTATTTCTTTCAGGGTGAAGTCGGCCCAGAGTTCCTGGGGAGAAGCTGAGATGGGATGAAGCTGTGCTGAACAGATTGAGGCCTAGCTGATCACTGGATTGCTGACTGACATTTTGGCGCGAAAGTCAACATCCAATAATAAAGCACCCTTACCTTTTATATAGAACTGTAAGTAAGGGCTTGTAGCAGTTTTATCTACAACAGCAAATTGCGACCTTTATAGAGGAGAGATTTACTTCAGGAAATCACACAGCCTGCTTAGACCTCAGGTGAAGAAATCTTCCTGTAAGCACTGGAGCTACCTCAAGGATACATCGAAAAGAGACTCACACTTGATCCCCACGGTTTGTTTGCTCTCTAAGAAGTGGAAGACCTGGTGCTCGCCATCTACCTGGAGGAACACCGTCCATTCCCTCTTACCGTGATGGGATGCATACCAATGGACGTGGCAACCCTACGAATTTAAGCCACAAACTGAGCAAGCCTGTAAACTTTGAAAGAGCGCTGTGACTGCACTCCAGGGTTGTAATTCACTCAGTTTTATGCCCCTTGGATACTATTAAGTCACTGACTTGTTGTTAAAGGTTTTGGGATCAAGCTACAAGCCAAGTTATGTTGGGGAATAGGCTGCGTGGCAGGGAGTTAGTTGTTATGTGTATGGTCGCTCACCCACCCTTAATTTTAAGTGTGCTCACCACTCATCTGCTCTCTCTGTATACACACTTCAGGATTTACTTGTGTACTAGACCGCCAGAAAGTGTCTCCATACCTCTACTTATTAATCTGATTACTCATGCTAACCATTTTTTAACAGGTGTACTAATGTCTGAAATTACACTGCTCTCTTGGAATGTACGGGGGCTTAATAAATTCAAAAGGTCCTTATTGTTTAAATACCTCAGCACGCACAAACCCCATATATTGTTTCTCCAGGAAACGCATTTGACTGGCAGCAAAGTCCTCACTTTGCGCAGGGCATGGCAAGGCAATCTTTTCACACTACCTACTGCAGGTATGCCTGAGGGGTAGCGATACTCATTAACAAGTCTCTTTCCTGTAAGGTTGTGAGTGTCATTACAGACCCTGGAGGAAGGTAAATCATTTTATTGCTGGAAATGCATGCAGTATTGTGGGCATTGGTAAATGTCTATTTACCCCACACCCCCCCCCCCCCCCCAGTAGAATTCTCCATACTGCATACGAAAAGCTTGCACCCTTCCAATCTGCTCATGTATTAATTGGAGGGGACTTTAACTCCATTCTAGATGCCGTTCTTGACTCCTCTAACACACAATGAAAGGGGAGCCCAGAACTCAGGCACTGGGCTGACACTTTCGCCCTAACTGAACTTTGGAGATGGAGGCACGCTTCTGCCAATGCATTTTCACACTTGTCCTCCTCTCATAAATCAAGCTCAAGGATCGACCTGGCATTTGGCAGCACTTCTGTCCTCTCAAAGCTATCCGAGACCTCCTATCTCCCAATGGGGCTATCAGATCATTCCCCTTTGGAGATATGTCTCAATGTGGGCGAGAGGAGTGACCCAGGCACCTGGAGATTGGCTCTGCGGTGGATCCAAAATGAAAAAGTTGCAGATACTGTCACTCCACTATTAGACTCTTACTGGCCTGCCAATTTGGATACGGCTTCTGTAGAAACGGTATGGGAAGCTTTCAAAGCGACCATGAGGGGTTACTACATTTCAGCCATTAAAGCGTCAAGGGCTGACTATAAATTCTTGACTTCACAACTTGAAGACCGTGCATCCGAAGCGGCTGACTGCTTTGCACGTAACCCCTCTCCGGAGGCCTATCTGCTATTGGCACAGGCGAGAAGAGAGGTAAACCTACACTATACCACTTTAACAAACAATGATGTTAATTTATTAGCTGGTTGTATTAGTCAGGTGACAAGAACGGCAGACTGTTAGCTAATCTTGTTGCTAACCCACGCTACCAGACGGTAGTATCTGAACTGCATACACCTGATGGGGAGACAATTGTGGGCATGAGAGCCATACTTCAGGAATTTGGGAACTACTTCAGGAACTGTATGGCCAATCTCAGCCTGTCTCTACTGAACTCATGGCAGAGGAAATTTGGAAGCTCTCCCTTCCCTCTCTAGAGCTGGAAGATGTGGAGGCTCTTGACGCCCAGATCTCCACTCTGGAGATCGAGACATCGATTTCATCCCTTCCCCCGCTAAGACGCCAGGCCCAGACGGTCTACCGGGAGACTGGTATAGGATGTACGCAAAGAGGTTGGCCCCCAGACTACGAGCCCTCTACACGCAATATCTAGAGAATGGGTCTCTCCCACCTACCTTGTACCAGGCCCACATAGTTCTCATTCCCAAACCTGGGAAGGACCCGAGCCTTTGAGCCTCATATAGGCCTATCTCACTTCTAAATTATGACTTAAAAATCCTAGCCAAGATTCTCGCTGCTAGATTGGTTAAAGTATTACCCTCCCTTGTCAACTTAGGTGCAGCATTTCCTAAGTACGTACCCAGGACTGCAAGATGTACTAAAGCAGGCGGACATGTAGCCATTTCAGGCGGTCATACACAGCCAGTGCTCGTTTGGCTGAAATACAGCGGGAATTCCACCTGCCCGTAAACAGCCTGTGACATGCCCACCAGGTGGAACTCAGCTTTGGGAATGCTGCAGTGGTTATACATGCAGCATAGGGCCGTCAATGAGTACCTGTGCCAGTACGGCGCAATGACAGTCTCAGGCCACCTCTGCTTTTTTTCCCATGCCAATGGCTGATCATTAAGGATGCATGCACTGTATTGTCACCATTTGAGGAGGCCGCAAGGATGGTGAGCCGTGACAGTGCATGCATCAGTGACTCAATCCCTGTTGTGTTCCTGCTGGAGCAGACTCTGCATGGCATTATGGACAGGGCACTGGAGGCAGAGCAGCAGGAGGAGGAGGAGGACTTCCTTTCCTCCCAAGGCCCACTTTATCCAGACACCATCATTCCTATATCACAGAACACACAGGAGGAGAGAGGGGAGGAGGATGAGGAGGAGGATTCTGGCACTTTCATAGGCTTCGAAGAAGAGGAAGACATGCGTCAATCTGTAAGCGATAGCTTTCCAACCCCAGGACCCTTGGAGTAGTACGTGGCTGGGATGAGGAAGTTCCAGACGCTGTCATCCTGAGTGACCCCGAGGAGTCTGCTTCTCAAGCGTCTGCAAATTTGAGGCGCATGGGCAACCTCATGCTTCAAAGCCTTCGAAAGGACCCAAGAATACGTGGCATAAAGGAGAAGGAGGATTACTCTTTGGCAACCCTCCTTCACCACCTGTATCAAGGGAAGGTCTCAGAACTCATCCCGTCTCCACAGAGAGTGCAGAAGATAAAATCTCTTGAGGACACGTTAAAGAGGATTTTATTGAACATTTTTCCTTACTCCAGTAGGGTACAGTGTCATGGAAAACATAGTTTTGAGTCTTCTGTTGGTCAAGAGAGGAGCATTGGAGAAGGCGTCCGCCTAAGTGAGGCATTTCAGAATTTTTTTAGTTCTCCCCACCCAGGGCTGTCAGCTTCTACATCCCATCGGTAGCATCTGCATCACAAGGTGGACGATTACCTCGGGGGCCAAAACAGAGATGGCGAGCTTTCCAGCTGATGATCCACTGACTTACCGGGTCATGAGAATAGACCACTGACCAGAACTTGCCCAGTATGCTATTGAGTTGTTGGGCTGCCCTGCATCCAGCGTGTTTTCAGAATGGGCATTCAGTGCTGCAGGAGGTTTTGTTACTGATCATAGAACGCGTCTGTCCACAGTCTCTGTCGACCGTTTGACTTTTATAAAAATGAATCAGTCCTGGATTACCAGCTAATTAAGTCTTTTTGGGATGTGGAATCTCTGCAGGACTTCAAGGCTGCCTAGCTTTGAGGGTGTTCAATCATTTCATCTGGAAGAATGTTTTTGGTATAGGTTTCATGGGCACAATTAACACCCAAAAATGTTTCTGCATATTATTGCAATTCTTTACAGCAAGGCCAATTTTTGCTTTCATCAAGAGTACCTCTATAGGGTTACGGTGGGAAGGCGCAACCGACAGCCAAAGAACAATTTTTCTGCACCTGTTTGACAGGTGCATATAATTGCAATTTTTAACAGCAAGGCCAATTCTTGCTTTCATCAAGATTACCTCTATAGGGTTATGGTGGGAAGGCGCCACAGACACCAAAAGACCAATTTTTCTGCCTGTTTGACAGGTACATAGCATTGCAATTTTTTACAGCACCCGTTAATACTATCCAAAGTCAAAGAGACACCAGAATATATCCCAAAAATCTCTAATCTTGTTCCTAGTGCACTACATTGTGGCCTCATCATACACACTGGCTCCTCAGCTGTTGCAGAGCAAAATAAAGGCAGCTTGCAGGGAAAATTTCATTTTTTTTGGCTTCATAAATGCAATTATTACTGCAGCAGATTATAGACATGGTACAGATCTGCCACTTTACAGGTAGACTAAGCGGACCCCCCAGGCACTATTTTGGAAGGAATTTTTCATGTTTATGCTTTCACTTTAAAAATCAAAAAAGCCAGGGTGCCGTCATAAATTTGGGAAATGGCAAAACAATAAGTTTTAATTAGAGTCCATTTGGACACTAGCACTGTGAAGACCGGTGTGTGAAACGCCTTTTCACAGGAGCTTAGCAGGTGATGTCTTTATCGTGCCAAAAGAATCCAAGAGTATAATAATCTGAAAAAGACAGGAAAATGCAGATCGTGCGATGTAGTCGTTGTGTGTATGCGTTTCTAAAACATTGGGTAGATGTATCTCATGTAAATACATAAACATGTTTATCCAAAGTCATGAGTGTGGAGCAGGGATGGACTGGTCTGACAGTTTCCTGGCTGATCGCTTCTGGCAGAAGCAATGTAGATTTTTTTATAGGGCACCAGAGCAGCCCGGGGGGCAATTGCTTGTCTGCCCTTCAGACGGCTCTGATGCCCTGTGAAAAAGGCAACACAACTTCTGCCAGAAGTGATGAGCCAGGAAACTGTTGGGAGGAGAGCCGGCCAGACCACACAGAGAGAGAATCTCCCGCTGTGACACAGCTTGGATATGAAACGCCAGCCGCTGTCAAACAAAGTCGTGCCTCCTACACCTGCTCCTATGATAGACAGCACACTGGTCCAATGTCAGGAAAATTAATCAGTGTGCAGTTTATCATAGAAGCTGGTCCAGGAGGTGGGACTTTGTTTGATAGCGGCTGACATTTTAGATCCAAGGTGTGTCACAGTGGGAGATCCTGTCTCTGTGTGATCCGGCTAGCTCTCCTCTCGATTCCTCCCCCTGATCCCCCCATGCAGTTGATTGGCTGCATTAATGGGCACTGATGAGCAGCACTGATAGGCTGCATTGATGGGCACTTCTGAGGCTGCACTAATGGGCATTGATAAGGTTGCACTGATAGGTACTGATGAGGCTGCACTGATGGCTACTGATGAGGTGGCACTGATAAGCTGCACTGATCGGGCTGCACTGATAAGGCAGTAGTGATATAATGCACTGATGGGCACTGATATGCTGCACTTATGGGCACTAATAGGCTGCACTGATGGGCACTAATAGGCAGCACTGATGGGCACTGATGAAGCTGCACTGATGGCCATTGATGAGGTGGCACTGATGGGCACTGATGAGGTGGCAATGATGGGCACTGAGAAGCTGCACTGCTGGGCACTGATGAGGCTGCATTGATAAGGCAGCACTGATATACTGCACTGATGGGCACTAATATGCTGCACTGATGGGCAGTGATGGGGCTGCACTTATGGGCACTGATAGGCTGCCCTGATGGGCACTGATAATGCTGAACTGATGGGCACTGATGAGGTTGCACTGACAGGCATTGATAGTCTGCACTGATGTGCACTATTGAGGCTGCACTGATGGGCACTGATAGGCTGCACTGATGGGCACTGATGAGGCTACACTGATGGACACTTAGGCCCCTTTCACACTGGGGCGGTTTGCAGGCGTTATTGCGCTAAGAATAGCGCCTGCAAACCGACCCGAAACAGCTGTTGCTGTTTCTTCAGTGTGAAAGCCCGAGGGCTTTCACACTGAAGCGGTGCGCTTGCAGGACGCTAAAAAATGTCCTGCAAGCCGCATCTTTGGCTCGCTATAGGAGCGGTATATTTACCGCTCCTATAGTGCCCGGTCCCATTGAAAACAATGGGGGAGCGCGCCGAACCGGCCCGCAAAACGCAGCTGCAGCGGCGGTTTGCGGGCGGTATTGACCCTTTTTCGGCCGCTCGCGGGGGTAAAAACACCCCGCGAGCGGCCGCAATGCGCCGCTAAAATGCCGGTAAAGCGGCGCTAAATATAGCGCCGCTTTACCGCCAGCGCCCCCACCGCTCCAGTGTGAAAGTAGCCTTAAGAGGCTGCACTCATGGGTACTGATGAGGCTGCATTGATGTGCACTGATGAGGCTGCAATGATGGGTACTGATATGCTTTATGTTAATGTTGTTAAAATTGTTGTTGTTAATATTTATTTTTGTACCTTAATTCTGCATAAAACATTTAACAGTGTCATTTCATGAGATAATTTATGAGGGCGTGTTTAGGGGCGGAATTAGGGGCGGAGCAGGGTAGGGATTGGGTGGGGCAACTGGTGGCGAGTAATTCTTAAGGCCTAGCTAGTAGCTCAGGACTTAAAATTTTGAGGGCTGCTTTAGGGGATCATTTACATTATTTGAATTTTTGTATTCAAAAACTGCATGCTGCAGTTGGGACCTCTGGAGATGAGATGGGGTTTTACATCATAAAAGGAGAAATACAATATTAACATTAAAAACAGGAAAAGTACTAGACAAGTAGGAACATAGATATATCTGACTGGGTCCCAAAGCAAAATCTTTATATGTTCCACTGGCTTGCCAAACTCTATCTTTAAGTCAGCGTCACTTCTGATACTATTAGCTCTCAAATTCAAAATCTATTTGCAAATAATTTTGCATATGAATTTTTTTATGTAAGGTTATTAGCCTTACATAAGAAATTCATAGGCAAATTTATTTGCCAAATGCTTGTAATGCTTCCTTGTGCCAGACTGTGCTGGGTACCCTGTACTTTTGGGCCTGATGACAACTTCATCGTCTTCTATTGTTGTAATTATGCATTTAGGCATACAGGTAAACATGTGCCTTTTAATGATTGTATATTTTTCCACCACACCCATGCCACTAGTGTTTGCTTACCTATTGGAAGTTTACACAAGAGAGTTTGCCAAAAAAAGCATGCATGAAAAGATTAACATCAAGGTCCATGTGTGCTTTTTCATGAGATTAGTTTCAGATCTTTGCGTATCAGGAAGGCACACAAAATCACACGCTTTACCAACACACAGAGAAATGTGCTGACCTTAAAGTGGTTGTAAACCCTTTACAACCACTTTAACCTACAGGTAAGCTTAGATTAAGGCTTACCTGTAGGTGCTTGAAATATCTCCCAGACCTGCACGATCTAGAAGATATTTGCAAATCGCCATAGGGCGATTTCTTCTGCGCATGCACCAGAGTTAGAAAGGGTGCACTGTGGCGTTTCTAGCTCGGATCATACCATTAAAGGCGGCTCCTGCGTGCATGCGCGGGAGTTATGTCACGCAACGTCACGCGACTATGGCCAGTCACTGAGCCGGAGTTCGCAGCCATGGAAGGAATAAGGGAAAAAGAATAGACACTTGCTACGAGGAAGACGGGGACATTGCGGGCTTCTTCTGCAGGTAAGTGTCACATAATAGGCAACTATGCGATGCATAGTAGCCCATTATGCTTTACCTTTGTAGGGAAACAAAGAGGAAGTAACACCCATCAGGGTTTACTTCCTCTTTAAGCTGATATGCAACGGTGCCATTAATTATATATCTTATGCATCTGTAAACGTGTGTGTTTTTGGAAAAGAGTCAGGGACATCTTTTCCACATTTCTCATGCATAGGACAGCAAATTAAAACGAAAAGGCTGCCCTATGCAGGAACACGTTAAAACGAAATGCGTCTGTGCTTGGTCGAACTTCTAGATGTGGACCAAGCCCTAGACAGTAACATAGGAATCTCAGGTAAATTCAAACCCTTACATCCATATGTCTTATTTCAATCTATCATATAAACTTTAATCTCACCTATTTACCCTCCCACTCTTATACATTACACTATGTGTACGTAGGTGTAACCTGTAATCTCTCTTTATATTAAAGTGATTGTAAATGTAGAAATAAAAAAACAGGTTTATACTTACCCGTAGAGTTGGGCTGAACATCCCCCGGTTCAGTTTGCGTCAGGACTCTCGAACATCGCAAAAGTTCGGACCCAAACTGTGAACCCTATTAAAGTCTTTGGGACCCCGAACTTGAAAAATCTAAAGTGCTCATTTTGAAGGCATTTTATATGCAAGTTATTGGCCATAAAAATGGTATGGGGGCCTGGGTACTGCCCTGGGGGAAATCGATGCAAACATTTTTTTTTTTTTAAAAGATCAATTTTAAAGGAGCAGTGATTTTAATGATGCTTAAAGGGAAACAATAAAAATGAAAAATGCCTTTAAATATAGTGCTTAGTGGGGTTCCTTTAGTCTGCCTGTAAAGTGGCGCATCTATACAGTCTATAGAACCTGATGCAGCAAAACTGACATATAGAAAAAAATGACATTTAAATTGATTTTCCCCGGCTGCAAGCGTTCTTTATTTTGTAGATAATGGCATGGGGAATGCCAGCCTGTATGATTGGGCACATGAGATTTTTTTGATGAATTCTGGTGTCTCTTTGACAGACTTTGGATGGAAATAACCAATGTTTGCACTACAGTGAGCAAGCCTTATGTGAAGAAGCCAAATTATAGTACATTAAGGCCAAGATTACCAATTTTTATTTAGATAAAGTTTGGTGTCTCTTTCGCAGACCTTGGATAGAAGTAACAGCAAAAATGTGGCTTTGGGTGTTGGTGGTGCCTCTTCAAAAAATACTGTTTATTTTTCTTAACAAAACATACAAAACCAATGTCCAACAATAACCTCAAAAGAGACGTTTTCAAAATAAATTTACAAAAAATTGCTTTATTCTCTCATCTCACCATCTTCTACCAGCTCTTCTACTCCTTGCATATACAATACATTATTACACTTTATCATCTTTATCAACTTCTTCAACATGCCCAGACAATGCCCACATTAATATATTCTTCTGTATTGGCGAGCTGCATGTTCATGTATGCAGCCGCAGAGACTAGGAATACCTTGTATTCTGGGAGATAACAGCTCCACAATCTGATGCAATAGGTTGGCTGCTCTCTACTGTTCCATGATGGCTGCCTCTGGAGGACATCCTGCCTTATTGGGGTTGGACCTCCCCCATCACTTTCCTCCTCTGCTCTATCCGACATTTAATTTGCATCAGTGACCTCATCATCATCAACCCCTTCATCCTCTTTATCACTGGAGCCAGTTTGACAATACGCTGCGGCTGGGGGAACATCACTGCCAATTTGTTGTTTATCAGTGTTCTCCCCTCTCTGTAGGCTTATGTTACTCCCTTCCTCAACCTCAGAACCAACATCAGAATCCTGTGCATTCTCAAGAAGCAAGTGGTTGTGTTGTACTTTGGGTCAGTGGAGCTCTGTACTGGGATCCCCGGGCAAAAGCTCTGAACTGTAATCGGAAGTGGGAGGAGAGCCTTGAACTTGGGGGAGGGGGGGAGAGCTGTGCAGGCCTGCACTCTGCACCTACCTCACCCCTGCACTCTGCACCTACCTCAGCCCTGAACTCTGCACCTACCTCAGCCCTGCTGCACTCTGCACCTACCACACCCCTGCACTGTGCACCTACCGCACCCCTGCACTGTGCACCTAGCGCACCCCTGCACTCTGCCCCTAGCGCACCCCTGCACTCTGCACCTACCGCACCCCTGCACTCTGCACCTAGCACATCCCTGCACTTTGCACCTAGCGCACCCCTGTACTCTGCACCTAGTGCACACCTGCCCTCTGCACCTAGCACACCTAACGAACCCCTGCACTCTGCACCTAGCGCACCCCTGCACTCTCCACCTAGTGCACCCCTGCACCTAACGCACCCCTGCACCTAGTGCCCCCTGCACTCTGCACCTAGCACACCCCTGCACACTGCACATAGCGCACCCCTGAACCCTGCAGTCTGTACGTAGCACACCCATGAACCCTGCTCTCTGTACGTAGCGCACCCATGAACCCTGCACTCTGCACATAGCGCACCCCTCAACCCTGCACGTAGCACACCCCTCAACCCTGCACTCTGCACGTAGCACACCCTAAACCCTGGACTCTGCACATAGCACATCCCTCAACCTTGCACTTTGCACATAGCACACAACACAACCCTGCACTCTGTATATAGCGCACCCCTGCACTCTGTACCTAGTGTACCCCTGAACCCTGCACCCTTCAACTCTGTATGTAGCACACCTTTTAACTATGCACTCTTTATGTAGTCTACCCCTTAACCCTGCACAATGTACATAGCACACCCCTCAATCCTAGTGTAGTTTGACCCCACCCGAAATTTGATGTAGAGGTTATGATGTGCAGTAACCTCTAGTAACCAATCAGTGAGCAATAATGATTTGCAGTAACCTCTGGAAACCAATTAGTGAGCAGTAATGATGTTATGCAACTTCTAGCAACCAGTCAGTAAGCGGTAATGATGTGCAGTAACCTCTAGCAATAAATCAGTAAGCGGAAATTATGTGCTGTAACCTCTAGCAACTAATCAGTGAGCGGTAATGATGTGCTGTAACCTCTGTCAGCCAATTGCAATCACTGCCTGATCTTCTGCAGTAAACCCATGTTGAGTCTAGCTGGGGGGGCAAGAAAATGTTTCCCAATCAATATTAAATAATACTTCATATTCCCATCGCACACGTTCCTAGATAAGCTCTCAAAGTTTGGGTGCTGCAGCAACAACCAGCTGGAGACTGGTTCAAGTCACAAAGTAGATATTTGCCAGCACACCATGGTTTAACACAAAGTAGCGCCAAAACTGATTATTTATTGCATTTTCACAACACAAGGAGAGTGCAACATTTCAGAGTCACGCAGGACCGCTTCGTCAATATTAAAGATGGCCCTGCTCAGCTTGGATGATAGAGGACAAGGATGGTTTAGTAAGCCAGTCCTCCACCTCCTCTACATGCTGTGGCTGAATAGCACGGGCAACATCACTAAACAGAAAAAAAACGTGCCCTGCCTGAGGATAGACTACATCCACCTTTGCCTGTGGACACAGACGCTGCTGGCCCCCTAATAGTGGCATGGGAATGTCTGCCTCTCCTTGTTGGCCTCCCAGACATGATGGGAGAGGGGACTTATTATCCAAATTTAATAGATACTGGGAAATGTGTAATTGGATGCACTTTATTCAGTGAAAAATGGTGTTTGGTGCACCTTAAATTGAGGACTGCCGCTGACAAAAATGTAAAAACTATAAAGAAAATAAAAAGATAAAGAAGAGGATAAAACAGCAGTGTCACAGTCAGAAAAACTGCGGTTGACAATTTTAAAAAAGAGGGCGGGCAGGCACGGGAAACCCCCACCCCCCAAAAAAAAATGAATAAAAAGGGGTTATGTAATGTAAAACACTGCACTACACTCACACCACACTGACACTACACTGAAACACTACACTACACTCACATTATACTCACACACACTACACTGATACTACACTATACTCACAGTACACTAATGCCGCGTACACACGAAGGGACTTTGTCCGCCGGACTTTCCAGCTGGGCTTCGGCAGACTTGAAAGCGAACGGACTTGACCACACACGATCACGCTAAAAGTCCGGCGGTTCACGCGATGACGTACAGCACGTACGACGGGACTAGAAAAAGGAAGCTCAAGATCCAAAACGACACCCTTTGGGCACCGTTAACTAATCTCGTGTGTATCTCGTGTTAGTTGACGTTTGGTTAGAACCGATTCGCGCTTCTCAGACTTAATTCGCTCGTTTCTGCCGTTCAGTTTGTGCTTGTGAGGTTTGTATCTGTCTTTCAGTGCGTGTGGATCAGTTCGTACCTGTTCTCAGGCCGTTCTGGTCCGCTCGTTCCTGTTCTTCAGGTCGTTCTTCATAGGCCTTGCTGTTCTTCAGTGCGTTCAGTTAAGTTTTTTGTTTGATCAGCCGACCGTTTTGAAGCCATGGAGTGTGGACGTACTCGGGAACGAGTTTGTGCTGTGCAGGGGCTCGGTGTTGCGGTTAACACTTTGGCCCGAGTCCAGTCCATAAACAGGGTGAGGAGGAGTTCATGGACCAAGAATTGGCTGCGCCAGCGTGGCCAATTCTCACATATGCCTTTGCTTCGTGAGATCCGTGAGAATAATCCTGATGATTTCAGGAATTATCCCAGGATAATCTCAGGATGACGGACCCCATTTTTCACCGCCTGTTGGCTTCGCTGTCCCCTTTTATCAGCAGGCAGAATACCTGCATGCGGCAAGCCATCACTCCGGAGCAGAGGCTAGTCGCCACGTTGCGTTACTTGGCGACGGGGAGAAGCTTGCAGGACCTCAAGTTCACGACAGGCATCTCCCCCCAGGCTCTGGGGATCATTATTCCAGAGACCTGTTCTGCCATTATTCACATCCTGCAGGAGGAATACATTAAGGTAAGTTTTCTCATTTAAAATTACATATGTCTTGTATGTTTGCTAATGTAGTGCATCAATTTCATCATTAGCCAATTACCATGATAGGACTATTCTATGAATGTCCCCTATTCATGCATGCATTTAGAAATTGTATTATTGTTTTTTTTGGCGGTTCACTTAGAAATTGCTTTTGAATTTCTTCTTTAGTGGCTTACATGCATATTTGGCTTGCACCAACCTCCCCAGCATGGAATCTTGGGCCCATAAACGCCCATAGCCTAGTCCCTTTATTAGAACAAAAATGTATCTTAACAGCTCCATTGTACTGCTTTCCTCACCCCCCTTTCACCCCCCTTGCCCCTCTTTTTTAAATTCAGTTCATGTGTACTGTGTGACCTTATAATTAATTCCCCCCCCCCCCCCACCTTGTTAAATTCAGTTCATGTGTACTGTGTGACCTTATAATTAATTCCCCCCCCCCCCCCCCCCCCCCCCCCCACCTTGTTAAATTCAGTTCATGTGTACTGTGTGACCTTATAATTAATTCCCCCCCCCCACCTTGTTAAATTCAGTTCATGTGTACTGTGTGACCTTATAATTAATTCCCCCCCCACTTTGTTAAATTCAGTTCATGTGTACTGTGTGACCTTATAATTAATCCCCCCCCACCTTGTTAAATTCAGTTCATGTGTACTGTGTGACCTTATAATTAACCCCCCCCCACCTTGTTAAATTCAGTTCATGTGTACTGTGTGACCTTATAATTAATTCCCACCCCCCACCTTGTTAAATTCAGTTCATGTGTACTGTGTGACCTTATAATTAATTCCCCCCCCCCCACCTTGTTAAATTCAGTTCATGTGTACTGTGTGACCTTATAATTAATTCCCCCCCCCACCTTGTTAAATTCAGTTCATGTGTACTGTGTGACCTTATAATTAACCCCCCCCCACCTTGTTAAATTCAGTTCATGTGTACTGTGTGACCTTATAATTACCCCCCCCCCCCCACCCACCTTGTTAAATTCAGTTCATGTGTACTGTGTGACCTTATAATTAATCCCCCCCACCTTGTTAAATTCAGTTCATGTGTACTGTGTGACCTTATAATTAATTCCCCCCCACCTTGTTAAATTCAGTTCATGTGTACTGTGTGACCTTATAATTAACCCCCCCCCCACCTTGTTAAATTCAGTTCATGTGTACTGTGTGACCTTATAATTAATTTCCCCCCCCCCACCTTGTTAAATTCAGTTCATGTGTACTGTGTGACCTTATAATTAATTCCCCCCTCACCTTGTTAAATTCAGTTCATGTGTACTGTGTGACCTTATAATTAATCCCCCCCCACCTTGTTAAATTCAGTTCATGTGTACTGTGTGACCTTATAATTAATTCCCCCCCCACCCACCTTGTTAAATTCAGTTCATGTGTACTGTGTGACCTTATAATTAATCCCCCCCCACCTTGTTAAATTCAGTTCATGTGTACTGTGTGACCTTATAATTAATTCCCCCCCCCACCTTGTTAAATTCAGTTCATGTGTACTGTGTGACCTTATAATTAACCCCCCCCCACCTTGTTAAATTCAGTTCATGTGTACTGTGTGACCTTATAATTAATTCCCCCCCCCACCTTGTTAAATTCCGTTCATGTGTACTGTGTGACCTTATAATTAATCCCCCCCCCCACCTTGTTAAATTCAGTTCATGTGTACTGTGTGACCTTATAATTAATCCCCCCCACCTTGTTAAATTCAGTTCATGTGTACTGTGTGACCTTATAATTAATTCCCCCCACCTTGTTAAATTCAGTTCATGTGTACCTTGTGACCTTATAATTAATCCCCCCCCCACCTTGTTAAATTCAGCTCATGTTTACTGTGTGACCTTATAATTAATCCCCCCCCCCAGCTTGTTAAATTCAGTTCATGTGTACTGTGTGACCTTTTAGAATTAATTACTTCCCACCCACATCCCCATTATTATCTTCTCTGGGCCATCAGAGGGGTCATCAATCAGAGAATTGGCCCTTATCTTTCAGATTTTAGATTTTTTAAAGGACTACTTAAAAAAATACATATGTTGCTCAAAATTGTTTGTTAATTTCTTGGATTTATTTGGGGGTTTTGGCTTGTATTTACTTATAATTGTATCTTTCTGTTTGACTCCACAGTGTCCTTCCACGCCACAGGAATGGCAGACTGTGGCTTCCCAGTTTGCTGCCCGTTGGGACTTTCCCAACTGCGGAGGGGCGATTGACGGCAAACATGTCAGAATTGTGCCCCCACCCCATTCGGGGTCTTACTATTGGAACTATAAGGGGTTCAATAGTATTGTGTTGATGGCGGTGGTGTCGGCACAATATGACTTCCTTTATGTTGATGTGGGGAAAAACGGCCGGATGTCTGATGGAGGAGTCTTTAACCAGACGGAGTTCTGCCGTCGTCTCCAGACTGGTGGCCTGGAGCTGCCACCAGATGCAGAGAATGTGGAGGGACTCCCCTTTGTTTTTATTGCAGACGAGGCGTTTGGTCTGGGTGAACATCTGATGAGGCCATTTCCCCAAAGATCCCTCACCCCTGAGAGGAGGGTTTTTAATTTTCGGTTGGCCAGAGCAAGAAGGGTGGTTGAAAATGCCTTCGGCATTATGGCCAACCGTTTCCGTTTGTTTTTAACTTCTCTACATCTGGCAGAGTACAAACTGAACACAATTATTCTGAGCTGCTGCGTACTGCATAATTATCTACGAAAGCATTCGGCCAGCTACATGCTACCTATTGGACCTGAGGCCGGAGTTGACCCCGAGATGACAGGGCTGGATCATAGCCGTCTTGGCTTGGCCCCCCAATCAGCACAGCAAGTGCAGGACAGATATGTCACCTATTTTAATGGTAGGGGGGGCATTGCAATGGCAGCAGACCCTTAAAAATGACTTTCTTTTTACAAAATAAATCCATTTATTTCTGAAAAAATATTGTGGTTTTCGTATTGTTTGCTTTTCTTTTTGGCTGTTTTATATGTTCTCCTAGTGCACTTATTATAGTGAAAAACGTGTTTTGCCTTTATTAAATAAGCCCCTTTGTCAATGAACCCCAACATTTTTTGATCAAACTGGTAGTATTGAAAAAGAAGAAGCCACACATATTGTTGTTTAATTTGTGCAAACATTTTTGTTTTATTATAGTGCACATCCAAACATGTTCCTTTTTTTTTTTGGTGTTTTCCTAATTTTTTTTTTTTTTTTTTGGTGATTTCTTATCAAAAAATTTTTTTATTTCTTTTTTTTTTTTTTGTGAATCCAAAAAATTTGGGGGATTTTTTCAGAAATATTTTATATATTTTTTTTATTTATCATAATTTTTTTTTTTTTTTTTGGTAAAAAAATGAAAACATGGTTTAAAACAGTTAAAACCTTTTTTTTTTTTCTAAATATTTACACAATATAAAACTATGGAACTTACAAAGTTCAACTGGTTGATGTCACCCATGTACAGTAGAAGCCAAATTTTGAATATGCACACAAATTGAAATTCCAAATGGGTAATGTCAACATGTGCTATCTTCCATCATGGGGAATCAATGGACGTGTTTTGTGTGTGAAAGCCCTTCCTCTCACCTACTAGCATTATGATGAAGGGGTTGCAAACACAAAATGCGTACATTGAGATCCCCTGATGGCACATAACACATGTTGACACACCATGTGCATATTCAAAATTTGGCCTCTCAAATTTGGTAAAAATCGCATATCAAAAGGGGAATGAAGGACATGATTGATGCTTTGAACTGTAAAAGGGGTATTAGATTCTCCCCAAAACATCAATCATGTCCTTCATTCCCTGCTGCATGGTGGCCATCTGGTCCTGCATGATTTCCAACTGCTTTTGCATCCTTTCCAGATGCAGATTCCAGGCCATGATCTGCCCAATAAGCCTGTGGGCACTGTCCGATGAAAATGGCTCCGCAGCTTGGCCTTCCACAACCAGATCATCACCTAAAAGTTGGGTAGATAAAACCAAAGAAAAAAAAGGTCAAAAACATGCAGACATGAATTTAGTAGCTCAATCTGTGTTCTCAGACACTCACTTGGTGGGGTGCAGATGTGCTCGACTTCAAGCACCTCTTCTTCCTCCACATCCCCGCGTGGGCTTGGGCTAATTGCCCAATTAGGCTGGTGAGGCCGGGAGGTCCTGGGATGTCCTGAGTGAGGTCTGAGTCTTTTCCCCCCTATGGGAATGGAACACAAAGGTACACTTTTAATCACACTGATATTTGAGTGCCTAAATATGAATATTAAACATGGTTTCAAAGTGGTGTCCAATTATTAGCAGTTTGTTACAAGATCCTACTTGAATACATAATTGAAATCCCTATCTAATCAAACTCCAATACTTAAACCGGCCTTCCACCCTAAAGTTGAACTTCCGCTCATTGGATCCCTCCACCCCTCCGGTGTCTTATTTGGAACCTTTTAGGGGGGAGGGGTTGCAGATACCTGTCTAAGGCAGGTATTTGCACACACATCCGGCCATAGACTCCCACAGAAGTCTACGCCACTTCCCGTCCCACCGTGCTGTCTGCTGGGACACACAGGGGTCCCAGAGCTAGCGCGGACCAGTCCTATTGCATTGCGCAACTGGCACATGCCCAATAGGGAACCGGGAAGTGAAGCCGCAAAGATTAATTTCCTGATTCCAATATCAAAGATGGTGGCTGCAGCATCCAAGGGACGGTTTGGCCTCGGGTGCTGAGGTCGCTGGACCCTGTGACAGGTGAGTGTACTTATTAGAAAAGTCATCAGCTACAGTATTTGTAGATGCTGACCATTTCTTTGGAATTTGTAGCTGGACACCCTGTTTAACAGATGGAGCCCCCCCCCCCCCCAAACCATCCTCTGGAGTCCCTGTGTGAGTTACCCACAAAACCATTACTACAGTAGTAATAGTATATATCCTGACAATAATAAATAACCTTACAAGTCAAATAACCCACAGCCAGGTAAACTCAACCAACTTTATAATGACAAACGAAATTTCATTAAAACTTCGCCAGATTCCCGAACGAGATCTAATAACATCTTCGCCAGATTCCCAAACGTGATCTATTCAAATCTTTGCAAGATTCACGTACGAGTTCTATTCAAATCTTCGCAAGATTCACATACGAGTTCTATTCAAATCTTCGCAAGATTCACGTACAAGTTCTAATAAAATCTTCGCAAGATTCACGTACGAGTTCTAATAAAATCTTCGCAAGATTCACGTACGAGTTCTAATAAAATCTTCGCAAGATTCACGTACGAGTTCTAATAAAATCTTCGCAAGATTCACGTACGAGTTCTAATAAAATCTTCGCAAGATTCCCAAACGAGTTCTAATAAAATCTTCGCAAGATTCACGTACGAGTTCTAATAAATCTTCGCAAGATTCCTGAACGAGTTCTAATAAAATCTTCGCAACATTCGAGATATCAAATAGAAGCATAGTAGCGCACGTCAATGACTTACTTTTTTTGATGGCTTTTTTAATTCTCCTGTACTGATCGGGCTCCCTAGATTTAATGTCGGACCATCGCTTGCGTAGTTGATCCTTGCCCCTTCGTACGCCGAACTTATGCTCCAGGGTGCTGACAACTGTAGTGAGAATCTGGTCCTTGCGGGGCCATTTTCCCCGTCGTAATCTTCCCTTTGGAGGATGTCCACCATCTCCACCATCTCTTCAAAGGCCATATTGGTGGCCTTATATCTGCTGCTGGATGCAGATGTCTGGGGTTCTGGGCTTTCCTCCGCGCTACTTGCTGAGAATGTGTCCGCCATCTTCATCTAATTATTCACCCACAATGCAACAAGGGGAAGCGGGGCGGGGAATTCTCGTCACAAGGAACGTCATGGGCGGGCGACGAGGAGGACGCAGGCGGACTTCAACGCGTGCGCAGTGTACATAAGGCTGTTTGATGGCCACGTGTTTTACGAACGGAAGTAGCGAGCGCTCTGGACGAAGGTAAGGGTTTCTAGGATACATCACTATGATTTATTGGGTTTTGGGCCTGCATTTTTTACTCATATGTGGGTGTGGGTGTGGGTGTGTGTGTGTGGGTGTTTGTGTGGGTGTGTGTGGGTGTGTGTGTGTGTGGGTGTTGGTGGGTGTGTGTGGGTGGGTGTTGGTGGGTGTGTGTGGGTGTTGGTGGGTGTGTGTGGGTGTGTGTGGGTGTGGGGGTGGTGGGTGTTGGTGGTGTGTGTGTGGGTGTTGGTGGGGTGTGTGGGGGTGTTGGTGGGTGTTGGTGGGTGTGTGTGGGTGTTAATGGGTGTGTGTGGGTGTTGGCTGGGTGTGTGTGGGTGTGTGTGTGGTGTTGGTGGGGTGTGTGTGGGTGTTTGGTGGGTGTGTGTGTGGGTGTGTGGGTGTGTTGTGTCATTTTTTTGAATAAAAACTGAATGTGAGTTTTTAGTAACATTTGTGTTTTTTGTCTTTTGTATTGCCATTACTAACAAAAACAGAAACATGTCAACATTCAAACCAAATCCATTTAAGGAGGAGGCTTTCATGAGCCAATTTATAACGCTCTACAGGAAAAACCAAAACCTGTGGGAGGTAAAAAACCCCTTATATGGTAATAGGGATGTACGGAAGGCAACACTGGGGCCACTTTTGGATTTTGTGAAGAATCGAGTCCCCAACGCAGACATCAAGTTTATTGAAGCCCGAATTTCAAGTTTGAGGCATATGTACAAGCGGGAGCGCAACAAGATTGCGGAGTCACTCAAATCAGGAGCAGCAGCAGAGAAGGTTTATGTCCCCAAGCTGTGGTACTACAACCAACTGTGTTTTCTAGGTGACCAGATGGAACCCAGGCAATCACTGTCCACTCTTCCCTCCACCCTTCCCTCCACTCTTCCCTCCACCCCTGCTGAGGCTTCCCCGGAAGTAGAAGACCCTTACACCTTGGAGCTAGCTGATGCGCCCAGCTGGAGCCAGGTATATTTTTTTGGCCTAAATAGTGATTGGGTGAATATTAATGATGTAAATGTAAAGATTTGAATTGCTTACAAATGTATGTTTTAATCATAAATTCTATTATGCGGAACCACCTCCACTCACACTCTATAACATGCCGCTATGGCTTTTCACGGCTTACCGATTACCCGCTTCTTGTAGCTTGTCATTCATTGTCTAGGGGTTCCCCAGGTTACTAACCATCAATTGCGGAGACCCATACTCCAAGCACCTTTCATTTGGACAGATTTTGGATCATTATTTAACAACGTTTAAACATTACACAGTGTCTCGGTTGTAAATTGAGGGCATGGGTGAAAAAGCTCAGGCACTTCTGAACTGCTGGCAGCCCAAGAAAGGTTAGTAAGAAAGGCCAGAGAGTAGCCCCTCACAACTGGACACTTCACTGTTGGATATACCCTTGTCCGCAGATGTAGCAAACAACAAGTGACTTGGAACCAGCAAAGTGTCCGCCACACACTATGTTGTAAGGAAAGGGTGTTTTTTTGCAACAGTTCCGAGGTTACGTTTAGCTTTCAGCCGTTGCAGCAAAACAGTAGGGCATGGCAATTCACTAGTGTCCATACATCTCAGCTCCTAACAAGCAGCCAGCCCCACTGCCCTCCTCCGAAGAGCCCCCTCCCCCGTGTTCGCCGGTACGAGTCGCTATGCCTCTCCAATCCTGAGAGGACACGGGGACACTTCAGAATCCTCCTTCAATTGCTGGGCCTCAAACTAGCCAGTTCTGAGGCTCGGGAACAGATGGATCCCCACCACAGACAACGAGGGCCTCTGGGGCTGGTCAGGGTGACCAGGCTTCCAGGGCCAGCAGACACTCCAGGGCCCAGGAACACTTGTGGGGTTGTTGCGGACCAGAACCAGGAATCAAAAGTGAAGCTCAAGCCTGAACACATGACCTCAGCATCTCAAATCCCGCTTCCCGAAATACACAGTGGGGCCAGACGCTCCCACTGATTGTGTCCGAGCAAATGTAACCTCATAATGTGTACAACCAGACTGTGTTGTGAGCCTGTCACAGGTGCCTCACCTCACCTAGGACCAGCCAGAACTCCAGCACAGGCCAGACAAACAGATGTCAACGTAAAAATGTCAAACAATTAACACCCTGAACTCAGAATTCTGAACAAACAAAATATAAAAATAGCGCCCACTTCTAAAAAGTGTTGGTGCTACATATGTATACATATAACTATACAGTAGTGGGAAAAAATGCCTTAAAAAAGATTGGTGAACTGCTTGGAAAATGCTGGGGTCAAAATGATAGCCTTTTTGATATATGGACAAATTTATTTGCACGTTAAGAAATTTACAATTGTCTGATTGAGGAGGCCAGAACCAAAAAAACACGTGTTTGATTTTTTTTTCTTTTGACACAGGATGAGCTCACCCAGGAGGATGCCGGGACAAGTGGTATGGAGGAGGAGGCCATGACCAGCCAGAGCCAGGAGGTGGCTGGGCCCAGCACGAGCCAGACTGTAAGAAGTCTAGCTCCTCCCCTGTGCATAGCCACAAGAAGGCCCAGGAGGATGACCAGGGTTGAGGAGGAATCACTCGCCCTCATTCGGGAGGCGAGTGAGGTTCTCAGAAGACCCCCCAATCCTGAAGAGGCCTATGCCACCTACTTGGCCAGCAGGTTGCTGGAAATGGAGAAGGGCCAACGGCAGCTGTGTGAGGGCCTATTTTTTGCAGCTCTTCAGGGGGGTTTGAGGGGTGAACTGACTGCATCCACCCTCCTGACAGATGCAGACCCGACAGCAACTCCTCCTCCTCCTCCTACCACAAGTCCGCCACCAGAGGTCCAGCCTCCAAGGAAGCGTGCAGGGAAGACTGGAGGGCAGCGTGGTGGGAAGGCTGCAAAGAAGAGTCAGAAGTGATTGCCTGGCTTCAGTCTGGTCTGACAGAAGACGCAGGCTGTTGTAGTGCCACAGCTTGGGGACATAGATGTCATCTGCTGCTGTTCCTGGTCTGTGTGATTCCTGGACAATCTTGTTGTGCTCCCTATTGTATTGAATATGCCCAATCTTCATTTTTTGGTTCACAAACTTGATGTCTGCCGTGGGGGAAAAAAGCCTTCCCAAAATCTCAAAGTGGCTCCAGTGTTGCCTTCCTATTTTGTTTCCCCTTGTTTTAACCATAATAAATGGGAATTTAATTTAAACCAAATAATGCTATATGTGTTTGTAATTGAAAAACATAGTTTGTTTAGGAGTAGGCAGGTAAATGTCTAAATAATATGGAGGTTATTTACAAAACGCACATTCATTTGACAATACAAGTGTAAAGCCCCATACACACGGTCGGACTTTTTTATGGATTCTGTCCGATCGGACAATGTTGTTGAAAAATCAGACCGTGTGTATGCACCATCGGACAGTGTTCGTCGGTTTGTCCGACGGACAAAGTCTTATCTCCTGCTGGAAAGATTTGCTGTCAACCCGGTCCGATCACACCAAACCCGATCGTGTGTACGGTTGTCCGACCGGACAAAGTGCTACGCATGCTCAGATCACATTACAAGACCAAAGCTATTGGCTACTAGCCTCTACGTTGTCCCGTCGTAGGCAACAAACGTCACCACGTTCAGAATGATCGGATTTTCCGACAACTTTGTCCGACCGTGTGTACGCAAAACCAACATCGGACAAAGTACGACGGACATGATCCGACGGACCTGGTCCGCGGATTGTCCGACCGTGTGTATGGGGCTTTAAGTGCAACTTCAATTGCACTGCAAGTGCAGTCGCTGGAAATGTGAGGGTAACATCTGAATTAAGGGCAAGCTCTGCTGATTCCCCAATTTAATCATGTGGAATCCAAAATACTTTTTCAAACCGAAAACAACCAAAAAAAACAAAAATGCAAAAAAAAATACAAAATGGCAAAAAAATAAAAATAAAAGAAAAATGCCAAAAAAAAAAACATAATATATATATATTATGTGTGTATATAATGAGATATATCTAGATCGAGATCTAGATATATCTCGCTCTATATATATCTAATTTCACAAAATAATGATGAAGAAAAACGTTCGGGAGGACTCTGCGTGAATATATAAGCAGCAAGGCAACCTCATTCTTCAAGCACGATAACATACAAATTCCGCTGTATTAAAATATCAAAGAATCAGCAGCGTGACGAATGTGCTAGCTTCAATACGAAGACTAGTTTTACCAGACCGAGCGATTCTGTGACATACTTGCTACTGAGCATGCGTCCTTTTTGGTCCGCCCGACCATACTACAGATGGCCGTATTGTCCGCCAGACTGCCAAGTCCAGCGGATAATTTTAAAACAAAACTTAAAACCTAGTCCGCCGGACTTTTTGGAAAAAAAGTCAGTCGAAGGCCCACACACGAGGGCATTGTCCGCCGGACTCGAGTCCAGCGGATAATCCCGCGGGATAGTCCCTTTGTGTGTACGCGGCATAACACTACACTGATACTCTACACTCAGAGTCACAAAAACACACTAACTTACTAGTAGCAAACAGAGCCCTGCTCTATCTATCTCCACTCCATCAACACACTGCAAAAGGGTTCCTGTGGGAAGGAACCTTTTATAGTGTGGGGTGGGACTATGAGCACTGAGTCGTGATTGGGCAAAGTCATCATGACTATTTTGTGTTGTGGGAGGAAACTGACTCAAATGCAGTAGAAAGTGAACCTAAGACCACAGCAGTGCAAATACCTGGCAGGGCTGGGCTCAGCCCTTCCTTCTCTGAGCTGGCCGCTCAGCTGTCGGGTAATTGCCAGCTCCTAGCTCTCCACAGTGACTCACCTGTGATTATATCTTGCTCGTCAGTACTTAAGCCGTCCAGCCCAGAGGATCTCTGCCTTCGCCTGGTCAACATCACAGAGACTTTCTCCTGCGTTCCTGTTAAAGACTTGCTTGGCTGATGTTCCTTCTGGCTCCAGATCCTGCTTGCTGTTCCACTGCGCTGATTCATTGCTTCCTGACTTTCTGGCTTGTCTGACTATCTGTTCCGGTTACCGAACTTTGGCTATGTTTTGACTACGTTTGTTTATTTACTTTTATTATTAAACAAGTGTTATTAAAGCTTATTAACTATGCTGTCCCAAACTTCCTCTACTGATCTGTATAGCCTCTGCTTCACCTCATGCTTATTTTTATTTCATTAAAGGCAATGCAGCCATGAAATACGTCCAGTGAATATAAACCTACAAATGTACAATTATACAGCTTCAACTTATATTTCGAATCCTTGTAAATATAATGCCAGCATCGTCATGTATTTACTTTAAAACCCCCTTAGCATTATGAAAATGTGGAGTGACTCCATTAATGACACATAATCCAAGGCTCTCTGTGTTTACTGCTGCAGTCACTACTTTCCCAGTTACATATCTGAGTGGCCATCAGCATGTAGAAAAAGGTATAAAAGCATTCACATTTACATGTCATCCTTATTTGATATCTTCAGTTGAGGACTTTTCTAGCAGTATATTCCGATCCAAATAATAGCCTTCTTGCAGTCATGCCCAGGATAATCACTTCCTCATATGTCCACAGGGCAGATGGAATGGTGTTGTCAGGATTGATGGATTGGCAGATTAATCTAAGCATGCAATAATATTTCTTTGCAAGTTTGATTAATGTTCATCCTTGCCACCTGGAACTCATGGCAGAACATCTAGGAAGGAAAAATATCATGTAACCATTGGCTTTGTTAACAGCAAATGTTAACCATTCTAAGAAAAGTACATGGAGGTGGAAGTCATAATTGCTGATTCAATGAATATAGGAGCTTGGGTAATACTTTGAAGAAGTAGGACATTGCCAAACACTGCATCATGTGTAGCCACAGTGTTAATGGGCTTTCATCTAATGCCAATGCTGGCACCAGCCACAACATAAAGCTCTCATCCCAGAAAAACCCTGTTGCCTTTATTATCAGCCATGTGACCCCTATCTCTGGGATTCTGTCACTGCAGGCCAGGACTGTGGCAGGGGAGAAACTGCTTCAGGTTGCCAGCAACTTTACTGAAACAGGATCTCCCAATCTCAGCTCCTAAATGGTCAGAGCAGCTGTCAAGGATCAAGTAATCACTGAATTCATAGTCGATTGACACTTCCTCCAGCTCTCCAACCAAAAGCCTGTACAGAGGTATGGATATATTACTATGGGAAGAGTTTGCAGAAGCCTAACATTGCACCTGTGATCCTATGCAATACACATTTTTCCAGCAAATCTATGTTCATTTATTATTTTTCTGTTAAGGCTCCATGGACACTAGATTATTTTTAAGCTTCTAGCAGCTGAGGGTCTGGTATGGATTTTTGGCATGGGGTTCCCCCTAAAATGCATGGCAGACCCCAAAAGGGCCTAGTATGGATTGGGGGGGGGGACCCTCACGCAGTTTTATTCCTCAATTTTTTATTGCTGGCAAATGCCACTTTCTCCTCTGCTCTCCTGGGTCACAACGCTCAGTTCGGGTTGTGAGTGGGAGCAGGTGAATGGGGCCTCGCTGCAAGCGCCCTGCGACATTATGCAGTACAGTTTAAGGGGTTAAAGCAAGGTATGCAGCTGAGAGCTTTGCACCAGGTTGTAGGGCATTTGCAGCCTCTGTGGCTAAAGGGGGTAGGGTTCTGTGTTCCTGTGCTATTCAGTGTGGTGTAATTTTAGCAGCCCATTCATTTAAATGGGTTGCGTATCGCACCAGACCGCATAAAAAGTAGTGCATGCACTACTTTTCAAAAACACACTGTACCAGATAGCATGGTACTGCAATACCTTGCAATCTGGTGCAGGCAAACGCACAGTGTTTGCGATATGCAGTTGGGGTGCTGTTAATCATGTATTGGCCCCCTTAGAAAATTGCAAAGGCAGTGCACCTTACAGTGCAGGAAATGCAGTACAGTTCTGCTGTGAACTGGCCCTAACAACAGGACACTATACCTGGTGACCTTTGACCTCTCACATTTTGTTTAGGTAGATCTCCACCTCTGTAAGATTGCCTACCCCTGCAAAGGGTATCATTTAAACTCCAAACTTTCTATACAGTATGAGGGCTCATGCACACAAGCAGAGAAAATGGCACTGATAGGGGCATCTGGCATTTTTTTCTTATGCTCATGAACACAGCTGCATGTTATTTAATGTGGCCATGCTTATGCAGACATATATGCACGTGTTTGTGCGCAGCATTCAGGGGCATAAAAAAATGCCCCAAAGCTGCATTTGGAGAGGCGCTTGTGAACATAATTTATGCATGTACGTGCATAAACACTTCTAAATGCTCATCAAGGCACACATGTGCACGTAAAATTCATCTAATGGCTGAAATAAATGAATATTCTAGCCAATAGAATGAGTTTAACACTAATACGCTTATAAACACCATATGTTTGGCCCCTCGTAAACCACTTCAACCAGTAGTTTGCAGCCTTGTTTACTCCTGATCAAATTGTCTGCGTTGATGAATCCCTGATTACGTTTTCTGGCCACTTGTCATTCAAACAGTATCTTCCCACAAAGCGTGCCAGATATGGGGTCAAGATGTATAAGCTCTGTGATAGGGCAACAGGCTATACATATAGTTTTATGGTTTACGAGGAAAGAGATAGTTACGTAGAGCCAGAGAACTGCCCAGACTACATAGGGAGCACTGGTAAGATTATGTGGTACTTGGTGTCACCCTTATTCAGAAAAGGGTACCACTTGTATGTGGACAAATATTACACAAGTGTGCCACTTTTTAGTCACTTGTTTGATCATGGAATTGGCAAATGTGGCACTGTTGCGATCTAATCGCTGGGGCTTACCCCATCGGCTTGTAGATTCCCATCTTAGGCTGGGGAGAGAGCCTGCTTGAGATGTAATAATTTGCTCGCTGTGAAGTGGAGGGATAATAAGAATGTTTTCGCTCTGTCCTCCCTTCACGCAGACACAACGGTCCATATTTAAACGGCGACTGGTGTTGTGGAGAAACCCCTCTGTGTCCACGAATACAACCTTAACATGGGAGGGGTGGACCTCAACGACCAGTTGTTGGTGCATACCTAAATTGCCCATAAGGCCAGACGCTGGTATAAAAAAGTGTCTGTATATTTATTTCAATTGGCTCTGGTGAATGCTTATGTGCTATACAAAGCTTCAGGACGAGCTGGATCCTTCCTTAAATTCCAGGAAGAGATCATCACAGCCATTCTGTTTCCAGATGCTGCTGTGGCCCAACTTCCCAATCCAAATGCAGTGAGTCGGTGCATGAGAGGCATATTCCGTATGTGCTCCCTAGTACCCCTACCCAAAGAAATTCAAGAAGATGTGTCTGCAGAAAACGCGGATATAGGCGTGACACCCGCTTTTATTGTCCCTCCTGTCCTAACCAACCTGGTCTTTGCATTGGTGAATGTTTCGAACGCTACCACACACTAGTGGAGTATAAGCATAGGGTACAGCATTGCACAGTCCTAGGGTACACTTACACAGAAAGATGAGATGGCCATCACATTTTGAGAAACCCTAATCTGGAACATTTACAGTTTATATAAAAGTGCAAAAAAAAAAAAAAAAAAAACACAAATACAAATACACAAATAAAAAAAAAAAGCCCAAAATAGTTGTGGTTTTATCTTTCTTCTCTCTCTATTGTTCTCTCTCTTATGTTTGCTCTTTATTGTCCACGCTACTGTTCGATCTCTATTGTTCTAATCTATATCTGTTCTCTCGCTATTGTTACTGTACTTTAGAACTGTAATGTTTTATTTTTACTATGTTTTATTGTATTTGCTTTGCAGGTATGGTATGTCTTACTTTTATACTGTAATGTTACTTTGTTTTATTGTTAACCATCATTTGCTTAGCAGGTACGCCATTCAGCTGCAGCGTGGGTTTATTTATTCTGATAGCAACAGCGTTTGCTCCCACGATATGTAAAGCCATGACTCCAGCACTGTAGGAGGTGATTTCACCACCACAGTTAAAAAAAGAGCATATATGCCAAAACATGGGGGCAGATGTGGAGAAGCGATTTGCTCCTAACATTAGTGGTGGATTGCCCCCATGCTTCGGAATATATTTTTTAGGCATGGTTTGCGTTAAAAAAATTAAGTTGTTTTTTTGAGGTAATGCTACCATTGTTTGCTTTTCAGGTATGCCATTCAGCTGCAGCACTGATTTATTCATCTTGACAGCAACAGCGTTTGCTCTCACGATATGAAAATCAGCGACTCCAGCGCTGTAGGAGGTGATTTCACCCCCACAGGTAAAAAAAAAATATGGTGCATGTATGCCCATCATTAGAAGTGGGTGGATGAAGGGCGGTATTCTAATGGTGGGCATACCCACTGATCAATCTCTTTTTTTGTTCAGCCCACAGGCTGCATGAAAAAAAGAACATCACAATGTATGCCCAACAAGGACCAGCAACATACTGGTATGTTGCTGGACTTTGAGTGGTTATACCAGAGTGATGCCTGCAGGTTTAGGTATCATCTTGGTATCATTCTTTTCAGCCAGCAGTCGGCGTTCATGTAAAAGCAATCCTAGTGGCTAATTAGCCTCTAGACTGTTTTTACAAGCAGTGGGAGGGAACCCCCCCATCTTCCATGGTTTTCTCGGGCTCTCCTGTCCCAACAGGGAACCCGAGAATGCAGCCGGTGGTTCCGCCAGCTGACCATAGAGCTGATCAGAGAACAAAACAGCTTCAATCATCTCTATGACCTAAGAAACTGGAAGCTACGAGCATTTCATGACTTTGGTTTTGCCGGATATATACAGCGCCATTGGCAAATTGGGAAAGGGTTTTATCACACAGATCTTGGTGTGGTCATATGCTTTGAGGGCAGAGGAGTCTAATGGACCCCAATTTTTTTTAAAAAGAGTACCTGTCACTATCTATTGCTATCATAGGGGATATTTACATTCCCTGAGATAACAATAAAAATTATAAAAAATAAAAAAATATGAAAGGAATAGTTTAAAAATAAAATAAAAAGGCAAAATAAATAAATAATAAAAAAAGCACCCCTGTCCCCCCCGTGCTCACATGCAAAGGCGAACACAAGCATCGTTCTGGTGTCATATGTAAACAGCAATTGCACCATGCATGTGAGGTATCAGATCGAGGGCAGTAATTTTAGCAGTCAACCTCCTCTGTAAAAGCTTTTAAAAAATGTATGTAGTTTATCGCCGCTGCACGTTTGTGCGCAATTTTAAATCATGTCGTGTTTTGTATCCATGTACTCGGCATAAGATCATCTTTTTTATTTCATCAAACATTTGGGCAATATAGTGTGTTTTAGTGCATTAAACTAAAAAAAAAGTGTTTTTTCCCCAAAAAATGGCATTTGAAAAATCGCTGCGCAAAAAAATTCCCACACCCACCATTTTAATCTGTAGGGCCTTTGCTTTAAAAAAATATATCATGTTTGTGGGTTCAACGTCATTTTCTAGCAAAAAAAATATATTTTTTCATGTAAACAAAAAGTATCAGGGCTATCTGGGCATTTCATGGCCTCCAAAACTGTGATAGGTAGTGAGAAATGAAATCAAAAATTTACGCCCTTAGAAAGAAGGCGCTGATTGGTTTTCAGGGTCCTGTACAAAAAGTCTCACACATGTGGTATCTCTGTACTCACGAGAAGCAGCAGAATGTATTTTGGGTGTAATTTCACATATGCCTATGGCATGTTTGAGCAATATATCATTTAGTGACAACTTTATGCAAAAAAAAAAAAAGGTTTGTAATTTCCCCGCAACTTGTGGCAAAATATAAAATATTCCATGGACTCAACATGCCTCTCAGCAAATAGCTTGGGGTTTCTAGTTTTCAAAATGGGGTCATTTGGCGGGGTTTTGTGCTATCATGGCATTTATGGCCTTGAAAACTGTGATAGTGATAGGTAGTGAGGAGGGAAATTACGCCCTTAGAAATCCTGAAGGCGGTGCTTGGTTTTCGGGGCCCAGTACACGGCTAGGCTCACAAAAAGTCTTACACATGTGGTATCCCCATACTCTGGAGAAGCAGCAGAATGTATTTTGGGTGTAATTCCACATATAAACATGGCATGTGTCAGCAATATATCATTTAGTGACAACTTTGTGTAATTTTCCCATCACTTGTGACAAAAAAATGTAATATTAAATGGGCTCAACATGCCTCTCAGCAATTTCCTTGGGGTGTCTACTTTCCAAAATGAGGTCATTTGGGGGGGGGGGGGGGGGTTGTACTGCTCTGCCATGTTAGCACCTCAAGAAATGAGATAGGCAGTCAAACTAAAAGATGCATTCATTCCAGAAAATGTACCCTAGTTTGTAGACGCTATAACTTTTGCGCAAACCAATAAATATACGCTTATTGACATTTTTTCTTACCAAAGACACGTGGCTGAATACATTTTGGCCCAAATGTATGACTAAAATTGAGTGTATTGGATTTTTTTATAACAAAAAGCAGAAAATATATTTTTTTTAAAAAAGAATGTTGGTCTTTTTTCACTTATATCGCAAAAAAAAAAAATAAAAAAAAATTGCAGAGGCAATCAAATACCATCAAAAGTAAGCTCTATTTGTGGGAAAAAAGGACGCACATTTAGTTTGGGTAGAGCATTGCATGACCACGCAATTACCAGTTAAAGCAGCACAGTGCCAAATTGTAAAAAGTGCTCTGGTCATTGAGCAGCCAAATCTTCTGGGGCTGAAGTGGTTAAAGGTTAGGTACATGTGCTCAAAAGAACAAGAAAGGAACCATCATCATGCAAAACAATCATTAAAAAATTTGCATAAGATGTATTAAAAGTTTCCTAATTTAAGTGTGCACATAATGGTGCTCACAAATAAAAGTACAGTTGGACGCTGGCCCCTTAAGGAGTATAAGACATCGGCATGCACTTCCTGGATTGTGGATGACGTCACATCTGGTAACGCAATGACGTCATTGGCGCTGCTCTGACGCATTTCATCATGTGACTTTCTCAAGGGTTGTCATGCAAGGTAGAAGACTCAGAAGGACCCCTCAGAGTATAGCTGGGTTGGTTTGGTCAATTATAACCCAACAATGAAAACATCAAATTTTTCTGTACCATGTAGAAATATGTATATAGTTAAGCCATTTACAGTGTTGCTTGTTCCAGTCATTCATGAGTAATCAACTTTTACCAAAGATTAGACATATAAAGAAATACTGACATGCTTTAAAATCCAGGGCTGAATTTTATTTTCAAGCCAACATTGGGTAAATTATGTGGAGTAAATATATTATAACAGATGGGCACCCTCAATTTAAAATATGGACAATGTGTTTTTTAATTTATTATATATATATATATATATATATATATATATATAAAAACACATGTATACTGTATTCTACACTTTCTAATGTAAAAACACGTCTGCATACAAATAAATTATAGCTAAGCACATTAGATTTGTGTTGGTATATACAATTTTGAGATTCACTGAAGTAGAAAAGGGAAGTGAAATCTGGAACCAAACAGAACTAGCAAGTATGTTCTCCGGCCTACACCCTGCAGGAAGTAACAGTGCCAAAGAAGGCTGTATTTTTTTGATAAACTTTTTAAATAAACTCCAGGTCCTCCTAGTGAAACTTGAACTGGGACTCCAATATGTGTATTCATACTGTATATACAAAGACATCTGTATAAATGCTGCATGTTAGAATATTTGCCATCCACATTTACAGTTGTTCTCATTACTCCAAATATCATAGATATCATCTACATAAGTCTCATAACTTTTGTAATAAAATAAATTAGAGGGACACGACCGATATTAAAGTTTATAGTCACAACCATAAATGCTATGTTGTGGGAGAAGTCAAAAAGGCCTAGTAAGAGCAGTACACTATTGGCCAGCCCACAAAAGTTCCACTCGCCTGCTCGCTTTATGGCACATTCTGTTCATCCAGATATGAGGTTGCCTTATTCAAAGCAGCGTTTTACCTGGCATTTTTTGGGGCATTTCGGATTAGCGAAATTTGGAAAATATTTACGGTATATGCTTACTTCAGACTAGGGCTCTATATTGTCAGCTTCTGGAGGTCATTTCTGTGTAAATATGAATATTTTGCGGGTATAATCAGCAACGCAGTCGAGGCAGTGAGGGGGAGTATACCAGGGTCAATTGGAGCCAGGCAGAGCAAGTGAATATTCCCTCCCTCCCTTAAGTTTAAGGTTTGCACTTTGTACTTTACTTTTTGATTGCCGTCATTGTTTTTTGTTGTCCTGGGTAATGTTGGTTTTTGCTAAGTTATTTTGTACAGTAGGGAGGGGGGGGGGGTCATTGTGTCTTAGCAGCGGGCAGGGATCTCAGGGTTTTGAAGGTGGGCATGGTCAAAAATTTTCTGTGGAGAATGATGGGAGGGTCTCATCTTTGGTATGGATACCTTCCCGAATAAGTGACGTCAGTAAGACGAGAAAGGTATTGGGGCTGTATCAGGTGGTAATGTGTAACAAATTGTCCCTGAGTCTGTGTATTTGCGGCTGGGGGCTGTGGTATGAAAATGTAGCTTGATACAGCATATTTGGTAGACCATGCTCGCCTCCAAATACCTGCTCTAAGATAGTCAGTTCGTTTTTATGAATAATATGTATGGTTTATGTTTTTTCCTTGTTAATAAAAGGCTGCTATGACCATTTAAACCCATTCAAAGTTTTTTGTGTCTTATTCATATAAAGTTGGTAAGGTAGTATTACAGTAAGTTGGGTCACGGCAGCCGGTAAGTCTGCAATACACCAGTCATGTCTTTTGCTATTCATGGTCTTCCATATTCTGGAGGACATTTCTGTGTTACATCTCGATTGGTGAACGTTGATTTGGGGATGTCATCATTAATGGGACACTGTTGCTGGAGGACATCATTGCATCATCATGTTCTATTCGTGGTAGGTATATGATGAATTGACAATGACACCAGGAATTGGGCTATGCTGCTGAAGGATATTACTGTGTTACATTTTGCTTGGTGAACGTAGACTTGGGGATGGTATCAAGAATGGGACAATGCTGCTGGAGGACATCACTGTGTTAAATATTTCTTGGTGACCATTTACTGTACTTGGGGATGGCTTAAGGTATATGGCAGTGTTACTTGACTAGCTGAAGAAAATTACTTTGTTACATCATGGTTGGCTTCCGTTGGCCTGGGAAAGGATTTTTTACATATTCTGAGGTTTCCAAATAATAACATTTCCACTAAAGTTTTAGACACGTGAAAAAAGCACCATAAAACAATAGCTAAAAACATATCCGAACATTGAATTTACTTACGTAAACATGCAACATTACTACTATTTATATCCACAGGAAATAGTTTATAATTTGTTAGCCAATTATTCAAATTACTTTAGGTTTTTCTGATTTAATTGCTTCAAAAATTCCAAAACACAAGCCCCAGCATTACCAGTTCAGGAGTTATTGACTGACCCCCAGGGTCCCAAATAAAGTATACAATTCATACAGTTCTCCATGATATTGTGTTTTAATTTTTAGTCACACATTGTTCAGATTACTTTAGGCTTTCTGGTTTACTTGCTAAACAATATGGCTTCCCAAATCCCAAACCCCAACAGAGAATCCCGAAATGAGCCACACCAAACCCCCCCAACAAAATAAATGTTACCAATCTTATAGTGATGCATGATAAAGCTTTTCAATTATCAGTCAACTATTTAGATTGCTCTTGGTTCACATACTTCAGGAGATGGCAGATGGCCAACCGTTGCCTACAATTTCGTCTTTCCTGAATGCCTGGCTCACACAGCAGGCCCAGCAGTGCAGTCCCTGCTGGTCTTGAGCAAGTTGGTTTCTGCTTGGATTGTGGAAGGTGCTTATGGTAGGGGTAAATCAGGTGGTCTGACATTCGTCCTTACTTTTTACATCACTGCCTAGCAGTACGCAGGAATTGCTGTGCCCATTGAGAACTGGTTAGGGGATAGACGGATAGGTGCAAAGAGGAAGGCATGACACGGACAGGAATGATATGTAAAAATGACTGATAAAAACAGCACGTACAGTAGCTATTTTTTTTGTTTAATGCTTTGGGCACATACTCAAGGTTTACAAAGGATGCTCTGGTCCTCCAGGGGACCAGTGTGCCACTACCTAGCAGAACTCATGGATATCTCTTTTAACATATTAGGTAATTAGCTGAATGTTCAGACAGGGAGAAACTGTAACTTCTAGTTTACGAAACAGATTCACAGATAGAAGCAATAATGAACAACAGGTTCAGGATGGTAGTGTATGCATACCCTGCAGAATAATATGAAACATATTACAAAAGCTACACAAACATGGACTCTGCCTGGCAATACTTCTGTAGCTCAATCAAGGTAACAAATGGTGGCATAGCATAACCTCTATAAAACTCTAGATCAACAGAGAGTCTAGTTGAGAATCACTACTACATTAAACAGTTCAGAAGACAGACAGCTTCTTGGTTACACTCATAAACAGCATCAGTGTTATCTCTTGTAACAAAGACAACCAGCTGGAAGGATTCAAGACCCATGGACAAAGGGCCATTCTCAGTGAAACTTACTAGCAGAGTAATGTTATAAGTCACGAATTTATGGTTGGGGGATTCTGTAAAGGGTGGGTTTTGTTATGACGAAAGATTCAGGTTTTTGTGGACAGTGGTGGGAAGAATGGTTGATGGTTAATTTGTATATATTCATATACATAAGTGTATGAGATTTTTTTTGTGTCACTAATTAGTTTTTTTCTTTTGTTATAGGGTGAGTGCAATGGTGGAGGGACAGTAGTGGAGGGAGATTGCAGTTGTATGTTGTTTAGATGCAGGGCTTTTTTTTCAGCTGGAACTTGGTGGAACTCAATTCCACCAACTCTGGCTCAGGCTCTCTGCCTACCACTATCATCTGTAAACACAGAAGTCACCTACAGTGGAGGTACTAGAGCCAGCTGGGTGCTTCAGCTTAGAACAGCAACAAAAGTAAGATATGTGGACGACGGTGGAGCTTTTAAGGAAGGGGTGGTTGCATGGAGAAGTTAGAGCTGAAGATGGGTGAAAGTGGGATGTGGATGGGGGATGCAGAGGTAAGCGGCTGTGAAAGAAGGCTGAACTCTGCACTCTCTTTGTAGTGCACCCCTGAACTCTGCACTCTGTATGTAATGCATTCCTGGCGTTTAATGCCCCTTAAGACCCTTCTACTGTTAGTGAAATTTAACCACACTATTAACCCAACATTAATTGAGGTTTGGAGGGTGCGTGTGTGTGTGTGAGGAGGTTTCGGGGGGTTGTGATTGAGTCCCTGCACCTATTTTCTGAGAAAAAAAGCCCTGTTTAGATGAAGGTAAAGCCTTTGAGGGAAAGTTTTGTGATATTATGCACTTATTATTATTATTATTATGTATTTTCATTAATATTAGTATATGACTATTATTATGGGTGGTGGTATATCGTATTTGATTTGATTTGATCTGATTTGATTTGATATGTCATTACTGTGTGTAAAATTTTGGCTTTTGGTATAAACAGTTTGTGTTATATATTTTAAAGACCTTTTACAAAAAATGATTCATTAAAACTCTGGTAGCAGTTGGGGTGGTGTTCCACACTATAACTGGGCCTTTTGTAGAAGCTGCATACTATTAGACTCCTGACCGTCTGCCTGCTCATCAGTTCTGACAGTGGAGGGACACTCACCTGGCTGCAGATCACTTGCTGAGGGAGGGCAGCTGAGGAAGTTATCCTCCCTATGTGTGTCCAGGAACTCAAGGCACTGTAGGAAATGGAGCTAAAGAGTCCTGCACCTTCATCTTAGCATGGTGAGTAAATGGGCACACCACTACACCATATGGAAACAGGTATCTCACACAGGTGAAGTGTATCATCTGTTGTAGCCCTTACCCCCCACAGGGTAGGATGGGTTTTCTGTTCTGCCATGACTTTGTAAACTGCTCTGTCCCCTATGACACACCTGGTTGTATATAATTTAAAGGTTGCACACACCTGTATAACTTAAATGTTAGTGATACTGCCTCACTATATTAGCATTCAGGAAATAGGCCACCTGGAAATAGGCCACCTGGAACTTGATGCTAGATAAAGTCAGTATATTTTAGCAAGGTAGGGTTAACACAATATGCAAACCAGTAAACAGGTCAACAAATACGTTACGATGGGTTAGACCAACTGACCCGAATACTAGCCTCAAATGTGGCAATTAACTAGACTGCAATAATGCTAAACCAAATTAAACTGGTATGCACAGTGTTAATAAAACCCGCATAAACAGTGAGAAATATGAATGGCAATAAAAGAAGTGCCACAGTGACTCTCTGTTTTAACTAACTAATCAAAAAGTATCCCAGAACTGAAAGTATACCCCTGGATGTGGGTTTATTTATATGTTTTCTGAAAGGAATACCCCTGGAGATGGCTGTAAAGTACCTTATTGCCAAAATGTAAGCCTTCTGACACTGGGGCACTTGTTATTGTCTCTTTAAACGATATCCAGTAGAGGACTGTAGGGCTACTAAGTAATGGGCAGTCTCTACTGACATTAAACTGTGGATAGTGATAGAAAAAGCACAGCTTATACCACTCACCACTTTTGGTACACCACAAATCCAGTCTAGAACACTTAGTGGTTTTATGGCCTCAGGAGTCCAGTCCCCCAGTTCTCACAATATGGTCCTCACAAAGCTCAGTCCCAGCACTCAGGTTCACCGATACTACTTTGCCATAGGTACAAATGGTAATAGGTCCCTCCAGCTCCAGTCCCAGCACATAAAACAACCCTTCAATGGCTCAGTCCTCCGGCCCTCTAGGCATGCAGATCACAGCAGTGGCACCCTAGTCTTCCGTCCGGCTCAATCTCCCTGATGCCATGTACAGACACCACAGTAACAGGTCTGCATTCCTAGGTCCACTGCACTGCACTGCCCAGACCTCTGGTTAATTGCTCGGGGAAACTTACACTACTCTCCTCCTCTGGTTGAGGGAATCCAGGGTAATCAAGTCCACGGCCCACATTCACTTGCATTATACTGCACTCCTTGGGGACTACATGTCCCAGAGTCCCATGAGCTGTTATGTCATCAAGGGGAGGAGATGAGCGACTGCACTAACTACTCTCCTCCCCTATGTATTGCCACTGCTGCCAAGAGGAAGAAGAAAGGAGGAAAGTGAGCTGGCATCAGAGGACACAGCCTGCTCTCCCCTCTACTCACAGTGGCGGGGGCAGGCAGAGGCACACAAACAACCACTCTGTACACACAGAGCCTCTCTTGCTGGCGGAGTCCCAGCTATATGTATTAATTTATCAGACTGACCACATGGGATAGCCCCTTGTAAGGGCTGTATCTTTTTTCCAAAAATTAAATTACATGGTCAGTATTGCAAAAATATTGCAAAACACTAGTGGAGGTAGCATTTTCTGTATATGAATACATATTATAATTTACATTCTACCAATGAAGAGTATAACTGGGCAACAATAGCAGAACAGGAGGATTTTAAAGTCTTTCAGCCAAATGTGCCAAATTCAGGCATTACTCCAAATCTCTTGGTCTATACTCAAGTGGGTGCATGCACAGGCATCTTTGTCTACAACTAATATGTACAAGACCAATATTCTCAATTTGGTCAACACACAGAGAAGCACAGAAACACCTGAGCATTGCAGCCACCAACATTTACCCAACCAACCTTGCAAATACCATCTGCATCTTGCATTTTAGAAATGATATATGAATATACAAATGCTTTTCGTATAGTACATATGTAGCAGGTGATAAAGGATGAAACCTGAAATAATAAACCAGCGTATCCAGTGACTATATTTTTAGCTGCATTGCTGTTGTCACTTTTTCTTAATACATATCCTTCATTCACAGTGATTAATTGGTAATGCTCTCTAAGCATGGTGTGTAAAGTTTTGGATTCAGAGATCCAAACTACTCAATATGTTTTCCTAGATGTAGATATAACATAAGATTGTGACTCATAATTTTAATATGGCCTGGACTGGTAATGCGTGGGTTGCACAGAACGCAGAAACTATGTGCGGAACAGTACAGTCTTCTTGGCATGCTGGGGATTTGCCAAAAGGTCGATAACGGTGTATATTTTCGAGCTGCCTGCTTTCACACATAAACCTCTTTAAATGCTGCAGTTTTCTTATGTTATTTATTGGAAGAAGAAAATGTTTAGGTGTGGCATTGGCTTTTTGCTTGTCTCTTGTGTTTCAGTGGTGAGAACTACAAGCCATGCATTTACTAGCTGACTCGCCTTCCAGCTTGAGGTTATGCATGCGGGTCACACTATAAACCAATACCCTGTCACATTAACACTCAACTTGACAGCCTATGAGGATACTGGTTATATATAGAGATCCTCTCTCGCCGCATAGGCTTACCCGGGAAGATCATCTGTGATTATTCCTAAACATGATCTCCGAAAGTTCAATAGCTGGCAGTTGTTTCTGTAGAGCTGAGAGCTGCTAGAAGGAAGTATTGCAAGTCCATCATGCCTTTTTATTTATTTTATTTATTATAATTTAGATAATTTAAGAAAAAAACTACAAAGAAGATTGTAGAAGTATAGCTCTCTGCTGTTTTCCAATCAAATTCCTTGTCTATGTTTTTGAAAAAATAACAGATCAAACCACACCGGTTAATATATATTTATTTGCTCCAGTTTCAAAAAATGCCTGCCAATTCATGATTTAGGGCCCATTCACACTAGGAACTGCATGTGAATCACAATTTCAGCCCATTCATTTTGATTGGGCTGAAATCGCACTGCACCGCACCAAAAGTAGTGCATGCATACATTTGTACTAGGTTTGCGACCTGCGTTTGGGGTGTTGTTAACTTTGCAACCACTGCAGATCGCATGGGCAGTGCAATTTGAATGTGGAGTTGGAAACAGGCATGGAATGTGAGTTAACTGCACGGGATTCTAGTGTCAATGGGCACTTAAGGCTGAACTCCAGCCTTACTGCCCAGTTGTACACCGTGAATATCCACTACTCTTGACTGACAGCTATGTGTTATGAATTTTGTACTTTTTAAATTTGCCACCGGGCTCCGCCCCCATGCGTCGCGACGCTCGCAGGGAACGGAGCACGGCACACAGAGGCATCGGGCAGAGGACACAGCCCGCAGACATCACAGGATCCTGGGCACAAGGTAAGTAACCTGGACCAGGATCCTGAGATGCAAACTCGAGTATGGCTGGGGTTACCGCTAATGGTACTGAAATTAACCCCGAGCCACACTGGGGATTACCGCCAGGGAGGTTAATACCCTTTCACGCCTAATTCTATTTCTGGCATTTGTTGCTTACAAGTTATTTTCTTGCTAGTACCATATATACTCGAGTATAAGCCGAGTTTTTCAGCACATTTTATTGTGTTGAAAGTGCCCCCCTCGGCTTATACTCGAGTCAATCACTTTTCTGCAGCAGAAAATGACATTTTCCGACCTGACTTTGAGGCCCCGTATCTCAGGGCCTCAAAGTGCTGGGAACACCAAATTTGGTATGCAAACTCACAACATATGACACTACAATATATCGAAAGATGGGGTTCCTAGCACTGAGTGGTCCCGAGATACGGGGCCGCAAAATCGGTTCAGAAAATGTCATTCTCTGCTGCAGAAAAGTACTTGACATTTTCTGAACCAATTTTGGGGCCCCGTATCTCGGGGTCACTTGGTAATAGGAACCCCATCTTTGGATATGTTGTAGTGCCATATGTTGTGAGTTTGCATACCAAATTCGGGGTTCCTAGCACCAAGTGGCCCAAAGATACAGGGCCCAATTCGGTCAACTGTGTCCACCTGCAGCAATGTTATTTCAGGACCCTTTGGGTCCAGAGACCCCACATTTTGGCTGCAGATAGGGGGCATCTAGGAACCCTTAACTTCCAAGTTTGAAGTTTGGGGGACCTATGGCTGTAAATGGGCACAGTGAGGCATGCGAATGGGCATAGTGAGGCTGCAAATGGGCATTGTTGACCCTCTTTTCCACTTGCAGTAGTTGCGCATTTCTCACCCTAGGCTTATACTCGAGTCAATAAGTTTTTTTCCATTTTTTTTGTGGTAAAATTAGGTGCCTCGGCTTATATTCGGGTCGGCCTATACTCGAGTATATACTGTAAGTTACTTAGAACCCCCAAACATTATATATATATATTTTTTAGCAGAGACCCTAGGGAATAAAATGGTGATAATTGCAATGTTTTATGTCACACAGTATTTGCACAGCAGTCTTTCAAATGCACTTTTTTTTGGAAAAAAAAGCACTTTCATGAATTAAAAAAAAAACAAACATTAAAGTTAGCCCAATTTTTTTGTATAATGTGAAAGATGAGTAAATAGATACATAACATGTCATGCTTTGAAATTGCACACACTAGTAGAATGGGGACAAACTACGGTACCTAAAAAAATGTAACGGTTACCAGGTGAAGCCCCATACACACGGTCGGACTTTTTCATGGATTTTGTCCGATCGGACAAGGTTGTTGAAAAATCAGACCGTGTGTATGCACCATCGGACAGTGTTCGTCGGTTTGTCCGACGGACAAAGTCTTATCTCCTGCTGGAAAGATTTGCCGTCAACACGGTCCGATCACACCAAATCCGAGCGTGTGTACGCTTGTCCGACGGACAAAGTGCTACGCATGCTCAGAAGAAATTCTGTGACGGAAGCGCTCGGTCAGGTAAAACTACCTTTCCTAATCGACACAGCACATTCGTCATGCTGCAATGTTAAAATGTCTTTAATGCAGCGCATTCTCTTTTTCTTTACAATGCAACAAGAATGACATGTTTTAGCTGCTCCTATTCACCCGCACTTCTCACAAACTTACTTCTTTATTACTTTGCAGCATTTATACACTACATGTTTATTTTGACTGTGAACGGAAAAGAATCTTTGTTATTTTTTTACCATGATTTGTCTTTTTTTTTTTTTTTTTGGGGAATACATATTGGAATGTTTTTTTTTTTTTTTTTTTTGAGGGGGGTTGTGTGTCTCAAATTACCAAAAACACATTATTAACATTTGTATTTCTTGCTTACATTTACTAGGAGGTTGTTTGTTGTTGGTGCCCCTTGTTAATTCTACTTTAGGATTAGTGAAATGTACCTGCCTAGTCAAAGAAAAACTGTCATTGTAGAAAAGTAAAACACAATAGTCAATGATTATTTCAAATCAAAAAAACCTTTATTTAGGTCACACCAACAAACCAAAGAGGAACGCAGCCATGGTGAAACTTGGGGAATTTGCAAAGTCTTGGCCCCCCACGGCAACCATCATTGTTCAAGCGTAGAAAATTGGGGGCCTGAGGAGTACGTATATTAAGGGGAGTGCAATCTGGTCGTGAAGTCCAAAGTATCCGGAACTGCAGCAGATGCCATCTAGGTCCCCAGGCTCTGGTACTACAAGAGGCTCCATCTTCTCTCAGACCAGACTGATTGCAGGTCGTCACTCTCAGGTCTTCCTTCCACGCTTCCTTGCACGCTGTGGCTGTCGTGCTGGTGGGGTGGCAGAAGGAGGAGGAGGAGGAGGAGGAGGCGGAGCATGGTAGCTATGGCAAACATGTGTGACTGGGGTCATCTCCCCAGCCCTACCCTTATTTAGGACATGGAGGATGAGCCCCTCACACATGTTGCGTTGCCTCACCTCCATACCCATCATTTTTGTGACAACCACCGAGCCAAAGGTCTCCTCGTCGGCGGGTGTGGCATGTAGGGAGTCTGAAGCCTCTCTGATCATGCGGAGCGCTGACTGTGCCGCATAACCCCCCCTTCTCGCCCTTTTGTACGGAAGGCGGAGGGGAGGGGTTTGGGTGTCAGTCAGGCTCCGCGGCCTAGCCCCCTCTTGGCTGCCACTACCCAGCTGGTGGCTGCCACTAACCCCTGCCTCCTCCTGACTGCCACCTTCCACAGCCACCTCCTGGCTGAGGTCTTCCTGTGTATGAAAAAGGGACATAGTTTCAGTTATTTGTTCATCAAACACACACAATTCTCATCTTGTGACTGTTGCAAAATGTTTACAAATAGAAAACCATACAATTCTCAGCCCTGCAGTTTAGATTCTGGCCCCAAATGTCTCCAACACTACTGTCAGTTGATATGTCAAACACGTTAGGAACTAAGCAATTGGGGATCCTGAATTAAGTGAACATCATTCATTATTCCCAGAAATGGTAACAAAACTACTATACCTGGAACAAGCTGGGCTCCTCCACCTCTTCCATACTGGAAGGCCCAGGTTGCTCCTCGGAAGCCTCAACAGGGGTGGGCTGCGCGCAAGGAAGCGTGGAAGGAGGAGTCGAGGTTGGCTCCGTGACATCAGTCTGGTCTTTCAGAAAATGGAGACTCTGATAGTACCAGAGCTTGGGCACATAGACCTCATCTGCTGAAGTTGCAGTTTCCTCAGACTTCACGACCTTCTTCCGCTCCCTGATATACGCACTCCTCAGGCTGCCAATTTTCTTTCTTAGATCATCAACAGTTGCCGTGGGGAACCTTGGCTTGACAAATTCCACAAGTTCCTCCAGGGCTGCGTGCCTCTTTGGTTTGTTGGTGTAATGTGGGTGTTTACCCTGCCATAAAACGGGAAATTCCCTGAATTTGGCAATGAAGAGGGGGAGAAAACTCATGTCGTTGAATCCCTGCATAATCTCTGCAAGACACAACACCACACAAAACCCTTTCAATTATGTCAGGCTAAACTCTCCTAATCTTCTCCATAAAGAAGCCTCAAGTTCAAATCAGTCTAGGCTAGTTATGTACCAACGTCAAATTGTACCTTCGTTTGTAGCGATCGTCTCGTGTGAGTTTTCTCTCCCCTCGTCTCCCAGATCGTGGCTACGACACAGGCGTGTGACGTTTTATATACAGTGCGCATGCGTCAAACTCCGCCCGCCCCTGACGATCTTTCTCGTCTATTCCCCACCCCTTCTCTTTACGGCGCAGTGGGGAGAGCACATGGCGTGGACACAGCAGGTGCGCCCCAAATATCCCACCAACGAGGAGGAGGACGAGGAAAGTCCGGAGGCAGAAACGTCCCGATCCCGGAGCCTGAAATTCAAGGCCTCCAATATGTCATTTGGAGAAATGTTGGAGATGGTGGACATATTAAAGAGGAGCGACTATGATGGGAAGTATGGGCCTTACCTCAACCCCAATGTCCGCAAGGCCAAGATCATGTCTAAAGTTGTGAGGAGGCTGTACAATCAGTTTGGGGTACAACGATCCAAGGAGCAACTGAGGAAACGCTGGTCAGACCTGAAACTGAGGGAGGCCGATCAGTACAGAAAGATCAAGCGAATTCTTCAAAAAAGTAAGTAGTTGTGTTTTGTGTTTGATTTCTTGCTTGCATACTGCTCCATTGTGGTTTGATTTTTACAAAGTTGTACATTCCAAAATGGCCACTTTCAGGTTCGTCTGTGCATTCGATCGTACTCAGCCTCGATCTTTCTGCCACTGTCATGGTCGTGTGTGTGTGTCCATTCGATCGTACGCAACCTCGATCATTCGGCCACTTATAATACGATGTTTGGTGTTTTTTTTTTTGGGGAAAGGAAGTTTGTTCTCACTAGAAATGTCATCAAGAATGTAAAGCCAATTTATTCAATGTAAAGGAGAGGTCACCCAGTAGCTGTTTACCCATCTGGACTCTAGAGCACTAGTGCTGGGACACCCAAACCCCCTTTTTATTAGGCTTTTCCACACATGTGCTCCAGTGGATACTAGAGGGGTGTCTCCATCACACAAACTTCTACCAAAAAGCTAGTCAGTTTAGCACCTTTACAAAGTGACTACATTCATGTAGTTGGCATTTGTAACTGGCCAAACTAAAATAGTGTCCGTCACTTTCAACCAATGTTTGTCATTTCCTATTTCTGCCCTCAATAGATTGTGTTGCTAAATCTTCCTTTTGTACATTCTCATAGGGGAGCGAAAACTTGGGCCGTCTGAGGAAACCCCCAAACCAACACCTCCCAAAAAAGGGGAAAGAGCAGAAGCAGAGGAGGAGGAGGAGGAAGGAGAGATCATCGAACTTGGAGAAATTGTCACCACAACAGGTGAGTGTGGGAGAACACAGCTACTGGTAAGCTAATCCATGTATGGCTGCCTCATTTCCAACACCCCATTTTTGTTTGTTTGTGGTTTTTAGGTGACGTGGATGTTGTGGAAGAAAAATCGCACTTTACCACAGAGAGTGCCCACGTACTCATCGGAGAGATAATGGTCTGCAATAGAGATCTAGATTACATAAAGCAAAACATCAATGATGTTCAACAAAAATTGAAGAACATCATTGATGTTTTAGGAAAAATATGAAAACGCACCAAGTAATTAACACACATTTGTGCCAGCTTCTGAACACATTTGCAACTTAAAAACTGTGTGAAATTTGGAACATGCACACATTGTGTCCACATGTACTAGCTCCCATCATGGTGGATGAATGGCAACGTTTTTTTGGGGGTGCAAACACTTTACGAACTACGAAAGTGGTTGTGGTGAAGGGGTTGCACCCCCAAAAAACGTCCATTCATCCCCATGATGGAAAATGGCACTTTTGAAGCTTCTAGGCATGTGTTTTACCATCTAATGACCATTTTCAGTCCCAAATTGTGTGCATGTTCGAAATTTCCACTTTTCGGGGGTGACCCCCCCATGTGATGAAGGCAAGATCAAACACACTTTGAACATATAGTCATGTCTGATCTTGTCTTCACTTTACAAAGTTGAACTTTCCTAGTTCATAGGTTCTGGTTAGCTCCATGCCTGGTTTTACCAATTGCGGAATGTTTGTAAACAATGTTGTAAATAACCAAGATGTTGTCAGTTTTGGCGTGAAGATTGTAAACGCACTTGTGAATGTTTTCCAAGTAAACTTTTTTATTTTTCTAAATGTGTGGCTTCCTTATTTAAAAAACAATGCATTATGTATGTAAAATGTAAAGGATATGGGGGGCAATGGGTGTTATTTACTAAAGGCAAATCCACTTTGCACTGCAATTTCCTTTCCCAGGGAACTTTTTCAATGCACTTGTAGAGCATAGCGGATTTGACTTATGTAAATGACACCCACAGTGCTTTGAACGAAAACACGGAGCACAGCATTTTTGAGAATACACACACATGTCAGACCTGGTGATGAAAAGGAGTATTTTGTCTGTCAGTTATGCAGGACAAACCTTCTCTAGACCAAAGATTAGGTAGCAAACACACAACATGAGGATAATCTTTTTGGGAAGAAGAGACTGTTACCTCCTTTAGCCCAGAAAGTGCATTCCCACTGTCGAAGGCAAAGGGAAAAAATGTCAAAGTTAAATAAGCTAAAAAGAAGACTGAAATGACAAGAAATCAGAGGTTGGTTAAAATATCAGATTTATTAAAAAATGCCTCTCACACATCGTCAGGCAGAGCAATGGCCCCCCTACCCACAAAGTACGCCATATATTGCTCGCGGACCACGCGGGCATTTAGAGGGGGCAAGCCTGGACGTGCCACTTGAAGGGCTGTGAGGTCCGCATTTGGAGGGCCCTCCACATCTGGGCCAACGGGCACCACATAGTTCCTGTTATGTCTTTTGAGGAAGTTGTGCAATATGCAACAGGCAAGAACTATGTGGTTCAGTTTGTATTCCGCCAAGTTAAATGCCGTCAGGAACAGGCGGAAGCGGCTGGCCAGGATGCCAAAAGTGTTCTCCACCACTCTTCTGGCTCTGGACAGCCTGTAGTTGAAGACCCTCTGGTCCGGGGTGAGGGTCCTCATCGGGAACGGCCTCATCACATGGGGAGTCAACGCAAACGCTTCATCTGCGACAAAGACGAAGAGGAGTCCTTCGGCATTCTCCTCTGGAGGTGGCAAGCACAGACTGCCACTTTGGAGACGCCAGTAGAACTCCGTGTGCGTAATGGCACCACCATCCGAGATCCGGCCGTTCATCCCCACGTCCACATACATAAACTCGTATGTTGCCGACACCACCGCCAACATCACTACACTATTAAACCCTTTATAATTATAATAGTAGGACCCCGAGTTGGGTGGTGGGACGATGCGGACGTGTTTCCCATCAATTGCCTCTCCGCAGTTAGGAAAGTCCCAACGGCTGGCAAAGTGGGAGGCCACAGTCTGCCATTCCTGTGGCGTGGAAGGGAACTGTGGAGTGAAACAAGCCAAAACAATTAGTCACTTTGCACTTAAACATTGCAAGCAGATTAGACAATCAACATCTTGGAACAAGAGCATTGTATAAAATTTGAGGCTGGAAAGTATTTGCACAGAAAAGTAGAGGCTCCCCTTCACAGATGACTCACCCCCCATCAATCCCCCCACTTCTGATGGGCCATTGGCAATAACTAGGGTTTTGGGGGGGGGGGACAGGTAACCCTCTGCACTTCATTGATTGGCAAATGGCTCAATAATGTGTGCTAGTTTGGCCAGACCCTCTGTACTTAACACTATTGGCAGCCCCCAGGAAAGATAAAATAACATTTCAACCCCCCCCCCCCCCCCCAAAAAAAAGGCAGGCACATTGTGACATTCTGAAATTACCAAGAAAGCTAATAGGAGGGAAAGAAGACAAAAAATTAGGAAATGGAATGTATGGAGGCAGCCCCTTGCACTACATGCTTTGCTGAATTCATCCCTAAAGATGCCCACCATAAAGAGGTAGGTATATAGTGTGTATGGACCTTGGGAAAGCCAGCAGATAAAGGATTGGTACCATCTGACAGAGCAGTTGGGGGAGGGGGTTCCTAATGAGTTTGCCACCCCCCCCCCCCCCCCCACCAAACAAAAAAAAATTTCTAAAGGGGCTCTACATGAAGTAAACCACACAGCAAACATTTGTGCATATTTTAGGGGGTGTTTGGGGGCAAACAATACTATGCAGCAGACAAAAGACATTGATTAAGTGACTAGGCCATAGGTGTCTATTGGGGCAGAAGAGCATGCTGGTGAGGTAAGTGAAGGGAAAAATGCATGAAGGAGAAAAGGGGCACAGCATATTAGAACATATTGCAATCATGGTAATTAGGGAAGGAGGTCAAAAATACAAGACATTAGCAAACAGAGCATACATAGAAGGGAATAGTCAAGTAGAAATGTTACCTTAATATAGTCCTCCTGCAGGACCTGAATGATGGCAGAACAGGTCTCTGGAATAATGAGTCCCAGGGCCTGGGGAGAGATACCTGAAGAGAACTTCAAATCCTGAAGACTTCTCCCTGTCGCCAAGTACCTCAACGTGGCAACAAGCCTCTGCTCCGGAGTAATGGCTTGTCTCATGCAGGTATCCTGCCGGCTGATAAAGGGGGTCAGCAAAGCCAAAAGACGGTGAAAATCGGGGTCCGTCATCCTGAGAAAGTTCCTGAAATCATCAGGATTATTCTCCCGGATCTCACGAAGCAAAGGCATGTGCGAGAACTGGTCACGCTGAAGCAACCAATTCTTGGTCCACATACTCCTCGTCACTCTGTTCATGGACGGGTCTTGGGTCAAAGCTAAAAGCCCGACACCAATTCCGCGTACAGCACGAACTCGGCGACGAGTACGCACGGGAAACATCGCTCACAAGGTCACAAAAGGTCGGCTGGTCAGAACGGACAAACAGAAAGCACCGATAAAAAGCAAGGCCTGAAAGAACGAACTGAATACCAGCAACGAGCAGACAATAAGCAGTGAAAATCAAAGCGTCCTATATCAAGATATAGGCCGCAATGACCAACAAATGCGAACTGACTACACGCACTAATAAACAGATACGCACGACAAGCACAAACTGAAGAGCAGTAACGATCTGAGTCAGAAAACTGAGAAGCGCGAATCTTAAGTCACCAAACTTCCACTAACTCTCGATAAACACGGGATCAGCAGAAGGAGCCCAACGGGTGCCTGACGTGGTGCTGAACTTCCCTTTTGTAATCTCGTGGACGACGACTTACGTCACGACGTTCTTCCGGACCGGATATTCCGACAACGTAGTCCGACCGTGTGTACGCAACACCAACATCGGACAAAGTACGACGGACAAAATCCGACCGACCTGGTCCGCGGATTGTCCGAGCGTGTGTATGGGGCTTTAGAGTTACAGAGGAGGTCTGGAGCTAGAATTATTGCTCTCACTCTGATTATCGTGGTGAAACCTCACATGTGTGATTTGAACACCGTTTACATTTGCAGGTGCGACTTATGTATTTGTTTTCTTTGCTACGTGGGGATGGGGGCGCTTAAAATTTTTTTATTTTTTTTTATTTACATTGTCGCTTTAAAAAAAAAATTCTGTTCACTTTAATTGCTGTCACAAGGAATGTAAACATCCCTTGTGACAGTAATAGGCAGTGACAGGGCTTTATGGAGGGATCGGGGGTCTAAAAGACCCCAAATCCCTCCTTTGCACTTAAAAGTATTCAGATCACCAAAAACTGCAAATTCTGAATACTGTGTTTTTTTTTTAAATTGGCGCCATTGGCAGTTGTGTCGTCGCTTCTGGGATTTTACATCGGAGACCCGATCTGAGCCAGATCCAGCTTTGTTCGGGTCTCAGCCTAGCTGGTGGACGCAGGTGGCTCGGGTCTCTCGGTGGAAGAGCGGCGGAAGGCAGCAGGAGGCCCCCTCCCGCTCTTTTAGGATAACAGTCAAGCGGCTTTTAGCTGCTTCGGTTGTTATCACTAAAGAGCCAACCGCCCGCTCACCCTGGTATAACCCCTTCAAGCCTGAACGCAAATTTGCATATGCCTGCGTGAGGGGGTTAAACTCATCTCTGAATAAGTCACCTACATCCAAAGATCAATGGCACCTTCATCCCAGAAAAATATAATTTTTTAAAAATTATGGAGAAGGGATTTATTGAATATTGTACATATACAACATACATTCATATGGATAATATGTCAATCACAGTGCTTGTTGCTCGGCATGTTTCGCTTTCCTGCTGCTTCAGGAGCTGTAAAGCATGTGTGGCTGCAGAAAAACAGATACAATAATATAATAAAAAAATACCAGTTATTTGAAAACTCTCAATCGTTACAAATATGTGCATACCGTTACATATATATATATATATATATATATATATATATATATATATATACTGCCAATATTGATATTCAAAAATAAGGCATATGCTAAATTTGTTCACCAGAGTCAGTAAAGTGTCTGAACGCGGTCACAAAGAGGCACGCAGCAATGAAACACTCACCATATATATATGTTGTAATCACTCAAATGAACACTGCTAGAAATCCTGACAGTATATTAAACTTCATCTTTAAGCCTGGGTAAGGCTCAGACAGGTTTATTTGATAGGGAACTGAAAAAAAAACAATGTTGTCTAATATGCAGAAATCTCCAGCAATGCAATTTCAGCTTCATCAGTTCAAACACAACTCTTCTCTATAGAAATTATTTACAACCATCCTCAGAGTCAGAAATATTAGCAGCAAATTACATTTACCAACCATTTCTGACTGGTCAAGTAGGTGTGCCCCAAGGTCAGAAGTTCAGCTCCAAAGCTAAAATATATTTAGAGGTCTGGACTACTAGAATGTTCCTGGGAGTGAGTGAAAGTAGATCTACAACAATGTTAAAAACTCAAACACTTACCTGGGTTATGGTGTGTGAAGGTTGTCAAGATTTGAAGAAGAGAAACCTCCATAGGATAATTATCCTAAAACCTAGTATTAACACAAAAAATCTGTTTTCAGATGTTTTGTTTGCCTAGTTGTGGGTATGCTGTGAATTCTGACCTCCCCCAGAGAATCGGGAATACATTCGGGAGTTGTTCACCCTTGCTTGAGTATAGTACACTTACTAACCTCCACTTTAATAAAGTGCAAAATCTCTTCAATGAATGACTTAAAAAAAAAAATCCAGTGCTATAAACACAAAATTAAAATACATGTATATAAAGTGACATGTTGAACTATATATGAAGTGCAAAAACTCTTCAAAAGGTATCCAGTGCTGTAAACTTAAACAATTGTCTTCAATAAAGTGTCCAGTACATAAAACTTTTTGGTGACATTTTGGTGTCTGATATCCTCCATCCGCTATCTTGCACCTTGACGAGTAGATTCCACCACCAAATATGTCTAAAAACTCACCAGATTATGTTGCTTGCGCATAAATATACCAGCACAAGCACATATGGAAATGTAATTAGAAGTCTCGGTAATCCAGACCCAGCACATCCCTTTATTTTGTTTTCACCACTATCCATCCTCCACTCACATCTATCCATTTGAAAGGAGAAGAAAAGGGTTTGCATATCGTAAAACCGCAATAAGTCTTTATTTAAAGGGTAAGTTCACCTTTACAGAAAAATCTGTAAGATTAACTTACACTGGACCCCTTCCTCATCCCCCCGGTCCCGCTGACCTGGAGCCCAGCGATCACCTGCTAGGAGACCTCGTATAGCCGCCTCAATGGCCAAGGGCCTAGAAATCCCCTTGGTTTAATCTCCTAAACCTACCTCGTCAGGAGGTAGGTTTAGGAGCATTCTAATTGGTAGGCGCCATCACATGGGTGGCGCCGACCAATCAGAATCCATGTAACCCGTCCTGTCACAGCAGGCAAAGAGGAGAGAAAGCCGCAGGGATTTCAAATCCCCGGACTGGTAAAGTGGCTACATGACCTGTCAGAACGGGTAATCGCTGGACTCCAGGTTAGCGGGACAAGGTGCGATGGGAAGGGGGTCTAGTGTAAGTTCACCTTACAGATTTTCTGTAAAGGTGAACTTACATTTTAAAACCAAATTTTAAACACAATAAACAATGTCGCCTCTGACACTAGTATAAGTGCATAATATTGTATCCCTAAGCCATCTCCGACCACATGTACCGTCCACGAGACCTGGCTTGATATGCATGGAGACATCACATCCAATGCCCTTCTGTCACAGATCAGCTGCGGTGCTGATCTGTGTATTACCTTTTACTGCTGTAGGTTGGCTGGTTCCTGTGGGTCCACAAGCCTGTGTTCAGCTCTTGCTGCACTCAGCAGTTATGGGTGTCGCCGGCTTCACCTGTTGCCTTTTATATACTTCCTTCCTGCTACTTCCTGTCCAGCCTCCCATGTTCCACTTTGAATTCCACTCAGACCCGTTTCCGGTTGCTTGAGCAACATTTGTTCCTGAGCGCCCTTCGTGTAACCTGCTTAACCTGACCTCTCATGAACCGATCTCTTGTGTACCGACTCGGCTAGTTCTCCTGATTTTGTTGTCTGCTGCCTGCCCTGACCTTGGCTCGCTGTCCAGCTCTCCTTTGCTTCATCCATCCATCCGTGTCTGACTGTCTTCAACGGGGTGAATCCGGGGGTCGTGACCTGGGGTCAGCACGCAGCTAAGCCCAAATCCTCGTGAGGGGGTCCCTGGCAGAATACCGGCTGTCCCTTAGATTCCACGCCCTGGGGGATCCTGTGTCACCTGCGGCTTACATCAGTAGCACCGTGACACCTTTCCTACGCGTTTCATTATCCGACATCCTGGAGGAAGAGATTTTGAACTTTATATATAGATTAATGTGTCACTTTATTGACTTGTTTATTTAAATTTTGTGTTTATAACACTCTCTTTGAAGAGATTTTGCACTTTATTGATACATACTTTTTTTAAATTTCTTTGTATTGGTTCACATATTAGGATAATTTGTGCTAGCGCTGAATTTTTTTTTTTTCTTATTTGTTCACTGGATCAACTGGGATAGCAGCTGCATGGTTTGGTTAAAGGTGATATTACTGTAGCAGTTCTGTAGCGCAGTTCTACTTTAGTTAATACTAACCTCTACTTTGATATTTCACCAGTGAATAGTTTTAAACAAGTTATAAAAATCATTTACCATCTCTACTGAGTATTTCCCGTGGGATTTGCTATGACTAGGATCAAATTAGGTCACAACGGACTGGCTAAAAGTTAACATTAATTTAACATTTACCAAAACCCAGATTTTACAAACATACTACTCCTGCTAAAATAATACTGGATTCCTTACAAGACTATTTGGCAAACTTTATGTTAAATAATGATCTGATATCACCACAAAGTATGCCCTGAAAGTACGGTAGTTGTGACCAAATAATTTTCAGTGTATAGACACATGCTCTGCCAAAAAATTTGTTTGTTTTTGTTTTATTCGTTTTTTTTTGTTTTTTTTTTTGCATTTTTCGGGTCATTCATTATGATTGCAATTTGTAAATTCGTAAATTTGAAAATTCATAAATTCAAAAATTTGTAAATTTGAAAATAAGAAAGAAAATCCGAAAATTCGTAAGAATAACTAACTACTTAACTAATAATAACTAACTATTAAATGATAGGTATTGTAATTTCCTTTCAAATTTGTCTGTTAGTGAATGTAATGAATACGAATTTATCCGAAGTTACGAATTATCCGAAATAATGAATGCTGCATCTAAACAAATGGAGCGGAACAAATTAATAATAAATAATAATAATAATAATAAAACGTTTTTATTATTATTCGTCATTTCAGATAATTCATAACTTTGGATAAAAATGAATTCGGAGCGAAACGAAGTGCACATATCTAATACCCCACTTACTTAGGTAGGTTAGCTGGAAGAGACCCCATATTTGCACATTTCTCTCAAGGGCCTGTATATAAAAGCTGGAATAAACAAATAACATCACAGAACTTGACAACCATATTGACCAATCAGATTCAAATACCGTATTTATCTGCGTATAACACGCACTTTTTTCCCCCTGAAAATAGGGGGGAAATTGCAGATGCGTGTTATATGCTGATAGTGTACCTCGGGGAGGGGGGGGGACGAGTGCCGCCAGAAATCACAGAGCCGATCGGCTCTCCGCTCGATCCCCTGCGACCAGCAATGCCCTGATCACACAGTGAGTTCCTGGATACGGAACCGGGGAAACTCCTAGCCTCTGCCCTCTTCATAGAGGACACATGGCTTGTTGTAGAAGCGCCGGCTCTGTAACCTCTGCAGGATATTGGCAGGGCTCTGGAGAGGAATGCAGCGGGAGTGTGCAGGCTCTACAGCATGAGGGGAAGGAGCCAGTACTGATCACTCCGGGATGCCTGCTGCATGCTCAGCCCAGAAAAGCGCTCCCGGCCTCCCCTCAGCCCCTGCCAGCCCGCGGGAGGATAACAAGCATGTGGTGGAAATGCAGTCTGGCTGAAGTAGTAGAGGATACCTCTGAGACTGGACACCGGGCTTCCTGATTAACCCTGTCGGTGCCAGCATCCAAGTCGCCTGAACTCCTTCATCTATGGCATCCTGACAGCCAGATCTTCTACAGTGCCGACCCCATGCAGAGGGTGCTATAGACAACAAAAGGGCAAGGTAAGGGTGCTCATCTCCTTGGGGGGGGGGACATATTTTTATTTTATTTTGTCTGAATAGGGGTGTATCTCTACCATGGTTTATTTAAAAAAAAACGTTTTTTTCCTGAAACTTGCCTCTTAAAATTGGGGTGCATGTTATACGCCGACACGTGTTATACGCCAATAAATACAGTATTTTATTTTCCTGAAAATAAAAGGTGTATCCTGCTGGGTTGCTGTGGGTAGGCTTTCAACTTTCGGAAATAACTTTTTTACAATTTAAAACAGGGTTCAGTAAAGTTCTACTGAACTGAAGAAGACTGAGTCATGCTGATGACATGCAGTTTCTTCAAGTATTATAGAAATGGATGCAGCCCTCATTCTTTTTCTGTCAGCAGCATACAATCCCGGTGTACAAACAAAATATATTATAGTGTACCATGGATAAAATGTTTTCTTAATCCCAGGGGGGGCTTGCAGAAGCATGCACTGTGCGTGTAGGTATGTGCCATGGGTGTGTTGCGGAACTAGAGAGAGTGCAGAAAAGGTCAACTAAACTGATAAAAGATAGAGGACCTCAGCTAGTAGAAAAGATTAGACAAACTGAATTTACACTTTTTTTTGAGAAGAGACTTTTACCACTTCCCTTCTGAAGCTTTTTTCTATTTCTTTATTTAACTTTTTTTGCACATATATTAAAATCAGCATTTTTGGCTGCACAATAATTTTAAACCCACAGAATAGTATATATTTTCTGAAAGCAGAGGCCCTGTAGAATAAAAAAATTGTAGTTGCAATGTTTTATGTTGCCCGATATTTTTACACAGCTGTTTATCATAACTATATTTTCAGTACACAATTATTTTCAGTGCACACTAATATAAAAACCATGTTCTGTAGACTTGTGCACAACGGAAAATTTGGTTTTGTTTCGGTTCGTTGTCATTTGTAAAATACATAATTTCGTTCTGTTATATTAGTTATGTTACGTTAATACATTTTTGGATAATTTGTTATTTCTGTAGAGTGTCGATATTCGTTATTCTGAATCTCGAATCATGTCGAATTCATTCGTTATATGTGCTATCATTTTGGTCATATTCATTGAAATTCGATATTTATGTATATGTATATATATTCATGATAATGATTCGTAGTTTGGAAAGCCGTTTGTTTATTGACTCATTTAACACACACAATGACAATATCTCTTCTCCTTTGCCTGTAATCCAACCTCCAGCACAAAATGAATCAGCTAATTGGACTGTAAGATTTAGTTTGAGTTGACCTTTTGTTTCATTAGATCTTTAACGAATTACAGAATAATGTCGAATTCATTCGTATCCGCTTTAATTTTTTTGTGTTAGTTGAAATTCGATATTTATGTATGTATATTGATTCGAGATAACGATTTGTAGTTTGGAAAGTCGTTTGTTTATTGAATCTATTAACACATACGATGACAATATCTCTTTTCTCCTGCTCAAATACAATACAACACCCTTCTCACTAAGTTCTCAGGAATGCACTTTGCTAGTAATCCAACCTTCAGCACAAAATTAATCAGCTGATTGGACTTTAATATTTACTTTGAGTTGACCTTTTGTTTCATTAGATCTTTAACGAATTACCGAATCATGTGGAATTCATTCGTTATATCCGCTATAATTTCTTTCGTATTAGTTGAAATTTGTTATTTTTTAATTTTTTATTTAAGATGCAAAATTCGGCCGAATTTCGATTAGTTACAAAACGAATTGCACAAGCCTAATGTTCTGTACAAAACAAAAGATGTGGTTGTTTTGAGCAAATAGATACCAAATATGTGAAGCCTCATAATTGTGTGAGCCTAAAAAAAATGACAAAAAATGTCAGTACTCAAATTTATCAATAGGAGATGCTTTAAAGTGGATGTAAACCTGATTCATGAAGTTTGACCTAGGCACATATATCTGCAGTATTTTATTATCTCTCTCCAAAGCCCTAAGTCCCGTATCTTTCTGCTGCTCCATTCTTCTGTTATCAGCATAACTGCTGACAAGTTTTCAGACAACCGAGATTATTTCAGCCTGAAATTTGTGTTGGGGTGGGTGCTATATTTAGATTAGCAGAGAGCTGGTCTATTCACAGCACAGCTCTGCACATACTTCCTTCCTTTGCCTGTGTGGAGTGGGGGTGTGTGCCTTTCCTCCAATCAGCTGTCACACAGTTTATGCCAAGACTACACTCCCAATGCTTAACAGGAAGAGAAAATCTCTAACACGATGTTCCTTTTTTAAAGAATAGAGCAAGCTGAAGACAGCAGATATACAAGTAAAACTTATGATTTGTTTCATCCTTGTGTATCATATGAGACTGTTCACTTCACTGGGTATATGTGAGGGTTTACATCCACTTTAACTGCCTTTTTAGCTCATCAGTTTGAAGTTAACCATAAATGAGGGACCTTGAATTACTGCTCTCACTCCAGCATGTGTGGTGATACATAAGACGTGTAGCTCAGTCATTTACATACAACTGAGAGTATGCTCTTTGCGCACATTTGTATGTGTGCGCAAGATGACAGGGATGCTTTTACATTTTTTACATTTATTTTATTATTTTTAACAAGTTGGTTTTCTTCACAGTGGGGGCTGTGAAAATGTGGAAAATACTTCCTCAGGAAGTAGTTATATTACTATCTATGTAGCAAGCTAGCCTTATAACGCTCAGTAATAGAGTTGGGCGAACAGTTTGAGCCGAGCAAAAGTTTGGCTTGAACATCACCTGTTCGCCCATCACGCCAAGCACCCCATAATGCACTGCACAGTGCATTTTAGGGCCCTAATTGGATGTAGCAATGTACCCGACTGCTGGTCAGGTGTAAGGCTTTGCCGAATCAGGCCACAGTCAGAGTCATGAAAGTCATAATGACACAATTCTAGGGTGTCACAGGTCCTTGACACACGTCTGTCAGCATCATACCACCATAGCATGCAAATGTCTCTGCCCCAGCTGCTGTATCGAAAAAAAAAATAAACTCCCTGTCACCCACATGCCCAGCGTCTAAATTCCAACTTGTCCAAATTTCTGGCTTTACAACTCCTGCTTTTCCGTCTGGTGGATTCTGCTCCCTTCTGTCAATTTTCAGAATGTGCTGTGCCACAATGGCATGTTACAAGTTGCTTTTTTTTTTTTAATGTAGCACCCTCTATAATAGGTATGTGCCAGCATAGGATTTTTTTTGCTAGGGAAACTGTCAGCACAAGTAAATTTTGGCAGGCCTATCCTCTAAGCTAGGCCTGTCTGTTTGGACTGGGGGCAGGGAGTGGTTAGAGTAGCAGTGGGTGTGACCACCTGTGCTCTAGTTCTGAGGCACATCCCCTGCTTCCAGGGAGAATGTTCTGGAAGAGGGACAGAGCCTGGAACTGGAGTGGCAGGCAGCTCCCCAACTGGTATTGGCAGGGGGTGATGTCCTTCCATCTTCAATCACAGCGCAGACAGACCGAAAAAACAAATTGAAAAACTCTGCCTCGATGGGAGGCGTCCCCACTACTGCAGCCTTTTCGCGCTGACAGCTCTTATATAGCAAAGGGTGGGGCCACCTGGTGACGTAACCAGTTGATCCCCCGATGTCACGTCACATGACGTCAGAAGGGGGCAGGGGTCACCCGGTTACGTCACCAGGTGGCCAAACCCTTTGCTATATAAGAGCTGTCAGCGCGAAAAGGCTGCAGTCGCGGGGACACCTCCCATCAATGCTGAGTTTTTAGGGTTTTTTTGTTTGTTTATTTTCTGTCCGTCGGTGCAGTGATTGAAGATGGATTTACATTGTGGGACACTTTTTTTTAATAAAGGATTTTTCAAAAACTGTCTCCTGTCATTTTTACTATTTTTTACACTTTTTTGGTGAGGGAGTAGGGGTACAATGTACCCGATACCAATTCACATGGGGGGGCCGGGATCTGGGGGCCCCCTTGTTAAAGGGGGCTTCCAGATTCCGATAAGCCCCCGCCCGCAGACCCCTACAACCACCGGGCAAGGGTTGTGGGGATGAGGCCCTTTTTTTAAATTTTGGCGTGGGGTTCCCCTTAAAATTCATAACAGACCTGAAGGGCCTGGTATGGAATTTGGGTGGACCCCCATACCTTTTTTTTTTTATTTTGCCGCGGGGTTCCCCTTAATATTCATACCAGACCCGAAGGGCCCGGTAATGAACTGGGGGGGGGAACCCATGCCGTTTTTTTCAATGATTTTTATCTCTATTGCTGGGACCTGACAATACATTACAGCCGCAAGCAATTTTATATGAAATTTTTTCCTTCAGAAGTCATTTTGCTGTGGTACTGTTATGATCATGGGAAAGATGCACTACTTTACAGGCAGACTAAGGACACCCCCAGGTACAATATTTAAAGGAATATTTCATTTTTATTGTTTCACCTTAAACATTATTAAAATCACTGCTCCTGAAAAAATCTCCCCTGGGGCAGCCCCATACACTTTTTATGGCAATAACTTGCATATAAGCCTTTAAAATTAGCACTTTTGGTTTTTCATGTTCGTGTCCCATAGACTTTAACAGTGTTCATGTGTTCGCACAAATTTTTTGCCTGTTCGCATGTTCTGCTGCGAACCAAACCGGGGGGGGGGGAGGGCTCGGCTCATCGCTACTCTCTACACTTGACTCTTATACATTTTGCCCACTGTCATACCCTCAGTACTCATTTCCTGCACATATCCCCAACTCTCCCAATACTACCCTGCGCAATGATATACTACACATAATTCCCCCTGTAAAATCCTCTCCACTCCTCTCCTCTCCTCCACATACTGTCTACTACCTTACACTACACACTCTCCTCCTGCACACATTGCCCCCGTCATACCCTTCATATACCTCTTCTACACATACTGCCCACTGGTATACCCTCTGCACATGTCTGTTGTCATGCCCTGTGCACTCCTCCTACACGTTACCCTCTGCTATTCCCCCTGCATTACTAGCCTGCACATACTGCCATCTCTCATACATACCACACTCCTGTTCTTCACATACTGCCTGCTGTCACACACCCTTATCCCCCACACTCATTTCCTGCACATACTGCCAGCTATCATACTTACTCTCCTGCTATAACTATAATACTACTCTCCTGCATACACTGCTTGCTGTCACATACCCTACACTTCTCTCCTGTACATACTACCTGCTGTTATACCTCGGTACTACTCTCCTGCACATACTGCCTACTGTAATACCTGGGTACTACTCTCCTGCACATACTGCCTGCTGTCATACCTTGGTACTACCCTCCTGCACATACTGCCTACTGTCATACCTCGGTACTACTCTCCTGTACATACTGCCTGCTGTCATACCTCAATACTACTCTCCTGCACATGCTGCTTATTGTCACATACCTTACACTTCTCTGCTATACTGCCTGCTGTCATACCTTGGTACTACTCTCCTGCACATACTGCCTGCTGTCATACCTCGGTACTACTCTCCTGCACATGCTGCTTATTGTCACATATCCTACACTTCTCTGCTATACTGCCTGCTGTCATACCTCGGTACTACTCTTCTGCACATATTGCCTGCTGTCATACCCCAATACAACTCTCCTGCACCTACTACCTGCTATCATACCCCAATACGACTATCCTGCACATTCTACCTGCTGTCATACCCCAATACGACTCTCCTGCACATACTGCTTATCGTCACATACCTTACACTTCTCTGCTATACTGCCTGCTGTCATACCTCGGTATTACTCTTCTGCACATACTGCCTGCTGTCATACCCCAATACGACACTCCTGCGCCTACTACCTGCTGTCATACCCCAATACGACTCTCCTGCACATACTACCTGCTGTCATACCCCAATACGACTCTCCTGCACATACTATCTGCTGTCATACCCCAATACGACTCTCCTGCACATACGGCTTATTGTCACATACCTTACACTTCTTTCCTATACTGCCTGCTGTCATACCTCGGTACTACTCTCCTGCACATGCTGCCCACTATCATACCCATAGCACACTTCTCCTACATATTGTGCCCACTAAGACACCTGAGCAACTATTGGTATATTCTTATGCCCCATACACACGCTTGGATTATCCGAGGACCAGTTCCGTCGGATCCTGTCCGTCGTACTTTGTCCGATGTTGGTGTTGCGTACACACGGTCGGACAACGTTGTCGGAATTTCCGGTCTGCAAGAACGTCGTGACATAAGTCGTCTTCCACGAGACTAGAAAAGGGAAGTTCAGCACCACGTCCTGCACCCGTTGGGCTCCTTCTGCTGATCCCGTGTTTATCGCGAGTTAGTTGAAGTTTGGGGACTTACGATTCGCGTTTCTCAGTTTTGTGACTCAGATCGTTACTGCTCTTCAGTTTGTGCTTGTCGTGCGTATCTGTTTATTAGTGCGTGTAGTCAGTTCGCATTTGTTGGTCATTGCGGCCTATATCTTGATATAGGACGCTTTGATTTTCACTGCTTATTGTCTGCTCGTTTCTGGTATTCATTTCGTTCTTTCAGGTCTTGCTGTTTATCGGTGCTTTCTGTTTGTCCGTTCTGACCAGCCGACCGTTTGTGAGCGATGTTTCCCGTACGTACTCGTCGCCGAGTTCGTGCTGTACGCGGAATTGGTGTCGGGCTTTTAGCTTTGAGCCAAGACCCGTCCATGAACAGAGTGACGAGGAGTATGTGGACCAAGAATTGGTTGCTTCAGCGTGATCAGTTCTCGCACATGCCTTTGCTTCGTGAGATCCGGGAGAATAATCCTGATGATTTCAGGAACTTTCTCCGGATGACGGACCCCGTTTTTCACCGTCTTTTGGCTTTGCTGACCCCTTTTATCAGCCGGCAGGATACCTGCATGAGACAAGCCATCACTCCGGAGCAGAGGCTTGTTGCTACGTTGAGGTACTTGGCGACAGGGAGAAGCCTTTAGGATTTGAAGTTCTCCTCAGGTATCTCTCCCCAGGCCCTGGGAATCATTATTCCAGAGACCTGTTCTGCCATCATCCAGGTCCTGCAGGAGGACTATATTAAGGTAACATTTCTCCTTTACAATTCCCTTCTATGTATGCTCTGTTTGCTAATGACGTGTATTTTTGACCTCCTTCCCTAATTACCATGATTGCAATATGCTCTAATATGCTGTGCCCCTTTTCTCCTTCATGCATTTTTCCCTTCACTTACCTCCCCAGCATGCTCTTCTGCCCCAATAGACACCTATGGCCTAGTCACTTAAGCAATGTATTTTGTCTGCTGCATAGTATTGTTTTCCCCCAAACACCCCCTAAAATATGCACAAATGTTTGCTGTGTGTTTTACTTCATGTAGAGCCCCTTTTTTTTTTCCCGTTTTGTTGGTGGGGGGGGGGGGGGGTGCCAAACTCATTAGGAACCCCCTCCCCCAACTGCTCTGTCAGATGGTACCAATCCTCTATCTGCTGGCTTTCCCAAGGTCAATACACACTATATACCTACCTCTTTATAGTGGGCATCTTTAGGGACGAATTCAGCAAAGCATTTAGTGCAAGGGGCTGGCTCCATACTTTCCATTTCCTCTTTTTTTGTGTTCTTTCCCTCCTATTAGCTTGCTAGGTAATTTCAGAATTTCAAAATGTGCGTTCCTTTTTTTTTGGGGGTGCGGGGGGGGGGGTGGATGGGGATTTGGAATGTTCTTTTATCTTTCCTGTGGGCTGCCAATAGTGTTATGTAAGGAGGGTCTGGCCAAACTAGCACACATTATTGAGCCATTTGGCAATCAATGAAGTGCAGAGGGTTACCTGTCCAAACACCCCCCCCCAAACCCCTAGTTATTGTCAAAGGCCCATCAGAAGTGGGGGGATTGATGGGGGGTGAGTAATCTGCTAGGGGGACCCTCTACTTTGTGTTGCAAATACTTTCCAGCTTAAAATGTAAAAGTCTGATCTTGTTCCAAGATGTTTAGTGTCTAATCTGCTTGCAATGTTTATGTGCAAAGTGACAAATTTTTTTTTCTTGTTTCACTCCACAGTTCCCTTCCACGCCACAGGAATGGCAGACTGTGGCCTCCCACTTTGCCAGCCGTTGGGACTTTCCTAACTGCGGAGGTGCAATTGATGGGAAACACGTCCGCATCGTCCCACCCCCCAACTCGGGGTCCTACTATTATAATTACAAGGGGTTTAATAGTGTAGTGATGTTGGCAGTGGTGTCGGCGACATACGATTTTTTGTATGTGGACGTGGGGATGAACGGCCGGATCTCGGATGGTGGTGCCATTGCGCACACAGAGTTCTACTGGCGTCTCCAAAGTGGCAGTCTGTGCTTGCCACCTCCAGAGGAGAATGCTGAAGGACTCCCCTTCGTCTTTGTCGCAGATGAAGCGTTTGCGTTGACTCCCCATGTGATGAGGCCCTTCCCGATGAGGACCCTCACCCCAGACCAGAGGGTCTTCAATTACAGGCTGTCGAGAGCCCGCAGAGTGGTGGAGAACACCTTCGGGATCCTGGCCAGCCGCTTCCGCCTGTTTTTGACGGCTATTAACTTGGCGGAATACAAACTGAACCACATAGTTCTTGCCTGTTGCATATTGCACAACTTTTTGAAAAGCCACAATAGCAACTATGTGGTGACCGTTGGCCCAGATGTGGAGGGCCCTTCCAATGCCGACCTCACAGCCCTTCGAGCGGCACGTCCAGGCTTGCCCCCTCTAAATGGCCGCGAGGTCCGCGAGCAATATATGGAGTACTTTGTGGGTAGGGGGGCCATTGCTCTGCCTGACGATGTGTGAGAGGAATTTTTTAATAAATATATTTTTTAACCAAACCTATGATTTCTTGTCATTTCCATATTCTAGCTTATTTGAGATATACATTTTTGCCCTTTAGCTTCAACAGTGGGAATGCACTTTCTGGGCAAAAGGAGGTAACAGTCTCTTCTTCCCAAAAAGAATCTTCTCATGTTGTGTGTGTGATACCTAATCTTTTGTCTAGAGAAGGTTTGTAGTGCATAACTGACACCCAAAATACTCCTTTTCATCACCAGGTCAGACATGTGTGTATTCGCAAAAATGGTGTGCTACGTGTTTACGTACAAAGCACTGTGGGTGTCATTTACATAAGTCAAATCCACTATGCTTTACAAGTGCAGTGCAAAAGTGCCCTGGAAAATACACTTGCAGTGCAAACTGGAATTGCCTTTAGTAAATAACACCCATTGCCCCCCAAATCCTTTACATTTGACATACATAATGCTTTTGTGTTTTTAAATAAGGAAGCCACACATTTAGAAAATTAAAAAAGTTTACTTGCAACACATTCACAAGTGCGTTTACAAACTTCTTGGCAAAACTGTCAAGATCTTGGTTCTTTACAACATTGTTTACAAACATTACGCATTTGTTAAAACCAGGCATGGAGCAAAACAGAACATAGGAACTTGCAAAGTTCAACTTTCTAAAGTGAAGACAAGATCAGACATGACTATATGTTCAAAGTGTGTTTGATCTTGCCTTCATCACATGGGGGGTCACCCCTGGAAACTGGAAATTTAGAACATGCACACAATTTGGGTCTGAAAATGGACATTAGATGGTAAAACACATGCCTAGAATGTTCAAAAGTGCCATTTTCCATCATGGGGATCAATGGACGTTTTTTGGGGGTGCAACCCCTTCACCACAACCACTTTAGTAGTTAGTAAAGTGGTTGCACCCCCCAAAAAACGTTGTCATTCATCCACCATGATGGGAGCTAGCACATGTGGACACAATGTGTGCATGTTCCAAATTTCACACAGTTCTTAAGTTGCAAATGTGGTCACAAACAGCCACAAATGTATGGTAATTACTTGGTGCGTTTTCAGATTTTACCTAAAACATCAATGATGTTCTTCAATTTTTGTTGAACATCATTGATGTTTTGCTTTATGTCATCTAGATCTCGATTGCAGACCATTATCTCCCCGATGAGTCCGTGGGCACTTTCTGTGGTAAAGTGCGATTCTTCTTCCACAACATCCACGTCACCTAAAAACAACCAAAAAAAAAAAAATGTCTCTTGGAAATGAGGCAGGCATACATTGATTAGCTTACCAGTAGCTGTGTTCTCCCACACTCACCTGTTGTGGTGACAAGTTCTCCAATTTCTATGATCTCTCCTTCCTCCTCCTCCTCCTCTGCTTCTGGTCTTTCCCCTTCTTTGGGAGGTGTGGGTTTTGTGGTTTCCTCAGACGTCCCGAGTTTTCGCTCCCCTATGAGAATGTACAAAAGGAAGATTTAGCACCACAATCTATTGAGGGCAGAACTAGGAAATGTCAAACATTGCTTGAAAGTGAGGGACAATATTTTTGGTTGGCCAGTTACAAATGACAACATGAATGTAGTCACTTTGTAAAGGTGCTAAACTTACTAGCTTTTTGGTAGAAGTTTGTCTGATGGAGACCCCCCTCTAGTATCCACTGGAGCACATGTGTGGAAAAGCATAATAAAAAGGGGGTTTGGGTGTCCCAGCACTAGTGCTCTAGAGTCCAGATGGGTAAACAGCTACTGGGTGACCTCTCCTTTACATTGAATAAATTGGCTTTACATTCTTGATGACATCTCTAGTGAGAACAAACTTCCTTTCACTAAAAAATTCCCCAAACCTCGTATTATAAGTGGCCGAACGATCGAGGTTGAGTACGATCGAATGGACACACACGAACATTACAGTGGCAGAAAGATTGAGGTTGAGTACGATCGAATGCACAGACGAACATAAAAGTGGCCATTTTCCAATGTACAACTTTGAAAAAATACAAACACATGGAGCAGTATGCAAGCAAAAAATCAAACACAAAACACAACTACTTACTTTTTTGAAGAACTCGCTTGATCTTTCTGTACTGATCGGGCTCCCTCAGTTTCAGGTCTGACCAGCGTTTCCTCAGTTGCTCCTTGGATCGTTGTACCCCAAAATGATTGTACAGCCTCCTCACAACTTTAGACATGATCTTGGCCTTTCGGACATTGGGGTTGAGGTAAGGCCCATACTTCCCATCATAGTCGCTCCTCTTTAATATGTCCACCATCTCCAACATTTCTCCAAATGACATATTGGAGGCCTTAAATTTCAGCCTCCGGGATCGGGACGTTTCTGCCTCCGGCCTTTCCTCGTCCTCCTTCTCGTTGCTGCAATATTTGGGGAGCACCTGCTGTGTCCCCGCCATGTGCTCTCTCCACTGCGCCGTAAAGAGAAGGGGTGGGGAATAGACGTGAAAGATCGTCAGGGGCGGGCGGAGTTTGACGCATGCGCACTGTATATAAAACGTCACACGCCTGTGTCGTAGCCACGATCTGTGAGACGAGGGGAGAGAAAGCTCACGCACGAGACGATCGCTAGAACAAAGGTACAATTTGAAGTTGGTACATAACTAGCCTAGACTGATTAGACCTTGAGGCTTCTTTATGGAGAAGATTAGGAGAGTTTTGCCTGACATTATTTATAGTGTTTTGTGTGGTGTTGTGTCTTGCAGAGAATATGGAGGGATTCAACGACGTGAGTTTTCTCCCCCTCTTCATTGATAAATATAGGGAAATGACCCTATTATGGCAGGCCAAACACCCCGATTACGGCAGCAAACCAAAGAGGTACGCAGCCATGCTGAAACTTGTGGAATTTGTAAAGCCAAGGATGCCCACGGCAACCGTTCGTAAGTTAAGACTCAAAATTGGCAGCCTGAGGAGTGCGTATTTCAGGGAGCACAAGAAGGTCCTGAAGTCCCAAGCATCTGGAGCTGCAGCAGATCAGGTCCATGTCCCCAAGCTCTGGTACTATGACAGGCTCCATTTTCTCAAAGACCAGGCTGATGTCACGGAGCCACTCTCGACTCCTCCTTCCACGCTTCCTTGCGCGCAGGCCACCCCTGATGAGGCTTCCGAGGAGCAACCTGGGCCTTCCAGTCTGGAAGATGTGGAGGAGCCCAGCTTGAGCCAGGTATAGTATTTTTGCAACAAATTATGTGAAAAATAAATGATGTTCGGTTAATTCTGGATCCACAATTGCTTAGTTCCTTAACGTGTTTGACATATCAACGGACAGTAGTGTTGGAGACATTTGGGGCCAGAATCTAAACTGCAGGGCTGAGAATTGTATGGTTTTCTATTTGTAAACATTTTGCAACAGTCACTAGATGAAAATTGTGTGTGTTTGATGAACAAATAACTCAAACTATGTCCCTTTTTCATACACAGGAAGACCTCAGCCAGGAGGTGGCTGTGGAATGTGGCAGTCAGGAGGAGGAAGGGGTTAGTGGCAGCCAAGAGGTGGGTAGAGGCAGCCAAGAGGGGGGTAGGCCTAGGAGCCTGACTGTCTCCCAAATCCCTCCCCTCCGCCTTCCCTACAAAAGGGCGAGAAGGGGGGGTGAGGTGGGAGAGTCAGCGCTCCGGCTGATCAGAGAGGCTTCAGCCTCCCTACATGCCACACCCACCGACGAGGAGACCTTTGGCTCCGTGGTTGCCACGAAAATGATGGGTATTGAGGTGGGGCAACGCAACATGTGTGAGGATGTCATCCTCAAGGTCCTAAATAAGGGTATGGCTGGGGGGATGACCCCACTCACACATGTTTGCGATAGTGACCTTGCTCCACCTCCTCCTCCTCCTCCTCCTTCTGCCACCCCACCAGCACCACAGCCACAGCGTGCAAGGAAGCGTGGAAGGAAGACAAGAGAGTGACGACCTGGATTCAGTCTGGTCTGAGAGAAGATGGAGCCTCTCATAGGACCAGAGCCTGGGGACCTAGATGGCATCTGCTGCAGTTCCGGATGTTTTGGACTTCAGGACCAGATAGCACTCCCCTTAAGATACGTACTCCTCAGGCCCCCAATTTTAGAAGCTTGAAAAATGATGTTTGCCGTGGGTGTCCAAGGCTTTGCAAATTCCCCAAGTTTCTCCATCGCTGCGTTCCTCTTTGGTTTGTTGCTGAGACCTAAATAAAGGTATTTTTGATTTGAAAAAAACATTGCCTATGTGTTTTACTTTTCTACAATGACAGTTTATTTGTGAGTAGGCAGGTACATTTCACAAATCATAAAGTATAATTAACAAGGGGCACCAACAACAAACAAACTCCTAGTAAATTTAAGCAACAAATACAAATGTTAATAATGTTGTTTTGCTAAGTTGAGACACTCAACCCCCCTCAAAAATCTAAATAAATTATCCTGAAAATATGTATTCCAAACAAAATAAAAAAGGGACAAATCATCCAAAAAATATAACAAAGATTCTTTTACGATCTGAGGAAAAATAAACATCTAGTCTAGAAATCCTGAAAACTAATAAAGAAATAAGTTTGGGAGAAGTGCGGGTGAATAGGAGCAGCTAAAACACGTCATTCTTGTTGCATTGTAAAGAAAAAGAGAATGCGCTGCATTAAAGACATTTTAACATTGCAGCGTGACGAATGTGCTGTGCCGATTAGGAACGGTAGTTTTACCTGACCGAGCGCTTCCGTCACAGAATTTCTTCTGAGCATGCATAGCACTTTGTCCGTCGGACTACGCTACACACGATCGGATTTGGTGTGATCGGACTTTGTTGTCAAAAAATCTATCCAGCAGGAGATAGGACTTGGTCCGTCGGACAATCCGATGGAAACTGTCCGATGGTGCCTACACACGGTCGGAATTTCCGCCAACATTGTCCGATAGGACAGAATCCATCGGAAAATCCGACCGTGTGTATGGGGCTTTAGGCTTTGTCATTCCGGATGGGCACACTTTTGCTGCGATACATAATTTGCCAGTTATGATTCAGCTCTGTTACCTTGAAGTATCTCAGGGTGATGAAGTGACTGAGTGACATATCAGATGTGTTAGACTTAAAGCAACCCTATGGGACACCTGCTCTCTTTCTACACTTAAAATATAAATAATATCTCTGTGGGTTTATATGTCCAGACAAACAGCTGAACCACTGAACTAAAAATTCCCTGCTGTAGCAACTAATGTACCGCCACTTCTTAAACAGTCCCTTAGAAAAGTCCATTTCTCCCCTCTTCACATAGTCATACAGTATAAAATAAATGTGATTATACACAGTAAGATAAATTGTCTCTTCTGGTATAGTCAATATACCATTATGGTAATCAAATAAGTTGCAATCATTATTATCAAATAAGTGGTAACTTAAAAGGAAAACCCTGTTACTTTCCAGTGTCACCATTCTGTGTCATTTCTAATTTCAGTGACTGGGTCACTCGCCCTGCACATGGGGTACCTTTACTCATGTCCTGCTCATCAATGCCCTGGCAAAATATATTGATTGATTGCTTCTGTGGACAGGTGTCTTTTATACAGGTAACAAACTGAGATTAGGAGCACTCCATTTAAGAGAGTGCTCCTAATCTCAGCTTCTTACCAGTATAGAAGACACCTGGGAGCCAAAAATCTTGCTAATTGATAGGGGATCAAATACTTATTTCACACATTAAAATGAAAATCATTTTATAACTTTTTTGGAAAAGTGTTTTTCTACATTTTTTAAATCATTAAAATTATAGACTGATCATTTCTTTGTTAGTGGGCAAACGTACAAAATCGTCAGGGGATCAAATACTTTTTTCCCTCACTGTATACCTTCTCATCCTCGGCCAATGTTCTGTGGTCAGCTGTTGCTCTTTTCTCCCCTCTACCTTATTCATGTTCAGTTGCCACTCCACCACTACTTTCTTCTCTCTTGGGCCATGGTTTTGTCCCGCCTCTTATACTTGCTCTTACTTCATGTTTGACTGACAGTCTCTCTACTCCTTTTGTCATTTAGTGAGATAACATAGAGTGCCTTGACAAAGTATTCAAACCCATTGAAATTTTACACATTTTGTCATGTTACAACAAAAAACCTAAATGTATTTTATTGGGATTTTATGTGATAGACCAACACAAAGTTGCACATAATTGTGAAGTGGAAGGAAAATGATAAATGGTTTTCAATTTTTTTTACAAATAAATATCTGAAAAGTGTGGCATGCATTTGTATTCAGCCCCCTTTACTCTGATACCCCTAACTAAAACCTAGTGGAACCAATTGCCTTCAGAAGTCACCTAATTAGTAAATAGAGTCCACCTGTGTGTAATATAATCTTCATGTAAATGCAGCTGTTCTGTGAAGCCCTCAGAGGTTTGTTAGAGAACCTTAATGAGCAAACAGCATCATGAAGGCCAAGGAACACACCAGACAGGTCAGGAGTAACGTTGTGGAGAAGTTTAAAGCAGGGTTAGGTTATAAAAAAATATCAAAAATATCTCCTTGATCACTGTTCAATCCATCATCCAAAAATGGAAAGAGTATGGCACAACTACAAACCTACCAAGACCGGGGGTAAAGCATATCACTGTCTTCAATCACCAGTCCAACTGAGTCCAAAGTTAACCATATATTCTGATGATCCTTGTTGATAAGAATATCTCACCTAAAAAAAAATGACAGGATATTTTAGTCTGAAAGAAAAATGTTGGATTGAATTTTACACCAGAATCAGCTCAGTGCAAACGTCTGAATGTGTAGTTTTGTGTTGCTGTAAGGTGCTTCTTACTACAGTTCTGCAGCAAGGATGCAATAATGTGTTGCAGGGCCATTCAATCCTATAGCTGGCTGCATTGGGAATAAAAGGTCAAGTCCAGTTTCTGGTGTGCGTTGGAAGCCCAATCTACATGAATAGGCTGTCTAAACATAACATATGTAAAAGCATGGCATAATGTCTAAGCAGCACACTACAAAGGTGTGAAAAACTGTAAATGCAAAAATATCTTATGATTCCAACCCCTAGATAAAACACTATTTGAATGCTAATGTAATAACATTTTATTTTTACCCACAGCAATCAGACAGATTTCTATTTTACACATTTGTGATGCTACGCTTCCATCACACTTTTCAAATTTTGAGAAATGTTTATTTCCTGTATTTTAGGATCTCCTGAATAAATTGCACAAACAGTCCAGGTGCAATCAGTATAACTTGTATTGTAGCAAAGGCGGAACGCATATATTGCAGAAAAAGCAGAACTTGTGTTGTAGTCAAGGCAAACAGTTCACAACAAACCCGATGGGAGACGACCCAATCGGGAGCACTTACGAATACTAAAACACAATCGCACATTCCGACAACAAACAGATGGAGGTAACAGGTAGGTAGAAGGGGAGAGGGGTCAGTGGGAAAATAGAGATTGGTGTGAGAAGAAGTGTAGTAACCGGAGGTATGTGTAGCTTAGCTAACTTACCCAGTTGAGTTGTGAAGTCTGGTGTAGGTCAGCGTTAGGATTCACTTTACCATTGTGTGGGGGAGTGGAAGGTGTTCCGATGTGGGTCTTTGTGTTGTCCGGTCCATAGAGAGTCCTCTGTGTTCGCTTTCTGCTGTGGAGCTGAGGCCTATTCTATAGTGGAGAAAGAAAATGTTAGGCATAATTTGTTAAGGGTCTCAGATCAGTGTGGCAACACAGTGGAATATCAACAGTGTGAACATTATAAACATCCGAAACGATACAGGTAATAAATTTGTTCTGTACTGTGTACTTAGTAAACGTTACACGCAGTGACAGGATTAGAAGAGCCACCTATCATCGTTATATATAATTAGAAAACTGACAAACCATTAAACAATGTAACCAGAGAACAAAACTTGGCAGGGTGGACTCGCCACAGTGGAGAATTATCACTAAGGTGGGAGAGGTTGGAACGCTGCTGTTGGGCCTAAGCTAGTTTATAGAGCATAGGGGTTGTTTATGTATATGAAGGCTCTGATGTATTGGCCAAGGGTCGTATGATCTTGGCGGGGAGGTAGAGCACTTAATGAGGCGTGAGCCCTTGGGCTTAATAAATGGGTACTAAATTATGGATTAGGCCCGACCCATGTTGCTTGCAACCAAGCTTTTCAATAATGGTCCTATAGTGCGAGAAAGTATGCTCTACCTTGGTTTGGGTGCGTAGTAATAATCTGCAGGTTAGTGTTGACACCAGTGACCTTCATCGTTTTTAGCCCCATGGTAAATCTATAAGTCACACGCACCATCCTCCTATGGAGCTGTTCCGTGCGGAGACCACCCGGGTGGACATGCTGTATGTTGGGAGAGGTATAAAGGTATTGGTGCTCTCCCCACGGAACTGCCCCCCCCCCCCCCAAGCAGACTCTGGAGGCATGTATATATCTGTCTACTAGTTATCTTAACATGCTTACATGTTGCTGCTGCAATAAATTTCCTTAAAATTTGAGTAGGGGACCTGGGTATAGAGGGAAGGGTGGTATAGGGAAGGGGGGAGGATGGGGGTATTAGAGGGCAAAGGGTATAGGGGTCCCCAGCTGCATTGGTCGTGTTAGAAGGGAAATGCGCCACAGCTTTGAGGAGCCTTTCCCGTTATTCATCTAGTAGTCTTCTTCTTGCCATGAAAGCAATAAGATTCTAGCTTAGTCATAGGGTGGCCATGTGATTAGGTAGGTCCTTTCCCTGCAATTTCAGGGTTGGCAGGTAGGTTCATTTAGAGTGAGGGGTCCTTTTGGCTCTGTAAAAGTTTATGGGTTATTCTCTTCTCCAAAAGCCTCTTTATGTTTGAGTGACTGTTGCTTGGAGAGGCAGCAGAGGTCTCCAGTTGTCCGCCCGTAGGTCCTGTACAAGAAAACTCTGTCCATGGATGGCGGTGTAGTTTGGAATCTTGCTGAGGAGGGCGGTTTAGGTAGAAGTATGAATATGGGTGGGCCCGTTTGCAAGTATAAGAAAAAAGTGTAGGGGGGCGGCGTGAGAAATTTCAGGAAAAGATGTAGTTTTTCAGACAGAGGTTATGCTTTTGTCTCGTTCTTGATGGAGTTCCTAAGAGCTGTCTGGCCTGGCCCACCTGTGCGCGGGGGAGGCTGTTGGGCTTGGGTGCGCTCTGTCTCTCTGGCCCCTTTGAGGCAGTGGTCTCGGGGAGGAGGATCTGCACCTCCTTATGTGGAAATCATCCCTTACCGGTATGGCATCCATGGAATTGGATCTCTGGAGTTGTGGGATGCGGAATGCTTTGTACCACTCTGGGAGTTCAACCAGTGGTATTTGAAGTATGTTGCAGAACCCCCTGAGATCTTCCGGGACTTTTAGATTAGCGGTGCGCCCCGCCAATGTAGCGGATAGGCAAAACAAGAATTTCCAGCAGTATTGGATTACTTTGTGGCGTAAAAGATTTAGCAATGGACGTAAATCTCTCCTGTTTTGAAGGGTTATGGGAGATAGGTCTTGGAATATTTTAATTTCTGCTCCCTGGAAGAGGAGGCTGCGGCGGTCTCTAGGTCTGTTTAGAATGTCCTCCTTTAGCTTAAAGTTCACAAGGCAGCAGATCACATCCCTAGGGGGATCTGTGTCTCTGCTTCTGGGTTTGAGGGCCCAGCAGAGTCTCTCGCAGTCGATGGAAGTCTCGGGGGGGTCTGCCTAGCAAGTCGTTAAAGATTTGTATGGTGGCCTGCGTTAATTGGGGCTGTTCGACAGTCTCAGGAATGTCTCTCACCCGTAGTCTTCCATGTGCCTGTGGAGCTCTCCAAGTTGGGTGTTATATGCCTGGGATGTGTGTTGCAGCTGCTGGATGGCGGTGTCATGGCGGGCTGTAGTGTCTTCCAGGTCTGTCATACGCACGTGCATGGATTGAATGTCTCTCCTCAGGTCTGATATGGCGGACATAAAGGATTCCTTTATGTCGGCTGCCACTGTTCTGAGGTCACCTATTGTAAGTGAGTGGGTGGCTGGCGGGCTATCCGCTCGTTGTGGGTTTCTCCCAGTGGAAAGGCTCCGTTTAGTCGAGCATATACCTGTGTAGGCCGGCCTCGTGTGAGCGGGTCCGGAATATTTACGGGAAACTGCGTCCGGAGTGTGGATCCGGTCCCCTTGGGGAGTGGGACTGTGATCCCTTTTCTCTTGTTCTCCCCATGATTGTTGCTGGAGAAAGCTCTGGGAAGCTAATGGCAGGACCTATGACGGACAGAGCACAGCGGTTAAGTGGCCATTCCGTGTCGGCGCCAAGCCACGCCCCGGTCTAGGCACTTTCACTGGTGAAATGAGATTCTTCTTCCACAACATCCACATCACCTAAAAGAAAAAAACACACCATGTTTTAGAAATATGCAGGAATAGATCTCTTACCTGAATCTGTGGTCTCAGACACTCACCTGTTGTGGTCATACTCTGCTTGTGGTTTTGTGTTTTGTCCTTCATTAGGAGGTGGGGGGTCCCTGGTGCCCTCAGAGAGTCTTTTCTCCCCTATGTGAATAAAAAATAGGTATACTTAGCACACAGATATTGGAGGGCAGAAATAGGAATATGAAACATTGCTTGGAAGTGTCGTACAATTGTCTGTTTTGGCAGAGTTCCAAGCTGAAGAACATTTTATTTCCTTTCTAAAGCTAGAATACTTCTCTTTTTTGTTAAAGTATCACACATGTACAGACCCCTAGTATCCACTGAAGCACCTGTATGGGACACCCTAAAAAGTTTGATTCTGGTTTCCCACACTAGTGCTCCTGCGTCCAGATGTGTAAACAGCTGCTGAGTGTCCTCTCCTTACACTGAATCAAGTTTGCATTTCATTCTAGTTACAAACCCATCTAGACAACAAACTTATTTTAATACAAATAGGCCTGAACAAATGTAGATAACCTGTATGTGCCAAAAACATCTTATAAGTGGGCGAACGAACAATGTTTCCTACGACCGATTGCTGTGCCCATGAACATGAAAGTTGCCATTTTAAACTGTACAACATAAAAGAAAGCTATATGGAGCAGCACGAACATAAGAAGAAGAATAGGAACACACAACAAAATACTTTCCTGATCTTTCTGTACTGATCGTGCTCCCTCAATTTGAGGTCTGACCATCGTTTCCTCAATTGATCCTTGGATCGTCGTACCCCAAAATTCCTGTGCAAACTCTTCACAACTTTAGGCATGATCTTGGCCTTTCTCACATTTGGATTTGGGTAAGGTTCATAATTCCCATCATAGTCGGCCCTCTTAAAGATGTCCATTGTCCCCACCATCTCTAAAAAAGCCATAATTGAGGCCTTCAATCTCCTCCGGAATCGGGAGGTTCGGGGCTCTGGCCTTTTTTCTTTACAGCTGCTGTCTCTCCGACATGTGCTCTCCCACTGCGCCGAAAGAGAAGGGGCAGGGAATAGACTAGAAAGAACGTCAGGGGCGGGCGGAGTTTCACGCTGCGCAGTGTATATAAAGCGTAACACACGTGTGTCGTACGTACGATCTGTGAGCGGAGGACGGAGTAACGGAAGCGACGATCGTTATAACAAAGGTACGATTTTAACTTGGTGCATCAGTGGCCTATATTGCTTATAGATTGAGGCCTATATTGGGTCAAGATTAGGAGAGTTTCATCTGACATTAGGGTTTTCTTGTGTTGTGTCTTGCAGAGAAAATGGATCCCTTCAATGATAGGGAATTTCTAGGAATATTCATTGATATGTTCAGGGAGCTGCCCTGTCTGTGGCAGGTGAACCACCCGTTTTATAATAATCCAACAAAGAGGCAGGCAGCGCTGGAGAAACTGTTTGAATTTGTGAAGCCGGTGATCCCCTCACGGAAGACACCAAGTATTTAACATCCAAAATTGGTGGCATGAGGAGCACTTATAATAGGGAGCGCAAGAAGGTCCAGGATTCCCTGAGATCAGGAGCAGTAGATGACATTTATGTACCCAGGCTGTAGTACTATGACAGACTGCATTTTCTGTCAGACCAGTGGGAACCCAGGCCAGCACTCTCCGGTCTTCCTTCAAGGCTTCCTTCCCCCCCAGCTGAGGCTTCCGATGACCAACCTGGGCCTTCCAGGCAGCTTGAGTCAGGTATAACATTCTTCAAAATATTTCTGGTTTCCAAATTAATGATGTTAAATATATGTTAGTTTTGATAACTAATTTCTGATTTCACAAAGTGTTTTACATATCAATAGACAGTAGTGGCCACAAATGATTGGGGCAAGACTGAAAAATGCTGGGGTCAAAATAATAGTCTTTTCTATTTATTAACATTCAATTTGCAACAGTCATGAGCTGAAAATTGTGTGTGATTGATGAACCAAAAAATAAAACTATGTCCCTTTTTCATACAGAGGAAAGTCTCAGGAGGAAGCCATGGAAAGTGACAGCCAGGAGGTGGCCGGGCCCAGTAGCCTGCCCGTATCCCAGGTCCCTCCCCTCGGCTTTCCACAAAAAAGTGCCAGGAAGAGGAGTAACAGGAGGAGGCAGCACTTGGCATATTTCTAAAGGCTACTGCGGCCCTCAGAAACCCCCCCAGTCTTCAAGAGGACTTTGTCTACATGACAGCCTGCAAAATGCTGGAAATGGAGAAGGTCCAACGCCTCTTATGTGAGGAAGTGATCTTGCAAGCCCTAAATAAGGGGTTGAGGGGTGAACTCACAAGCCAAAGCCACGTTTGTGAGTTGAACTATGGTCTTGCTCCTCCACCTCCTGCCACAACTCCAACATCAGAGCCACAGCCTGGAAGGAAGCGTGTAAGGAAGACCAGAGAGTGATGGCCTGGGTTCAGTCTGGTCTGACAAAAGATGCAGGCTGTGGTATGACCACAGCCTGGGGACAGATATGTCATCTGCTGCTGTTCCTGATCTCTTGTAGTCCTGGAACGGATTGGGCTAACTGTTATATGGACTCCTCAGGCAACCAATTTTGGCTGGCAAATAGTTAATGTGTGCCCTGGGGTACAAACGCTTCGCCACTTTCAGCAGTTTCTCCAGTGTTTATTTTTGTTATGACCCAGAATAAATGGATATTTATTTTTCAGAAACACTTGCCTATGTGTTTTCTATTTTAACACTAACAGCAGTAGCAGAAGAAACGTCATCCTCCTCCATGTCACATTCTTGCTCCTCATCACTTTCACTCCACTTTTCCGTCCAATACAAAGTGTCTAAAAACCGTTCAGATAATCCATCAGAGGGGATGTCTTAATCGGTTACCCTGGAGCAATCTTCGGCCGGGAGATAGTTGCGATTGGCACTGGCTTCAACCGGCACAACCGTGGTGTCTCCCTTAACTGCCACAGGTATCACCTCCCCCACTGGCACACGACCGCGGCCTTGAGGAACGACCAAAGCGATGGGTCCTGGGGCAGCCGCCGAGACAGGAGGAGCAGCTTCCTGCACAACTCGGGTAATGGCAGGTGGGCTCTTGATATCATTCCCAGCCGGGATAGCAACATTCTTGTCCCAATCTGCCTGCAGTATCTGCGGAGGTTGGGCTGGTGAGACTACCTCGAACAGGGGTTCCCCCCAGCGCCCACAGACAATCCAAAACCTCAGATGCGTGGCCAAACACTTCCAGCAGATCAGTCCCAAGGCCTCATAGCCTCCAGTCGTATACAGGGCAAGCCTATCCTTAGGTGTATACCGAATAGTACTTCCAAACTGTGCCATCTTCTCCAACCCACAACCGGGCACATGTGGCAGCACTTCCTTATATTTCTCTGCAGAGCGGGGGCTCCTCTCCCTGCCAACAGATTTGTGCAGATACTTTCTGGAAACTTTAGCGCCCGCCTGTTTGCTTCTGCAACGTGCCAAATCTGTAATGGAGTCTGTTTTAAACCTAAAAGCATTGGCAGGGAGTGTCAAAAGACCAGGCTGATACTCTCCCATGAGCAATGAGACTTGTTGGTTCTTCCCCACATTGTTAGAATGCATGATAGCACAGTCCATGAGAAGTATAAATGTTACTTGCCACTTTCCCACAGAGCCAGACGAAATCCCAATGGAGCTGTAGCCGGTACCTATGGGGGACTGCTGCGAGGACAATGCCTTTGCCCCAGGTTGGGCGCCAAATGTAGCCATTAGCCAAGTCCTGGGCCTCTCCAGGCCTAATGGTGACCTCCAGAGTTAGGGACAGCTAACATGCTTTTGTGTAAAGTGGGTTACAAGGCATGGTGGGTGCAATGAAATTTAAATATAAAAAAGTGCGGCGCTCATAGAGCACGAAAATAACAATCAATGTCTAAAAGTGATGATACTAAATAATGATACAGTATCCAAAAATAAAAATTACAATATGAATGTGTGTCACTAAAAATAGTGAACAAACAAATATGATAAATCAAATGGATTGTGAATCAAAAGATCATATATATGGAAAGGGTTGGTAGACCTACTAATCACATAATCGCATAGATCACATATACAATAAATATGACAGTAGAAAAATCTTGAATATATATCACCATATAAACAAAACCATATAGCAATGTGTGTTACAAATAGGGATCTAAGCAAAAAACACCACCTAATAGTGACATAAATTCAACATTGGTGCATTTAGAAATATATAACAGGTGACTTGGTGCAAGTTGTCTGTTGCAGTCCACCACCTCTTGGGAATGCGCTTACCAGATAGCGTGAACTCAGATAGGCTTACGCCGTATGAGTCACAAAAGGCAGTTGGTGTCACTACACCCGTGGGAGCATCTACTTGGGGATGGTGCCAAACGACAACATCCTTCACTGGATATATCCAAAGAACTCTCAGGAGGGAGGGATGATGGATGTTATACCACTGGTAGTACTCAAATTAGTGGGACCGATAAAGAGAAAAATGGAGCCACATAGTGTAATACCATAGGGGATTTATTTTGACAAAGCATATAAAAATGGGTACTCACATTTAAAACGACATGTAAAAGCATATAGTGGTCTACTGGCAACGCAGTGGTAACAGCTAACCGAGTCCCAACGCGTTTTGCCTCATACAGGCATCATCTGGGGGTGGGTGCAATGTAAGATTCAAGGTCTTAGATTGTAAGCTCGAAAGAGCAGGGCCCTCTGAGTCCTACTGTATTAAAGTGTATTGTATTTGTCTACCCTCAAGTTGTAAAGTGCTTCGTAAACTGTTGGCGCTATATAAATCCTGTATAATAATAATAATAATAATAATAATGGGCTCCAGACACTTCTTGAATGCAAAGAAATGTATTGTCTCTTAAACAGAACTGTGGGAGAGAGGGTTAGGGCCAGGACACCCTTAAGTGGTTGCAATGTTAATTGGTAGACTCCAAGACTTCTACAGGTAGACAGCCATGCAAGGAAAGGCACCCAACCGCACGCCACATCTGCATGTGTAGACAAGCCGTCTCCTATGGCAATAATCTTGAACAGTTTGTAACAAAGGTTGTAACAAACTCTTTCACTTCCTCCACAATCTCCTCTTTCGATCTTCACTCAACTGAGCTCCCAGTCTATCACCTAGACCCGCGGATCCACTGCCACTGGATCTCTTGAGTATTCCAAACTTCTCACTGAGTATCTTCCTCAAGTGTCACCCTGCTCGGTCCCTGGCTTGGCACACAAGACTGCTCTGCAAGCGTCACCTCCACTGGCTGGGTCCCTGGCTTGACACCTGCTGAAGTTTCCCAATTCGTCATTGTCCCTGGTTGGTGAGATTACTGATCTGGTACTTGCTTCAGCTACTCACGGTGATACTTTTCTATACCCACTGTATATAGTAGGGAGATAATTCTAGCGATGTTATACAAAATTGGCATCTGTTGTTTTAACTATTATTGCTGTTCTAGTTTTTTGTCTGTTGGGAATATCCTCCCAAGTAAATTCTCCTTATTTAGCCTTGGTGTGCCATTGCTGGGAATATCGCTGGCATTTGGAATCAGAAACCCAAACATCAGTGACTCCTTCAACGGTAAGCACTACAAGTCATTTGCCATAGCCTTTTAGAACATCTGCTACCTGCCCTTTTATCAGATCATTTGACATTGTTCTCTATTTTTTTTTTTTTTTTCATTGGCAAATGGCAAAACATTGACCCTAAAAATCAACAATGCACTCTCCTTTTTGCTGGTTCTAAAATCCCTATTTGCATTCATTGCCATCCACTTCCCCTTAAGATGAATTGCACATTCAAATTATAAAGTAAATCTGCTGGGCAAATTCTGGCTGCAACCTTATTTCACAAGTTATTTTTAGTTTAAAGCTCTTTTGGAATTTACATTACTGCCTACATCCTATTTATTTTAACTTGAACTAAACAGATCTATTTTTGTGATGTTGATTCTTTCTATATTTTTATTGTCAGCTAAGCTATGTGTGCTAAGTCATGTTAGCTCCCTCTGCTGGTCAGTTTTATTGTTTTTGTATCCGTGTTTAATATGATATTTTGGCCATGTGTTCACAATAACAGGATTCTTGTATTCATCATAAAATCCATTATCCATTGAGAGACATTGGAAGACTTTAACTTTGGATTATACTTCTGTTCACAGAAGGATCTGACACTGGTAGGCAAAAAAACAAAACAAATCTGTAGGCTAGCCCAGGATAATTCCTCCTACTATCAACATGCAGAGATCTGTGTTCCTCAATGGGCTCCAAGAAAAGGTTTTTACAGTGAATACAAATCTTATTTTGTTTCTTGTCCACGGGTGGGCACAAGTCTTTAAACCTTTCAATGTCCACAAGCAACCAAACTGAAGGGTTGGCAAAACAGCAAACAAAGGCTAACAGTACATCCAGAAATAGTGGAATCAAAAGACTTACAGGGTCCATCCAAGATTACAAAAAGGCTTTAGTTCTTCCTGAAAGAAGTTCTGGATTAGAGATAGACTCTCATACCACATCCAAACCATGAAGGGAAATTTCCTTTTGGTTAACTGGTGCCAGACAGAGGGAAGGAAAAACAATAAATTGTGTGTGTATATATATATATACACACACCGTATTTTCCACACCATAAGGCGCACCGGATTATAAGGCGCAGTCTCAATTATGGGGACTATTTCTGTACTTGACCCATACATAAGGAGCACTGCATTATAAGGCGCATGCTAAAACATACGGTCTACAAAAAAAGGTAACGGAAGCAAAACAGTAAGTTCACTTGTACTTTATTCTACTATTCCACAATACACTCACATTATTTTTTAATCAATCTTCTCCCACAAATCCATCAAAGTCCTCATCTTCTGTGTCTGAATTGAACAGCTGGGCAATTTCGCCATCAAGCATGCCGGGTTCCCTCTCCTCATTGTCATCATTGTCCGAGTCAGTCTCGTTGCCAGGTGGCTGTTCAGCAATGATGCCGGCTTTTGCGAAAGCTCAGACAACAGTTAAAGCAGATACCTTAGCCCAGGCATCCACAATCCATTCACATATGGTGTCTCCCAGTCTTAGTAAAGATGTGTTCGCCGTCTGTCATCCATCGCTCCCACGCCGCTTGCAACTTCACCAACGTCCAGCGGTTGGAGTTCTTTTGTTAGTCCTCCCGGAATGATGGCAAGCTCCGAATTCATTTGCTTCACTTGGTTTTTCACAATAGCGGTGAGATGGGTGCGCATGGAGTCGCAGACCAACAGGGACGGTGATGTGCGGAAAAAAACATCTGGTCTCTTTACATACATCTCTCTCAGCCACTCTTTCATTTTCTCCTCATCCATCCAGCCCTTTGGATTGGCCTTAACGATGACTCCGGCTGGAAACTTTTCTTTTGGCAGCGTCTTCCTTTTAAAATGACCATAGGTGGTAGTTTCTGTCCATTACCGTGTCAACGAAGAACAACAGTGAAAGCCGACTTCTCATGCCCCGTGGTGTGTATTGATACCGTGCTGTCCCCTTTTTCTACACAGTATGGTTCACGGGATGTCAAAAGTGAGGGGGACCTCGTCCATGTTGGTGATGTGCTTGGGCTGGATCTTTTTGTCGGTAAGCTTCTTACTGAAGTAGGTGCAGAAGATGGCCAGCTTTCCTTTGTAATCAGCTGGCAGTTGCTGTGCCACGGTAGTCCTTGTGCAGATGGAGAGATGACACCTTTTCATAAAACGAAAGCACCAAGACGGACCTCCTTGAAAGTGTTCAATCCCCATGTCTTGTGCTATCGTTATTGCCTTCAGTCGAATGGTGACTGTAGAGATGCTTCTCCCGGCTGTTCTTTGTTCAATAATCCATTGTTCAAGTTGGTCTTCTAATTGTGGCCATCTTGCTTTGTTCCTGCGGAAACTCTGTTTCATCTTCTTAACTTGGCGCAGTTCATTTTCTTGCCTCCTCCACTTCCGAACCATAGATTCATTGATGTTGAATTCTTTCGCAGCTGCTCTATTCCCATTTACAACCACATAACTGATAGCCTGTAGTTTGAATTGTGCCTCGTAAGCATGTCTCTTGACCGGTGCCATTGTTGTTGGTAATGTAGGTAAGCGTACGTACTGCACTTTGTACGCAATGTTCTCTGATTGGTTTATCGCTGCCAGCGTACATCCCTGTGTCAGAGTGGGAAATTATTTGATTAGATTTTTTTGATTTTGGAACTCAGTGCACACATAAGGCGCACCGGATTATTAGGCGCATGGCCGATTTGGAGGAAAATATAAGGCTCTTAGGTGCGCCTTATAGTGCGGAAAATACGGTATATATATATATATATATATATATATATATATATATATATATACATATATGTAGCACTGACCCCCCCGAAGGAGCTGCTGGTTTAATTTGGGCTTACCGTTACCTTCTTGACCTCGTCTGCGTCTAGGGGTTTTTCCGAGGTAGATGGCCCAAAGAACTGTAGAAACTGACACTGGATCCACGTTGGGATTTTTTATTTGCAAAATGGTAGACAGAACACAGTCTCAATAAAGGATAGAGGGTAGGAAGGTAGGAAGTTCAGGCACTCTTGGAACTGCTTGACACTGAATTTCTCTCACTATGTAATCCAGAGAATAGCCATTTGCAACTGGATATTACAGCTATCGGATAAATTTCCTCTCAGTAGATTTAGCAGTCAATAACTGATTCAAATAGAGCAAAGTCTCTGCCACAGACTTTGTTGTAGAACTTGTAAGTGAAAAGTCTCTGCCACAGACTTGGTTGTAAAACTTGTAGGTGAAAAGTCTCTGCCACAGACTTGGTTGTAACTGAAGGATAGATGAACTTGGAGAACCCTCATACGGTACCGTATGAGTGTGGATTCACCTAGTGTCTTTCAACTTAGCTTCCAGGCTCTTGCCGAGCAGCCAGCCTTTTGCATGGCCCTCTTCTGAAGAGTCCTCCCCTGGTTGCATTCTCAGTTGCTGGGCCTCTCCAAAGACAAGACGGCACCGGACCACCTTAGAATCCTCCTTCCAGTTACTGTGCCTCTGGGCTAGCCAGCCCAGAGGCTCCAAAATGGATGAATCCGCACCCCAGGCCATGAGGGCCCCTGAGGGCTGGTCAGAAGGACCAGGACCAAACAGACAGAAAGATCTTCTGGACCGGAACCCAGAAGCACGTGATCCCAGTACCTTAAGTACCCTCTCCCAGAATTCACAGCGAGACGACACACTCATTGGTTGGTTCCGAGAGAGATTGGCACCCAACGCGTCCAACCAGACTGCGTTCTTGTGCTTGCCAGAGGTGACACCGACAGGTGCAATCCAGCCAAACTGATACTGAGACCATAATTTAGAACAATTAACCTAAAACCCAACTGTGGTTTTAGGAACATTAAATTTACAAAACATATAGCGCGTGCTCATCATATATATATATTATATTCCCACGCTTTTATGAAGATGATAGTTTAACTGCTGCAATCACCAAAGGGGGTCAGTCCATACCCGCACACATGAAATAGATGGTGCTGCGCTGTTAAAAGATAAAGCTAAAGTCAATGTCCTGGTTGAAGTGAAAGGCAGAAACTACCTTAGAAGGAAGTCCTGGGCCTCAACAGTACTTGTCTGTATTCAAACTAGAATGAGACTAAGCTCCCCAGTTCAGACACTCACTTTGAGGTGATGGCTACAAGATAAAACACCTTCTGTCTGAGAGTAGAGAGATGGTTGTCTCCAATGTGTTCAAATGGCAGTTTCTGAAGCACCGAAAAAAACACATTCAGATCCCATGTAGGCACAGGGTAATGGATCAGAGAGCTGCATGGGAGACCCCTGTATAAAGGTCTTAATCAAAGAATAAGAGGTCTTTAGTCTCTGGAACAAAATAGAAAGTGAAGAAACCTTGCTGATTTTTGATAGTGCTGAGAGGAAACTCTGGTCCAGACCCAGCTGCCAAAGGATAAGATGTGTTCCACAGAAGAACTTTGTAGCACTGACCCCCGAAGGAGCTTCTGGTTTTAATTGGGCCTGCACTCTACCAAGAAACCCCATTAACTTGACTCAATCACCTTGGCACAGCTGTGGTACAATGCAATGCAGTACAATATAAACAATGTAAAGTACTTGTATATTACCCTCAGGATCCTCTAGCTCCACCTGGTGGTGAAAACAGTACACCACACAACTGAATACTTAACCATAAATGCTTTTACTGCGAGTATAAAAAAACAGGTGGTTACAGAGATTGCACTGTCGTCCCAACTTGGACGTCAGTACAATATAAATCAACAGACAAATACAGTAAGAAATATATATTCTATTTATCTAAACCTGGGAGCTCCCGCTACTTTAAAGTTTTACGTGAGGCCTCACTTAAAGTACTTTCTCCTGTCTCTTCTTTCTTCGCTAGCTTAAAGTGGTTCCTCAGATTTGTAATCCAAAAGGTAGGCGAAAAGTTAACTTAGGATGCTCCGGGTATAACTCCAAGAACTTATGCACAACGCTTGGGCACTAAAGTGAAGTAGGCCTCAAGCCTGCTCAATGTCAGTTGTTCTGTTTCGCCTTCGTGGAACAACAGGTTCCAGCGAGGCCTGTGAGTGAGTCTAAATGCATGCAACAAATGATAAACGGTGGGTCAGAGTTCTGGATGATGACTTTGATCTGGCAACTGTAGCTTGCAACTGTAGCTTGCTTCTGTATCAGCTGGGCAGATGCTCTATGTCACTCCGCTGACTGGATCCGGGCCTCCGATACTCCAACAAGCATCTCTGGGCCTGGTCAATCTGATCACCAGCTCTCAGGCTCCATCAAGTCACCTAGCAAACAAGCAGGTTTGCAATCCGAGGTGACTGTCTGTAGCTGTCTCCCGGAAACCTCCTCACAGATCCGCACAGGCAGGCAACGTGGTCCCAAGAGACCAAATATGGCTGCTGCAGTCCTTTTTATACCCTACCCAGAATGCACTGCATCAGAGAGTGTTCATGGGTAGGTCACACAGACTCCTGGGTAACAAGGTCAACCTCCTGAATCAAAACAACAGTACTTCCTGTAAAAGTCTTTTGTGCTTGTTCTGTAATAATCGTATCAGTGCACTACCAGATTTGGTCACTAGATGACTCCAAACGCTGAACCATAGCAATGTCCACAGATTTTAACATTGACATGCACATAACCACATCAATATGCAAGTATGTCAGCTCTACAACTTCTTGGGTTGAAACTCTGAGATTCACACCAGGTGAAGTATGTCTTCCATGTCCAAAGATAAGCCTTGCAAGAAGTAGATTTCTTTGATTTTTGCATCGTAGGAATCACAGGCTCAGAGAAGCCCTTGTCCCTCAGAACATGGACTTCAACAGTTAAACAAGGTGACAAATTGGTAAAATAGAGCGTTTGCCAGAAGTCTAACCAGGTCAGCATACAACATCCAGCTGGGCCAGTCCAAAGCAATGAAGGTCACTGGAATGCCCTCATTCTCAATCCTGTGAAGTAGGCATAATTATTAAGGGGAGGAAATGCATAAATCATGGCAAACTAATCCCACAAAAGCCCCAGAGCATCCACTGCTTCTAATAGGGGATCCTTGTATTTAGAGACAAACTGTTACAGTTTGCTTTTGAACCTGAAGGCCAGGGAGTCCACATCCAGAACAAGTCCTGGAACACTTGTGGGTGTATCGGATCCAATCTGCCTCTCTTAACATGGTAAGGCTTCTGCTTCCTCCCTGATGTACACCACCACTGTGGCATTGTCCGACTGAAACCAGATAAGATGATCCTCCAATGTAATGGTTCAGTGCTGCAGAGGCAGCCAAACCGCCTGAAGTTCCAGGATGTTAGTCAGGAGTCACTTACCCAACAACTTAGTCCACTGCATTGACAAGGTGCCCAAGGCTCCTCCCTAGCATGACAGGCTGGTGTTCATTGTGAGTACTCTTAAAAAGATGGGAAGAAAAGACTTCCCCAACTCCAGAGTCAGATTTTTGAGCCACCAAGCCAGGGATAACCTAGTCCCTGAGAGAAACAACTGCAGCAGGGGCGGACTGACAACTCATGGGGCCCCCGGGCAATAGGAGATTATGGGGCCCCCAGGCAATCAAAGATTATGGGGCCACACAGTATACACACACACAGTATACAATCACACAGTATACACATACATGTACAAACAGTATACACAGTCATGTTTCTATTGGCTGAGAAGGTACTGGAGAGGTGGGGCAGCTATAATCTTGGGATTTTTAGACCAAAAGGATGTCGGTAAGGGACATTTCAGAGACAGATGTAAAAAAAAAAAAAAAAAAAACACAGATTTTTACATACTGTCCCTGGTTTTACTGAGGCTGGCAACCCTGATGGGGCCCCCTAGTGGCCCAGGGCCCTCGGGCAGTGCCCGAGTGACCGAATGGTCAGTCCGCCCCTGAACTGCAGTAACAGTTAGAGACTGGCACTGATTTTGATTATTGTGAGGGATTATCAAGATTGATAAATTCACTGTGGACTTTATTTATATTTTTGAAATTTTTGTTTTAGACGTACTTTAAAAAGTTTCTGAGAATATGCAGCATATTTATAACATCTTTACCATTTATAACATGTTTACAATATTATTTATGCATATATATTTCCCCCAATATTGTGCAGTACAAGTGTGATAGTTTTTTTAATCTAATTTATTAATGCCAAATGGTAATGTTACTGCATAATACTCTTCTTTTTCTTTCAATCAAATCATTTTTATTGAGTTTTTACATTATACAAAAAAAACAAAAAAACCCCACATATAACATTTTCAACACATAACCCCACCAAACATCAAAGCAACAAAAAAACAACAACAACTAAAAGAACACCCACACCCTGCCCTATTTGCGCTCATCAAATCATAATACTCTTCAAACAACGGCATTAGTATTGGATAAGTACATAACTAAAAACGAGATTGTTGCATGTTTGGCTAAAGAAGAGGCCTCATCATTTTATTAGCACAAAATAGATTGGTCAGGAAATGAACTAATGCCAAATTTAATAGAGGAAATGAACTGATGCTGAATTTAATAGAATGATTATGAAAGAAAACAAAGTAGCTAAGAGTTGACAATTTTAATATGGATATAGTGTAAAGGACAGTGGTCTGGCAAGGACAGCGGTCTGGCAAGGACAGCATGTTTTTGACTAAAGGATGGATAATCATGCCATGTGTATAACACAGAACTATAAAAATAGATATGTAAACATCACACTGATGCTGCTGGTTATTGGTCAAAACTATATCATGCCTATTTAATAGGACCAGACAAAGACGACTTATAAGAAACATCCACTAACTTATAGCAACCATTTTGATTTTTTTTTACGCTTTACTGGACACGATTCTGTACTGCATACGATTTTCTGTGCCTTATTAACCACTTGCCCTCTGGAATATTTACCCCCCTTCATGACCAGGCCATTTTTTTTTTTGTGATACGGCACTGCGTTACTTTAAAAAACCAGAGGCCCATTTAAAGGGGTTGTACAGGCAGAAGGTTTTTTATCTTAATGCATTCTATGCATTAGGATAAAAAGCCTTCTGCGTGCAGCAGCACCCCTCAGCCCCCATAATACTTACCTGATGTCCTTCTAGCTTCAGCAATGTTGTAGGAATGTCTCGGCGGTCCGGGACTCCCCTCCTCATTTGCTGACACAGCAGCGCGGCGCCATCGGCTCCAGCTGCTGTCAATCAAAGTCAACCAGCCAATGAGAATAAAAAGGGGCAGGGCCGGGCCATGGCTCCGTGTCTGAATGGAGGGAGGGGCCAGGAGAGCCAAAGACGGACCCGAGAAAAGGAGGATTGAGGCTGCTCTGTGCAAAACCAACTGCACAGAGGACGTAAGTATAACATGTTTGTTATTTTTAATAAATAAATAAAAAACAAGACTTTACAATCACTTTAAATGTGTAGCAAAATGCAGTGTTCAGCTTAATCACTCCTGTAGCTACTGATGCCAGCACCACCTCTTCAGACACTGCCAGCCCGCCAGGCTGCAACTCCCCCATTTACTAGCCCTCCTGGCAACTTCTACACAATCCTCCAAGACTGACAATCTCTCCTCAGTCCTCCCAGACTGATCACTCACCAGCCCATCCGGCTGACTTCTCAGGAGATCTCCGGGACATGCAGACCTGCTCCCCCTGTCCTCCCCTTGCTCCCTTCCCTTCAGGAAGGATTCCTCCATGTGTTGTACAGTGTACCTCCAGCACCCAATCCACAGGCCCGGGGTCACCCCCCCCAGAGTAGAGGACACCCTCAAGGGCCACCGACAGCCTCTTCAGCACTCCATCTCCATCTTCCACCCGACTGCCCCTGCTGGCATAACTCATGCCTACATATGAAGTGGCCTGCCCCCTGCTGGAAATTGGCAGGGGCCCAATACATATGCCAAGCAGCTCCTCCAAGCTTCCGCCCAATACATCTGGAAGCTTCTCCAAGGTTTCAGAAGGCAGGGGGAGGCACCAGAGAAGCTGCTTGCTGAGTCATCCAGCCTCCCTAAGTCACTCCACCCTGACTATAAACCTGTTTACATCTAGCACACTAGAGGGTGCTACACCTATAATTATTTACTACTAAGCAATGCAGTCATAAAACAGACCTAAATATGGAGATTTTTTACTAAAGGTGATTGGGCCAATATTCCACTATGTTTATCACTTAACTCAAACAGAGTAGCTTCTAGAAGGTTAAAGGATCACTAAAGATACTTTTTTTTTTTAAATAACAAACATGTTATACTTACCTCCACTGTGCAGCTCCCTCGCATGGTGTGGGGTGCTTGCTGGTGTGCTCCCGTGATACATCCGGCGGCCATAGCCGCTCACTGTATCACTCGACCCAGCCCCCCGGTGCGCCACATCCTTGGATGTGATTGACAGCAGTGTGAGCCAATGGTTGCGCTGCTTTTAATCCATCCACTGTAACCAGCCAGGCTGAGTGGCGAAGAGGATGTCGGGGGTGAGCGCGGGACTTTTGAGGGGTCAGGTAAGTAAAACTGAGGGGCTGGGGGGGGGGGGGGGGGTGGTATTGTCTGATGTTTTTTCACCTTAATGCATAGAATGCATTAAGATGAAAAAACTTTTACCTTTACAACCCCTTTAAAAGCTGACCTATCTGCTGAGACTCAGGGATGGCCCTGCTGAATCAAAGTTGCTTGCAGAGCTTTGATATATAAAAAAAGATCTTTGTTAAAATAAATAGTGGGACAAGAGCAGATTGTCCTCAAACTGTCATTTGTCTATCTTTTCACTTTTTTCTCTTGCTAACTTAGATGGGGCCCTTCTTTGATGGTACCAAAATCTTGGTTAGGTCCGTCGATCCTTCTAGAGGTGTTTGTAAGGTTAGAAAAAAAAATAGAAACACTGATAGGGAAATATAGTTTAAAACAAGCTCCAACGGGAGGCGAGAGTAGGAAGTATTCTATTTCTATTGGATGGCCTAGGACATGTGATATAGCATATGCCAATGTATCCAGGTCTGCAATAGCTACAGTGAGGGAAAAAAGTACTTGATCCCCTGGTGATTTTGTACGTTTGCCCACTGACAAAGAAATGATCAGTCTGTAATTTTAATGGTAAGTTTATTTTACCAGTGAGAGACAGAATAACAACAAAAATATACAGAAAAACGCATTTCAAAAAAGTTATAAATTGATTTGCATTTTAATGAGTGAAATAAGTATTTGATCCCCTAACAATCAGCAAGATTATGCCTCCCAGGTGTCTACTATACAGGTAATTAGCTGAGATTAGGAGCACTCTCTTAAAGGGAGTGCTCCTAATCTCAGCTTGTTACCTGTATAAAAGACACTTGTCCACAAAAGCAATTAATCATATTCCAATCCACCATGGCCAAGACCAAAGAGCTGTCTAAGGATGTCAAGGACAAGATTGTAGACCTACACAAGGCTGAAATGGGCTACAAGACCATAGCCAAGCAGCTTGGTGAGAGGGTGACAACAGTTGGTGCGATTATTCACAAATTAAAGAAACACAAAATAACTTTCAACCACACTCGGTCTGGGGAAGATCTCACCTCGTGGAGTTTCAATGATCATTAGAATGGTGAGAAATTAGCCCAGAACTACATGGGGGAATCTTGTCATTGATCTCAAGGCAGCTGGGATCATAGTCACCAAGAAAACAATTGGTAACACACTACGCCATGAAGGACTGAAATCCTGCAGCATCCGCAAGGTCTCCCTGCTCAAGAAAGCACATGTACAGTCCCTGTCTGAAGTTTGCTAATGAACATCTGAATGATTCAGAGGAGAACTAGATTAAAATGTTGTGGTCAGATGGGGCAAAAAATCAAGCTCTTTGGCATCAACTCAACTCGCCGTGTTTGGAGGATGAGGAATGCTGCCTGTGACCCCAAGAACACCATCCCCACTGTCAAACATGGAGGTGGAAACAGTATGCTTTGGGGGTATTTTTCTGCTAAGGGAACAGGACAAATTGGAAGGCCGGGTACCGGCCTGAAGTTATGGGAGGAGCCCGGAGGGTATTTAAGCAGCCCAAAGGCCACCGGTCTTTGTCGGTTTCCTGTCCGTTCGAGACAAGCACTGTTGGTGCCGGTTCGTGAGCTCCGTTTTCGTCTGTCCGTCTCCTCTTGTTGCAGTCCCGCGTTCCGTGTTCGTAAGTCGTGTTGTCCCTTCGTGTCGCACTCGTGTCGCCGAGTCGCAGTTTCGTACAAAGAGTCTGGTTCGGCTGTCGCAGGTAGGGCTTCGGCTCCCATGTTTTACGTTCTCATGCACTGCTTATCATGTCACTAAACTGTGGTCTGCGTAGCTCACGAACCACGCACTGCTTGTCTCGAAACCTAAACACTTACTCGCACGTTTTTGGTTGTACACGATCGGGAGCCATCTAGCGGCACGCACATTCAGGGCCGCCCGCCATAACACTCCGACTGATGCCGCATCCGGCACTCAAGGGTTCCCCTTACGCGGTCGTGTTACGCAGTCTTTGAATCGTTCAAACATGACTCACGCACGGGTGCCGTTCGCACTCACATGCATCGTTCATGTCCGCTCGTTATTCAAATCGGTTGCGCCAGCAAGCGTGCCGAATCGCTATTTGCATTCCGAATCGCTGTTGGCATGTTAATTGTACGAATCACTTCGACCGTGTCGAAACATTTCACGTATTAGCATGACAATCATTTCGTCATTTCAAACATGGCTAACGTATCAGGCCATTCGGTCATGCTAAGTAATTTCGCATCAGTTAAACAGGGCGTTCATGCCATCGTTTCGATCCTGGCCGCACTCAGTTTCAAGTCATGTCGCACTTAGGCACGGATTTGTCTCGGGGTACCCAGGTTACGGCCGTATTACCATACATGTTTCAGAGGTTGGCCCACCGCTCGTACGGATGCGGGCTCGAGTCCAGTCTTTGGCATGATATCGGTCATTGGCCACGTATCGGTCTGAATCCGGTCGCATCCGGCATGCATCGATTCGCGATGATTCGCCTAGCCGCTCGGCCTCATTTCTATACATGCTCCAGAGATTAGATTCGGTTACAAATTGCTCAGTTTGTTGTAATCTAGTCTTTGTCATGGTTTCATTTCGGTCACCATACCTCTGGGTAGGTCCGGTCGCATCCATAGATGCTCCGATCGGGGCGATCCAGACGCACGACTACCCGGCCTCATTTCGATACATGCGCCAAGGGCGGAATCGCATCACTGGTTGCGTACATTCTTGATTCTTGCCCCTGTCATGGTATGTCATTTCTGTCACCTTACCACGCCCGGCATGGATGCAGTCACTTCCCTGCACTAATTCGTGTCGGCGTGCCCTAGGCCGGCCTCATTTCAATACATGCGCCAGGGGCGGAATCGCAAAAAAAAAAAAAAAAGACTTTGATTCTTGTCCTTGTCATGTTATATCATTTCTATGTCACCTTACCACGCCTCGGCGTTAATTGGTCACCTGCCTGTACGAATTCGCGCCGGCGTGCCCTAGGCCGGCCGCATTTCTACAAAAAAAAAAAAAAAAGCTTGGAGTCGGACCCGGTGGCAGCTGGATGTCACAGTTCGGCCTCAGCGTACCCAGGCAGTTGGCCTCATTTCACGGTTGCCTCATTTCTGTACGTGCTCCAGAGTCCGGCTCACAGTCACCCCCATACGGTACGAACGGGCCGGGCCCTGTCACGGGAAGTTCATTTCAGTTAAGGCAACATGTCATGTCAGTCATTCGTGTTGTTATCTGTCATTTGATTCCACAGCGGTCTCGGCAGTCGACTTAAGTCACTATCGCCTGTTGTTATCATCTACGTTGGGTTCCGTCGCTCTGGACGGCAGCAGTTTCAGGCTCTTAAATAGGTACTTTCTCTCACACTCGCTCAGGGATTCAGTAGGTCCACCTGCACCAGCTTGATCAGGGTTCCAGCAGGTAAAAAAAAAAAAATGCAGGGGCACGGGGGGGCTCCTGCTTTCTCTTGGCAGGTACGTATACCATAGGTGACACGTCCAAACTCATTTCTTGTCACCTCTTTATAGGCCCAGCCTGCAGACACGTGACCAGTCTACTAAGTAACGGGTCTTGGCAGCCGCCATGTCATCAGTCGGCAGCGATGACCTCACCACCCTGCTATCTCCGGCGTCAGCCTCCGAGGCTGGCAGTGTCCAGTCTCTTAGGGCATGGACAATTCCCAGGCTGTCCGCCGAGCTGAGGCGCAGAGGGATACCCTTCTCGTCCGCGGCCAGGAAGGCGGAGCTATTCAGGCTCCTCTTCCCACCACCGGCCGCAGCAGGCCCCAGCAGCCAGCAGGCGTCTCTGGAATCTATTTCAGCCGCCGTCGCTCAGCTACACACCCTCGTGTCTTCCCTGTCTTCCTCGATCGTCGAGGTCCAGGACAGGGTGTCTCGCCTAGAGGCCAGCCCGGCTGCCACGGTTCCGGACCCTGCGGTGGTCCCAGCCATCAGTGCACCGGCCGCAGGTAGTGAGCTTGCCACGACTACCGTTCACCCTTCCCACCTGGTGCCACCCAGCGTAAGGAAGGACATTTTAGAGGGCAGAGACGTTAACCTGGCCTCACTCATGATCTCGGTCCATGACTTGGCCGAGAACAAGGCCTACACCTGGGGGGACGTCTCGGTGGTTTTGAAAGCAAAGGATCCGAGGCTCAACAGAAAGCTCACGGTGCCCGAGTTCACGCTCGCTTTCGGCATGTTCAGGGACGTGCTGTGCTCAGCCTCCCCGGCAGACGGGAGGAACTGGACCTCTACCTCCATTTGATCGTAGACCTGGGCCACAAATACGGTGGCTCAGCGTTCTACGATTATCATCGGTCCTTCTCGGCCAAAGCCGCGGCCAGATTCTTACAGTTTCATTTGACAACGGACTGGAGCGTAGTGGACACGGAGTTGTTCTGCCGCCACTTCGCGGGTCTACGCTCCCCGCTATGTGCTGTCTGTCAGTCAGCGTCCCACACCACGGTCTGGTGTGCCAACATAGCCTCTGTCCATCCGATAGCTAGCACGGCCACTACCAGCACGAGCCAGGCTCAGCAGGCCCCGGCGCAAGGGCTGAAGGTGGACAAGTTGGGACGTCCGGTGCGGATGGTTGGGGGAGCCGCCATTTGCAACAATTTCAATTACGGCTCCTGCAATTTCAGCCAGTGCCGGCTCTTGCACGTTTGCACCCTATGCCAGAGGGCGCACCCCAGGGTCCTATGTGAGGTCAAATAGAAGAAACCGTGACTAAGCCGGGTCAATGTCCTTTGGCTCGATGTTTACTTGACCTCACACCCCACTCCGTCACTCGCCAGCTACCTCATCCGAGGTTTCACTGATGGGTTTCAGACCGGGCTCATCACCCTGCCCCACTCCACCCACGAATGTCCGAACCTACGCTCAGCAGCAACAGATGAGCCAGCGATTGACGTCCTTCTGCAGACGGAGTTGGATCGGGACTTTATGATAGGCCCGTTCAGTCAGTCTCCCTTTAGCATCTGGAGGGTTAGCCCTATCGGGCTTGTACAGGGGAAATTCTCAAATAAAAAACGTCTGGTGTATGATCTGTCAGCGCCTCATTCTTCCGTCGTTCCCAGTCTCAACTCGCTCATCCCCTCCGAGGAGTTCTCACTGAAGTATACTTCGGTAGACATGGCTATCCAGGCCATTCTCAGGGCGGGGGTGGGTGCTTGGCTCTCGAAGGCGGACATATCCGACGCCTTCAAGCTGCTGCCCATTCATCCTTCCCTGTGGTGCTGGCACGGCATCAAGTGGAGGGAGCGATATTATTTCGCGACCAAATTGACCTTCGGGTCTAAGAGTAGTCCTTGGCTATTTGACAAGTTCGCGGAGACCCTGGCGTGGATCCTTCTCCATGAGGCACAGTGCCACGAGGTCATCCATTATTTGGATGACTTCCTTCTGATAGAACCGCCCGGAGCGCCCCCAGGGGACCTTGGAAAGTTGAGGACGGTTTTTCGACAATCTGAACGTCCCCATAGCGGAGCACAAGGTTGACGGCCCGGCACACAAGATCACGTTCTTGGGCATCGACCTTGACACGCTTGCCATGCAGGCCAGCCTTCCCGCAGATAAGTTGGACCATATCAGGACGGTTCTGCGAGAGTTCACCCGGGTGGGGGGATGTACTCAGAAGTAACTTCAGTCTCTCCTCGGGATGCTGAACTTCGCTGTGAGGATCATCCCCCAGGGCCGCTCCTTCGTGTCCCGCTTGTTGGTCTTCCTGTCCTACACTCAGGACCCAGACCAGGTCATCAGGCTGGATTCTGCAGCCAGGGCAGATCTGGCCATGTGGGAACACTTTCTTAGTAATTGGAACGGTGTGTCCCTGTTCATCCCAGTAGTGTCCACGCAGTCACCTCAGGTGGTGACCGATGCGGCGGCATCCACAGGATGCGCCGCCATTTTTGGCCATTTGTGATTCGCCGCCCCTTGGCCTCCTCAAGCACTAGCCACACCAGGCTTCACTACCACGTCAGCCCTCTTTGAGCTCTTCCCCATCGTAGCAGCCGCTCACCTATGGGGTCACCATTGGTCTGGACAGACTGTGGCTTTCACGACAGACAATCAAGTCACAGCCGAGATCATCAGCAAGGGCAGGTCTAAATCCAGGCCCGTCATGTCCTTCCTCCGCAGACTGGTCCAGCTATCCCTACAGCATCAGTTCAATGTTTACTGCTCATTCATTCCAGGGAATTTTAACTCAGCAGCGGACGCACTCTCCCGTTTTAAACTTTATTTCTTTCTTTGAACAGATGCCAGGAGCCTACCATCTCTCAGCCACTATCCCGGATTGGTCACAACTGACCTTGGACTAGCCCCACATCTACGCTCAGCTACCAACATCATTAACGCCTCGCTCGCCCGCAACACCCGTCGGGCCTACCGGACGGCCTGGAGGGCGTTTAACAAGTTCCTGCCCCATTGCTCTCGTGAGTCTTCCAGCGTCAAGCAGGTTCTGGCGTTTATCGCTTATTGTCATTCTCACCTAGCACTGTCACACAGCACGATACGCCAGTACGTGGCCGGGGTGCAGCACTACTTGTCACTTCAAGACCCCGCGAGGCCTTCGGTGTTCTCCTGCCACGCAGTGAGGGCTCTACTACGTGGAGTTCAGAAACACCATCCGCCAGTCAGCCCGAAGCGGCTGCCTATCACGGGGGAGATCTTCAAGGGGATGTCTGACATCCTGGATAGGTCCCCTTTCGGTCTCCTCCTCAGCACCGTCCTGCAGGCTGCGATACACATGGCGTTTTATGGGTTTCTACGGCCCAGCGAGTTCACTCGCAGCCACCCAGCCGGTCCAGTCTTGCATAGAAGTAATCTCTGCCGCCACCAGGATCACTACGTCCTTCATTTGGCGACATCCAAAACTCGGCAGCGAGGTTCCGGAGTAGATATTCACCTGTACAGGACTCACAACAACTGGTGCCCAGTTGCCGTGTTAAACCGCTTGACGGCACTGCTATCCGACCGCCCAGGGTCCAGTCCGCTTCTACCCTTTCCGGTAAAACCCCTCAACTCGTCGCAGTTCATGGAACATGTCCGGGTCCTTCTCTGCAATCTTCAGTTGGACCCCAGCCAGTACTCCGGGCATTCATTCCGGATCGGGGCGGCCACGACGGCCTCAAGACAGGGGGTTCCGGACCATGTGATCAAGAAACTGGGTCGGTGGAAATCGGCCTGCTTCTCTCGCTACATTCCTAACCCACAGTTAGAGATGGCTCAGGCCTTTGCTCGACTTACTCAGTGACATTACCTTTAATAAATAATTATCCCCTACCTGAAGGTTTTTGCCCCCTTATTTTGGTGTACCATACGGTAGACCAAGGCACACTTTCAGGTCTATTTCATGTTGGTGAGTTTTGTGTTGTTCCTATGTGTCATCGTTACTCATGTCGTCCGTAGGGCTCTAGACCATAAATTGGAAGGCCGGGTACCGGCCTGAAGTTATGGGAGGAGCCCGGAGGGTATTTAAGCAGCCCAAAGGCCACCGGTCTTTGTCGGTTTCCTGTGCGTGATACCCACCCACCCTCCCCTTTTAAAAGCCTCTTCCAAGTATTCTTACCCCAGACTGAATACTCACTCCACATTATTCCATAACTACTTCTTATCATTCTTTATCTAGGGTATGCCCCCTTATTTTGGTGTACCATACGGTAGACCAAGGCACACTTTCAGGTCTATTTCATGTTGGTGAGTTTTGTGTTGTTCCTATGTGTCATCGTTACTCATGTCGTCCGTAGGGCTCTAGACCATAACTTTACTGCATCAAAGGGACGATGGATAGGGCCATGTACCATCAAATCTTGGGTGAGTATCTCCTTCCCTCAGCCAGGGCATTGAAAATGGATAGGTAATCCAGCAGGACAATGACCCAAAACACACGGCCAACGCAACAAAGGAGTGGCTCAAAAACAAAGCACATTAAGGTCCTGGAGTGGTCTAGCCAGTCTCCTGACCTCAATCCCAAAGAAAATATGTGGAAGGAGCTGAAGGTTTGAGTTACCAAACGTCAGCCTCGAAACCTTAATGACTTGGAGAGGATCTGCAAAGAGGAGTGGGACAAAATCCCTCCTGAGATGTGTGCAAACCTGGTGGCCAACTACAAGAAACGTCTGACCTCTGTGATTGCCAACAAAGGTTTTGCCACCAAGTACTAAGTCATGTTTATGAGTCAAATACTTTTTTTCACTCATTAAAATGGAAATCAATTTATACATTTTTTGAAATGCATTTTTCTGGATATTTTTGTTGTTATTCTGTCTCTCACTGTTAAAATAAACCGACCATTAAAATTATAGACTGGTCATTTCTTTGTTGGTGGGGAAACGTACAAAATAAGCAGGGTATCAAATCCTTTTTTCCGTCACTGTATATATCTAAATGGAGGTGCAATTTTGCAGGTTAAATCTGGAGACTGGTAGGTGAATTCCATTTTTAAGCAAAGTTTTGATCTAGTAGAACCAAGCTTTTCTGATCCCTCAGTGAGGATGTAAGGTCCTCCATGATGTCATTCATTCTCACAAACCACTGCACAACTCTTGAGGGCATCAAACTTTTCCACAGAGGAGGAATGCACACTTTTGCAGCATTAAAGCAGTATTAAACTCAAAAGCAAACACTTATTATAATGCAGCTTACCAATTAGCAATTTTTTTTTAGGCTTTCTTTCTTTGATTTTCACCTGGTAAGACAGCCAGTAAGTCTGTTGTTTTTCAACAGAACAAGCTCTCCTACAAATGTAGCAGCTAGAGTGTTGAGAAAAAATATTTACCACTGACAGGGGTGCTTACACTGATCAGCTTTTAACTATTCATATAAAACCTTTATCCCCCCCCCCAAAAAAACTGTTGCTTTAACTGCTTGTGTACCTGCAATGTGAGCTGGAGTTTTTCTTTAACTTGTTAGTGTATCTAAATCTGATAATACATCTAAAACTCCCCCCCCCCCCAGACTGACAATGCTGCTGCCCAAAGGTATTCCTGTGCTCCTTCATCCAGAGTGTAGGCACTCTAAAGCTGGGTACACCTGTATTGAAATTTGGCTGCTTCAGTAGCAGTGTGTAGCCCTCTCTGTTGACAACTAGCTTCTGTCGAATGGTCCTGCTGAAAAACCAGCATTCAATCAGCTGCTGCCCTGAATTTGTATTCTGTTATCCATTGACAGAAATTAATGTCAGCTAGGCCCAGGGGTGGAATGCAGGGTAAACAATAAGAATGAGTAGTGAGGGAGGCGGGGAAGCAGTTAGCTGCAACTGCTAGGGTAAGCTTAATAATTGGGTCTTAGGATAGAGTAAGGTGGTGTAATTTTCATAGAGACTTGGGTAATCCCTGGAGGGTAAGGATTGTGAATTCTTGTTCTAAAGTGGTCCACCGTTTGCAGGAGGTGTGTCTGCACCAGTCAATGTAAGGTAAACCGCCTGGTGATAAAGAAGAGGGTTGGGCATGCCTATGCACCTTTACATTTTGGAAGGGTTATTATTGTTGTCTTAATATGAGCTGGGGAGTGGGGCCATGGAATTTCATAATTTCTGCTCCTATTCTTTTAAGGCAGGCCTTAAGGTTTGGAATAGATATAAAAGTCTAGGCAAGTCTAGGCATTACAGTCACCTTGAGAATACTGCATATACTAAACCAGGAAAAGTTGACTTGTGATCACTTCAAAAGATCTGATTTGGTACGTTGTAGGAACTGGAAACAGTTCAGGGATATGATTTTATTAGGGCTAGATGAGAGTTGTATACGTTGGGATGGAATCGATTCCTTGGCCCAGCAAAAGGGAAAAAATAGTTGAAGAAGGGTGGCTTGGGAGGATAAGAGGGCAAGGCTGAGGGCTTTGGATTTATTAAAATTAATTTTGTAGTTGGAAAGAGCTCCATGTGTTTGTAATTCAGATATGAGGTCAGGGAGGGAGTTGGAAGGTTGGGTAATAAAGAAGAGTAGGTCATCAACATAAGCAGAGTCACATGAGGTCAACGCTCCTTTGACCTCATGTGAAGTTAGTAGGCACAAGAGGACATCATTTGCAAAAAGGCAGAGTTTATGGTGGTAACCTGCTAGCTCTATATCTGTTGTTACTAAGGCTTATGGTATGGGCTAGGGGTTTGATAACCAGGGATATACAGAACTGGTGGCATTGGGCATCCCTGTCTCATTCCTCTGGCTATAGAGAATGCATCTGATTGGAATCCAGGAGTACTGTACATAAGCCAAGGGAGAACAGTATAATGCCTTAATGCAGCGCATGAAGTGAGAGTCAAAACCCTACCGTTGCAGGGCATAGAAAAGGTAATCCCAGTTTGGTGTGATATCCAAAGACAACAGCATAAGAGGCATATGAAGGTGGGAATTTAGGTGCTCTTTAGGACCTTATTTGCTTGTTGATCCTCTAAGTGACTTATGTCTCCTTCTATAAAGTCTTTGAACAAAGTCAGTGATATAGTGAGCATAAGGTTTGCAAAAAAATCATGCAGCCTTCATATGTTCCCAGGGTCCTTGTCAGGCGCTTCAACTACGACTGAGAAATTTTCAAAAAGTGATTCTAAACCTTATTTTTTTTATTTGTTCTACCTGCTACACTTATGCCGCATACACACGATTGGATTTTGACAGCAAAGGTCAGACGGAACGAATCCATTGGACAATTCGATCGTGTGTGGGCTCCATCAGACTTTTGCTGTCGAAAAATCTGACAGTCTTTAGAAATAGAACATGCTTCCAATTTTTCAAAAAATGTGCTCGTCTGTGTGCTTGTCCGACGGACAAACGACGCTAGGGCAGCTATTGGCTACTGGCTACAAACTTCCTTATTCTAGTCCAGTCGTACGTCATCACATTCAAATCCCTCGGACTTTAGTGTGATTGTGTGTGGCCAAGTCCGTTCATTCGGAAAGTTCGTCGGAACTCCGTCGAAAGTCCATCGGAAAAACCGTCGGACCTAGTCCGTCGAAAAGTCCACTCGTGTGTATGTGGCATTAGTCTGGCGATCCCTTGTGTTCCCTTTTCTTTTCTTTTTTTCCAGTAAAGTAACCTATCAGATCCTGTGTGACGGCTTGGCCAATCAAATTCTACAAATACAGAAATGGGTCCTCCTACTGGCTGTCTGCGCAGACACAAAGGGATGTTTGGGGGCAGGGCCAAAATGGTTTTACACTCTTGGTGTTCCCAATCAGGTCCACTTTGATGGTCAGTGGGAGGAGTTGTTTCTGCCTATGTAGAATTTGACTAGCCAAGCCAATCAAATATACATAGGCAGGAATGACTCCTCCCACCTCCTGTCAGAGCAGACCTAATGGGGAACTGACTGCTTGTTTGGCGGCAGAATTGGCATCCTTCCTTGCTAGCATGGAGACAGCAGAAGCTGCCTGTGTCTTAGCATCTAGCTGAGCAGCAGTGGTGCCCAATTGATGCCATTAGGCTTTATGCATGTAAATGTGGCTCAAATTTTACATAGGTACAGTGCACAGAGCATTCTGCCGACAAAATTCTGCATAGAAAATTCGGACCTGAAACTGAGCCAAAGACGCACAGCACTCCTGTGCAATTCGCTCTGCAGCCACCATGGAGATGTGTAAACCGGCTCCATTGTTTTTTTTTTTTTTTGTGGCGAGTGAGCGAATGTGAGAGTGCTTGCGCTGCTATGCTCCTCTCCGCCTCCGCTATGTGATTCAAAGCCTGAGTAACCATTCTGTGAGAGTGCTTGCGTGCGGCGTGTAGTGCAGGGTGTGCGGCTTGTCGGAGGTTCCCGAAGCCGGCCCGAGTATCGAGCTGTGTACCCTAACAGCGCTGCACTCATACCGCACTCAGACGGAAACCACCGAAGCCCAGCCGAAAGCCGAAAGCCGAAAGCAGCCGAAAGCAGCCGGAGGTGACGTCAGTTCCCGAGCGCCGCCTTCCGCCCGCTCTCTTCCTCACAGCGTGAGCGGCGGGAACTTCAAACCAAACGCGGGCTATCTGTTCGGCGATTACAGCAGGAGGGGACACCGGAGGAGGGGGAAACCCCACAGGACTCACTGAATCCATCCGAACCTACTCACCCCAGGACCCCAAGGCTTCAAGGCTGAAAAGAGAAGGTGAGAGGAACTTTGTATTGGGGGGTCCTTCTTCATGCTAGCTTACCCTTTACTGCTGGACTGTTCCTTAGCATGCTCACCTAGAAGATTTTTCTTTGAAAGGGAGGACTGTTTTTTCTTGTAAGAACTACATTTGGCTCCTCCTCGGCTGTAATTTGAGGACTGTCTCCTGCTAAAGTCAGTGTAAAGTCTATCTCTTAAATCACTATTCAAAGGATTGCTGTTTGTAAAAATACAAGTGGGGTGCTATACTGGGTATGTGAACTGTGCTGTGCGATTGTGCACCTGCCCCAGGCACTTCTCCTACGGTACCTCCAGTTTTTCTTGTGCCCCTTTACTCAGAAGTAAAGCTGTCCGAGCGGTGCGTATAAGTACTTGTGGCCCCTGTCTGCTTCCCGGCTGACAACATAGGCTTGCTAAACTGCCTTTTTTCAATCCATTTGATCTCACTTGAGTTTTTCTTGCTCTATGTTAACTTATACCTGCTGAGGAACTTCCGAGGACCCTCCTAAGGGAAATTAACCGTGACCAGCCCTTCACGCTCTGCCGTTTGTCAGTTATCCTAACCCTTGTAGGCTGAGTGTTCAAACACAGCACACCGCCTGGAAAGGTCCTGGGAAACCCTAGGATTAAGGAGAGACTGTTTTCATATCCACTTGTTTTAATACCTACACTCTTTTCTTAAAGCTTGCTTTATTCAAAAATTAGAAATTATGCCCTCACAGCGCACCACAAAGGCTAGCCAAGCTGCTAGCCAGGCAAGCCAAGCAGCCGCTAAACTTGAGAAGTTTGCTCACGTCCCGGGTCAACCCGGGTCTCAGACTCCCCCAAAAAATCTACCACTGAATCAACATGCTCAGCCCAGCAAGACGGGAGGAACGGTAGGGGGTAGGAAAAGTCAAGGGCAACCTCAAATAAATATACAAAACATACACCAAGCTCAGGCGGAGGGGACAGAACCCGGGAGGTCACTGGATCAGGAAATGGAGGTGGCGGTACCGCTAGGGGGGGGGCCTGCTGCCACTGTGGGGCCGGAACCTACACTGAAGGAGGTATTCGAGGCTATTAATTCCTGTAGATCTTCTTTGAAAGAAATGAACGAGCAATTGAAAACGATACGCGATGAACTGACCTTTGTTAGAAATGAGTTAAAAAAAGTCCAAGAGAGAACTACAACCCTCGAGGACAGATTGAGTTTAGCAGAAGACGACTTGGGCCCCTTAAAACGGGATGTGAGCGACATCAAAGAGATGCTGAAGAAACAAACAAATAAAATTGATGAAATGGAGAACAGGCTGAGAAGGAAAAACCTACGTATCATAGGCCTCCCAGAACATTCAGAGGGCGCAGACCCTGCCGCTTTTCTGGAAAAGTGGTTCGCAGAGCTATTTGGCCAGGACTCCTTTTCTTCATTCTTGGCTATAGAAAGAGCCCATAGGGTTCCTTCCAGACTCTCTAACCCTGGGGCTCCCCCAAGACCGCTCCTGGCAAAATTGCTATTTTTTAAGGATAAAGTGACGATAATCCGGAAGGCAAGAGAAATGGGCAATATACTTTACAACGGCACGAGAGTATCTATCTACCCTGACTACTCACCAGACCTCCAGCGAAAGAGAGCTAAATTTGGGGAAGCAAAACGCAATTTGCGCCTAGCCAACATAACATATGCCCTGCTATACCCAGCCAAGTTGAGAGTCATGGCCCCTGGGGGGACTAAATTTTTTGAATCCCCTGAAGGAGTGGAGGAGTGGTTAATAAAATACAAGGAAGGTCTTTAGAGGATGACTAGGATTATTATAATGCGCCCGTTAGGATTTTTTTTTTTTTTTTTTTTTCTCCTTTTTTTTTTTTCTCTCTCTCTTTTTTTTTTTTTTTTTTTTTCTCTCTTTTTTGCAGGGAATCAAGAAATTGGACTTTGGGGGTTGGGTCTGGGTTTTCTTTTTTCCTTTTTGTCTTTGGGGGTCAGGCTGTATAAAAATTTTTTTTTTTTTTTTTCTGTTGGGGGGGTTGGGGGGGATTGGGGTGTGGGGCACGGGGCTGATGCACTGGAGAGAGGGAGAGGGGGGGGCATGTATTATATGTGTTCCCCCCCCCCCCCGGTTTTTTTTTTTTTTTTTTTTTTTCTCTCTTTTTTTTTTTTCTGTTTTTGTTGTTTGTTTTTTTTTTTTTTTTTTTTTTTTCTCTTCTCTTGTTGAGGCCCTGTGGGTCGCACCCCTCCCCCCCCGGCCCCCCCTTCTGTAGGAGGGAGGTGGAGGGTGGGGATGTAATGTATGGAAGAAGGCAAGCGTAAGGTATACCAAGCCCTTGATGGGGGAGCCCAGTGGGATGGATTATATGTCTACCTACTGTGCTTGTTTATGGGGGGGTGTATCTTTGTTGCCTGGGGGAAAGGGGAGGGAGGGCTAGATGCAAGGAAGAGATGGGGGAGGGAAGAGGTGAATGCACTTGTATTGTTATCAGGTTGTTTTTTTTTTAGGTGTGTATGGGTAGGTCACAGTAGAAGGCCCCCGGCCGAACCAAGGGAGGTTAAAAAAATGGGAAGTACGAAGAGTGATAGATGGGATGGATGGGTAGGTGGGGAAGGGTGGGCGAGGTATTATAGTGTAAAAAATGAGGGATATGAATGGAGGGATGGGAGGGAGAGGCCTAATATGAACACATGGGAAGAGCGGGAAAAGCACACTCAGATTGTTAATCACGTATATGAGATAAGTTTAATTCGTATGACTTTACAAGATTTTCACTTAGGGGAAACTAAAAGGAAAAAGGTAAAAAAGAGAAGTAGGAGAACAACTTTTTCTTTGCACAGATTAATGGTCACGAGTATAAGAAATAATGATATTTTTGCAATTACAAAATGTCACATTCACGATTGATTAGAAACACACAGGTTGGTAAGAAGATGGTCACTATATGTTCATGGAACATTAGGGGATTGGGCGATAAAGGGAAAAAAGCTGCAGCACTGTCTATGGTCAGATCCTATGGCGCTTCCATAGTGTGTCTCCAGGAGACCCATCTTACAAATGTCTCCATCCCCAGACTAGGATGGGGAGAGTTTGCTCCACAGTTCCACTCGACTCACTCATCTTTTTCTAGAGGAGTTAGTATTTTGATCAGCTCGGGGATTACTTTTAACTGTATTCAAACTAAGATTGACGACCAGGGACGGTATATATTTCTACACTGCAAGATTGAGAATAAAGATATTTTGTTGGCCAATGTTTATGTTCCCCCGCCTTTTGACATCAAGGTCCTCCTCGACCTTGTGAAGTTTGCGCTGGAGAGGCCGGGCCTTCCGGTACTGGTTATTGGGGATTTCAACACGGTTTTAGACCCGTCAATAGACAGACTCCCCCAGGGGTCTCATAGGGGGGGGATACCGGACGGACGTTTTTTCCACTTTTTGGAGGAAATAGGCCTGAAAGACATCTGGCGTCTGAGGAATCCTGGGATTAAGGGATACTCATGCTTCTCCAGCACACACTCATCATTATCGAGGATCGACATGATGCTCGGTAATGACTCTCTGTCAAACATGGTAGATAGTATTAGGTATATGCCCAGGGGTCTTTCTGATCATTCTCCTTTGGTGGCTTCAATGGAGGTGGGGGAACGAAATATTTACCGAGAATGGAGAATCAACCCCTCCTGGCTGGAGATTATGGGAGATCCCCAAGAAGTTTTGGCCACCTTGAAAGAATATATAGACCTGAATAATGGCTCAGCTCCCCAGGGGGTAATATGGGATACAGTTAAGGCCATTCTTCGGGGCCTACTGATACAGCAGATTTCAAAAATAAAAAAACAGTCAAGGGAAGGGGAAGAATCTGCAGCAAGTAAAGTTACATCTGAAGAAATTAAGTATACTAACAATTCTACCCCAGCTAACCTCGGGAATTGGACTAAAGCTCAAAAAGAATACCGTTTAATTTTAATGGCCAAAGCAGAACAAAAATATATTTTTCGTAAACAAACTGCATTTGGAGAGGGGGAAGGAATAAGCAGAATGCTGGCTCATTTAATTAGGACTAACTCACCTTCATCTACAGTACCGATGATTAATATGGGAGTAGGCAGGACTTCAACATATACCCCTGACATCGTGGACACTTTTCGTTTGTACTATGAGAATCTATATCACTCTAGTCAAGATGATACCACCGAGGGGATGGATAGATTCTTCGAAGGGTTGGTGGTCCCCCGTCTCTCTGAGGAGGACAGGGCTGTCCTCGACAGCCCTGTCACCCTGGAGGAGATACGGCGGACCATAAAAGAGATGGCAGGTCAAAAATCCCCTGGGCCAGATGGCCTCCCCATCGAGATCTATCGTCGTTACGGTGAGGTACTTCTCCCTGAGCTGTTGAAAGTACTTAACTCCTCGGCAGCGAGGGGTGAACTCCCCTCGTCAATGATGGAGTCGACTATAATTGTAATCCATAAGGAGGGCAAGGATCCTCTATTCCCTGCCTCATATAGACCGATAGCACTGTTGAATTCAGATATAAAGGTTTTAGCGAAGGTTTTGGCAGCAAGGCTAAATAAAGTTATTCATAAACTGGTCCATAAAGACCAATCAGGATTTATTCCGGGAAGATCTACTAGCATCAATATTAGACGGCTCTTTTTAAATCTCCAAATTCCTATGGAAGAGAAGAGTAATAGAGCCGTCCTTTCTTTGGATACTGCCAAAGCCTTCGATACTCTAGAGTGGAACTATTTAGTGAGAACTTTGACGGAATTTCAATTTGGCCCAAATTTTGTCAATTGGGTGAGGCTTTTATATGGATCTCCTGGGGCAAGAGTAAAAGTTAATAATGAATATTCATCTAGGTTCCGATTGCTGAGAGGGACAAGGCAGGGGTGCCCATTGTCCCCCCTCCTTTTCGCTCTCGCAATCGAACCTTTGGCCCTCTCGCTTAGAGCGTCTCCGGCAATAAAAGGCTTTAAACGTGAGGATCTAGAAGAAAAAGTGATACTATACGCAGATGATCTCCTATTACTGCTCAATGACACACAGGACTCACTACGTGAGACCATGAGCAGAATTGAAGACTTTGGACATTTGTCAGGTCTTAGGATAAATTGGGAAAAGTCAAACTTACTCCCAATTGACCCAATGGATCGCCCTCTGCCTCCGGAGGCAGAGAGGCTCCAAATAGTTCACCAAATAAAGTATCTAGGCATAATCATCTCAAGGGACCCCAAACAATTTGTAGCGGAGAATCTGAGCCCACTCCTTGTTAAATTTAAAGGGAAAATCCAAATCTGGAAAAAACTCCACCTCTCTCCGGCTGGCCGATGTAACCTAATTAAAATGGTACTTATGCCCCAATTGTTATATATACTCCACAACTCACCAATATGGATCTACAAAAAGTGGTTTAGTAAGGTGGACACATTATTTAGAGAATTAATTTGGAAAGGGGGCGCACCCCGCATAAGTCTGAGGACCTTACAACTCTCAAACAAAATGGGAGGTGTTGCGCTACCCCACCCATTTGGTTACTTTTTGGCGGCCCAGCTTCAACATATGGGGGGATGCGAGGCTGGTGGGGATGGTGGGGAGTGGAGGGTTCTCCTCTACAAATCGGTACACAACACATTGTTGGAGACGCTAGAGGCAGGGTCTTTCCAGAGGGGGTTACCCACGCAGGTCTTGATGGCAAAAACTTGGGGAATGGCGAAGAAAATACTTGGGTATAACGGTTTTACAGCCCACTCCCCTTTGTGGGAAAATAACAACCTACCTGAGATACAAAAAATGGGGATCATTAGAGAATGGGATAGATTGGGGCTAAAGTACATTGCTCAGCTTTATCACGAGGGCGAGATTAGAAGCTTTCAGGACTTAAGGACCCAATTTTTGCTCCCCAAGAAGTCCTTTTTCAGATATCTACAAGTAAGGCATGCCCTTGCTGAACAGTTCAAAAACCTGACCTTAGAATGGACTAGTATTCCAATACTACAGGATATAGTAGGGGCTTCGGCCCGAAAGGGGATGATTTCCAAAGTATACTCACATATACACAAAGGGAGCCGGGAAGAGCCCCAGTTAAGCCCTCTAAAAATAAAATGGGTTAACGATGTGGGAAATATTTCGGATGCTCAATGGGAAAGGATAATAGAGCTTGCCCCGTGGGTCTCACTTTCCCCTCCGCAAAAGATGTCACACCTTTTTTTAATTCACCGTGCGTATTACACTCCAGCGAAACTACTTAGGTTCGGGTGTAGACAAGATGACACTTGCCCTAGATGTGGGAGATCGGGCGCAGATCTTATTCATATGTTCTGGAGATGCCCTAAATTACACCGTTATTGGAACGAGGTGGTGGCCAGGATTACTCACATTTTCAAAATTCACCTGGATATGAACCCCATTCTCTGCATCCTGGGAGGGGTGGAGGGGAGGGGTAGACCAGTAGAGACTCAATTAGCAATATTACGATGCCTATTTCAGGCTAGGAAACTTATTGCCCAGAAATGGCAGTCCCTTTTCCCCCCAACAGTGGGGGAATGGGAACAAAATATGGAGAGGGTGATCCTTAAAGAAAGAACAGTTTATATCAAACAAGGGAATTTTGACAAATTCCATCTGCTTTGGAAATTGTGGATCGAAAAAGATTAGGATTAGGACCTTTTAATATAACTGAGAACCACTTTAAATAAAAAGAAAAAGAGAAAGAAAGGGGAATAAGGAAAAAGGAAAAAAAAAAAAAAAGCGGATTAATAAAAATAAATAAATAAATAAATAAGTAAAACAAAATAAATAATTAAATATTAGGCTGGGGGTGAGTTAGAGTTGGATGAGTGAATACGGATGAGTGGCGCTGGGGGATAGAGTGGGGTGGGGTGGGGGGGGGGGAGGGAGGAAGGCACAATCAACCTCCAAGTCTCTGTTCTTTCCTGCTTATAATACGTTCTATTTGATTAATGCCTGTTGGTTGTATGTATATGTATGTAATACTTATTTTTTCCTTCTTCGATTGTTAAACTGCAAAATAACTAATAAACATATAAAAAAAAAAAAAAAAATAAAAATATAAAAAAAACATGTAAACAAAAAAAAAAATTAAAAAAATCTATATACAGCACTCTGACCACTTAAAATGATATGTAACACTTGTAAAAAAAAAAAAAAAAAGACCTCCTGTCATTCTCATCTCATGGACGAGGATGAGAGGATGTCCGTGATAGGCGAAACACTGAACACTGACTGCTGGGAAAACAGTGTTCCTCCTATCACACACGAGGACGAGGAGGAGGCGCGGCTTTTGAACATTGCTGACAGGATGCAGATTGGCACAGGAAGAATGCAATGGGGGACACAGGATGCAGATCGGCACAGGTAGGCTGCAATGGACACAGGGGGTATGTACAGGACACAGGGGGGTATGCACCTGCAGATGGGCATTGTTGACCCTCTTTTGCACTTACAGTAGCTGCTGCATTTCTCACCCTCGGCTTATACACAAGTCAATACGTTTTCCCAGTTTTTTTGTGGTAAATTAGGGGCCTCGGCTTATATTCGGGTCGACCTATACTCGAGTACATACGGTATACATAAGCGTATAAACATAGATACATGGGATACATGTTAAGTATTTTGTATTATAACAGTAAATATAGAATTAACTTCTTGCTGTATTTGATCTTTGTGCACTGTATAGTGAAGAGGAAAGAAAAAAGGTGTAGATCAAATGATCAGTCAAAATATCATTTTTTGGTAAGACTATAAATTGAATAGAGGAAAAATAAGCAAAAATAAGGATAAATAAATGGCACGTCGCAAGTAACTTTTATTTTTTAATCACTTTCGGCAGCAGATTTAATAACTTATTAAGCAGCTTCTTAATTTTTTAATCTATGCTTGTTTTCCTGTTTAAGCGGGTTCTGAGATTGCTTCTCCAGGTTTCCGGTCTTGGGGTGGCTCTTTTCTCTTGCAGTGTCCTATGAAGCCACCCTTGTATTCAGCGACTCGAGCGGAGTCTCCCTATGCCAATAGAATCACACAGCCCCATAGCCCAGGATGGCAAAGCCCTCCCCTGCACTTTCCATCTCCTTTGTCCAGATTAACAGACTGACTCAGGACTTCATTGTCCACTGTTAACTCTTTCTTGTGAAGACCAGAAGTTCGGGGAAGCAGGACTGAGAGAGCAGGAGTCAGCAGCCTTGGAAGTTTTAAATTGCGTGTGCTGGGGTAAAAATGTTGACAATTCATTTACATGGGGATGTTTATTTTATTGTGCTCAATGTGTTAAGATGGCCATAGATTAATGGATAGACATATAACAATGTAAAGATGGCGCCCACATGCATAAATGAAATATGAAAAACAGCACCTTACAATAAACAAATATTAATGAGCGGTGCTCACATACATGCCATATACACTCATGAATACCATAAATAAAGAGGCAATGTGGTTAAGCAATATACTATATATATATATAAATGAGATAAAGTCTGGTGTGACAGTCCTAAAACCAACGATTGCTTCAGTGATTAGATGCTCTTAAACTTTCCTGCAAGAGCCCAAATGGTGGCTGTACACTCACCAGAGGTGTTTGATCTTTTTTACAGATAGGTCAAAATAGACTTGTCACAGGACCGTGAAGGAAGTGACGGATCCCCGCTCCAACATACGTTTCACCGTGATGGCTTCTTCAGAAACGAAGGAAGACTTCTGGGTCCCGTGTGACATCTCTCCCAGGCTGGATAGTCAGAACAAGGTTTGGACTGCACTCCAGCCCTGAAGAAGCCATTTGATATTTGCACAAGCTGTACACACTAGTGCCGGTGCATGGGCACTAATACATGTGAGTGCAATTCCTTTTGTCATATTTTTAACACCAATTACAAATAAAATACTACACTATGTTACTTTTTAAATCTTACTTCCTGCTGAGTCATTTTTCTCTATAGGTTTTCTACTCTAACGTAGAAATGAAGTGGAGCTTCTCATCAGAGGGATCCCAGCCATTTTGTGGTTTCACAAGCCTATTTTGACCACCTTTGGTGATTGTACAGCCACCATTTGAGCACTAACAGTGAAGATTAGGAGCATCTAATCACTGAAGCAATCATTGGTGTCGGGACTGTAACACTGGATCAAATTTTATATAATATTGCTTAACCGCATTTCCTCTTGCTTTATGGTATTCATGAGTGTATATGGCATGTATGTGAGCACGCACACAGACACAGCCCACTCTACTCTATGGGCCTTTCGTTCCGATGGGGAGCAGCAAAGGAGAATAGTATATCCTTTAGAGTGGATGTCAACCTGATTCATGAAATTTGAGCTGGGCACATATATCTGTAGTGTTTTGTTATCTCTCTCCAAAGCACTATATCCCATAGCTGTCTTCTGCTCAGTATCTCTGTTATCAGCCTGATAACTTTTGACAAGTTCTCCGAGATGGGAGCCTGAAGTGTGTGTCGGTGGGAGGTTGCTATAAATAGATTAGCGTTCAGCTTGCCGTCTCAGAGCAGAGCTATGCACATTGCTTTTTTCCTTTGCCAATGAGGAGAGGGGGTGTGTGCCTTTCCTCCAATCAGCTGTTTTGGCTGTATGCCCAGGCTGCCCAGTAAGAGGTTGCCACATCCCAGTGCTAACCAGGAATAGAAAATCTAACACAAAGAACACTTTCTAAAGGATATATACAGTTGAAGACAGCAGATATGCATGTAAAACTTATGTATGGAGATTTGTTTCATCCCTGTGTATCATCTGAGGCTGTTCAATTCACTGGGTATACTGTATCTCACAAAAGTGAGTACACCCCTCACATTTTTGTAAATCTTTTATTATATCTTTTCATGTGACAACACTGACGAAATTACACTTTGCTACAATGTAAAGTAGTGAGTGTACAGCTTTTATAACAGTGTAAATTTGCTGTCCCCTCAAAACAACTCAACACACAGCATTAATGTCTAAACTGCTGGCAACAAAAGTGAGTACACCCCTAAGTGAAAATGTCCAAATTGGGCCCAAAGTGTCAATATTTTGTGTGACCACAATTATTTTCCAGCACTGCCTTAACCTTCTTGGGCATGAAGTTCACCAGAGCTTCACAGGTTGCCACTGGAGTCCTCTTCCACTCCTCCAGGACGACATCACAGAGCTGGTGGATGTTAGAGACCTTGCACTCCTCCACCTTCCATTTGAGGATGCCCCACAGATGCTCAATAGGGTTTAGGTCTGGAAACATGCTTGGCCAGTCCATCACCTTTACCCTCAGCATCTTTAGCAAGGCAGTGTTCATCTTCGAGGTATGTTTGAGGTCGTTATCTTGTTGGAATACTGCCCTGCAACCCAGTCTCCAAAGGGAGGGGATCATGCTCTGCTTCAGTATGTCACAGTACATGTTGGCATTCATGGTTCCCTCAACGAACCAAATAAGTTTATCTTGGTCTCATCAGACCACAGGACATGGTTCCAGTAATCCATGTCTTTAGTCTGCTTGTCTTCAGCAAACTGTTTGTGGGCTTTCTTGTGCATCATCTTAAGAAGAGCCTTCCTTCTGGGATGACAACCATGCAGACCAATTTGGTGCAGTGTGCGGCATATGGTCTGAGCACTGACAGGCTAACCCCCAACCCCTTCAGCCTCTTCAGCAATGCTGGCAGCACTCATATGTCTATTTCCCAAAGACAACCTCTGGATATGACACTGAGCATGTGCACTCAACTCCTTTGGTTGACCATGGCGAGGCCTGTTCTGAGTGAAACCTGTCCTGTTAAACCGCCGTATGGTCTTGGCCACCGTGCTGCAGCTCAGTTTCAGGGTCTTGGCAATCTTCTTATAGCCTAGGCCATCTTTATTTAGAGCAACAATTATTTTTTTCAGATGCTCAGAGAGTTCTTTGCCATGAGGTGCCATGTTTAACTTCCAGTGACCAGTATGAGAGAGTGAGAGCGATAACACCAAATTTAACTCACCTGCTCCCCATTCACACCTCAGATATTATCTAATGAGCCACATGACACCAGGGAGGGAAAATGTCTAATTGGGCCCAATTTGGACATTTTCACTTAGGGGTGTACTCACTTTTGTTGCCAGCGGTTTAGACATTAATGACTGTGTATTGAGTTATTTTGAAGGGACAGCAAATTTACACTGTTATACAAGCTATGAATGCTTCCACCGTGTCAGAAAGTGATAAGAGGTTGCCACATCCCTAAGTATATGAAGAAAAACGATACCTCCTAAGTGGGATTTTAACGACAACAGCACCACCAAAATTGGGTCAAATCAAATGTTTATTGGTACATATAAAAAGGATCAATCACATATGTGATGATGATCATATAAACACAAAGCAAGAACAATTAATGGAATCATTGCGAACATGAAAGGTATATAGTAAAGTATATGTTATGCCGCGTACACACGAAGGGACTATCCCGCGGGATTATCCGCTGGACCGAAGTCCAGCGGATAATCCCCTCGTGTGTGGCGCCGGCGGACTTTTTGGCGCCAAAGTACGGCGGACTAAAGTTTGAAGTTTTGTTTTCAAATTATCCGCTGGACTTGGCAGTCCAGCGGACAATCCCGCCGTTAGTGGGCAAGTCCGCGGGACTTTTGAAATGAACGGACTTGCCGCTCATCGGCAAGTCCGTTCATTTAGCACGTGACTTCAGGTTACGTAGCTAGCGTAGGCAGTAAATGCCGCCGCGCTAGCTCCGTGACCTGGCATGGATTTAAAGGAACTCCCCACGCCGAAAAAACGGCGTGGGGGTTCCCCCCAAATCCATGTCAGACCCTCATCCGAGCACGCAGCCTGGCAGGCCAGGAAAGGGTGGGGACGAACGAGCGCCCCCCCCCTCCTGAGCCGTACCAGGCCGCGTGCCCTCAACATGGGGGGTGCCCTGGGGAAAGGGGGGCCGTGCGGCCCCCCCACCCCAAAGCACCTTGTCCCCATGTTGATGAGGACAAGGGCCTCTTCCCGACAACCCTGGCCGTTGGTTGTCGGGGTCTGCGGGCGGGGGCTTATGGGAATCTGGGAGCCCCCTTTAATAAGGGGCCCCCCAGATACCGGCCCCCCACCCTATGTGAATGAGTATGGGGTACGATGTACCCCTACCCATTCACCTAAGGTGTAAAATGTAAAGTAAAAAAAAACACCCACACTTTTGAAAAAATAGTTTATTGCACTGCTCCGGGGGTCTTCTTCCGTCTTGGGGGTCTTCTCGCCGGACTCCCCCGCCATTTACCAAGCTCTTTTACCGAGCGGGGGAAGTCCGGCTACCTTCTTCGTCGTCGCCGCCGTCTGGGGGTCTCGATCCGCCTTCGGGGTCTTCTTCCGTCTTGGGGGTCTTCTCGCCGGACTCCTCCGCTCTCTTCTGCTCTTTTACCTAGCTCTTTCACGAGCGAGGGGAGTCCGGCTACCTTCTTCGTCGTCGCCGCCGTCGTCTGGGGGTCTCGATCCGCCTTCGGGGGTCTTCCGGGGGTCTCTTCTGTTCTTGCGGCGGTCGTCGTCTTCCGCGCCGCCGGCGCCTTCTCCTTCTTCTTGTCCTTCTTCTTCTTCTTCTTCTTCCGATGTTGACCCGTCGCTGTCTCTGCCCGGAATGCCTGTGCCGCTCTGCGCTGAGACTTATATAGGGACATGGGGGACAGGGTCACATGTTCATGTCACATGGTGACCCCGCCCCCTTGCGATGTCACAGTCCCAGCATCCTCCGGGACTGTGACAACACAAGGGGGCGGGGTCACCATGTGACATGTGCATGTGACCCTGTCCCCCATGTCCCTATATAAGTCTCAGCGCAGAGCGGCACAGGCATTCCGGGCAGAGACAGCGACGGGTCAACATCGGAAGAAGAAGAAAAACAAGAAGGACAAGAAGAAGGACAAGAAGAAGAAGGCGCCGGCGGCGCGGAAGACGACGACCGCCGCAAGAACAGAAGAGACCCCCGAAGACCCCGAAGGCGGATCGAGACCCCCAGACGACGGCGGCGACGACGAAGAAGGTAGCCGGACTCCCCCTGCTCGTGAAAGAGCTAGGTAAAAGAGCAGAAGAGAGCGGAGGAGTCCGGCGAGAAGACCCCCAAGACAGAAGAAGACCCCGGAGCAGTGCAATAAATATTTTTTCAAAAGTGTGTGTGTTTTTTGTACTTTACATTTTACACCTTAGGTGAATGGGTAGGGGTACATCGTACCCCATACTCATTCACATAGGGTGGGGGGCCGGGATCTGGGGGCCCCCTTATTAAAGGGGGCTCCCAGATTCCGATAAGCCCCCGCCCGCAGACCCCGACAACCAACGGCCAGGGTTGTCGGGAAGAGGCCCTTGTCCTCATCAACATGGGGACAAGGTGCTTTGGGGTGGGGGGGCCGCACGGCCCCCCTTTCCCCAGGGCACCCCCCCATGTTGAGGGCACGCGGCCTGGTACGGCTCAGGAGGGGGGGGGCGCTCGTTCGTCCCCACCCCTTTCCTGGCCTGCCAGGCTGCGTGCTCGGATGAGGGTCTGACTTGGATTTGGGGGGAACCCCCATGCCGTTTTTTCGGCGTGGGGATTCCCTTTAAATCCATGCCAGCTTGCGGAGCTAGCGCGGCGGCATTTACTGCCTACGCTAGCTACGTAACCTGAAGTTACGTTCGAAATGAACGGACTGCTCCGTGTGTGGGCAAGTCCGTTCATTTTCAAAAGTCCCACGGACTTTTGGCCGGCGGATTATCTGCTGGAGAAGTCCGTGCGTGTGTGGGCAAGTCCACACCCTCGGAAAGTCCAGCGGACCTAGCTGGAAAGTCCCGCGGGATTGTCCGCTGGACTAGGTCCGCCGGCAAAAGTCCCTACGTGTGTACGAGGCATAACTCTCCAATGTCCAAAAACACTCTTCGGTACACAACACGTTTCAGGTTCAAGCCCTTCATCAGGGAGACTTAATAGGAGAATGTATGTTCAAATATTTATCAAAATAGGATAGGATAAATGGTGCAATGTTCTTCTGTATCTATTTAAACAGAAATCAAAGGTATCACTGCAAAGGATAGCGTCAATGGAGATTACCGACACCATCCCCAAGTCCCAACTGGGTGTTCCATGGCAGTGCCAAGGAGGATGGCATCCTGACATGGGGAACACAACAACAACACAATACAGGGAGAGGGTGGAAACCCATATACTTTCGTGACCACTCACATAAGGACTAAGAAGGGTCTTGGTCAGGTCTATACTGTGATATTCCTCCCATATTGAACCTGCCCCTGCGATATGTCTTTTTTCACCGTCTGTGGTCTGCGACCATTCTCTTTGGTGACCTCCGTGGGACACCCAGTTTGGACTTGTTGGGTGTTAGTAATCTCCATTGACACCATCTTTTGCAGTGATACCTTTGATCTCTGTTTGAATAAATCCGCTTTGATGTGGCTCCACAGTTGCCCTCAGCTTATTTCCACTTGCCTAATGCGAGCAGGCGCGTGGAAATTTTGAGGGCTGTCATAAATAATAACGTTATTCGATTTTTACTCCAGGAGTATTTTAATGAGTTTGGGAATTCTAGAGAAGTGCTTAAACAATGCATTACAATTTAACTAAACCCATTCGATTTTAGTCTACTAAAATGTACTGGAGATTTTATTCGACTAAAATACGACTAAAACTAAATGGATCTAAAATGGATCTTTAGACCAAAACATGTGAATTCCCCGTATTTTGTCTCATTGCTGCAAAGAACATTTCGGTTGATCCTGCCAGAATTTCAGTGAGCTTGTAACTTCAGGTGCACTACTTCTGGTGTTAATAGCCCCCACTCCACAATTTAAGAAGATGATGAGAGAGGGAGGTGTTCTGTACTGTAATCCAAATCAGGAAGGAGCAGGGTATGGTGATAGCACTGCTCCTCTATATTTACAGTATATTGTGTGCAGTGGTGGCTGGTGCTCAACATTTTTGGGGGGGCACAAACAAACTGAAAAATTCTGGAAAAAAAACATCAATTGCAGCCTCACTGTGCCTATCAAGTTCAGCCACTTTGCCCATCAAATGCAGCCACTGTGCCCAGCAAATGCAGCCACTGTGCCCAGCAAATGCAGCCACTGTGCCATCAAATGCAGCCACTGTGCCATCAAATGCAGCCACTGTGCCCATCAAATACAGCCACTGTGCCCATTAAATGCAGCCACTGTGCCCATCAAATGCAGCCACTGTGCCCATCAAATGCAGCCACTGTGCCCATCATATACAGCCACTGTGCCATTAAATGCAGCCCCTGTGCCCATCATATGCAGCCACTGTGCCCACCAAATACAGCCACTGTGCCCATTATGTGCAGCCACTGTGCCCACCAAATACAGTCACTGTGCCCATCGTGTGCAGCCACTGTGCCCACCAAATAAAACCACTGTGCCCATCATGTGCAGCCACTGTGCCCACCAAATACAGTCACTGTGCCCATCATATGTAGCCACTGTGCCCAGCATGTGCAGTCACTGTGCCCAGCATATGCAGCCACTGTGCCCACCAAATACAGTCACTGTGCCCACAAACCCCACCACTTGCGGGACTCGCGGCTCTGACAGCACACTTGCTCCCCATCTATGGGCTCTGTCAGAGGCACCCTTTAGAGCTTGTGGCTCTAACAGCACCCCATTGCGGGGCTCTGGCAGCACCCCCAACCCCCGCTGCACGTGGCTCTGACAGACCCCGTGTGGTCAGGCACTTACCGCCTCCTCTCCAAGTGCTCCAGAGCGGCAGCAACCTCCACTCCAGCATGTGTCTCCTCCACTATTGCCACACAATTGGGTGGGATCCGGGCGCACTCTCTGCGCCCCGAGCCCACCCTATTTTGAAGCCTATTAGAGCCTCTGGCTCTAGTCAGGTGCTTCAAAAAGTACCAAAAAAGTACCACCCCCTTCCGCAATGCACGGGCTGCCACTGATTGTGTGAGCATTGTCACCCTAAGAAAGGAATTGTGTTACTAGCAAGATCACAAGGCTAAAATAAAGCCACGTCTGAGGAATGGTAAGCTGTCACATTAAATTTTTATTTTTTACATGTAGTGTAAAACCAGATTTTGGAATGTGCATGCATGGATTCTAAAAAACTTTCTTAAACACACCCTATATTTGAAACTTGGAAATATAGGCATGGTATATGGTACTTGGTATATAGGTATAATTATTCTAAGCACATGATATACTGCTTGCTGTAAGTTTACACAAACAAAATGAGACATCAGGCAGAAAGAAAATCACTCTCTTTAAGAACTAGCATGACAGGAATCAGAAGTCAACTGGACAGCCCTGAAGGCCATGCCAAAGTATAATTGTCTTTACAAATAGTGTGGGATCTGATATCTGAGACACAGCACCTGCTCTCACAACCACAGGCTGGCTCAGCCAAGGGATTGAGAAGTTCTGCAATCTCAGCAAAGTTTTGGAGCTGCTAGGGACAGTGTTTACTGTTAGAGAGAGTAGATGTTGGTTAGTCCAGTAACATAAGGACAAGGAAGCACCTACTAAAATAGCAGTGTTACTGTAAACCGGTAAACGTAGATGTTCATTGTCTTCGAGGTTTATAAGCTAGTGTGCTACTTTACCAATATAAATGGAAATTGTCAAAACAGCATATATAACCAAAACTTTTTTTGATAGCCTGGGGAAGAATTAAAACTTCTGTCAGGTTTTACTGCAATTGGAGGCTCTGTTGAAGAGATCCCTTTAGTTCTTGTATCTCCCTGGGGTCTTAAGCCTAAGCAAGACGTGACTGGGATGAAACCAGGCAGTGCAAGGGGGTTAATGCTGTTGTTTTGATGGCAGTGTTTTTTAGTTAAGGAGAGAGGAGATTTGATTATGTTTGGGGGAGGGGGGTTAGCGCCGTGCATCTTGAGTAAATACAGACTGAAGAAGCAGCCATTTTTCCTGTGGCAGAAAAATGCACCTGTTGTGGAGTTTTTTGTACTTAGTCTTTGTTTCTCCTTTTAGTACCTCTCTCTGCGCCATCAGGTCTAAAAAGTTGGAAGAACTTGTCTTAAAATAATACAGCAACAGTACACAACAAACCCGGTGGGAAGGTTGCCGAACTGGGTGCACTCTCGTTTTACAGTAATATGAAGAAAGCAGGTATCCGCCGGACTGACAGTTTCTATTAAGAGAGTAGAATTAAGCCTGGTTGTCTTCCAAACGCAAAGAGGTCCAAAGGAGATGTGTCTCTACGCTTTCCCGCCTTCGCAGGAATATTTCCCTTACCACTAGTACTGTCCGTAACAGGCGGAGTACCTGACTGTACTCTACCAACTCGCAAAATTGAGCCAAACCCAGGGCCTTAAATAGGCTCTGTCTGACCCAAGATGGCAACCAGAGTCACATGAGGCAGCAGCATCCAACCAGATTGCTTTCCCAGTGACCCAGAAAACCATGGAGGAACCATATTCCTCATGGCTTCCTCTCCAGTTTTAGGGCCGCTGCAATCGAGGGCCACCTGCAGTGGAAGAAGTAAAGTGCACCTGCCTTCATGCTGGTCCGTCAGATCAGGCGCAACTGCCTGGGACCGCTTTCATCTGCCAGTGTTTGGATGATGTTCCCCCAGCCCCCTCCAGGCCTTCTGGGCTCATAGGAACCAGTCACTAGAGCTTCTCAGCCCTTCCACTGAGCCACTTCTGGGAGTGTTCATGACACAAGGTTTCATGTTTGGTTTCAACCTTGTTGGAAGAGGGAGGCGGCCACCCCCTCACGCTTGACCAGGGATATCTGGAGTGTCGTAGCTTAGTATGTCTCATTATTTCGTATTGCTTTTTCAACCTCACAGTGACAGCAGGGAAACAGTTGCACAAGGAATTCTACAGGCTTTGGCTCTGAAGCCAGCGGAGTGTTCAGGATGGGAAAACAAGTGTTCACCATTTTGGAGAGCATTATGGGGGAGAAGTTGGAACATTGTTCTGTTATATAAAGTTGATTACAGAGGCTCATCTGATAGGCTGCATTCACACCCGAGTGTAGAATCTTTTAATTTATTTTTATTATTATTTTTCACTTATTATTATTTTTGTTTCGTTAGGGTAAGGGGTTGGTAACTCTAACCCCTTACCCTAACGAAACAAAAATAAGGTTAGGGTTAGGATTAGGGTTTAGGGTTATATATTATTATTATTATTTTTTTTTTGTTAGGGTGTTACTACTACTACTACTACTAATATAAATAAATTAATAAATAAATATCAAATAAATACACAAATAAAAATAATCATAAATAATTAATAAATACATTTAATAAATTAATATTAAGTAATAATAAATAAATAATTAACCCCTAACTTAAACCTCTAAACCTTAAAAAAAACCTGAATAAAAATAATAATAATAATATTAATAAATAGCTAAACACCCTAACCCTTACACATCAGTTTCGAGCACATGCTGCCATTCTTTCTGAACCCTAGTTCCTATGTTTTCATGCATAGTTGAGTAGCTTAGCCTTGTTTCCATGTCACAGCTAGGACTTTTGGCCACAACTCTTCCATGAAGACCACTTCTGGCCAGACTTCTCCAGACAGTAGGTTTGGTGTGAAAAATATATATCTAAATATATAACTCCCGCTGAGGAAAAACAAAAACAGACGTGAAAGAAGCTTCTATACACAAAGTGCTACACACTTGAACATAATAAAATAAATAATACAGCGCTCAACAAACATGTGTCAATATAAGTGAAAACAAATAAACAATAATATATAAAATGTAGCAAAAGTCCATGTGAACCGTGGAAATAATAAACAACTAAATAGGTGCTTCACATCTAAAGTGTAAAGTTGCAGGGGATATTTCACATCTAATGGACAAAGATGCAATGATGTCAGACATGACGTACTTCCGGTTCTGACATCACTTCCGGTCGCGTGGAACGCCGATAACGGCGTTTGCTGCAGTTTTATACCCTTTCCAATGCCTACTTTTAACTTACGTTTGTAAGTATGCCCTTGTATGTGCAATAAATCCCTTTTCTTAGCATACTTCACTATTGGTCCCTTTCTTTCCTCTATGGGTACCTGTTTATCACATGATTGAGAATTAATGTGGAAGGATCGTTTGTTTCCTAATTTTCATCAGCCATTCCTGCCATCCAGCAATTGCCGGTGGATACTGTTACAAGTCCAATCTGACTCCCAGACTGCAAAGCTGGGTGTCATCATGATCCGGTGAGTGGGGACACATGTGGGGGTGTTTTGTCACACCTGAACTTGTCTGCGATTTTCTGCCTTGCATCTTTGTCTATTAAATGTGAAATATCCCCTGCAACATTACACTTTGGATGTGAAGCACCTATTTAGTTGTTTATTATTTCCACGGTTCACATGGATTTTTGTTACATTTTATATATGATTTGTTTATTTGTTTTCACTTATATGGACACATGTTTGTTAAGCGCTGTATTATTTCTTTTATTTTTTTATTTAGTAGGTTCGGTGTACCTGGGTCCTACTGATTTCCGCTAGTTCTGATCTGATGGCACTGCGGGACATCTTCGGATGTCGAAGTGAAGGAACATGATGTGTCTTTCATCTGCTGCATTAGGTTTCCTTGGCCAACCACTGTGTCTACGATCCTCAACACTGCCCCTTTTTTTTGTACTTCTTCAAAAGAGCTTGAAGAGCAGTGGCGGCCAGTGCACTGTGGGCACACGTGCGCCGCTCCCCCGTCCATGCGCCCGGCCCCTTTCAGGACGCATGGATTCTTATGGTGGCGGCGGAAGGGGGTGGTACTTTTTGAAGCACCTGATTAGAGTCAGAGGCTCTAATAGGCTTCAAAATAGGGTGGATATAGAAAAATACAAACAACGTTGGGTGGACCGTGCTCCGTCCCCTCAAATAGAAGTTTGTAGCAGCGCTATTCAAGATTTTTTTCAAGTGAATGAAAAAACATTAATATACACACTTAGCGTGAATGACCATATATCTCACTAGAATATGTACATATAAAAAATAATATATATATATATATATGTAAAACATATGAATCAAGTGAGAGTGATAAAAATTCCAATAAGTGCATAAAAGAATCAAAGTAAATAGTGAACCATATATATGGTGAAAAAAGATGATCAATAAATAAATATAAAAATCTGTGTCTCCAGTCCACATAAAAAAATGCTTGTCAATCTGATCAAGCCAATCTGCAGAAATCCACCAAGTGACAGTTCCCAGTTGGTATAAATAAACAGTTCAAAATTTGGTGATATTTGAGTGATCCGGCCACCATGCGTTTACACCTTGTGCGAGAATCGTCCCCCTGTGGGGCTGCACTCACCAGAACACTGCTTTAAATACGCCTGTAGTTTAACCAATATGGGCCTTCTCCTCCAACATCAGACCATCCACCAGCGCGGAAATAAGACCAGATCCTCTATCCAGCATCCCCTGATCAATACTCCACCAGCGCGGTTACATAGTGTATGAGAAAACAAATGGAGGGCCACATAGTGTAATACTGCTTAAAAATTATGATTTTATTGAAACACTTCCCCTTTAAAAAACGATCCCCCTAGTAGTAACTGCGTACCACACAATAATACTTCATAAGCCTTTGGATAAATGTAGAGATCTACTATGCCTGGGTTCCATCCACAGGATGTGGAAAAAACGAGTTCCGCTGTGTGTATAAGCGGCGTCTCTCCTTCCTGGTATTCCTGGAACGCACAGTGGACCGCAAGCGTAGTGACGTCACTTCCTGCTGACCTACGCCCTGACGCGTTTCGTCATTTCCGACTTCTTCTCGAGGGCGTAGGTCATCAGGGAGGAAGTGACAAATATATGCACTGACTGATGGACCAACCGTCCAATGGGGAGGCTGGAATGCTCACACATTGGACGGAGGCGCCGTAGACCGGGTATACAAACACTAGAGGCCTAACAAAGACATCTAGCAGACAACTCCGGTGTCAGTGTGTTTACAGCTTCATTAACATAAGCCTTTATCATAGCCTATTAAGGCATCTTAATGATATGAACTGTTTCTTTGTAACAAAGTTGTACACATATCCTATACCATATATTATTCATATGCCATTTCTTCTCCATGAGCTGTCATTCTTAATAAACCTATTAACCTCTTGTAAGTGATATATGGCGCATGTCCGCTGAATGTGCGGATGAATGAATGTTAGTACATAATTTAACCCGCAGGATGCGGGGGAGAACCCATTGGAATGTTTCTACCTTGCGATTAACAATAACAGCCCATATTCCAAATACAACAATATTATATATATATTGAAGGAACGTGAACCTGAACATCAAGGCCATGGTCAAAGATATGTATATATATTGCGGATAGATGTATACCCTCCAGTGGAGGTATGTGGCGGGGGGGTATGTAAAAACAATGACAAATAAATAATGAACATGACTGATATTGGGATAGGTTTATATGTATATATATATGAAAGAACTTAATATATACATAAAAAATTGAAAATGGAAATATATATAAGACAGGATATAAAGTCCTGCTCCGATAAAGGGGTATATGATATATAAAACCAATGTAGATAAATAATTCTTGATAAAATAAAAAGAGTTATCATGTACAAAATTACCATATAAAAAATATTATTATTACACAAAAAAATATAATAATAATAGTATAAAAATTATTGTATAAAATATTTATGTAAAAAATATTTTTATAAAATTTATATATGTATATTATATTATAAACTTTTATAAAATAGACAAGGATATATCAAAATCAATTAAAATAGTATTAACCCTATATGTATACGCATATATTTTTAAAAAGTATAAAATGGGTAAAATACCATAATATTAATAAAATAAATACGTTGTATAATAAGAGGACCTGTGAGGGTAGTTTTAGTATCTCATATTCATGTTCCTTAAATATGTACATATAACCAGAACAGTGAAATACACAAACACACATGAGACATTGTCATAAGGATGTCTGGTAGTGTTTGTGAAGGGATGATGGTATGTAGTGTGTTCTTCCTAAGACGTTATGTGTCGCTTATAAAGCAATTAATATCTAGTTCGATGTTTAATCCTTTAGGCGAGAGGACGTCGACTAAATATATCCATTTTGTTTCTTGCTTTGAAAGTTCCCGGACCATATTTAAACCTCTCCAATGGGGTTGAATCTGTTCGATGCCCCAGAATTGGAGTCCTTTGGGATCCTTGTCGTGTTTGAGTTTAAAGTGCAGTGAGACATTGTGGTCTTTAAAACCAATCTTTATGTTATGTATATGCTCAGCAATTCGCACTCGTAGTAATCTTTTTGTTCGTCCAATATACATTAATCCGCATGGGCATTTTAAGGCGTACACGACATGCGTGCTGTTACACGTAATAAACTGTTTTATGGAAAAAATGGTATTATTGACTGTGGAAGTAAAGTTTTCCAATTTCCTAAGGGGTATAGATACTTCCCGGCATGCTTTACATTTCCTACAAGCAAAAAAAACGTTCTGTTCCCAAAATGTAGGTGGTTTTTTTGGGGGGTCAATTACCTTCTTTACCACCTGGTCTCCAAAACTGGGTGCTTTTCTGTAAATGAATCTAGGAACTGGAGGCAATGCTGTCATTAATTTCTTGTCCAGAAGCAGGACATGCCAGTGGTTTTTGAAGATTTGTTCCACCTCTTGGTACTGTGCATGGTAACCTGATATAAAAGCCCATTCCAGGTTTTGTTTACTGGAAGGTGTGCATAATTTCTTTTTTTCTTCTAAGGTAGTGGACCTGGGTATTAAATTAACTTCTTCCACTATCTTCTGTAACTTCACAGGATCATAACCTCTCACTTCAAACCTATCTGTGAGGATCTTAGATTGTTCGATATAGTTGTTTTCTTCAGAGCAATTTCTTCTCACCCTCATTAGTTGACCTTTTGGGATATTTTTTAACCAGAGTGGGTGGTGTCCACTTGATGTTGGTAAATAGCTATTTCGGTCAGTTTTTTTGAAAAATACTTTAGTTCCCAGTCTGTCTTGTTTCCGATATATTGTGACATCTAAAAAGTTAATTTCATTAAAATCACTGACCGACGTTAATTTAATATTATTATTGTTGTTATTAAGACCATTTAAAAATATTTCAAGACTAAAAGAGGACCCTGCCCAGATAAAAAACAAATCATCGATAAAACGTTTGTAAAATTTCAGTTCTGGTCGCTGATTGTTAAAAATGATCTTATCTTCCCATTCGGCCATGAATAAATTAGCGATGCTTGGGGCGAACTTAGCCCCCATGGCAACACCTCTTTGCTGGGAATAGAACTCTCCTCCATACCAGAAATAATTGTGGGATAAACAGAAATCTAGAGCATTCCTTAGAGCATTCCTTAGAGCATTCCTTAAAAACATCTTCTTTAGGAATGCTAGGAATGCTCTAGATTTCTGTTTATCCCACAATTATTTCTGGTATGGAGGAGAGTTCTATTCCCAGCAAAGAGGTGTTGCCATGGGGGCTAAGTTCGCCCCAAGCATCGCTAATTTATTCATGGCCGAATGGGAAGATAAGATCATTTTTAACAATCAGCGACCAGAACTGAAATTTTACAAACGTTTTATCGATGATTTGTTTTTTATCTGGTCAGGGTCCTCTTTTAGTCTTGAAATATTTTTAAATGGTCTTAATAACAACAATAATAATATTAAATTAACGTCGGTCAGTGATTTTAATGAAATTAACTTTTTAGATGTCACAATATATCGGAAACAAGAAAGACTGGAAACTAAAGTATTTTTCAAAAAAACTGACCGAAATAGCTATTTACCAACATCAAGTGGACACCACCCACTCTGGTTAAAAAATATCCCAAAAGGTCAACTAATGAGGGTGAGAAAAAATTGCTCTGAAGAAAACAACTATATCGAACAATCTAAGATCCTCACAGATAGGTTTGAAGTGAGAGGTTATGATCCTGTGAAGTTACAGAAGATAGTGGAAGAAGTTAATTTAATACCCAGGTCCACTACCTTAGAAGAAAAAAAGAAATTATGCACACCTTCCAGTAAACAAAACCTGGAATGGGCTTTTATATCAGGTTACCATGCACAGTACCAAGAGGTGGAACAAATCTTCAAAAACCACTGGCATGTCCTGCTTCTGGACAAGAAATTAATGACAGCATTGCCTCCAGTTCCTAGATTAATTTACAGAAAAGCACCCAGTTTTGGAGACCAGGTGGTAAAGAAGGTAATTGACCCCCCAAAAAAAACACCTACATTTTGGGAACAGAACGTTTTTTTTGCTTGTAGGAAATGTAAAGCATGCCGGGAAGTATCTATACCCCTTAGGAAATTGGAAAACTTTACTTCCACAGTCAATAATACCATTTTTTCCATAAAACAGTTTATTACGTGTAACAGCACGCATGTCGTGTACGCCTTAAAATGCCCATGCGGATTAATGTATATTGGACGAACAAAAAGATTACTACGAGTGCGAATTGCTGAGCATATACATAACATAAAGATTGGTTTTAAAGACCACAATGTCTCACTGCACTTTAAACTCAAACACGACAAGGATCCCAAAGGACTCCAATTCTGGGGCATCGAACAGATTCAACCCCATTGGAGAGGTTTAAATATGGTCCGGGAACTTTCAAAGCAAGAAACAAAATGGATATATTTAGTCGACGTCCTCTCGCCTAAAGGATTAAACATCGAACTAGATATTAATTGCTTTATAAGCGACACATAACGTCTTAGGAAGAACACACTACATACCATCATCCCTTCACAAACACTACCAGACATCCTTATGACAATGTCTCATGTGTGTTTGTGTATTTCACTGTTCTGGTTATATGTACATATTTAAGGAACATGAATATTAGATACTAAAACTACCCTCACAGGTCCTCTTATTATACAACGTATTTATTTTATTAATATTATGGTATTTTACCCATTTTATACTTTTTAAAAATATATGCGTATACATATAGGGTTAATACTATTTTAATTGATTTTGATATATCCTTGTCTATTTTATAAAAGTTTATAAAATAATATACATATATAAATTTTATAAAATATTTTTTACATAAATATTTTATACAATAATTTTTATACTATTATTATTATATTTTTTTGTGTAATAATAATATTTTTTATATGGTAATTTTGTACATGATAACTCTTTTTATTTTATCAAGAATTATTTATCTACATTGGTTTTATATATCATATACCCCTTTATCGGAGCAGGACTTTATATCCTGTCTTATATATATTTCCATTTTCAATTTTTTATGTATATATTAAGTTCTTTCATATATATATACATATAAACCTATCCCAATATCAGCCATGTTCATTATTTATTTGTCATTGTTTTTACATACCCCCCCGCCACATACCTCCACTGGAGGGTATACATCTATCCGCAATATATATACATATCTTTGACCATGGCCTTGATGTTCAGGTTCACGTTCCTTCAATATATATATAATATTGTTGTATTTGGAATATGGGCTGTTATTGTTAATCGCAAGGTAGAAACATTCCAATGGGTTCTCCCCCGCATCCTGCGGGTTAAATTATGTACTAACATTCATTCATCCGCACATTCAGCGGACATGCGCCATATATCACTTACAAGAGGTTAATAGGTTTATTAAGAATGACAGCTCATGGAGAAGAAATGGCATATGAATAATATATGGTATAGGATATGTGTACAACTTTGTTACAAAGAAACAGTTCATATCATTAAGATGCCTTAATAGGCTATGATAAAGGCTTATGTTAATGAAGCTGTAAACACACTGACACCGGAGTTGTCTGCTAGATGTCTTTGTTAGGCCTCTAGTGTTTGTATACCCGGTCTACGGCGCCTCCGTCCAATGTGTGAGCATTCCAGCCTCCCCATTGGACGGTTGGTCCATCAGTCAGTGCATATATTTGTCACTTCCTCCCTGATGACCTACGCCCTCGAGAAGAAGTCGGAAATGACGAAACGCGTCAGGGCGTAGGTCAGCAGGAAGTGACGTCACTACGCTTGCGGTCCACTGTGCGTTCCAGGAATACCAGGAAGGAGAGACGCCGCTTATACACACAGCGGAACTCGTTTTTTCCACATCCTGTGGATGGAACACAGGCATAGTAGATCTCTACATTTATCCAAAGGCTTATGAAGTATTATTGTGTGGTACGCAGTTACTACTAGGGGGGATCGTTTTTTTTAAAGGGGAAGTGTTTCAATAAAATCATAATTTTTAAGCAGTATTACACTATGTGGCCCTCCATTTGTTTTCTCATACACTATGTAACCGCGCTGGTGGAGTATTGATCAGGGGATGCTGGATAGAGGATCTGGTCTTATTTCCGCGCTGGTGGATGGTCTGATGTTGGAGGAGAAGGCCCATATTGGTTAAACTACAGGCGTATTTAAAGCAGTGTTCTGGTGAGTGCAGCCCCACAGGGGGACGATTCTCGCACAAGGTGTAAACGCATGGTGGCCGGATCACTCAAATATCACCAAATTTTGAACTGTTTATTTATACCAACTGGGAACTGTCACTTGGTGGATTTCTGCAGATTGGCTTGATCAGATTGACAAGCATTTTTTTATGTGGACTGGAGACACAGATTTTTATATTTATTTATTGATCATCTTTTTTCACCATATATATGGTTCACTATTTACTTTGATTCTTTTATGCACTTATTGGAATTTTTATCACTCTCACTTGATTCATATGTTTTACATATATATATATATATTATTTTTTATATGTACATATTCTAGTGAGATATATGGTCATTCACTCTAAGTGTGTATATTAATGTTTTTTCATTCACTTGAAAAAAATCTTGAATAGCGCTGCTACAAACTTCTATTTGAGGGGACGGAGCACGGTCCACCCAACGTTGTTTGTATTTTTCTATATTTATTTGTTTTTAAGCAGCAGCTGTTGATGTATGTATAAAGTCCACTGTACATATATATCACACTGAGATTATTTTTTGCACATCACAAATTTAATTTCATCACATCTATGCACATGCATATATATATATATATTTTCATTTATTTTGATATTTATATATTTATTTTGCACATATATACATATATATTTATTTATTTATTTATTTATATATTTATATATTTAATATATCTACTCAACACATGACTGGTATATCAAAAGATCAGCCTAGATTTGGTAGTAACACATCCCTGTAGCGCAGAGCGGTGTTTTTATAAGAAGGCGGAATAAACATCACTATCCAATATTCAAAATAGGGTGGTTTGGGTGGAAAGGAGTGTGCGCCCTGATCCCACCTAATTGTGTGACGATAGCTAATTATATTTCGCTATTTACACACTAACCTTCCTCCCAGCCAATCATCTGATCTGGCCAATTCCTGATTGGCCAAAGCGCCAGGTCACCCTATTGGATGCCTGGCGCTTAGGAAGAGGAGTGGACTCGGAGGAGACACACGCTGGAGCCGAGTTCGCTGCCTCTCTGGTTCACTCACTGCACTGAGAGGAGCTGCTGCCTGACAGTAAGTGCCAGGGGGGTCTGTCAGAGCCGCACAGGGTTGGGGGTGCTTCCAGAGCAGCGAGCCCTGCGAGTGGGGGGGTCGTGGGCACAGTGGCTGCATATGATGGGCACAAGTGGCTGCATATACTGGGCACAAGTGGCTGCATATGACGGGCACGATTGGCTGCATTTGACGGGCACAAGTGGCTGCATATGATGGGCACAAGTGGCTGCATATGATGGGCACATGTGGCTGCATATGATGGACACATGTGGCTGCATATGATGGGCACAGTGGCTGCGTTTGATGGGCACAATGGCTGCAATTGATGGGCACAATGGCTGCAATTTATGGGCACAGTGGCTGTATTTGATGTGCACAGTGAGGCTGCAATTGATAGGCACAGTGAGGCTGCAATTGATGGGCACAGTGAGGCTGCAATTGATGGGGGGGGGGGGGGGTTTCAGTATTTTTCAGTTTGTTTGTGCCCCCCACAAAAATCTCGAGCACAAGCCACCACTGTTGAAGAGCACATCTTGAAACCCCAGTCTGCTTTGAAATCCTTGCCTGCGAGAGACCTTGCTGATTCATTATAAGTACCTTGTGTCTTGTTGCTGTGTTCCGTCTTGTCATGTTGTTTGACCTGTAACATGAAACTGTCTTCCACAACCTGTTCCTCACCCAGTTTTAAGCCTCCTACACAGTTGTTTCTGTTTGTCAGGCCTGTGTTTCAACATACATATGAAATTGATAATCATTAACACCGGCTTGATATAATTGGTTAATCGTAATACACCTGACTCTAATCCTACACAATTGTGCAAGTGTAAGAATTGATGCTGGTTTAAGGCCAAAGGGTAGCCACACCAAATATTGATTCAATTAGATTTTTCTTCTATTCGTTCACTTTGCATTTTTGCATTTTGTAAATTAGTAAATTGAAAAACATAAACAATTAAAATATATATTTTTGAAAGCTTTCTTACTTTGCAGCCTTTTTTCACACCTGCCCAAAACGTTTGCACAGTGATGTGTGTAGATATATATATATATATATATATATATATATATACACAGTGTATATGTGTGTGTGTGTGTGTGTGTGTGTATATATATATACATATACATATACATATACTGTGTAGAAATTGAAAGTGATTGGCCTCAGGTGAAGCAAATCCTCCTACATAAGTTTTACTTGTTTATTTGCAGTCTTCTCTTTTCTACATCCAATCAATTGTGCAGAATTGTGATAAAATCACTGATTTTGGATGAGAACGCCTGGCTCGCAGTCTCCAGTCTAATTCATCCCAAGGGTGTTCTATCCGGTTGAGGTGCAGGCCAGTCAAATTCCTCCACCCCAAATTCGCTCACCCTTGTCTTTATGGATCTTGCTTTGTGCACTGGTGCGCAGTCATGTTGGAACAGGGAGGGGCCACCCCCAAACTGTTCCCACAAAGTTGGGAGCATGAAATTGTCCAAAATGTCTTGGTATGCTGATGCCTTAGGTGTTCCCTTCACTGGAACACCTGAGAAACAACCCTACACCATAATCCCCCTCCACCAAATGATTTGGACCAGTGCACAAAGCAAGGTCCAAAGTCATGGATGAGCAAGTTTGGGGTTGAGGAAAATGACTGAATGAATTAGAGCGAAGACTGCGAGCCAGGCCTTCTCATCCAACATCATTGCCTGACCTCACAAATACGCTTCTGGAAGAGTGGTCAAACATTCCCATAGACAAACTCCTAAACCTTGTGGACGGCCTTCCCAGAAGAGTTGAATCTGTTATAGCTGCAAAGGGTGGGCCAACCCAATATTGCACCCTACTGACTAAGACTCGGATGCCATTAAAGTTCATGTGTGTGTAAAGACAGGCGTCCCAATACTTTTGGTACTATAGTGTATGTGCTTTGTTCATTTTTAATGACTGAGGTTTGCAACCACTTATCCACTTGCCGACCAGCCGCTGTCATTATACTGTGGCAGGTTGGCACAGCTGCGTGAATCGCTGTAGGTGTACGTCGGGCGTTTAAGGAGCTATAGGGGACATGCGCGCGGAGCCGATGCGCTTGGCCGGCAGCCGTGATGTCCGCCGGCGACCCGCGATTGCTCCTCAGAGAGCAACAACGGGGATCTGTCAAAGTAAACAGACAGATCCCCATTCTGTCAGGGGAGTAGAGAGAGATCTGCTGTTCCTAGTAATCAGGAACAGTGATCTCTCTCTACTCCCTGTCAGTCCACTCCCCCCACAGTTTGAAACACCTCCCTAGAGAACACTTAACCCCTTGATAGCCCTCTAGTGTTAACCCCTTCCCTGCCAGTGACATTTATACAGTAATCAGTGGCTATTTTTAGCTCTGATCGCTGTATAAATATAAATGGTCCCAAAAAAGTGTCAAAAGGGTCCGATCTGTTCACCGCAATGTCGCAGTCCCGCTAAAAATCACTGATCACCGCCATTACTAGTAAAAAAAAATGATAATAAAAATGCCATAAATATATCCCCTAAACTGAGGAAGAAATTTGTTTTTTTATATTTTTTTGGGGCATATTTATTATAGCAAAAAGTAAAAAATAAAGCTTTTTTTTTTTTTTGTCGCTCTTTTTTTGTTGTTTTTGTTTTGTTTTAGCGCAAAAAATAAAAACCGCAGAGGTGATCAAATACCACCAAAAGAAAGCTCTATTTGTGGGAAAAAAGGACAATTTGTTTGGGTACAACATCGCACGACCGTGCAATTGTCAGTTAAAGCGACGCTGTGCCGTATCGGAAAAAATGACCTGGTCATTAAGGGGGTAAATCCTTCTGGTCCTTAAGTGTGTAGCGCTGGCCCTGACCTCCAAAGGCCTAATGGTGACCTCCAGAATCAGGGAGAGCTGACATCCCTCCTTGTAGAGTGGGTTACTAGGCACTGTGGGTCTAATGCAAGATAACATGATTGGGCGCCAGTCACTTTTTGGATGCAAACAAAAGAGATTTATTGTCTCTTAACAAGAACTGGAGGAGAGAGGATTAGGGCCAGGACACCCTTAGGCAGATGCAATGGTAATTGGCAGACTCAGAGACAAATTAGGTAGACAGCTATACCGGTTAAGGGCCTTCCAGCCAGATGCGGCCACTGTATTTGTAGAACTGCTGTCTCCTATGGCAACTGAACTTGCAACAGTCAATAGTGATTCTTACACGTTACTCACAGTAACTTGGTATAGATCTTTCCTTACATCTTACAGTGTCCCACTGTAGATCTTCACTCACTGAGCTCCCTGTTTCTCACTCGACTCCAACATCCCAGTCGTCACTGGATCCTCTGAGCTCTTCCACAGCTATCCCGCTGTATACACCTTAAGCGTCAGCCCCGCTAACCCGCTGGGTCCCTGGCTCGGCACTTGCTAAAGCTTTCCCACTTCTTCACTGTCCCTGGCTAGTGAAAAAGGCAGCTCTGGTACTTCATTCAGACTTCCATCAACTGGCCTCTGATAACAGGAAGGATGGTCCCTTAGTGGCGACTGCTTTCCCTTTACCTCTAACCTTGATCCGTGATTGCTGCTGGCAACTGGAATGATCGTTCCTGATAGCAACAACTTGGTTCCCCGTCTAGCTGAACCTCTGCAACTTGGTTGGACTCCAAGCCTGAAGTCTCAACCCTGCACTGCTTCTCCTACTCCTGGATAGGCCTCAGACAACCTAGCAACCAGGTTCTCTTGGGATAGGGCTCAGGCTTCTGACCTAGCAACTCGGGGCATTTCAACACATGTCCACCCAGCCAGCGGTCCAGGTGGCACAGAACAGCGATCACCTGACTCCGCCCAAATAAATAGGCTCTCCCAGCAGGCCGAGGGGCTAAAGAGACCCCTGCCAATTGGCCCGAGACAACCCATCCACTCATAGTCTGACTTTGCTAGGCTCTTGTCAATCCAATGTCACCGGAAACAGTGCCACCCAGTGACAAAAAGGAGAAGTGCGGCAAATCCAGATTTAGGGAAAAAACTGTGGATCTTCTAACAATTAGCCAGGACACTTACTACCTGGCAGACTAAATTTGTTAGCAACCCTGCCCAAACACCAGGGTGTGACATCCTCCCCCTGCCAACGAAACTACATCTTGGAGTTTGCAACAAAAACAAAAAATGATATACTCTCAAGCCTGAGAGTGGATGTCCGGGCAAAACATGGATAGGTGGGGTAACAGGGAAAATTAAATAGTAATAATACACGTGGTGTGCCACATGAAATGAATAACGATACACATGTACAAAGGCAAATGGCAGTTCACACAAGGGCAGATAAATTGTGACAATATATACAGTTTTACATGTGGCGTACCACCCGAACAAGTGAGGGAAACTTACAAACACTAATCTTATATCCTAACTATCTATCTACTATATACACCTGTAAAGAATAGAAAAGTTAGCATTGTTATGCAAGTTGGAGTCACTGTCTCTCCTTAGCCAAGGAAGACGTGAGGGGTACCGGAACACCTGAAAGAGAAGAAATAGAGAACATAGAAATACATCCTATTCCTCACAGTGCAATATATATACATAAGTGAAATGTTGTTTACTCTCAGCTGAGAGCCACAAGGCAAGGAAAAATAAGCACGATGACTTATCTCAATATACATACATGTTAGCAATGGCTATACCTAAACACATGTACAGCTGAAAATGGGCCCGCACTTTTGAGGGTGCCACCCCTTTTCCATAACAATTCTATAGAAGGAACTCACTTAGCAATTCCTATCAAATTAAATTGTATATTATAAATGAAAACTCACTCTCACACCCCCTGGTGGTCAATATATCAGGAAACACAGTCCTTGTGTAACTTTTAGTTCATTATCCAAGTTTAAGGTGAGAACTTGCCCTTTTTGTCACAGCTTTTCCTACCTAATTAACTAAACACCCAGTGTGCTTGGAGCCCCAAAGTCCATCAATCTTTCACTAGGTGCAATAACATAGCAACAACGTTGCCCAGCAGTTTCCCTTCCTCCTAGGGTCAACTCCGGGGACAGAGTGCATGGCAGTGTTCAAACGGCACTTTAGCGGTCCCTTGCCATCATGCAAGGGACCGTAGTTCTTGAAAGCATTGTCCATAAACAGAGCACCCTTAGATTTTGAAATCTCCGTCTGTCCTTGACACAGAGGAATTTTCCTCACTAATGAGAAACAGGACACGCTGATGCCTTCCAACTGTGAATCGGCATGTCACTTTCCAGGGGGAGGCACACTGGCAGTTCCAGATCACAGGCTAAATTTGTTAGCAACCCTGCCTAAACACCAGGGTGCTACAAGTGGTTAATGATTACACAGCTGCGTTAATTAGTGTAATTTATTTCTATCTAAATGAATGTGCCAGGCCATTTTGAATATGTTTTTTATTTGTATATGGCACAATGGAGAGCTGAATTATTTACATTTTTTATGTATTTTTCCAACCATACCACGTACAGAGGGAAAGCATGTCAGACTTATTCTAATTTTCTGTTGACAAATGGTAAAGGCTTTTTAGAAAGAGCAAGATACTTTTGCCTATTTATGTGCAAAACCATTGGTATTATATTCACAGATGAACAGGACAGAATTATTATTTCACAGGTCCATAGGCACAAAATTCTCTGGACCCTATCTCAAGACTGCTTCTTGAATTATTTTGCTCAACAAACGCATTTCAATTTATATTTCCTAAATAATTATTTGTTTTCTCTAGCGTAAAAAGTAAATATAAGATATATACACTCAGTGTGTGGTATGGTCATTGGCCTTCATGATGCTGTTTGTTCACTAAGGTTCTCCAACCAACCTCTGTGGGCTTCACAGAACAGCTGTATTTATACTGAGATTAAATTACACACAGGTGGACTCTATTTTTCTAATTAGGTGACTTCTGAAGCCAATTGGTTCCACTAGATTTTAGTTAGGTATCAGACTAAAGGGGGCTGAATACAAATGCACGCCACACTTTTCAGATATTTATTTGTAAAAGAAAATTGAAAAACATTTATAATGTTCCTTCCACTTCACAATTATGTGCCACTTTGTGTTGGTCTATCACATAAAATCCCAATAAAATACATTTATGTTTTTGGTTGTTTTTGGTTGTAACATGACAAAATGTGGAACATTTCAAGGGGTATGAATACTTTTTAAAGACACTGTATAAGTGTGCATCCACATATAAATATGCCATAACCAAAGTCAACAATCATTATGTAAGAAATAATAAAAGTGCACTAAATAATAAATAAGTATGTCCAAATAAAATTGCCCGGTGAAATGCCAAAAAAATTTAAGTGAATAATAATGTCCTCCAAAAGATTTTCAGCCATTGGATAAATGTACACCTATGTGCCCTTCAAGCACTCCACAGCCACTTACCGGAATAAATTGATCTCTCGAGTTATAAATAGATCAGTCAGTCTTAATAAAATAAGCCACAACAAGTCTTGATAAATTAAGTCACAACAGGAGCTCTTCAATATAGCCAGTCCCACCACCCAGGCATCAGGTCCACTTCCAGTCAAAATCACCAGCAAATTAGTATGATATAATCCTCACAAATGTTAGAGAAGAACATAGGCAGACATATTGTAAAACCGCCACATGTAAACATTTATTTCCATAATTTATCAGCTAGCTGTTGGTGTAAATCCATGGATGTCTAATATACCAAAAACCGATCACAGCACAACCTGCCCCAATAAGCGCCATCTTGTGGATCATCAAAATATTGCATTATTATTTTAAAACCACCAAAAAGAAATGTAAAAAATATAAAAATTAAATAATATTTTCTCTTTATATTTAAAAATAAAAATTGTTAAAAATTTAAAAAGTGTTAAACTTAAAAAAAATGCAAAGCTGAAAAGGCAAATGGGATGTTATTTCAATACAGAGGATATATATATATATATATATATATATATATATATATATATATATATATATATATATACCCAAAATCAACCATTATGGATGAAGCAGTTAAGAGTCCACTCTATATTAAGTCCATATGTGCTATACATTTTCAGTTGATAGATCGAGCAAGTTTCCAAATGGGAAATTCCACAAAATTGCTACGCCTCCAATGAAGAAAAAAGGTCAATGCTAATAAGTTCTAAAATGAAAGGATCTTTATTATGGTGGAGCAGATAATGTTTCGATAGACTATGGCCTTTAAAGCCCCTCCTGATTTTAGCAATGCGTCCATTAATCCTGAAGTGCAGTGTGGTCCTACCCACATATTGAAGACCACACAGGCACTGCAAAAGATAAACAGCCAACTTTGTGGAACATGACAGGAAACTCTGAATCTCAAAACTGAGATGTATTTTGAGATGTAATGGACTTTGTCCTCGCATTATTTTGCCCAATGGTCTTACACATCCTACACCTAAAGGAAAGGGAAAAAAGCCCTTAAAATCCCTGAACAGAGTTACCTTTGGGATTGGTTCAACCACTTTGGGGGCAACATAATCTCTCAGGGTTTTAGCCTTTTGAAAAATAATCTTCACATCCTCTGGTAATATAGGACCAAGAACTTTAACATTTTCCAGTGTTTCTGAAATGGCCCCCTAATTAGGTCATAATAAAAGATAGTAAAAGTCCTTTGATGATCATGAACACCTAAGGTTTCCTGTGAACAATCTTTTTTTAAGCAGAGAATTGCGGCCCATATTCAAAACATCACTGATGACTTGATCCAGTGCTTGTTTCTGAGGCCCTTTCTCAATAAACCTCTGTTTATGTCACAGATGTTATACATAAACATCCAAAAGACACACGTGCACCACCAAGAAACAGCAACCATAAGCAAGCAAAGAAAATACAAGACAACCCCCAAAACCACCTAACTATCTAACTAACTAATATAATACACAAGCAAGGAAACAAACAAGAAATAAAAAGGCAGGGACAAAAGCAACAAGGGGACAGAAACCAGGGATAAGGAAGCAGACCAAGGAGCAGGGAGCAGGACTAAATGACAGGATAACAAATTGGGTACAGGAACAAGCTGGAACAAACTGGAACAAGAGCAGGTACTGGTAGGAACAAGGGCTAGCAGAGGAATTCTGAAGCACTGAGCATAGTTCATAGTGGGTCTATATAGTCCAGCAGAGCCATGACAGGTGTGCTTGATGGCAAGTCTGAAGTCCGAGCAGGGAGACACCCGCTGGTGGCCAGTGGAATTACACCTTTTGGTGCAGAACGTAATAGTGCCACCAGCAGGTGAAACCAGAAATTACAGTTTAAGAATCTGGGACTATGTAAAAAAATTCTCCCTACTAGAACAGTTCCTTTGAATTCTAAGGAACTGTCCCTTAGGAATGACCTTTAGCCACGACATATGGTGACAGCTCCTATGGGGGGCTATAGCCGTTGCAATCCATAAAAAAAAAAAAAAAAATCTCATCCCATTCAAAGGAAAATCTTATTCCACAAATATTATCATTCAATTCACCTATGAATCTCTGTAAGGATTTAGTGTCCCCCTTCCAAAGAAAGAGAGCCTCATCAGTATATTGCCTTCAAAAGGTACATTTCGGGAGAGTCGGATCAAATATTGCTCCCTCCTCCCACTTGACCATAAACACATTGGCAAGGCTGGGGACAAATTTAGCTCCCACAGCCACGCCAGTCTTCTGCAAATAAAACATACTCCCGAACCACAGGTAGCTGTGTTCCATGGCAAAGGAAAGCAGCTGTAAAATTAGCTTCTCCTTCTTTACTGGCAAGGAACCATCCTTAGCTAAATAGTATCTAGCAGTCTCCAATCCCTTCTCATTAGGAATAATGGAATAGAGTGATGACACATCAGCAGTTACTAGCAGACATTCACCCTCTATAGATAAATAATTTAACTCAGTAATTAACTGAGTGATATCTTTAAGATAGACTGCCATTTTTCCAACTAATATTTACTGATTCTTGATGTTCCCGAATCAATCCCACTGACAATTGTGTGGCCAGGAGGATTTTGCATATCTTTGTGGATTATTGGTAAACAATACAGTCTTATATATAAACCCAACTTACATATAAGAATTTATATACATGTATTGTTCAGAAAATTTTTCTTTCTTTGCTGCTGGTGAATTTATAATTTTTTTAAATTATGGATATTTTTGAATATTGAAGGTGTAATGCCCCATACACACGGACGGAAAATCCGACCACAAAATCCATCGGATTTTTTCCGACGGATTTTGTCCGACACTGGTGTTGCATACACACGGTCGGACAAAGTTGTGGGAAAATCTGATCATTCTGAACGTGGTGACGTTTGTTGCCTACGACGGGACTACGTAGAGGCTAGTAGCCAATAGCTTTGGTCTTGTAATGTGATCTGAGCATGCGTGGCACTTTGTCCGTCGGAATTCGCTACACACGATCGGAAAAAGTCCGATAGGACTTTGTTGTCGGAAAATTTGAGAGCAGGAGATAAAACTTTGTCCGTCGGAAAATCAGACGGAAAAAGTCCGATGGAGCCTACACACGGTCGGAATTTCCGACAACATTGTCCGATAGGACATTTTCCGTCGGAAAATCCGACCGTGTGTACGGGGCATTACAGTGTCTCACCCACTCACCCTACATGGGTAGGATATTGTCTGATACTGATACCTACCTCCCATTAAATCATGACCCCATATTCAAGTATAAAAAAGCACTTTCTATTCTTGTTGAGGCTGGCTATCGGAATAATCTCCTTAATGAAAAAGAAAGGGACTTTCTAATCCCAGCAGCTCCCAGGAAGCCTATTATGTATTTTCTACCAAAAATACATAAGAGTCTTGTCAATCCCCCTGGGAGACCCATTATTAGCGGTCTGGACTCTATAACTTTGAGAGTTGGGAAATACATTGACGGTTTTTTACAACCTCTAGTAGTGGGCACTCCATCTTTCATTAAAGATTCCGCACAGGTAATTCATTCTTTGGAGAGTTTGCAGTGGTGGGATGGCTACATCATGGCCACCGCTGATGTGGCCTCCCTCTACACTATTATTTCCCATCAAGACTGTTTAGAGGCAGTTGAATCGTTTTTGATGAGAGACACTAATTTAATTCCCTCTCAGAGGGAATTTATTTTGGATTTATTGAGATACGCCATGACCCACAATTATTTTTGGTTCGGGGGCACCCATTATCTCCAAAATAGAGGAGTTGCCATGGGCGCAAAGTTTGCGCCCAGTATGGCTAATTTGTTCATGACCAAGTGGGAGGAGGACGTCGTCTATACCAACAGAAGACCGGAACTGGTCTTCTGGGGTCGATATATAGACGACGTCCTCCTCCTATGGGATGGTGATCAAACATCACTCAATGACTTCATGCAGTGTCTCAATAATAATAGCTTGGGAATTGTCTTACAGTACGAGAGTAGTACCGAAAAAATTCACTTTTTGGATTTAAATATACAAGTGATAAACGGTGCTTTCCATACTACTACATTCTTTAAGGATACAGATAGAAATGGCTATATTGGGCTTGGGAGTTGTCATCATCCCTCCTGGTTGAGGTCTGTGACCAAAGGCCAATTTCATCGTTTACGACGAAACTGTACCCTTAAAGATGATTTTCTCACACAATCAGAGACTTTGAAACAAAAGTTTATGGAGAAGGGTTATTCATCTAGTGATCTGAATGTAGTTATCAATCAGGTGGCTGATATGGACCGAAATAACATACTTCATAAGAACAAAAATATAGTAAGTAATAAGATTGATTATAATTTTTCAATGGTCACCACGTATTCACATCAATATCGGATATTAAGAAAATCTTCTCCAAACATTGGGGAGTCCTCAGGAACGACAAGATTTTAGGTCCAGTACTTCCGGACAAACCACAGATCATCTTTAGAGGCGTTCCCCCTTTAAAACTCCAGGTTGCACCTAATATTTTAGATGCCCCAAATAGAGTGTCTTTCTTTCAAAAAACGAAAGGTTACCACCCTTGTCGATATTGTAACGTTTGTAGTGTCAATAAAGACAAGAGTAGGAAGATTTGTCAGTTCAAATCATACACCACTGGTAGAGTGTTTGATATCAACACCTTCATCACTTGTACCTCATTAAATGTGGTATATCTTTTAATTTGTCCTTGCGGCCTACAATACGTAGGCCGCACGACGCGAGCGATGCATGTCAGGGTGAGTGAACACATCGCTAACATTAAGAAAGGTTTTCCAAAGCATACCATGTCGAGACACTATTTGGAGTGTCATAATCAGAATCCCAATGGGACGATCTTTATAGGGATCGATAGATTTAATCCTCATTGGCGTGGTAGCATGGCCAAACGAGAAATATCCAAGGTCGAGACTCGTTGGATTTATGACTTAAAATGTTACAACCCTTACGGCATGAACGTCAATTGGGACGTAAATTGTTTTATTAATAACAGTTAGTGCTTACTACATTTTACTTTTATTTTAATATATGTTTTATCTTTTTATTCTTATATATATTTTGAGCGGTCACAAGTGGGCAGTGTCTGCTCTATTGATAAAACATAATCGCATACATGCGATAACTAGATGCATGAACAGAGAGCCTCCTTTTTCCTCTCTGGCATGCATATGTTTTATTACATATATGCTATATTTTCTTTCCATTCATATACTAAAGTTAATTTTTATGTGTATGTACCGTATTTATCGGCGTATAACACGCACCTTTTCCCCCTTAAAATCAGGGGAAAATCGTGGGTGCGTGTTATACGCCGATCCCCAGCGATCCCCCGCCGATCTCCGCTAGCTGTGAGCGGAGCGGAGCGATCGCCGCCGAGCTACACATAGCGAGTGTACTCGGCTCTTTTCGGCTCTTCTCTGCTCCGCTCACGTGACTGTGAGCGGAGCAGAGAAGAGCCGAAAAGAGCCGAGTACATGTGTATCGCCGCCAAGCTACACATAGCGAGTGCACTCGGCTATTTTCGGCTCTTCTCTGCTCCGCTCACAGTCACGTTAGCGGAGTCGAGAAGAGCCGAGAAGAGCCGAGTAGCGAGTACATGTGTATCTCGGCGGCGTTCGCTTTGCTTCCGGGTCCTGTCGGCGCCAATTTTAAATAGCGATGGACACACAAGGCTGCAATGGGGACCTGGCTGCAATGGGGGTAAGGCTGAAGGCTGCAATGGGGGCAAGGCTGAAGGCTGCAATGGGGGCAAGGCTGAAGGTTGCAATGGGGACAAGACTGCAATGGGGACATGGCCGCAATGGGGGAAAGGCTGCAATGGGGACATGGCTGCAATGGGGGCAAGGCTGAAGGCTGCAATGGGGACAAGGCTGCAATGGGGGCAAGGCTGAAGGCTGCAATGGGGACAAGGCTGCAATGGGGACAAGACTTCAATGGGGACATGGCTGCAATGGGGACATGGCTGCAATGGGGACAAGGCTGCAATGTGGACATGGCTGCAATGGGGACATGGCTGCAATGGGGACATGGCTGCAATGGGGACAAGGCTGCAATGGGGACAAGGCTGCAATGGGGACATGGCTGCAATGGGGACAAGGCTGCAATGTGGACAAGGCTCCAATGGGGACATGGCTGCAAAAGGGACATGGCTGCAATGGGGACAAGGCTGCAATGTGGACAAGGCTGCAATGGGGACATGGCTGCACTGGGACATGGCTGCACTGGGACATGGCTGCACTGGGACATGGCTGCACTGGGACAAGGCTGCAATGGACACTTAAATGTAAGTTTTTTTTTTCCCTTAAACTCCCATCCTAAAAGTTTTTTTCCTTAAAATTCCCTCCTAAACTTGGGGTGCGTGTTATACGCCGGTGCGTGTTATACGCTGATAAATACGGTATATATGATATCTAGATTTGTTTTTACATAGAAATATACAGGGCGTTTTTAATGCTCATATTTCTGATATGTTTATATTGCTTACATTTCTGATATATTCATATCCAAAAATATTGTTTACTTGTGTCAAGATTATAACAATATTGGGCCAATTAAATGATTTATTTTACATATCTGCGTCCCTTTTTCACAGTTGCTAGGCTGGGTTTGCCCTGTCCGGTGTCCCCTGCTGGTTGGGCTTTCTCAGCTCTGGTTCCTGTGTACAGAGACGCATTTGATACTGAGCGCTTGCTTCGTTTCCGGCCGATGTTGCCGGATATGACGTTGCGCCCTCTCTGGTTCCCTGTAGTGCCGCTGTGGAGCGCATTTCCTCTGCGCATGCGCCGCCGGCTGGACGTACACCGGAACGTGCACAGTGCGCGCCGTGGTTTTGGCGCGCGCCGTGGTTTTGGCGCGCACGCTGGTGGAGCGCATGCCGTACTGCGCATGCGCGAGCGGGAACGCATGCCGTACTGCGCATGCGCGAGCGGGAACGCATGCCGTACTGCGCATGCGCGAGCGGGATTTGTTGCTTTGGTGACTTCCAGAGCTTCCTGTTCCTGATTCCTTTTAGCGCTCTCTGCGCTTGTGCAGTGTTATCTAACAGCTGTTTAAGTTTGTAATCAAGTCAGGCTGTCCTATCACAAGGCAGCCTGACTTGAGGATCACATTATTTATACCCAGCGTGCTTGCAGCATCAGCCATGCCTCTGATGATATCCGCCATTGGATGAAACATGTCAGGCTGGCTGATGCAAGCACGCGTACCTGTTATTTTATATATGCCCTGATGTCTCTTTCTTGATGTAAGTAGACTGTATACAATATAATCTTTGATTTTACCTTGCGGGCTTCACTATTGGTTGCTTTCTTCCTTCACCCTGTGGGAGATTTCTTTAGCACATTCCATCTACCTGGTTTTGCGAATCCTGTCATCCAATATCTATTGGAGGAGTCTGGATCTGGTCTTCATTTGTCGCTTTGATCAAGTCTCACCTGCCACCTTTTGACCACATCGCTTATTGACAACTTGGTTCTGGTAAGCAGATCGAAATTACAAAATTTGGATTGTTCCCCTTTTCTGGTTCATCTTGTGCACTGAACTTGGGCGGAATTTTTTTCACATCTTTTCGTTGTTTCACGTTGTTGGTCAGATTTTGAGATGGATTTTCACATGTTTGGATAATCTCCAATCTTATTTCAACACATATTCTCAGCGCTACACTCTGGACTTTATATATTATTGAGGTTGTCTGACAGGCTGGTTAAAATGAATTGCTTATGTGTGGCTTTTTATCTTTTTTAATAAAGAAGTGGTTTTAAAGTACTACCCCACTGGGGCTTTTTTGCTTCTTTACTGTATATTTGGTTTGAGTGAGCTTGTGGAGTAAAGAAAAGGAAGATGCATCATTGATGCTCTTGGGTAATGGCAGATTAATCAGTGGTTATAAGTAGGGCTGCAACTAACGATTATTTTCATAATCGATTAATCGGCCGATTATTTTTTCGATTAATCGGATAAAATCATTAAAAAAAAAATGTGTTTATTTAAAATAATAATGACAAAAGGAGTGTTACACTCAAACTGCATCACAACATAACTAAGTAAATTTCTCATTCATTACTGGCAATGCAGTGAGGGGGCTGACCCTGAATGGGAGAGGGGACCGTACTGGAGGGTGGGAGGGAGTTAGTTAGTTTGGAGACCAAGCATTAGAGGGAGTAGGTTGGGAGGGAGTTTGGAAGAGAGGCATGTGGGAGAGGAACCGGACCAGAGGGGGTTGCGATAGAAAGGGAGTTTGGTTGGACAAAGAACCAGACCCAAAAGGGGGGGAGTGGGCTGGGGCAAGGGAGCAGACCAAAGCCGGCTGGAGGAACCGGACCAGACTGTGGGAAGGAGTGGTGTGTGTATTCCTCAAACTGGCACCAATGATGGGGCACTATCCCCCCCCAGGAACACCAATGATGGGGCACTATTCCCCCCCAGGAACACCAATGTTGGGGCACTAACCCCCCCCCCAGGAACACCAATGATGGGGCACTATCCCCCCCCCCCCAGGAACACCAATGATGGGGCACTATCCCCCCCCAGGAACACCAATGATGGGGCACTACCCCCCCCCCAGGAACACCAATGATGGGGCACTATTCCCCCCCAGGAACACCAATGATGGGGCACTATCCCCCCCCCCAGGAACACCAATGATGGGGCACTATTCCCCCCTCAGGAACACCAATGATGGGGCACTATCCCCCCAGGAACACCAATGATGGGGCACTATGCCCCCCCAGGAACACCAATGATAGGGCACTACCCCCCCCCCCCCCCCCCCCCCCCCCAGGAACACCAATGATGGGGCACTATTCCCCCCCAGGAACACCAATGATGGAGCACTATCCCCCCAGGAAAACCAATGATGGGGCACTACTCCCCCCCAGGAACACCAATGATGGGGCACTACTCCCCCAGGAACAGCAATGATGGGGCAGTATCCCCCCCAGGAACAGCAATGATGGGGCACTATCCCCCCCCCCCAGGAACAGCAATGATAGGGAACTATCCCCCCCCCCCCCCCCCCGGTACAGCAATGATGGGGAACTATCCCCCCCCCAGGAACAACAATGATGGGGCACTATCCCCCCCCCCCCAGGAACAGCAATGATGGGGAACTATTCCCCCCCCAGGAACAGCAATGATGGGGCACTACCCGCCCCAGGAACAGCAATGATGGAGCACTATCCCCCCCCCCCAGGAACAGCAATGCTGGGGCAATGATGGGCACTATCCCCCCCAGAACACCAATGATAGGGCACTATCCCCCCCAGAACAACAATGATGGGGCACTATCCCCTCCCCCCCAGAACACCAATGATGGGGCACTATCCCCCCCAGAACACCAATGATGGAGCACTATCCCCCCCCCCCCAGAACACCAATGATGGGGCACGACCCCCCCCCCCCAGAACACCAATGATGGGGCACTATTCCCCCCCCCCCCCCCCCCCCCCCAGGAACACCAGTGATGGGGCACTTGTCCTCCCATAAATACCAAGATGAGAGCAAAGTTCACCATATTTTAAAAGCAAGCTGCTACCTTATTGCAGCTCGGCGCTCACATGACCGGTCACCGGCTGCTGCATCTCTCCTCTCTCTCTCTTCTCCCTCGAGGCAGCAAAGCGAGCGGGGCTGAGAATACTGCGCTAAAGTCATGTCAGCAGAGAGAGGAGGAGAGAGGCGGATGTGCCTGGTCACATGAGAGCCGCTATGAAAGGCATACAGCGGCGCCGGCTTTTTACACAGGGGATTGTAACACTCGGACGGACGTGGGACTGAAAGGCAGCCGTTAGCAGACCAACTAATCGATAATGAAAATCGCTGACAACGATTTTCATTATCGATTATTATCGATTTTATCGATTAATCGTTTCAGCCCTAGTTATAAGCGTTGTATGCCAATCATGAAGTTCCAGTGAGCCCTAATCTATTGGGAGAGGTGTTTCACTGAATCACGTGGTACTAACATTGCTTATTCTGGGTGTATTGGAATCAAGAACGATGTGAATTTATATCTCACAACTTTTGGACTGAATTACATTTTTGTGGACTCTATATCTTTTTCACGGGTGAACTTTATTTGTGTGTTGAAGTCACAGCGCTACTTTGGGGTGTTAAGTTATTTCTATACCAAATTTGAAATCACTTTTAAAGAGAACATATTTATTTCTTAATATATTTTTTATCTCTTTTTGTTGGGTTTTAGAATAATACCCTTTATGTGCAATATTTTGATCATTCACAAGATGGTGCTTATTTGGCTGGGTTGAGCTGTGCCAAATTTGATTGATTTTTGGTTTATTAGACATCTATGGATTAACACCAACACCTGGCCTGTAAAATATATAAGAGGGGGTTATTGTTTATATATTTGTTTTATTTCTGTTTGTATTTGGTTGTACTACTAAAATCTATGCATTGTTGTATCTGGTCTCCGTAGCTAATGATATGCGCAGTTGGGAAGGCATTTGAGTCTTTAAATTGTGAATGAGACACTACCCATTATGCTCTAGATCCCCTGACGATGTTCTCTGCTAATGAAATACGTTGGGTGGGGCTTGCTGGAGTTATGGCGCTTTCTCTCTACTTTTGTTTACATGTGGCGGTTTATGTTCTTCTCCAACATTTGTGAGTATTATATCACAACGGTGTGCTGGTGATTTACACTGGAAGTGGACCTAATGTCTGGGCGCTGGGACCAGCTATATTAAAGAGATCCTGTTGTGGCTTATTTTATCAAGCCTGATTGGTCTCTTTATAACCTGAGAGATCAATTTATTCCGAGAAGGGGCTGTGGACTGCTTGGTGAGGGGCATGGAAGATATACATTTATCCACATACTGATAATCTTTTGGAGGATGGTATTATTCTCTTATAATTTTTTGGCATATCACCTGCCACTTTTGTTTGGACTCATATATGGTTCACGTTTAATATTGGTTACACAGTGATTGTGGACTTTGGTTATGGTATGATATAGGTAGATTTGCACTCATAGCTGTATAATAAAAATAAGATATCATTTTAAGTTAATTTTGCCTACTATGGATATACATACATTTATAAATGTCTTACTTGAGCAAATTAAAGCCAAGATCAAAAATCTCCAAAAAAAGAAACAATGAACTTTCTAAAACCTGCTCAATAGGATTGTGATAGGGAATAGGCACAGATACAGAATTTTTGGGGGTGTCTACCACTGGGCTGCATAATAACAGTTCTCTCTTTACAACAAAAAGAAATTCGATTTTTAGTTAGTTGTGTTGAGTTAGTGTATTTCAACAGCTCTTCACTTTAAAATAATATCTTTTTTTTAATTTTTATTTAGACTAAGTCAGGTCCATTCTTAAATGTGCAAAAGACATTTGTATTTCAAATTATCATCCAGTGTTCACCAAATGACTTTTTCTTAGCATTGGTCTATATATAGCTGCTGAAGCCTGAGTGAGGCTTTGCTTTAAAAGCAGCTTGATCCAGCCTTTCATCGCCATGTGTTTGAAAGCACTTGGCTAAGCCTCTATGCAGGGCAAAGGGACAAGCAACCGCTATGCTCTATTGACCAAACATAGGCCCTAAAACTTGCACATGGTTTTGTATTGATGAAGGTGCTGCTGTTATATGATCTTCTTGGCCTTCTTCCCCTGGGGCTCTAGACCATTGTTGGCTGACATCCATGAGTCACCAATATATTGAGAATATATTGTATTCTCATTTTGAAGCACCAGGTGAAGCTCTCATGTCCTTTTTTAAATTTACTTTTATTCATGTTGACGCTTAATAGCTCACTCTTAAAGTTATACACACAGCTGAATGAGTCAGAGCAGTTACTCATTCCCCTCCATCCCCATTCCAGGCTGTTCTTATAATATGGCTCATACAAAATTTTAATGACAGAGAGACAGTCTGAAAGTAAACAGCTCATGCTGTGCTCTGTCTTTAGAATACTCATAATACTCTGTGATTTCAGTACCATGGGAGCACCCCGATGTACAAAACATCAATTGTAAAAATGTATAACCTTTAATAAAATGACAATAAACTTGATGCAAACTCATTGTAGTTAAAGTGTTTCTAAACCCAAAACCAAAAATGTAATTTTTCTGACGTCTTCCCTTTATTTGAACCTGGCAGTTCTGCAAATAACTTCCTTCCTGTCTTAGGGTGGCTACACTTACTTTTCTATGGTTGCCATCTGGGCTGAATTTCAAACATGTTTGCATGTGCTCATCTCCATCCCTGTTATGGGGGAGGGGGTAAGGCGATGGAACTGGTAGTTTACAGGGAATTGTTTTTGCTTATAGTTAAACTCACAGGAAACAATGACTAGGCAGGTGAGAATCAGGAGCGAACAAAAAAAAACTATGACTATAAAACTATGAAAATTTTCCTTTCTGCCCCCTATGGCAGCACAGTGGGGTAGTGGTTAGCACTCTCACCAAGCAGTAAAAAGGGTCGCTGGTTCGAATCCCAACCACACTACCTGCCTGGAGTTTGCATGTTCTCCATGTGCCTGCGTGGGTTTCCTCCGGGTATTCCGTTTCCTCCCACACTCCAAAGATATGCTGGTAGGTTAATTGGCTTCTGTCCAAAATTGGCCCTAGTATATGAATGGGGACCTTGTATTGTGGGCTCATTGAGGGTGTAGGGACCAATGTGAGTGTGCAATGTACAATGTACAGGGATAGGGACAATTGTAGATACTCACTCAGGTTCAACTGGATGGACTGGTGTCTTTATTCAACCTTACTAACTATGTAACTATGTAATAATCATAATAATGCATTGGAAGGGATGGGGGCAATAGATACGGGTAGATCTAACTTTCTCCAAATGATCTTCAAACATAGGGCTGGCATTGAAAGAAAAAATATTCTAGTTTAGAAGATACACTAATTTTCATAATGAAAAAGTGAAAAAATACAGTATATAACCCAAATTCACCAATGCTCAGTGGAAAAAAATCTCTCTCTAGCTGCATCATCACAATATGCACCACAGGCGGAGCTACAGGAAGTGACGTCATTCCACCAGAACCAGGAAGTGGTGAGACATACCCAGATAGATCAGGGAAGCGGCCGCTCTCACACTAGGAATAGTGGAGCTGGACTGTGACACTATAAATAGCTGGGTGCATGGTGAAATGCACTTTTTAATGTAAGAATATAAGCTTTTGTTTGTTGTGGTGCATAAGTTTGTTTTGAAAAGTTTTTACACTACTGAAGCTCTTATTTTTTCTGGCTTTTTTTGTGTTCCTGGAGAGGTTGTAAGAGAGGATTGAAGCAGCCTCTGGATACTGGATTCCTGAAGGGATAAGGTGCATACTGACCTACTAATATTTGGGAGGTCATGGACTTTTGGTGAGTTCCTGTGTTTAGCGGTGGAGGTACACTGGTGGAATAACGCAATGAAGATTTATTTGTGGATTATGGTGCACATTATTCTGTGCAAAGCTCTTTATTGCAAAAGGCTGTAAAAATAAGCATTTATATAAGGCACTTTATCACAAAAGGATATTTTTTTTCCGTAGCACGTAGCAAAGAATGTTCATAATATTATTTAACGCACTTTAATTGTCATTGCACTTTATTTTTATTTGTTTATTATTGTTTCAGCTATGGGTACTGTACTTTGATGTACAAAAGCACTGTATTGTAGAAATCAACTAATTTTCATGTTAGCAGCCTTCTCAGATTAAGAAATGCTTTTGTTTTATTACTTAGAGATCTGCTGTTAAAACATTTAGAAAGTTCTTCTGTAAATGTAGTACAGCCTGCTATAAGACTCGGTAAGATATCCCATCCTCTTATGAGAGTGTGCTGTTGATCGAGATGCATTACATTCCCCTGGCATAAATTACTTAGTCTAAGTTTAGCTGTCCGGATGTTACCTGAGACTAACGTGAACCTTCTTTCCATGACCCATGAACTGGTGCTTTTAGTATTCACAATATAGAAATGCAAACCCTGAACAAACTATGAACTGAACAATACATATGTAAGTGCACTGCATGTTTGTGTACTGTAACCTAAAGCATTTTTATTTAGTGTTATTAAACCCAGGACCCTGCATTCTAATTTCTCACAGTACACAGAACATGGAAATGCATTCGTTTTAGTAAATATAAACTGCTAAAAAAAAATTTTTTAGCAGCAGTTAGAGCAGTCTTGTGACTTCTATCAGTGTCTGGTTAAAGCTTGTAGGAGAAGTTTGATTTGATTGTCCTATCAGGCTGCAGGACCCCTGACCCACTGTCTGGACAGTGCTGATTGGCCCTGTGCTGATCACACGACCTCTCCCAAGAAAAAAACTCTCTAGTAATATACACCAAACTGAGCATGTGCAGCTTGTCCCCTAATGCTCGTTTCTATCAGGAAATATATTGAGGACAGTGAGGATCAGAGGAAACAGGATCACACAGCCTTTTTACACAATGCAGAGATTAACCTCTTAGGTTCCACAGTGAGTATAACAAGCACGCTTTACTGCAATATATACAGACTGATTTTACTGTTGTGAGTTTAGAAACACGTTAATAAAAATATTGTAGTTGGGTCATTCATAACTGCAGTGACCTTAACAATCCTCATTTATTTTTCAGTAAATAAGAAATATTAGATAATTTTAAATTTTCTAATTATTACAATGGGTTAATTTGAAATCTGGGTTTTTATGCTCATTTTTGTCTTGAAAATATACAAGAGATTTAAAAAATTATATTGGAGCATAGTAGTAGAGCAGTGAATGTGACATTCACCAAAAATGTACTACAGGTAAATCAATACAGGTGAATCAATCATTTTAAAACACATGCACCACAAAGGTACGTCTGCAGTATGTACCTTCCAGGTATTGAACTGTAAGCACCTTAAAAAGAATTTTGTATAAATATCCTTTTTCTTATTATGGTGAGGGCTAAATTATCAAAGAAAAAAAAAACATCTATATACCGTATCCATAATTCTTTTCTGCACAGCATAGATCATTTTTTTACCTTTAGGCTTAATGTACACGGGATGTTTTACAACCTCTCCTGAACGATTTAACTTGACAGATAGTAACTGACGTTTAAAAATGTCTGTTTTGCCGTGTTTACATGCTGCGTTTAGCTGCGTTTGCCTTTAGAAGCATGTTTTTTTTATTCAAATAGTCAAAAATGAAAAACACCTGTAAACGAAACACGGCTAAACATGAGTTACTGCATTAAAATGCGTTTACAAGCTATTACAGGCGTTTGGCGTTTCAAATGCCTCTGAACATCCGCTCTGAACGCATTTTTTTGCTTCCTTAAAAATGCTTCTAAACTTAACTAGAAACAACTATAAACTACCCCGTGTACAATTACCGATAAGATAACGTAGAGGAGACTTCAGGGGCAGCTGAAAAAAATGCCCAACTGTTCCTAAACGTCCGTTGACCAGCAGCAGTGTACATGAAAACTTTAATAATCTGCACCACATTCTTGTATTAAAAATATTTTGTATGTTTTTTTTTCAATTTTTTGGTTTATATATTTTTGTAAGTATATTTTCTTGGCTTTTTGGATCTTTCATTCCATTTATAGAGTTATATGTCAACATCCTCAGGAGCAGCGTCTCTGTCCTGGCAAAGCAGCCTCTGCGAAATGCAATGACAGATTTACAGTATGTCTAGGCAACATTTTTGTCATGATTTGTATACATTTTTATGATGAAATCTCTTTTGCTATGATGGGAGTTTTAATATCAAATACATTTAAAAAATATATTTTCTATTTATCTATGCGGTATGCAGTCTCCTGAAGGTTATATTGAAAGTCCCCACTCTTTACACTTTTTTGCTTATGTTTTTTTGGGATGATATCTTCAGGACAATTGATCCAAGTCTGGTTATAAATTCCACCCAGTACATTTAGAAATTTCTTGATGCTGAAGCTGTCCCACATCAGCTCTAAGACTGTAAACTGACATGAACTCAGGTGACTGCTGATCGCTCAGCTCTCAGTCTGCTGGGAGCAGAAAACAATGACTGTCAGTCACCACTCTCCTGCAGAACTTACTGGAGCATCGACCAGGGAAGTGGGTGGGCACAGCTAATGCCGTGTACACACGAGCGTTTTTTCCGTCTGAATAAACTCTGAAGGTTTCTCCGACGGAATTCCGAAGGAACTCCACTCAAGCTGTCTTGCATTCACACGGTCACACCAAAGTCTGACCTTCAAGAACGCGGTGACTTACGACGGGACTAGAAAAAGGAAGTTCAATAGCCAGTAGCCAATAGCTTCCGTCTCATACTTGCTTCAGAGCATGCGTCGTTTTTGGTACGTCGGAACAGCATACAGATGAGAAGTTTTCGACGTAAAAAATCTGATGGGGCATACACATGAAAAGCTCCCGTCTGACTTTTTCTGTCGGAAATTCCGCTCGTGTGTACACGCCATTAGAGGTGGAGCCAGCTGTCAATCAGGCAGCTGAGTGGATACGGAAAATGGTCAGGATCTTCCCAGAGCCTGGAATCGCTCCACATTGTCAGCTGACTGTGGGCTTATTCTGGGTCACAGAACAGCAAACATAAGTGCACTCCTGTGACCCAAGAGAGGCCTTATTTGTGTTTTACCTCCTGCCCAACTGTTCGCCAGTTGATTGCAAGGGTTTGGGAATATGTCCTAAATTATAATTATAGGTAAAAAATACACCAGAAAGTTGTGAGGCTATAATACATCTTTGTAATGTCAATGGGGTTTGGTGCAGCATGGTTATTATGTTAGAAATATTTTGGCAGTGGGACCCCAGAAGGTACAGTTAGATCCACAGTCACAATTTTTGTTTTTTTTTTCAGGTATTTACTAAAAAATATTCAAGCTATAGTTATATAATGGATACGGGCTGAAAGCAGGGTGGATTTGATTTAAATCAAGTCGATTTAAATCACAATTTAAATCACTGGTAAAAAGGCTTGATTTAAGTCAACTTGATTTAAATCTTAATTTTTAAAGAGCAACTGTCATCTCTGTCCTTTCCAGCGGGCTCCTCCTCTGACCCGCTGTTGACTCAAAGACAATTCACTTTAAAGGAACAGCTGATGATGCGGCAGTGACACAACAAGGTGAGGGACGTGGCGGCAGCAGGTGAGTGGATGCCAACTTACAGGCGCTGCCATGATGGATCTGAAATGACAGGTGCTCTTTAAATGTAAGGACTCATTCTTGCTGGTAGTTAGAATCTTTAATATTTGCAAACAAAATTGAAGGTTTTCCATTTAGAATAATAGGCTGTCAGGTTAGTAAAACAGCAATATCAGAACCGATTCAATCGTACAGTTTGTAGTGTACATACTATAGATTTGCAAAACAATGGAATATTCCTGAACTTTGATTCATCTCATGGTTACTGTGAAATTGTGTGAATGCATCAATGCAGTGCATGTTATCTCAGTTTGCAGAGCTTGGATTCATTGAATGAGTTAACCAAAAATGTAAATATTGCAGAATATACAGCCACATGTTACATAACTAAGCTCCATTTCATGCTGAATAAACTAAATTATTAACGTATCTTAAATAGAAAACTATCTTTTAGATTTTTACTCCAAAAGCATTTTATTCAAATAAATTTGATAAAAATCAAAAAAAATCTGATTTAAATCAAACAAAAATCTGATTTTGTTAAACAAATCATTGATTTTTATCCACCCTGGCTGAAAGTCCATCAGAGAGATAGCAGCAACATTAGGAGTAGCCAAATCAACAGTTTGAGGAAAGAACATTCTTAGGAAAGAAGAACGCACTGGTGAGCTAAGCAACATAAAAAGGCCTGGATGTTCATGGAAGACAACAGTGGTGGATGATCCTCTCTATGGTAAAGAATAACCCATTCACAACATCCAGACAAGTGAAAAGGACACTCTCCAGGAGGTGGGCGTATCATTGTCAAAGTCTACAATCAAGAGAAGACTTCATGAGAGCAAATACAGAGGGTTCACCACAAGGTGCAAATAATTCATAAGCCTGAAGAATAGAAAAGCCAGATTAGACTTTTCCAAAAAGCATCTAAAAAAAGCCAGACCAGTTCTGGAAAAGCATTCTTTGGACAGATGAAACTAAGATTAATCTGTACCAGAATGATGGGAAGAAAAAAGTGTGGAGAAGGCTTGGAACAGCTCATGATCCAAAGCAAACAACGTCATCTGTAAAACATGGTGGAGGCAGTGTGTTGTCATGGGCATGTATGGCTTCCAGTGGCACTGGGTCATTGGTGTTTATTGATGATGTGACAGAAGCAGCTGGATGAATTCTGCAGATTCAGCCAAATGCAGCAAAGTTGATTGGATGGCGCTTCACAGTACAAATAGACAATGATCCAAAACACACTGCAAAAGCAACCCAGGAGCTTTTGAAGTTAAAGAAGTGGAATATTCTTTAATGGCTGAGTCCATCACCTGATCTCAACCTGCATTTCACTTGTTGAAGGCAAAACTTAAGGCAGAAAGACCCACAAAGAACAACTGAAGACAGCTGCAGTTAGAGCCTGGCAAAGCATCAGAAAGGAGGAAATCCAGTCTTTGGTAATGTCCATGGGTTCCAGACGTCAGGCAGTTATTGGCAGTAAAGGATTCTCAATAAAATATTAAATAATAACATTTTATTTATGATTATATTCATTTGTCTAATTACATTTGAGCCCCTGAAAATGGGGGAACTGTGTATAAAAATGGTTGCAGTTCCTAGAATTTGTACTTGATATTTATGTTCAACCCCTTGAATTAAAGCTGAAAGTCTGCACTTCAAATTCATTTGGATTGTTTTGTTCTAATTTTATTTTGGTGGCATACAGAGCCAAAAGTATGAAAATTGTGCCTGTGTCCAAATATATATATGGACCAAACTGTGCAGAAAGCATGAATTTGTTTTGGGAAATATTTTACTTTAAGTTGGGCAGCTTATTCGAAGCAAAAATGTTCTAAACTATGCATTCATATAAGCTATTGAAATAAATATAATTTATTTGCTGATTGCTATTGATTCCTTGGCATCCAGTGTGCTGGTAGTGCAATGATTGAATACACTGTAGTATTCATTAGGATCTTTGGCAGCCCTTTTGATGTGCCGTGATAAAATAAATTTGAGCTGCTGAGTCCCATGAAACAGTTGGCAGTAGCCATTAATCTCATATATCTCATATCAGCAAATATTGTATTGTGACAAAATGAAAATACGTATATACTGTAGGTTAGACAGACGGATCAGTTGGGCAATGGATTTTTGATCTTACGCTGGCTCCACACAATATATTATATACCATTTTCAAATATTTTGGTTGTAAGATTTGTTTAGAATATAATATATCCATTTTCAAATATTTTGGTTGTAAGATTTGTTTTAATGCAATGCTGCTACAAACCATAATAAAATAAAGGAACTGAGAGTAGTTGTATGAAGAAAAAAATATATAAAACCCAGTTGAAGATTCCCAAAGGTAGGTAGGAAAAAACTTTGGATAGTAAAACATTTTTTTTCTGCCAGTGAATACCTTATACAGCCCACTTCCTGTTTCTTGTCTGGAAAAAAGCCTAGGCTTATGACATCATGCACAGCTCTCTCTCTCACTCTCATGAGAGTTTGCCAGGAAGGGAGGTTAGATGAGGCATAGGAGGGCCAATGAGAGCTGCAGAGCTTGAGGTGTGTGTCTGTGTAAATACAGGAAGTGAACAGGCAGCAGCTTCAGCTGCCCACAGTTAAAATGGGGGAAAGATTTCTGCAGCATATTTGGCAAGTACAGAATCACAGTATATATAAAATAATATGTGTAGCACCCTGGTGTTTAGGCAGGGTTTCTCCTAAATTTACCTGGCAGATATAGCTACCTTGACTAATTGTTGAGGATCAATTGATTTCACTCTAAGTCTGTAATTGCTGCACTTCTCTCTAGGTGGCCTGGTACCTGGTGGCATTAGATATGAGAAGGGCACTGCAATGTCAGATTATGGGTATATGGGGTATGCCAGCCAATGGGCAGGTGTTTTCTTAAATCCCTTGGCCTGCTGGGAGAACCTATATATTTGGGTGGAGTCAGGTGATCAGTATTCTGTGCCACCTGGACTCCTGTCTGGGTGGACATGTGTTCTATTGCCCGGGCTGCTAGGCCAGAGTTTGGGCCTATCCCAGGCACATCTGGCTGCTAGGCTATCTGAGGGCCTATCCAGAAGCAAGAGAGCAGCGCAGGGTTGGGATTGCGGCTTGCAGTCCAACCAGAAGTGACGGTTCTGCCGGCCAGAGAACCTGTCGTGGTCGGAGGTAGAGGGGAAGCTGTCGCCACTAAGGGACCAACCACCTTATTACCAGGGACCAGAGTGAGTAACTGAAGCTAGGGCCGGAGCAGTATTCTTACCAACCAGGAATGGTGAAGAATCGGGAAACTTCAGCGTGTATCAAGCCAGCGACTCAGCCAGCAGAGGTGACGCTTGCAGAGCAGCTTCGAGTCGAACATAAGTTCGACTTGAACATCCGGTGTTCGCCCGTACGCTGAATAGCAAATTTTATGGGGCGTTCGCAGCAAAATCAAGCTCTATATTCAGTCAGTTGAGGCAGTGTATTTGATATATATATATACAGTTAGACGAGAATATATATATATACAGTATCTCACAAAAGTGAGTACACCACTCACATTTTTGTAAATATTTTATTATATCTTTTCATGGGACAACATTGAAGAAATTACACTTTGCTACAATGTAAAGTAGTGAGTGTACAGCTTGTATAACAGTGTAAATTTGCTGTCCCCTAAAAATAACTCAGCACACAGCCATAAATGTCTAAACCGCTGGCAACAAAAGTGAGTACACCCCTAAGTAAAAATGTCCAAATTGGGCCCAATTAGCCTCCTTGGTGTCATGTGACTCGTTAGTGTTAGAAGGTCTCAGGTGTAAATGGGGAGCAGGTGTGTTAAATTTGGTGTTATCGCTCTTACTCTCTCATACTGGTCACTGGAAGTTCAACATGGCACCTCATGGCAAAGAACTCTCCGAAGATCTGAAACAAATAATTGTTGCTCTACATTAAGATGGCCTAGGCTATAAGAAGATTGCCAAGACCCTAAAACTGAGCTGCAGCACGTTGATCAAGACCATACAGCGGTTTAACAGGACAGGTTCCATTTAGAACAGGCCTCGCCATGGTCAACCAAAGAAGTTGAGTGCACGTGCTTAGCGTCATATCCAGAGGTTGTCTTTGGGAAATAGACATATGAAGTCTGCCAGCATTGCTGCAGAGATTGAGGGGGTGGGGGGGTCAGCCTGTCAGTGCTGGCAGGTCTCTTACATCCACCAGCTCCGTGATGTTGTCATGGAGGAGTGAAGGAGGACTCCAGTGGCAACCTGTGAAGCTCTGTTAAACTCAATGCCCAAGAGGGTTAAGGCAGTGCTGGAAAATAATGGTGGCCACACAAAATATTGACATTTAGCGCCCAATTTGGAGATTTACACTTACGGGTATAATCACTTTTGTTGCCAGCGGTTTAGACATTAATGGCTGTGTGTTGAGTTATTTTGAGGGGACAGCAAATTTACACTGTTATACAAGCTGTACACTCACTACTTTACATTGTAGCAAAGTGTAATTTCTTCAGTGTTGTCACATGAAAAGGTGTAATAAAATATTTACAAAAATGTGAGGGGTGTACTCACTTTTGTGAGATACTGTAGGGCCTGATATGGACTGGGGAGGGGGAAACCCACGCAGTTTTTTTCAATGATTTTTATGTATATTGCTGGGATCTGGCAATACATTACAGCCGTAAGCAATTTTAACTGAAATTCTTTCCTTTAGAAATGTCATTTTGCTGTGGTACTTTTCTAAACATGAGGAAAATGTCCTACTTTACAGGCAGACTAAGGGGACCCCCAGGCACGATATTTAAAGGAATATTTCATTTTTATTGTTTCACTTTAAGCATTCTTAAAATCACTGCTCCTGAAAAAATGGCCGTTTTAAAAACTTTTTTTTGGCATTGATATATGTCCCCTGGGGCAGTATCCGAGTCCCCAACCACTTTTTATGGCAATGACTTGCATATAAGCCTTTAAAATTAGCACTTTTGATTTTTAACGTTCGTGTCCCATAGACTTTAACAGGGTTTGCGTGTTCGAACAAATTTTTTGTCTGTTCGCAAGTTCTAGTGCTAACCGAACCGGGGGGTGTTCGGCTCATCCCTAGTGTCAAGCCAGGGACCAAGCAGGCCAGTGGGGTGAAGCTTGAGAAGTATCTTGAGTGCCAAGCTAGGGACCCAACAGAGAAGCGGGGTGACTTTGAGGAAGATACTACCGTGAAGATTGGAGGAGCTCAATGGATTCAGTGGCAGTGAATCATCTAGTCTAGTGAGAGACTGGGAGCTTAGTGTGCTGACGAACTACAAGAAGTGATTGTAGTGGAAGTGAAGGAACTGTTACACTTTGTGTTAGGAACTGTTAAAGACTGTTGCCATAGGAGACAACATTCCTACACATGCAGATGTGGTGTCTTGCTGGATGCCTTTCCCTGCATGGCTGTCCTCCTGTTATCTTTTGCATTCAAGAAGTGTCTGGCGCCTAATGACTCTAACTACTTTGCGCCCACTATGCCTCACAACCCACCATATACAGAAGTATGTCAGCTATCTGAAGCCCTGGAGGTTCTCAATATACCAAAGGAGGCCTGGGATCTTGCTACATATGCAAAGTGGTTGGAGGGAAGCTTCAGAAAGGCAAAGATGTTTTTATTACAAATGATGTAAGAATACTACAGTTCCTCTTTAAGTTCCTGAAGTCTCTCCTGATATGTTTTATCTCCAAGACCTTTTACCCTCTTTACTTGTTCTATCCTATCGATATCTTTTTGTAAGTGAGGTCTCTAGAACTGGACACAGTATTCTAAATAAAGTCTAACTAAAGATCTATATAGGGGAATCAGAACCTCCTTCCTCCTGCTGGTGACCCCTCTAGTGATCCATTCTAGAATTCTATTCACTTCTCCTACTGCCCAGCTACACTGTTTGTGCCAATTTTGCAATCATCTGAAATAAGTAATCCCAAGTATTTTTCTTCTGTAGCTCTTGCCAATGCTGTACCCCCAATATTGTACTCTTTCAAGGGATTATTTTTCCCTAGATGCATTATTTTACATTTAGACACATTGAACTGCAGTTTCACTGCTTTAACCAATCTTCCAGCAATGCCAAATCGTGTTCCATGTTACAGACACCACCAGGGAAACCTATCCTATTGCACACCCTTGTGTTGACAGCAAAAAGACTTACCTTGCCCAACAAACCTTTAGTTATATCACTTGTATATAGATTAAATAGGAAAGGACCCAGTACAGAGCCTTGTGGTACACCACTAGTGACTGGTCTCTATTCTGAATAAACCGGATTTAAAATCACACTAATATTTTTCCTTCAGCTAACTGCGTATCCACTGAACCACCCAAGGTTTCTAGTTTAAAAAGGAAAAGAAACTATCAAGTAGTGAAAAAAAAAGAGTAATAAAAATCTATATGATAAAAAGGATTTGTCCTTTTGTTTGTCGAAATTTTTTTGTGCATTTTGTTGTTATTTAATAATGGCCCAAAAATGTAAGAAGACAGCAATGGATGGATACATGCCCCAAGATTTAAACGTTTATAGGTTTCTGTTTAAAATCCTCAAATACCAACAACATACACCAAAAAAATGGGGAAAAAGACAAAAAAAAATAAAAATTGAAAAAAGGTAAGGAAATAGGGCTGGAAGCAATCAGGACTTTCATGGTACCACTTGTACAGATGATACACTCATAAGTTAAAATTTTATATATTTTATTACAAAAAATATATAGACAGTGAAAAAGTTTCTACACACAGACATAAATAGACATGTAATTTAAAGAGGTTGTAAACCCTGGGGAAGCAAAAAAACCTGTAAGACAAAGGCATAATGAGCTAGTATGCTCCTTATCGTTATCTTTTAAACGCTGCAAGTTTAGGAGATATTTACAAAACCTACAGGTACATATAAACCAGGGAAGTTTACTCCCTCTTTAAAAGCACAAAATAACTCCTTCAAAGAGACTAGGTCGTTAGAAGAGATACCCCTCTAAAATAAAGGGGGAAACTACATTCATTGTTACACCAGTCTTTCTCTTGGGGGGGTAACAGCTTCTTCAGGAGTTTAGGAAGGAGTCACAAGATCTATAAATAAACAGAAATACATGATAATATACAAGTAGTATATGCATATCTAAAGCCATATGTACACACATAGCCTGACATGTTTAATCATGACCAGTGACCATAAACATGATGTTGTGATGAAAATAGCTTGCAATACACCGGTATCGTTTTAAACAGCGGGCGGTCCGCTTTCCAATACAAGTGGTCTCTGCGGCGGATTCGCTGCAAGATCACTTTTATCGGAGCGGCTCCTCCGTGGTCTCCACTGCTTACCGGAGCCGTCGGTAGCGGCAGAGATGATCGAGTACTTTCCTCTGAGAGACATGGAGTCAAGTGAGGGAAAGATGGCCCCCACTCGGCTCCATACCATAGGATGAAGGAAGCAACGTCAAACATCACTTCTGCCCAATGGTCTTAAAGGGGAAACGTTTTTTTATTGAAAAGACAATAAAGACTTTTTTTTTTTTTTGCATTTAAGTGTAAATGTGAGATATGAGGTCTTTTTGACCCCAGATCTCACATTAAAAAGGTCCTGTCATGCCCCTTTTCTATTACAAGGTATTACTCCTTGTAATAGGAATAAATGGAATAAAAGTGACCAAAACATAATTTTTTTTTTTAAATGGACAGTGTAAAAATAAAAAGTTAAATAAATAAGAAAATGAAAAAACAAACGTATACGTAAGTCATGCCCACATATAGGTATCGCTGTGATTGTTAGAGTGAGAGCAATAATTCTAACATAAGACCTCCTCTATAACTCAAAACTGGTAACCTGTAGAAATTTTTAAACGTCATCTATGGAGATTTTTAAGGGTCAAAGTTTGTTGCCATTCCATGAGCGGGCGCAATTGTGAAGCGTGACATGTTGGGCATTCATTTACTTGGTGTAACATTATCTTTCACAATATAAAAAAAAAATTGGGCTAACTTTACTGTTGTCTTATTTTTTAATTCAAAAAAGTGTATTTTTTCCCCAAAAATTGCGCTTGTAAGACTGCTGCGCAAATACAGTGTGACATAAACTATTGCAATGACTGCGATTTTATTCTCTAGTGTGTCATAAAAAAAAATATATAATGTTTGGGGGTTCTAAGTAATTTTCAAGCAAAAAAAAAACAGATTTTAACTTGTAAACAACAGATCTCAAAAAGAGGCTCGGTCCTTAAGTTGTTAAAGAGGAAGTAAACTCTGATGAGTTTTACTTCCTCTTTTTTCCCCTGCTTTCCCCTGCAAAGTAAAAGCATAATGGGCTATGCATCTCATACTAGCCCATTATGTGGCACTTACCTGCAAACGAAACCCGCTGGTGGCAGCATCCATCTTCGCCCCTCTTCCTTCCGGGGCCACAGACTCTGGGTCTGTGACTGTTACTTACTTGCTAGTGAAGAAACGGCACGGAGATCCGTTTCTTTACAGCGTATGCGCTGATGACATCATCGGCGCACTACAAGGTAAATATCTCCTAAATGGCGCACGTTTAGAAGACATTTCCACTATCTATAGGTAAGCCTTATGGGATTGCAGGCCACACCTCATACCTCCCAATCACCGTCCCCAAATACAACCAGCTGTCAGGAAAGGAAAAACCATTAGTCAAAGGTGGCATGAAATGGCCGCAGGACTTTATTGGTGATAACATAACAAATAACATCATTAAACATTAATCCTTGATGCATTTATCAGGTTACAATACACAAGTTACTTCAGACTTTATTTTTTGGCCCAGTTGTCAGAACTCGAGCCATAACCATCATAACATTTTTCAAGACCCCCCTGACTTCCAGGGTGTCAGCACCACATAAATTGCGCGCAAAGGGCGGGAGGGAGCTCTTGCTCACGCCAATTGGCAAGCTGATGCTACCGGGGCCCTTATATAGGCTCCCAGTAGCCTTCCTGAATCTTCCGTGGAATCTGATTGAACCATCCAGATCCCCCTATTACCATATTTAAAGGGGCAGAACCCCTAACTACCCCCAACTATTACCCTAATAAACCCAACCCCTAACTACCCCCACCTATTACCTTAATAAACCCACCACCATACTAGCCTAGGGGATCGGGGTGGCCGCAATCCCAGATGCTCATGCCCACTTTAGCCATTCTAGGCTTACCTATATGTAAAAGTGACCATCGAGGGTTTACAACCACTTTAAGGGGACCACCATCCATCGAGTGCTGTCTTTTTTGGAGCGAGGAAGCTGAGTGGGAGTGGAGAAGCCAGGTATCCTGTGTAGCTCTTCACCTGCGGTCCAGATGTTGTGGCTGCTCATCTACCCACCCTTCCTGGGATTTTTGCGCAATACAGTGAGCTTGCTTCCCTTTGACTGTATATGCGTTTTATATCACTTTTGTGAGTATTTACTATTTCATTGTTTCAGTAAAGCCTTGTATTTTACGTCTGACCTAGAGATCTGCACTGTCTTCCCCTTGACCTGGTCAAGAGTGCAACCAGCAGTTGCTGAACCCCTATTTCACTGCAATACTCAGCAGTGTTGTGGGTGTCAGTGGAAGGTACCCCTGTGTTGTATGAAATGCCTGAAATCCAACACTCCCAGAAGTTTCAAATGCTGAAGACAGTGATGGAGGCTGATGGAGAGGAGAGGCAATGGGAGATGTGAGTATGATACTTCTTTTGATTCATATAGAGACTTGACAGAATTTCTTTAACCCTTCATGCTGACGTAACACATATGCCCTGTACACACGATAGGATTTTCCGACAACAAAATCCTGGATTTTTTTCCAACGAATGTTGGCTCAAACTTGTCTTGCATAGACATGGTCACACAAATCTTGTCGGAAATTCCAAACGTCAAGAACGCGGTGACGTACAACTCGACGAGCCGAGAAAAATGAAGTTCAATAGCCAGTGCGGCTCTTCTGCTTGATTTCGAACATGCGTGGAATTTTGTGCGTTGGAATTGTGTTCACACGATCGTAGTTTACAACAACGTCTCGGGCGGACGTTGTCGGGAAAATTTGAGATCCAGATCTCAAATTTTGTTTGTCGGAAATTCCGAAGGAAAATGTCCGATGGAGCCTACACATGGTCGGAATTTCCATGGAACATTTGTTGTCGGAAAATCCTATCGTGTGTACGGGGCATTACAGTATATACAGCCTTAGAGAACTAGGCTTTTTTCTGTGTGGTCTCATATATGTGTTTCTCCCTTTGTGCTGGGAGCGCTGATGCACCTCTGATTAACTACCACAGTGATCACTCACTGTGAAGCCCGCCCCTGTGTTTTTTTCTTTCTGTGAATGGAGAGATAGATACAATGGGGGTTATTTACGAAAGGCAAATCCACTTTGCACTACAAGTTCAAAGTGCACTTGAAAGTGCAGTCGATGTAAATCTAAGGGGTAGATCTGAAATGAGGGGAAGCTCTGCTGATTTTATTATCCAATCATGTGCAAGCTAAAATGCTGTTTTTTATTTTCCTTGCATGTACCCCTCGGATCTACAGCGACTGCACTTCCAAGTGCACTTTGCACTTGTAGTTAGCCCTTGTAGTGAAAAGTGGATTTGCCTTTATTTGCATCTTTGTCTTTCTACGCAGAAAGAAAAAAAAAGTGTTTCTAAAAATAATAAAAAATAAAATAAAAAAATAAAGACAAAATACCTAGATCAATGTCTGATCTAGGTCAGTGCCAGGGTTAGTGTTTGGGTCAAAGGTCAGGGTCAGTATATTTTGAGCAAGATTTTTTTTTTATAATCAGCATCAGTGTCAGCGTGTTTTAGGTAGGACACAAAAAAAAAAAAGCAAAATGCGCACTATTGCTTCTGGGATATACTACAGGTACAAACAACAAATAACATAAACATAAGTGGTATTGTTGCAATCGTCAGGAGCAGGAAAATGTATTTTGGGTTGTTCTTTGGTGGTAGATTATGGCAGAAACAAGAAATATACAGCTACATTTAAAAAAAAAAAAATGATATTTCTTAGGCCCCTTTCACACTTATACGACTTGTCCCACGATTTGGGAATGCAAAGTAGCATGACAAGTCGTTCCCCCATGATTTCCAATGACAGCCATTCATATTAGTACGACTTCAAGTCGTTCCGACTTCAAAGTAGTCCCTGCACTACTTTGGTCCGATTTTGATGCCACTTACACAGGCATTCCTTGAAATCGCAGGTAAATCACGGCAAAATCGTAGGCAAAAATCGCGGCTGCGAATCGTGGCAAAATCGCGGTAAAATCACGCGACTTTGAAGTCACATAAGTGTGAAAGGGGCCTATTTTGGGCCAGTTTTTCTTTGATAATAAAAAAAAAAAATCAGGCGATATTCAGAACTATTTACTACCAAATGTAAGCCCAATTTGTCCTGGAAAAAAAACAAGGTATAATCCACCTGGATGCACAAAGGAGTCGTGATGATATGTACGGTCTTACTAACACATGTCAAAATTGCAAAATAGTACTTAGGCTTTTAGATTTGTTTTACCATTAGGTGTGAAGGGGTTAAAGCTGAACTTTGGAAAGCAGTTGCTGATATATTTTCTATAATACAATAAGATGAGATAAAACTTGAACCTTGGTCCTTGTTATTTCACTGTTCAGCGGTATCAATAGGCAGATACAGGAGGTCAATTACTCCACATTTATTGAATGCTGCAAAATCTCTGATCATCGCTAAACGCTATCGGTAGTCCAATGGTTACAAAAGGTGGATGATATATGTTTTTTTAGAAGAGTTAATATACATGGCTAGAGATGCTATGGAGCAATATTTAAAAATATGGACATGCTGGTATGAGTTTAAAACCACATCCTTATATAGTAATATTGTTTTAGATATATAAGAGTTTTATTATAAATATTTACGTAAATTAGTAAATTAGATGATTAGAGAATACTCTTTGTAGTGTAATGTAATTATAAAAGTTGTATTGGAATCAACAGCCAGATAAGCCCCCCCCCCCCCCCGCCCCCCTTTTTTCTGTTCTTTTTCTTTTATAATAATATAAAAACAATGTGTATTTCCAGGGATTTATTTGACTTTATATGGTTTTATTTGAAGTTTTGTCTGTTTATATTCCTTGTTGAAATACTCAATAAAAACATATTAAACGAAAGCTAAACTCCAGACTGGAATAAAAATAAAATACCACCGTAGTGGGCCTGTTTCCAACTCCCATCTTCCTTACCTTATTCTGTTATTCCCTGATATGTAAGGGTTTACAAACACTTGAGACCCTTTTAAAGTAGCTGCTGCAACTACCACAGTAGTGGCAGTACTGGCATGAAAACAAACTTATGGCCCCAAATATTGTGCCATAATATTATTCTATAGGATCTCTGCTAGTGCTTTCCCATTAAGCAAAAAATGCACATTTAACCGCTTCAGCCCCGGAAGATTTTACTCCCTTCCTGACCAACGTACTTTTTGCGATTCAGCACTGCGTCGATTTAACTGACAATTGCGCGGTCGTTCGACGTTGCACCCAAACCAAATTTATGTGCTTTTTTCCCCACAAATAGAGATTTCTTTTGGTGGTATTTGATCACCTCTGCGGTTTTTATTTTTTGAGCTATAAACCAAATTTAAAAAAAAACTCAATATTTTTTACTTTTGCTATAATAAATATCCCCCAAAAACATATAAAAAATAATAAAAAATTTTCTCAGCTTAGACCGATATGTATTCCTCTACATATTTTTGGTAAAAAAATTGCAATAAGCATATATTGATTGGTTTGCACAAAAGTTATAGCATCTACAAAATAGGGGATAGTTTTATGGCATTTTTATGTCGGCGATCTGCGATTTTTATCGGGACTGCGACATTATGGCGGACACATCGGACAATTTTGAGATTTGAAATTTGACATTTTTGGGACCATAGACATTTATACATCAGTGCTTTAAAAATACACTAATTACTGTAAAAATTTCACTGGCAGGGGAGGGGTTAACACTAGGGGGCGATCAAGGGGTTAATTGTGTTCCCTAGTGTGTGTTCTAACTGAAAGGGGAGGGGACTGTGTAGGGGAGACAACAGATCTCTGTTCATACTCTGTATGAACAGATGATCTGTGTCTTCACCTCTCAGAACCGGAAACTGTGTGTTTACTCACACTGATCCTGGTTCTCGGTGTGTCAGTAGCGATCGCGGGATCACTCGTGACCGCTGGGCACTCGCATCGGCTCCAGGGGAGAGCAGCGGGCGCATGCCTCCTGCGGCACGCCCCTAGTGGCCACAGGGCGAAGTGACGTAACATAACGTTGTTTCGCCCAGCCATGCCATTCTGCCGCAGTACAACTGCAGTGGTTGGTCGGCAAGTGGTTAATATCTAGTTTCGATTTCTCCCCACTATATCTAATCTTAAAAAAAATTGGGGGTTATAGATATTCTGTAAAACTGAACTGAAAAATGTATCTTGCAGTGTCAAACACAACACAAGGGTTAATTACTTGTTTAGTCTGGGGGATAGGAATAAGGTGAAATTCTTACCTTATTCCTTGCTCCCTCAGGCTTAATCCCCTGGCCCCCCCAAAATCACTCCTCTCCAGCACCTGACTGGTCTCAGCTCTCATCGCGTCATCATCGTGTACAAAGCAGCACCAGCGGTCCTTGTATATTTGAGGACGTGAAGAGTCTTCTCACATCCTGGGAGCATAAAAGAGAGTAAAGAATAAGGTAAAGATTTTACCTTGTTCGTCACCCCTGGACTAAATGAGCAATTAACTGCTGCAGTATAGGGTGCCTCCTCTGCAAGAAGAGATTTTCAGTATAGCTGGAGTTTGGCTTTAAAGCGAACCAAAGAATGTATTATATTTCAGCTTACAAATTATTAGATGTGGTGGCTGTATCAGTTTTCTTATTTTTTTGGCTTTTTTCCTCCTCAGACAGCAGCATTGTAGGCCTGGGGGGGGGGGGGGGGGTAGTGTTAAATGTATTAGTAGATTTAGAACCACTAACAAATTGAAGCCAAACTCCAGCTCACACTTTATAATCAGTTACAGCAAACTGTTTTTTCCTTTTCAGATAAAGGTTTTGCATTAATAAATGAAAGCTAATCATTTTAATCACCCCTGTCAGCGTTAAAGCGGAGTTCAGCCCAAAAGTGGAACTTCTGCAAATTTTTCTCCTCCCCCAGCCCTCCGGTGCCATATTTTTGCACTTTTCTTTGACAGATATCCTGTCCCCACTTCCGGGAGACCGTGCCGTGGCACATTATGTCAGTGCCCTCCTCCTCCTTCCTCCTTCCCCCGCGCTTGCATTGTAGGGACCCGGCGTGAAGCCGCAATGCTTCACTACTGGGTTCCCTTACCGTCAATTGCAGCGGCAGCACCCGACGGCTGAAGGAAACATCAGCTGCTGTGCCGACATCGCTGGACTCCAGGACAGGTAAGTGTCCTATTATTAAAAGTCAGCAGCTGCAGTATGTGTAGCTGCTGGCTTTAATTTTTTGCAGGGGTGGGAAGACCTCCTCTTTAAATGGTTTGTCTCATCCATGTAAACTGATACATTCTGCTGGAGAGGTTGTGCTGTGAAAAACAAAAGACTTGCTGGCTGGATTACTAGCTGAAAATAGAAGAAATAAAGCCTAAAAAAAAGGAAACAAATGCAACCATCACATCTAAGAATTGGTAAGCTGCAATACTATAAATGTTAGCTTTTGGGGTTTAACCACTAGCTGACCGCCCACTGTCAAATGATGGCGGGACGGTGCAGCTACTGTGGCGGGACGCCGTCATATGACGTCGTCTACAATTTGGCCACCGCGTAACTGGGGCCCCGGTGCGCGTGCCCGGCGGTCGCGATGACCGCCAGGCACCCGCGATTGCCCGGTAATCGAGCAGGACGTGGATCTGTGTGTGTAAACACACAGATCCACGTCCTGTCAGAGGAGAGGAGACCGATGGTGTGTCCCTTGTACATTGGGACACCGATCGGTCTCCTCCCCCAGTCAGTCCCCTCCCCCCACAGTAAGAATCACCAAGATAGGGTACACATTAACCCCTGCAGCGCCCCCTAGCGTTAACCCCTTCCCTGCCAGTCACATTTATACAGTAATCAATGCATTTTTATAGCACGGATCGCTGTATAAATGTGAATGGTCCCAAAAATGAGTCAAAAGTGTCCGAAGTGTCCGCCGCAATGTCGCAGTCACGATAAAAATTGCAAATCGCCGCCATTACTAGTAAAAAAAAAATAATAATAAAAATGCTATAAATCTATCCCCTATTTTGTAGACGCTATAACTTTTGCGCAAACCAATCAATATACGCTTATTGCGATTTTTTTTTACCAAAAATATGTAGAAGAATACGTATCGGCCTAAACTGAGGAAAAAATTTGTTTAAAAAAAAAATTGGATATTTATTATAATAAAAAGTAAAAAATATTATGTTTTTTCAAACTTGTCCCTCTTCTTTTGTTTATAGCGCAAGAAATAAAAATGCAGAGGTGATCAAATACCACCAAAATAAAGCTCTATCTGTGGTGAAAAAATTATAAAAATTTTATTTGGGTACAGCGTTGCATGACTGCGCAATTGTCATTCAAAATGCGACAGCGCTGAAAGCTGAAAAATGGCTTGGTCAGGAAGGAGGTGTTCATGGCTGGTAGGCAAGTGGTTAATACTGCTTTAAATAGTTTAGAAATTCTTGGAGTGTTATGTGAGAAAGTATAGGATCTCAAAAATATTTTGCACTTGATGGTGGCTTGCTAAAGCACAATAGATATTGTACCTCTGTTGTACACTTTTTACGTAATCACTGGCTAAAATCTGGAGTATATAGAAAGGGTGTATTCTATGTGAAAGGTTCCTTTTACATGGGCTGCGTCAATTGTAATCAGCAGAGGATCCATAAAAAAACAGACGTTAATGAACATAGTAAGTTTATGGGCAAGCAGATGTAAACAGATGTGCTTTCTTTTCCGTGGCTTTTTTTTTTTTCAGACCTAGACAGGCTCTGAGGTAATCAGATGTAAACCGACATATATTCGTTTACATCTGCCTGCCCATAAACTAACATGGAGCTTCCATGTGGATCCACCTGAAAAAACCGACTGGCATATCTGCTTGCAGTCATGTGTGTTGGAAAAGAACAACAGCATGTAATGTAAAGTTGTTAATAAACTTACAATACTGTATGCATTATACCTATCTATGCAGCAGGTGGCGCTGTAGTATTATAGTGTATAGTTCATGTTTTCTATGATATAACAGAATGTATTGTCTATCTCAGTGCAGGTACTTGTATATTTCTGATTCCTGTTTATATTTCTCCATTCTGTAAGACATGCATTGAAATCCTCCATAAAAGCAAAGCGTGCTGCTGTGTATGAGAAGCTTCCAGCATATGATTTCAATACTAAGCTAATAGATTATGGGTCCCAGGCACCCAGCAAACCCAACAGCACCCAGAGGCACTGGAAAGAATACTCAGTGAGTACAGCAAGTCAGTGAATACTGTATACAAGCTACTGAAACATGGCAAGCAGTTCAGATGTAAAGTTTGCAATTGCAAAGCTGAACAATGCCGATTACCAGCTATGGAAGTTTAACCACTTTCAGACCAGACCATTTTGCTGGCTTAAGACCAGACCACTTTTTGTGATTCGGCACTGCGTTGCTTTAACTGACAATTGCGCGGTTGTGCGACGTGGCTCCCAAACAAAATTGACGTTTGATTGGTGGTATTTGATCGCCCCTGCGGTTTTTATTTTTTGCGCTATAAACAAAAAAAGAGCGACAATTTTGAAAAAAACACATTCTTTTTTACTTTTTGCTATAATAAATATCCCCCAAAAATATATAAAAAAAAACATATTTTTTCCTCAGTTTAGGCCGATACGTATTCTTCTACATATTTTTGGTAAAAAAAAATCGCAATAAGCGGTTATTGATTGGTTTGCGCAAAAGTTATAGCGTTTACAAAATAGGGGATAATTTTATAGCATTTTTATTAATAATTTTTTTTTTTTACTAGTAATGGTGGCGATCAGCGATTTTTATTGTGACTGCGACATTATGGCGGACACATCGGACATTTTTGACACATTTTTGGGACCATTGTCATTTATACAGCAATCAGTGCTATTTAACCAGGGGGTGGCAGTGTAGGGCTTAAGTGTTCCTAGGGGCGTGTTACTAACTGTGGGGGGCGTGGCTGTGCTTTAGTGAACACTGATCTCTGCTTCAATCACAGGGAGCAGAGATCAGTGTCACTTGTTGCTAGGCAGAATGGGGAGATGCTGTTTATTTGGACATCCCCGTCCAGCCTTTCCTTGAGACGATCGCGGGTATCCCCACGGCGATCGAGTCCACAGGACCCACGACCGGACTCACGGGGGTCCCGACCGGCTCACGCACATGATGGCACGGCGGCATTCTTAAAGGGACATACCTGTACGCCCTTATGCCTGTCCGTGCCATTCTGCCGACGTACATCGTCGTGCACCAGTCGGGAACCGGTTAAACTAAAAATGTATCTTAGCAAGGATGACTTGTGGCAAGTGCTAAATACAGACAGACCCACAAACGGAGAGACGCTGCACCATGATGATAAAGCTCTTAAGATGTACAAAGGCATAAAGCACAACAAAGAAAGCAGAGCCTGTTTTCGCTGTAAGAAGACCGGTCACATAAAAAAGGACGGTTCTATCTGGAAAGCCGAGCAGCAAAAGCTAGAGCTATTTACAAAGAAAGAGTGAAAGCAATCACAAAGGAAACTGCAGACACATCATGGAGTGGCACCTTTAACCGCTTCAGCCCTGGAAGATTTTACCCCCTTCCTGACCAGAGCACTTTTTGCGATTCGGCACTGCGTCGCTTTAACTGACAATTGCGCGGTTGTGCAACATTGCACCGAAACAAAATTGAGATCCTCCTCTTCCTCCCTCCCCTCTCCTCCTGGGTCTGCCCGCCCGCCCACACTCCCCGGGGATGTGTAGGCGGGAAATTTGAACCCAGAAGAGAAAAGCTACAAACAGCCTGTACCTGAGCCTCTATCCTGGGGGTTTCCCCCCCCCCCCCCCCTCCGCCCAGCCTCTCACCCTCTCTACTGCCTCCCACTGTATAAAACTAATGTAAGGGGTGCTCTGTGGACTTTGATGCAGGGGAGGCTTTGGTGAGCAGAAACCCCCTTACATCAGAGTTCCCCTTTACACCAGAATCCACAGCATTTCCCCTTAAATTAGGGTCCCCAGAACACCTCTTACATCAGATCCCCCCTTAAATCAGGGTTCCCCTTTACATTAGAGTCCACAGAGCTCCCCCTTACAGTGTAAGTGGAAATTCTGCAGACTCTAATGCCGCGTACACACGACCAGTTTTGCAGTCGAAATAAACTCTGAAGGTTTTTTCGACGTAATTCTGCTCAAACTTGTCTTGCCTACACATGGTCATACCAAATTCCGACCGTCAAGAACGCGGTGACGTACAACACTACGAGGTGCCAAGAAAATTAAGTTCATTGCTTCCGAGCATGCGTCGAATAGTTTCCGAGCATGCGTCGGAATTTTGCGCATCGGAATTGTCACAGATGAAATTCCGCAAGCAAAAGTCCGATGGAGCCTACACACGGTCGCATTTTCCAACCAAAAGCTCACATCAATTTTTTGCTGGCGTAATTTCCGATCGTGTGTACGCGGCATTAGGGGGGCTCTGTGCGGACTCTGATGTAAGGGGGGCTCTGTGCGGACTCTGATGGATGTAAGGGGGCTCTGTGCGGACTCTGATGTAAGGAGGGCTCTGTGCGGACTCTAATGTAAGGGGGGGATCTGTGTGGACTCTGATGTAAGGGGGGCTCTGTGCGGACTCTGATGTAAGGAGGGCTCAGTGTGGACTCTAATGTAAGGGGGCCTCTATGCGGACTCTGATGTAAGGGGGCTCTGTGCGGACTCTGATGTAAGGGGGTATGTAATGTACAGTGTGCAGGAGTCAGGAATGTGTAATGTACAGGGTGCAGGAGTATGTAATGTACAGGGTGCAGGGGTCAGGAGTATGTAATTTACAGGGTACAGTGGTCAGGAGTATGTAATGTACATGGTTCAGGGGTCAGGAGTATGCAATGTACAGGGTTCAGGGGCAAGGAGTATGTAATGCGCAGGGGTCAAGAGCATGTAATGTACAGGGTTCAGGGGCCAGAAGTGTGTAATGTACAGGGTGCAGGGGTCAGGAGCGTGTAATCTACAGGGTTCAGGAGTGTGTAATGTGCAAGGTACAGGGGTGAGGAGTATGTAATTTACAGGGTGCAGGGGTCAGGAGTGTGTAATGTGCAGGGGTCAGGAGTGTGTAATGTACAAGGTGCAAGGGTAAGGCGTATATAATGTACAGGGTTCAGGAGTCAAGAGTATATAATGTACAGGATTCAGGAGTAGGTAATTTACAGGGTGTAGGGGTCAGGAGTATGTATTGTACAGGGTGCAGGGGTCAGGAGTGTGTAATGTACAGGGTGCAGGAGTTAGGAGTATATAATGTACAGAGTTCGGGGGTCAGGAGTGTGTAATGTACAGGGTGTAAGGGTCAGGAGTGGATAATGTACAGGATGCAGGGGTAAGGAGTGTGTAATGTGCCCTGCCCAGGGGCCCCAAGTGCTCATGGGGCCCCATTAGGTCTGGCTCCGATCTAGTGAGATGCAGTACAGAGGTCAGGTGGCATGGTAACTGCACTGCACACAAGTTACTTTAGTCCAGTGGCGTAGCGGTGGTGGGGATGGACCGCACCCGAGTGACACCAGGAAGCAGATGTAGTGGGACCTGTCAAACCCCCCCCCCAGAGGTAAGACGGTTAACTTGGCAGCAGCAATATGACAGGAGAGAGGCGGGCTGCGGGTGTATCTCCCCCATTCGCCCCCGTCAGCCGAACGGGAGAAGAGAGAGCGGCTCTAATCTGGTTCGCCACGACGCCGCCCACCTTCCTGCCCACTCTCCCCATTGGCCACAGCAGAGGGCCAATCAGAAGTCACTGGGGAAGCATCATGGAAAATGTAGTCCCAGAAGATTGGCGGTAACCTGTTGTCCACAGACAACAGCCCCCGGCATGCATGCACTCTGCTGGGGGGAGAGAGAGCCTGGAACCTGGAAAAAGCAGAGGAATTCAGTGCTACAAAAGAAGAGAAAAAGAGAGGTGCTGGGGGAAGCCAGAGAGGAAGCCATGCTGTACCCGCACCACCAGAGAGGAAGCCACACTGTACCCACACCACCTGAGAGGGAGCCACGCTAAAGCCCTGTACCCGCACCACCAGAGAGGGAGCCACGCTGTACCCACACCACCTGAGAGGGAGCCACGCTAAAGCCCTGTACCCGCACCACCAGAGAGGGAGCCACGCTGTACCCCTGTACCCACACCACCAGAGAGGGAGCCATGCTGTACCTCTGTACCCGCACCACCAGAGCGGGAGCCATGCTGTACCCACACCACCATTTTTTTCAATAAAAATAACATACATGTTATACCTACCTGCTCTGTTGCAGTGGATTTGCACAGAGCAGCCTGAATCCTCCTCTTCTCGGGTCCCTCTTCTGTGCTCCTCGCCCCTCCCTACTGTCGAGTGCCCCCACAGCCAGCAGCTTGCTATGGGGTCACCCGAACCGAGTCACAGCTCCCTGTATCCATTGAGACATGGAGTAGCACCCCAGACCCGCCCCCTCTCTCTCCTCAGTGGCTCACTGACTGATTGAGAGCAGCGGGAGCCAATGGCGCTGCATTACTGTCTCAGCCAGTGAGGAGGGAGAGTTTCGGGCAACCGAGACACTCCTGCAACATCGCTGGAGTGAGATGGGCTCAGGTAAGTATTAGGGGGGCTGCTGCACACAGTAGGCTTTTTATCTTAATGCATAGAATGGTACACACCATGAGATTATCAGACAAATGATGGTCCGTGTTTTTTGTTTTTTTGCATTCTAGTCTCATATAGAAAATGAAGAGTCTACTAAAGTTACAAAAATTCTCGTACGACAGAATAAAAATTTGGAAGTGATGTAATGCGTTATAGTTTATTAATATTATATTTTTGAATGGCAAATGTACAGATTAAACGAAAATCATACAATCTGGTATCATACGAGAAAAATGTTAATGCTTTTCCCGGATAAAGCCCCGTGCACACTATAAGAAAATCGGGCAAACATTTTCGTCCGAGAAATGATCCTACGATTTTCAGATAGTATGCACACAACTTTTGACAGCCGATTACGACCTTCCGAGCAAAAATTTCAAAAGAGGCGAGCTCCAAATTTTTTTCGTACAGGAACCAAATGAACAATTTTTGCTTAATGTGTACCATTTTCAGATGAGAAAAATCAGAAAAGAAATACTGAGCATGATCAGAAACAATAAACAATAAAACAAAAAAAAAGCCTTTGTCGTATGAGAATTTTCATACATTATTTCCATCGTCGGTTCTAACTTGCTGTGAAATAATGAGGGAGATCGGATGATCGTTCGCCCAAACGTGTTATAGTGTGTGCCCAACCTAATTTCGCATTAATTGTCATGATTGGCTCTTGAAAGCTGTGTACTAAGGATCAGATTATTGCATGGTCGCTTCAAAAGCGGTATTTTTCGTCCAATTTTCTGATTGCGTGTACAAATCATAAACCTGTTTTCTGTACAGTACTAGGTTTTGAGGCTTTTTTGGGGGGGGGGGGGGGGGATACCCTCTTTTTAGAGGCATCCAGCACCCACTTTCTCCTGGGGCTTCGCGGCACCAGACGATCACCCCCTCCCTCCCTGCAATTTTCTGGGACATGTGACCGGTCCCAGAAGATTGCATGGCCATTCACAGCGCGCAGCGCGGCTCGTGCGCCCACAGTAAGAATGCCGGCGCCTCGGAGAGGAGGGGGGAAAGGAGCGGGGCTTTATACGCCTGCATCGCCGGACCGTGGGACACGTGAGTGTCCGATTATTAAAAGTCAGCAGCTACACTTTTTGTAGCTGCTGACTTTTAATTTTTTTTTTTTTTCGGCGGAACTCTGCTTTTAAGGTTTGGTAGTGTGCTGTATTTTGGAGGCAAGTTGATATTTTGATGTTCTCATCACATGCCCCACAAGCTGTGTGCTCACCCCCATGAGAGGTTATGGGATGGGCAGAACTTTTTCTGTGTTCAACCCCAAGAGAGGTTCTGGGATGGTCAGAACATATTCTATACTTACCCCCAGGAGAGGTTCTAGGATGTGCATGCTCACCTCAGGAGAGGTTCTGGGATGGGCATGCTCACCCCCATGAGAGGTTCTGGGATGTGCAGAACTTTTTCTGTGTTCAACCCCAGGAGAGGTTCTGAGATGGGCAGAACATATTCTGTGCTCATCCCCAGGAGAGGTTCTGGGATGGCCAGAACATATTCTATACTTACCCCCAGGAGAGGTTCTGGGATGTGCATGCTCACCTCAGGAGAGGTTCTGGGATGGGCATGCTCACCCCCATGAGAGGTTCTGGGATGTGCAGAACTTTTTCTGTGTTCAACCCCAGGAGAGGTTCTGGGATGGGCAGAACATATTCTGTGCTCATCCCCAGGAGAGGTTCTGGGATATGCATGCTCACCCCCAGGAGTGGTTCTGGGATGGGCATGCTCACCCCAGGAGAGGTTCTAGGATGGACATGCTCACCCCGATGAGAGGTTCTGGGATGTGCAGAACTTTTTCTGTGCTCAACCCCAAGAGAGGTTCTGGGATGGGCATACTCACCCCCAGGAGAGGTTATGGGATGGGCATGCTCACCCCCAGGAGAGGTTCTGGGATGGGCATGTTCACCCCCATGAGAGGTTCTGGGATGTGCAGAAATTTTTCTGTGTTCAACCCCAGGACCAGGAGAGGTTCTGGGATGGGCAGAACATATTCTGTGCTCACCCCCAGCAGAGGTTCTGGGATATGCATGCTCACCCCCAGGAGTGGTTTTGGGGTGTGCAGAACTTTTTCTGTGTCCAACCCCAGGAGACATTCTGGGATGGGCAGAACATATTCTGTGCTCAACCCTAGGAGAGGTTCTAGGATGGACATGCTCACCCCAGGAGAGAGTCTGGGATGTGCAGAACCTTTTCTGCGTTCAACCCCCGGAGAGGTTCTGGGATGGGCAGATCATATTCTGTGCTCAACCCCAGGAGAGGTTCTGGGATGGGCATGCTCACCCCCAGGAGGGGTTCTGGGATGGGCATGCTCACCCCAGGAGAGGTTCTGGGATGGGCAGAACATATTCCGTGCTCACCCCCAGGAGAGGTTCTGGGATGGGCATGCTCACCCCAGGAGAGGTTCTGGGATGGGCAGAACATATTCTGTGCTCAACCCTAGGAGAGGTTCTGGGATGGGCATGCTCACCCCCAGGAGAGGTTCTGGGATGGGCATGCTCACCCCCAGGAGAGGTTCTGGGATGGGCAGAACATATTCTGTGCTCACCCCCAGGAGAGGTTCTGGGGTGGGCATGCTCACCACAGGAGAGGTTCTGGGATGGGCAGAATGTGTTCTGTGCTCCCCCCAGGAGAGGTTTTGGGATGGGCATGCTCACCCCAGGAGAGGTTCTGGGATGGGCAGAACGTGTTCTGTGCTCCCCCCAGGAGAGGTTCTGGGATGGGCATGCTCACCCCCAGGAGAGGTTCTGGGATGGGCAGAACATATTCTGTGCTCACCCCCAGGAGAGGTTTTGGGATGGGCATGCTCACCCCAGGAGAGGTTCTGGGATGGGCAGAACATGCCCAGAGGGCGGATGGGAAGAAAGTCACTTGGGATGGTTCCTGTGGATGGGGGCTGTGTGTGGGACAATGCTGTGACACTACAAAGGAAATAGAAGCACGTGCCAGCCCCCCTCCCCTTTTCAATGTCACTTAAAACTCAGTCCCAGTGACGTGCGGATCCCATTGAGGAAAAGAAGAATTTCCCATCGGCACTGCCCTCATTTGTGGGGCTCGGAGTGACAGTTCGGCGCCCAGCAGGCAGCAGCTATGCAACAGGCGGTGACCGGGGACAGCTGGGAGCCCGAGTACGTGGAGATCCCCGTGTGTCCGGAGAGCAGAGTGATCACCGCACTCACCCTGGACATGGAGGACCGCACCGGTGGGGATCGGCCAAGTCCGAAGGCGCCTGGCCAGCTCCCAATTAAAGGGACCGGATCAGAGGGCACGGCGTCCTACCCCTCCTCCCACGCCCCGTCCCCCATGCTGCCCCCGCAGGGCAGTGCCAACGACGAGGCTCACTACATCACCACCCACGAGATCCAGCTGTGCGAGGCTGACCAGGAGCCGGATTACCCGGACTTTGGCTTGGCCCCCACCACTTGGAGCGAGCCCCTGGACAGCGCCCCCTGCACCTTTTTGGAGTACGCCTCGTTTGACAGTCAAGGGGAGAGCCCCACCGACGAGGACTGCAGTTACTACTTGAGCACCACCAGCGATCCCAACCCCACTGACAGCCTGGGCACTGACAGCCTGGGCAGCACCGAGCTGGTCAGCAGTTATTCGGAAAGCGATACGTCCCCGGCTCCCAGGGCAGACGAGTCCAAAGCAGCCGGGATCCTCCTATCAATCAAAACCGCATCCAAGGCTATAAAGGAGCCTAGCAACGTCCAGCAGCAGCAAAACACCGCCCCTGTCAATGCCAAGCATGAGACAGACATGACTTACTGCGTGTCCAGAGCCACCGACAGCAAGTCCGCCTTCAAACAGCACCACTGCCTGCCTTACCCAGCGCTCTCCGATGCGCATAGGCTGGTCGCCATCCCCGCGCGCCTGCAGGCGCGGAGCGGGGTCCACGCGGACATCTCCAGCGGAGCCTCCAGCGCAGTCAGCGAGCTAGACGACGCCGACAAGGAGGTGCGCAACCTTACCTCCAGAGCCTTCCGCAGCCTTGCCTACCCCTACTTCGAAGCCATCAACTTCAGCTCCAGCGAGTCCACCACCTCTCTGTCTGACCAGAACATAGGCATCAACAGCTGGTCCACCTACCTGGACTGGAAAGGGAGCTCGTTCCTGTCTCAGAAGGCAGAGAAGACCCTGCACCAGCACTCCTCCACCACCTCCAGCCTGAAGAAGATAGGCAAGGATGCCTCCCAGGTGTTCCTCCAATCCAACAAGTCCCAAACCAAAGCCTATGAGCTGGTGGTGAGCGAAGTAGCCGAGAAAGGAGCCGATCTAGCCGGCTCCTCTAAGCGCATCCAGTCTGGTTCCAGGGTTGTCACGCTAACGGAGACCCTCAACCTGGTGAAAGCCAGCAAGCCTCAGGAACTCTCAGTTTCCAAGGATGGGGTTACACAGGCTCTGCCAAGAGAAGCGGCTGCGCAGGAACTCACCAAGCACACTAGCAGCGCAGCCGAAGCCATGGAAGGCTCTAACAAATCCAAATATGCCTCCAGCCTTATTAAAAACATTATCTCCAAGAAAATGCAACTGGAGCAAGAAATTAAGATGGAGAGAGGGGAGATCACAGACACATCTCAGAAACATGATTTAGCCAAGGAGGCAGAGGGTTCCAAAGAAAAGTCCCTGCAGAGCTGCAAGTTCTCCGAGGCAGAGGGCTCCAAGGAAAAGCCCTTACAGAGACAGAGCTCCAAGTTCTCCGAGGCAGAGGGCTCCAAGGAAAAGCCCTTACAGAGACAGAGCTCCAAGTTCTCAGAGGTAGAGGGCTCCAAGGAAAAGCCCTTACAGAGACAGATCTCTAAGTTCTCAGAGGCAGAGGGCTCCAAGGAAAAGTCCTTACAGAGACAGAGCTCCAAGTTCTCAGAAGCAGAGGGCTCCAAGGAAAAGTCCTTACAGAGACAGAGCTCCAAGTTCTCAGAAGCAGAGGGCTCCAAGGAAAAGTTCTTACAGAGACAGAGCTCCAAGGAAAAGTTCTTACAGAGACAGAGCTCCAAGTTTTCCGAGGCAGGCTCCGACTTCACCCTGGTCAGCAGCGAGGACTTCTCAGCCAGGGACTTTGCTCCTGCTGATGGCAATGTTCCTCCAGAAGAATCCTCCAAGAGCTCTGCTGACACCATGAAGGGCATGTTCCTCCGCAGCCAGAACAGCGCCTTCAGATCCTGGAAGGAGAAGGAGATAGAAAAGATGGAAAAGAAAATAGAAGAGAAGGTGGCCAAGGCGAGAAAGATCAAGATCCCCCTGGAGAGGGACTGGAGGGCTGAATTCGGGGAGATCTCCGCTGTCCAGTCCACCAAGATGTCCCGCTTGTATGTGCCTGGCATCCAACACATCCCTAAGGAGAAGCAAGCCGAGAAGCAAGCCACCAAATATTCAGTGTCCACATATGCCCACCAGACCTGCTTCAGCCGCAATGAAAATGAATTCAAAAGCGAGAAGCTTCACATCCTGGATGCTACAGCTAGCAGGATGACCCCCATGATAACCCCCAAACCTCAAGAGATTAAGCTAAACCTGGGATTATCCTCCGAGAATAAAGACAACCCTTTCAACATTGCCAAGCTGTTAACCCCAAACCTGGCATCTACCCTTTCCAAGGCGGCAGAAGATCTGAGGAGCCAGGTCCCCTCCAGGGCTGAGGTTCTGGAGAAGATGCCCCAGTTCATGGTCAGGGACATCAGGGAGAGCAAACCCAAAACGCAGGGGACGATCCACCAGGTGAGGGACGTTAGGAAGCTGCTGAAAAGTTCCTACAGCCACGACACTGGTGACAACAGTGACAGGGGCAGCGTGATGTCTGACCAGAGTACCACCGATCAGAAATCAAAGGGAACCCCCACATCTAAGATCTCTTCATCCCTGTCCCCCATTATGATCACCTGCCAGGCGGTGAAGAATAAAGAGGAAGGCGACAATAGCCCTCCAGATGCAGAGGGGGGGCTGTCACCTGCAGAAACTGTCCTGGTGCACAGGGCGTCAGGCAGGCTGCCTGTAGCCACCATCGCCCCCAATAAAAGTGGCCCCAGGATGCCCGTAGTGAAGATCGTGTCTAAAGCTTCCAAGTGGAAGCAGGAGAAGAAAGAGCAGCAAACCGAGGTGAAGGTACCGCCGCAGTCCCCACAGTCCCGGGCTGCCCTGGAGAAGCTGACCGCTGCGGTGAAGACTATGGAGCAGCTCTATGTCTATGACAGAAAGGAGTGGAAGCGCAAAGGTGGTCCACAACCCCTCACAGGTAGCCACGTCCTCTCAATGATCGCCGGCGAGGAGAGATCTGGGGCCAGCAAGGTGGCAACATTACCTGAGTACATCAAGGCTAGGGAAGAGCCCCGCAAGGTAGTTGCCCCACCATTCAGCAAAGCCCACGAGCCTCTGGCACGCCGCAATTCCCACCCCGGCTTAGAGAAGAGCCCTGTAAGGGCGGAGAACAAAGCGCCCCCGCGGACCTTCCAGGTGTCCAAGTTTGGGGAAAACAAGAAACAAGATCAGCCCGAAAAAGCCAGCGGAGGTACAGGCAATGTGTTCAAGGTGAGCGCTGCCCCGGTTAAGAACAAGGAACAGAACCAAGAAGCAGCAATGAATAGAAAAAATACTCGACCTCAGCCGCCGACTTCTTTGAAGATCCCTCAGATGTCCCTCGAGGAGCCCAAGAAGGTGGAGCAGAGCCCTACTCAGCCTCCTTCTCTGGTACGGAAAGCCAGCGCCGACTTTGAGAACTACCTTACTATTCCGGTAAAGTCGGCAGAAGGGAAGCCATCGGCAGGCACCAGTGCCCGGGATCCCCCATCCAGTAATAGTGAAAGCACATTCACCCCTGGCGGTACCAAAGATTACAATGTGAACAGTGCAAACACAAGAGAACCCTCTAGTATTATTCGGGAGGCTGCAGCAACTGTGCGAGACTCTACAGTCCTGGCCACCCTCCCACCATTCAGCACCAAAACTCAGGCGTCCAGTCCCAAGAGTCCCATCAAAGCACCCGTGGACTGGCGTGGCAAGGCAAAGGAGGGTGTGCAGCCCACCAGGGCACCCTCAGCAGGGTCTGAGCCCCAAACCCCAGACTCTGTCCCTCCGGCAACTATTTACCACCATCCTTTCCCACCAGTAGCAATGGCCATGCCCAGCCCTCAAGGACCCATTTATTATTCTCCCCCGTTGCCTTCAGCTACCCCTGCAGAGATGTATCCACAGACCCAGCGCAAAATGCTAGTGGACTTAGCCACAGGCCAGTATTATCTAGTGGACACTCCTGTACAGCCAGTGAAAAGGAGATTGTTTGACCCAGAAACTGGACAGTATGTGGATGTCCCTGTGCCCCCTCCTCCTGTTACTCCTATGCCCCTCCACATGCCGCAGTTAGCCCTTAGTCCTGGTTCCTATGGACCCGCTTATATGTTTTATCCAGGATTTATGCCCACTCCCCCAACAACTGTTCTCCCTGCTAGCACCTTGCAAACCCCACTCTCTAACCCAGGAAGTGAGCTCCCCTTTGAGATGCCAGGGGTAGAGGGGTCTCAGCAAGGAGAGATTGGACTGTCAGATACCCCCTACTACTTAGCCACTGGATCATCCAGTGTGCCCACTGGACAAACTGCTAATATCAGGAGAGGATCCCTGGGCTGCCCAGACGGAAAGCAGGTCATCAGCATCTTGTCCCAGCCTGGACCCAGAATTGTGGCTCCACCATCCTTTGATGGCACAACCATGCGCTTTGTTGTGGAACACAGATGAACATCCAGGTAAACACAAGTCCTACAATGTCATTTCTGTCATAAGTGATATGTAACACCTGCTGGAATTTATGGTTCCATAGCATTCTATCTATCTATCTATCTATCTATCTATCTATCTATCTATCTCTATATATTTTTCTAAAGCTGGCCATACATTATACAATTTTCTCATTCACTTTTCTATAGATTTACTTTCAACTATGGAGTGCAATGGCCTCCCTGATTTTATACACATTCAAAGAGTTTGCATTTGACCTCATATGATATGGTTTTGGTAAATCTAAAGGAAAATTGTAAAAGAAAGTTGTATAGTGTATGGCCAGCCTTATGCTGGCCATACACTATACAAAAATTGTCCGAAATTCGGTCATTTGGCCAGTTTGTTCGTTTTACGGCCAGTTCATGGGCACAAAATTGCAAATCATTGGGATGTCTTTGAGCCGAAAAAACGAAGGACACGTTTGGAAATTTTCTGCAGAACGAGCCATAAATTGGAAAGGTTAATGTCCGTCCTGTCCAAACTGTTTGCACTGGGTATATGTAAAAACAAAAAATTGATTAATTTATGTCCACTGAACGATTTATCGGTCATTACATGATGGCACTAAATGTTCATTTTTCATATAGTGTATGGCCAGCATCTATCTATCTATCTATCTATCTATCTATCTATCTATCTATCTATCTATCTATCTATCTATCTTTTTATGTCTGTCTGTCTGTTTGTCTGTCAATCTACCATCTATTTATCTTAGTCTATCTATCTATCTATCTATCTATCTATCTATCTATCTATCTATCTATCTATCTATCTATCTATCTCTATTTATCTTAGTCTATTTATCTAACTATTCAATTCATCTTAGTCTATTTATCTTAGTCTATCTATCTATCTATCTATCTATCTATCTATCTATCTATCTATCTATCTATCTATCTATCATCTATCTATCTATATCTATCTATCTATCTATCTATCTATCTATCTATCTATCTATCTATCTATCTATCTATCTATCATCTATTTATCTGTCTGTCTATCTATCTATCTATCTATCATCTATTTATCTGTCTGTCTATCTACTATCTATCTATCTATCTATCTATCTATCTATCTATCTATCTATCTATCTATCTATTATTATTATTATTATTATACAGGTTTTATCTATCTATCTATCTATCTATCTATCTATCTATCTATCTATCTATCTATCTATCTGTCTTTATTTATCTTAGTCTATCTATCTATCTATCTATCTATCTATCTATCTATCTATCTATCTATCTATTATTATTATTATTATTATTATAATACAGGTTTTATCTATCTATCTATCTATCTATCTATCTATCTATCTATCTATCTATCTATCTATCTATCTATCCATCTATCTTTCCGTCTCTATTTATCTTAGACTAAGATATACAGTTAGATAAATAGACTAAGATAAATAGAGACGGATAGATAGATAGATAGATAGATAGATAGATAGATAGATAGATAGATAGATAGAGAAAACCTGTATTATAATAATAATAATAGATAGATAGATAGATAGATAGACTAAGATATAGAGTTAGATAAATAGAGACGGATAGATAGATAGATAGATAGATAAATAGATAGATAGATAAATAGATAGATAGATAGATAGATAGATAGACTAAGATAAATAGACGATAGATAGACAGACAGACAGCTAAATAGATAGATAGATAGACTAAGATAAATAGAGACAGATAGCTAGATGGATAGATAGATAGATAGACTAAGATAAATAGATGGTAGATAGACAGACAGACAGATAGATAGATAGATAGATAGATAGATAGACAGGCGGATAGATAGTAGATAGATAGATAGATAGATAGATAGACTAAGATAAATAGACTAAGATGAATTGAAGAGTTAGATAAATAGAGATAGATAGATAGATAGATAGATAGATAGACTAAGATATACAATTAGATAAATAGACTATCTATCTATCTATCTATCTATCTATCTATCTATCTATCTATCTATCTATCTATCATCTATTTATCTGTCTGTCTATCTATCTATCTATCTATCTATCTATCTATCTATCTATCTATTTAGCTGTCTGTCTGTCTATCTATCCATCTGTCTATCTACCGTCTATTTATTTTAGTCTATCTATCTATCTATCTATCTATCTATCTATCTATCTATCTATCTATCTATCTATCTATCTATCTATCTATCTATCTATCCATCTATCCGTCTGTCTATCTATCTATCCTGTGTTGATGTTCTCCTTGTTGTTACAGAGCATGTAGCAAATTGTATACATTTAAAAAGCTCATACTGTAAATGGCAGTAATAAGATACACTGTATTATTCTTGTACATTAGTTTAAAAGAAGATTACTGAACCTCATATTATTGCCTTGATTCTAATGCATCCAAACTGTTTTTCAAGGTATTTATTGAAACGTCAGTGATAGGAGTGTAATTTATTTATGATGCAAAAATAACCTATACTTGTATTCACAGTGTTAAAAATGCTAGTTTGTTCCTACGTATGCTGGCCATACACATCAAATTTAGACGTTTGCATTAGCTTTCCAGCACAGTGACTGGGTACCCACAACTGTTATTGTTTTCATGAATTAAAATTAAAATTGGCACGGCAACCAATTGAACAACAGCAGTGGTAAAAATAAGACAGGTTTATTGCAGATAAAAATTGATGAAACCCTCCAACTTCTATGCTAAAAAAAGAAATGCTTTTTGTTCAGCATTGCTATGGGACATCTCTTCCTTGTATTTCTTTATATTAGGTATTACCAAACCTTTATAAATGCAATTACACACAATTACACACACACTCTGTTACACAAACAGATCCCCATTCTGTCAGGGGAGGAGAGAGAGATCTGTTCCTAGTGATTAGAAACAACAATCTCTCTCCTCCTCCAGTCAGCCCAGCCCCCATATAGATAGAACCTCCCAGGGAACACACTTAACCCCTTGATCGCCCCCTAGTGTTAACCCCTTCCCTGCCAGTGACATTTATACAGTAAACAGTGGCTATTTTTAGCTCTGATCGCTGTATAAATCTCAGTGGTCCAAAAAAAGTGTCCGATTTGTCTGCCGCAATGTTACAGCCCCCCTAAAAATCACAGATCACTGCCATTACTAGTAAAAAAAAAGAAAAAATAATAATAAAAATGCCATAAATCTATCCCATAGTTTGTAGACGCTATAACTTTTGTGAAAACCAATCAATATACGCTTATTGCCATTTTTTTTTTTTTTTTTTACCAAAAATATGTAGCAGACTACATATTAGCCTAAACTGAGGAAGAAATTTGTTTTTTTTTTACATTTTTTGGGGGGATATTTATTATAGCAAAAAGTAAAATATAATTTTTTTTTTTTTTACAAAGTTGTCTCTCTCTTTTTTTTATAGCGCAAAAAATAAATACTGCAGAGGTGATCAAATACCACCAAAATAAAGCTCTATTTGTGGGAAAAAAAGAACATGAATTTTGTTTGGGTACAGCATTCCATGACCGCGCAATTGTCAGTTAAAACGAAGCAGTGCCGTATCGCAAAAAATGGCCTGGTCATTAAGGGGGCAAATCCTTCCAGTCCTTAAGTGGTTATCAACACTAGAGGCCCCAGAGGTCCTTAAAAAATACTGACTTTCAGAAAGTTGTCATTCTTATAGGCTTATGTACATACCTCTGTGCCCATGTGATAGCACTTAGACCCCACGATAGAATGCTCAGGCACTCATTCTTGGAAGGCGGAAGGGCACGCCTGATTTCCCATATTTTGGGGATCTTCAGCAGTGCAATATCATGTTTTTTAATAATGCAGCGGGCATGTTCTTGCACATATAATGTCTACTATATATTTGTTTTGTGTAATTCTAGTGCTACATGCACAGATAAAATATATATATATGTGAAAAGGATTTGTAATTCAGACCAGTTAAATATATACATCTGGCAACTGTGTAGCCAGGTATGTGGCATTCCTGTTTCCTCTTAGCATTGCTGTTCCCTGTATCGCCAGATAGTATTACAAAGGGGAAACTAGATTATAACAAAAACTGGGCTGTTACATGAGAGTAAAGCTGGCCATACATGGGTCAGCACATTCATGGGTTACTAAGGTAAACAGACTATCCACTTTGCAAGGGAAGTTTCACTTTGTAAGGGATATTGCCCCAGGGCTAAGTGAATCTGTTGGAATTTCAGTTTGAAAGCAATGCCCAATCATATAAAAGGGAAAAAAAAAAACAGCATTTTTGCTTGCACATTAGATATGAGTCCGATGTTCACCTGTTCGCCGAACAGCGAACATTATGAGGAGTTCGCAGCAAATTCGAAAGCCACAGAACACAGTTAAAATCTATGGGACACTAACATGAAAAACCAAAAGTGCTAATTTTAAAGGCTTATATGCAAGTTATTGTCATAAAAAGTGTTTGGGGACCCGGGTCCTGCCCCAGGTGACATGTATCAATGCAAAAAAAAAGTTTTAAAAACAGCATTTTTTTCAGGAGCAGTGATTTTAATAATGCTTAAAGTGAAACAATAAAAATGAAATATTCCTTTAAATATCATGCCTGCGGGGTGTCCTTAGTATGCCTGTAAAGTAGCGCATTTTTCCCGTGTTTAGAACAATACCACAGCAAAATGACATTTCTAAAGGAAAAAAGTCATTTAAAACTGATCAAGGCTGTAATGAATTGTCGGGTCTTGGCAATATAGATAAAAATCATTGAAAGAAACTGCATGGGTCCCCCCCCCAGTCCATTACCAGGCCCTTTGGGTCTAGTATGAATATTAAGGGGAACCCCACACCAAAATTTAAAAAACAAAATGCGTGGGGGTCCCCCAAAATCCATACCAGGCCCTTCAGGTCTGGTATGGATATTAAGGGGAACCCTGCGCCATTCCTTTTTAAAATGGCGTAGGGGTCCCCCCAAAATCCGTACCTTCAGGTTTGGTAAGGATTTTAAGGGGAACCCTGCACCAAAATTTAAAAAATGGCATAGGGCCCCCCCCCCAAAATCCATACCAAAACACCTTGTCCCCATGTTGATGGGGACAAGGGCCTCGTCGCCACAACCCTTGCCCAGTGGTTGTGGGGGTCTGCGGGTGGGGGGCTTATCGGAATCTGGAAGCCCCCTTTAACAAGGGGACTCCCAGGTTTTTGAAACTGTTAAATTGATGGGTTTAGTTCCACTTTAAAAGGATAGTTCACCTTTACAAAAAACATGTCTATGCTGGTAAGGGGTGTTTGCAGATTAAAACAAACTGTGCAGCTCTGACTAAAGGTGAATAATACTCTTGCTATAGGTGTAGTAACCTTATAGGTTACATACCTTATGAAGTCTGACTGGAATACTCCCAGGATGCTGCTAAATACTCCCAGGACATTGCTAAGTACTCCCAAGACATTGCTAAGTACTCCCAGTACGGTACTAAGTGAGGCCTAGTCATCACTGCTCACCTCCACCATCACAAGAGTGAGCTCTTTCTCTGATTCAAACTCTCTCACATGTACTTTCTGTCCCCTGTTGCAGTAGCTCTGAGCTCAGCATTTGAGCGCTCGGTCCTGTGATGGAGTAGCTGAGCAGTGATGACTAGGCCTCATTTAGAAACATCCTGGGAGTACTTGGCAACGTCCTGGGAGTATTCCATTTAGTCTTCATAAGGTATGTAAAAGGCCTACACCTATAGCAATTGTATTATTAATCTTTAGTCAGAGCAGCACAGTTTGTTTTTAATCTACAGATGCCCCTTATCTGCATAGGCAGTTTTGTGGTAATGGTGAACTATCCCTTGGAATAAAAGATTGAAGCTGGTTGTCATGCACAGCTGTTCCATATTGTGTCTGCTCCAGTTTTGATAAATTCCCCATCCTCACGTTCAGTACAAACCCAAGAGCAAAGAGCTCTTTTAGTCTCTGTGTATAGGTAAGTGGGTGCATGCCTTTTTACCCATTTTAGCCATCAATGCATCAAGAACCACTAGTGTATAGCACAGTTATGGGGATAATTTTACAGAGCTAGTATAACCAACTTGCATACAGCCGTTTACGGCTATTTAGTCCTCATTAGTGCAAGTTAATTTACAAAAGATATAAGTATGTCAAATTTATCAGCTGTTTAGCTGTTTAGGTGTTTAGCTGTAACATGTAACAACCAATTACATCCTTGCACACGGGCGGTCCACCCAGTGGACTCTGCTTTGCTCAGAGGAAGATCAATCTGCTGATCCCCGCTGAGCAGTAGGATGACAGGTCTGTCTCCACTCACTGTGCAGAGACGGATCTGTCAGAGACCCGGTGTTCTCTATAGGAAGATCGGATGAAAACGGACCGCCTGTCCGTTTTCATCCAATCCCATCCGATTCGCCAAACTGATGGAAAATAGGGTCACCAATTTCACTTACAGGATCACCTCTGACATCCGCCACTCCATAGAGGTGAATGGAACGTCCGATCAGGCCTGCCTGAAAAACTGACAGGCGGACCTGATCGGAAGCCCATGTGAAAGGGGCCTAAGTGTAGTGCATCGTCATCCAGCCACTCAAACTTGAAAAGGCAGTTCATATTTACAAATGAATTGCCTTATCAATATTTCTGTTGTAAATGTGTATAACAATAATGATGTAAATATGGCCTATTGAACACTATATTTTTAAACAGCTATTGTAGGACATACTAATAGATCAGTAACTCTCCACAAACACATTTATATTGTAACTTGTCACTTTTTTGGGGTTTGTACACATGGCACTTTTTCATTGGTTACTGTACCACATGCTTGCCATACAATCACCACATGCTGGTCACGACTGAATGGAGCACATGTCATGATCTATTATGATCAGTGGGACTGCATATGTAAGTTTATGTAACTCTGCAGTTGTGGCATTTAAGAGAGCGTAAATATGTGTACAACAGTACAACATGCATTCCCTTTGGAAGGACCAGGATACTTGTGTAGATGCCACAGCTTCAGCCAGCTTGTGATCACTGTGCAGCAAACACATGGCACAGTGGATGGAAAAAGGCTGTCAATGTCCCCAATGTTAGACTATTAATTCCATGACTGGAGTAAAAAAAATAAAAAAAACAATGTACTGTTAAAGTTTGGAAAAGAGTAAGAGGGCAGTAATGTGATCTGAGCATGCGTGGCACTTTGTCCGTCGGAATATAAGATACATATAGTAATAAGTAATAAGATAAGTAATAAGATAGTAATAAGATAAGTAATAAGATAGTAATAAGATAAGTAATAAGATAATAAGTAATCCGAAACATTTTGTATACTGTGAAACTACTATAGAAAAATATGAACTTCAGGAAGAGATACTGTAGGTGGCCTAGATGGATAATAGTTTTTTTAACCTGTTTATGACCTTTAAGGAACAGGAAAACAATTGTACTATAAGAACAGACTGAGTTATTTAGTATGAGTTCACAGAGCAGTGCTACATAGCATTCCATGGTAACCAATCCGGAGCCCATTTCATCAGTCAACTGAGATCTTATTGCTTGCCTTAAAGTGACACTAAATCCAGGTTAAAAAAAAATAAAATTCTATTCAAGTATGTATTCTTAACTCTCCCAGGTCTTCAAATTCCTTTTTTTTAGCTGCTGTGATCTAACTTTCTATTAAAGGGTGGCTACATTCCTTTTCCATGGTCCTGCTGTATGTAGGAGAGTAGCCATCCTCTCTTGCTTGCTCCCGAAATGGACTAGGGAGTTGGGACTATGGACTATGGTATTGGAGGACGTTACAAGGAGGCAACATACAGTAAGCAAAATACAATAAGCAACAACTTTGTGAAAACTGAATTACAGGGCCATTAGTCATTTAGTGTCACTTTAAATCTTCACTTTTCTCCAAGTGGCTATATAATCCTGATAAAACATAAATGTAAAATACCTTTTCATTTTTTTTGTAGCGGAATTCCTTCAGTGATAAATACTGTATATACCAATACACTCTAATTATTTTACCATTGTAAACGTTCCTGTTGTCAATGTAGACAATCTGAAAAATTCTGGTGCATCACAACCCATGCACCTAAAAACATTCATCCTAAAGTGCTTTGATGAGTTAGCGAAGACTAATGGAAATCTTCCAAAAAGTTATACTTACCAGCTCATTAAAAATAGCACATGTGAAGGCTAATTGGTTTCCATAACTGTTTTTGTACCCAGGGGAAGCAAACGACCTTCTGCGTGTTTAATTAATGATAGACAATGCCATGCTGGAACATTTGAAGACTCAGTACTAGTTTTGACAGGAACCTGTTAATGAACAGGAATTCTCTCTGTAGTATGTAGAGAGTGGGTATTTTATGTCATCACCTGCGATTTACACACATATCACTGTCACACACAAATGCGTTTGTCACACACCGGAATCAAGCATAGCCATTAACCTTCTCATCTTCTGAGGTACGCATGCAAGGTGACTTTCTCGTAGTATAACTGCAGCCCTCATGTTGTGGATCTGCAGCAGAGCCTTATTAGGATCTACATACAGTATTTTTTGGTTCAAAAACAGAAGTAAACTGAGAGTTGGGATCCCATGCACACTATATGGCTAAATGTTTATGGACACCTGATAATATCACTTGAGCTGGTTGGACATCACATTCCAAAGCCATTAAGTTTGTCACCCTTTTGTGTATTTATCAGCCTTTGCTCTTCTGGCAAGACTTTCTATTAGATTTTGAAACGGTCTGTGGTCCATTCAGCTAATTCAGCCCATTCACCATGTGTGAGGTTGGATACTGATGTTAATCGAGAAGGACTGTATTACAATTGGCCTTTTAATTCATCCCAAAGGGGTTTAGTACAGTTGAGGTCAGAGCTTGGTGCAGGCCTCTTGAGTTTTCCACACCACCAAACTAGTCAAACATGTCTTTATGGATCTGGCTTTGTCCACCTGAACTCAATCATTTGGAGTGGTGTCCACAAATGTTGGCTATTTAGTGTAAGTGACTCTTTATTTTAGTAAAAAAATGAAATAATTTATATAATAGATCTTTGGTCTGTAAACATCTACTGACGTCCTAGTGTCTCAGTCACAGAATTTTTTTTCAAAATTTTACCATGTTTTGTTAATGTTTTAAATTACTTCTATATTTTTCTCACAGTGAACACATCTTTGCTGTTTTGGACCAAGTTCCATGTGGTGTTAAAGACTGTGGAACTTGCACAAAGTTTGATGGGAATGAAGAAAGCCTGCTTGAAAATCATTGTCCCTGTACGGCCAAACAATGGTGGGGGCAACTGAACAACTGAGCGTGTCAAAACGAAGGAGACAGAAATCACAGCTTGTGGACTGTGTGAGTTTGTGTTTTTTTTAGAACATAGCTGATTTAGCCAGCCTTAAAAAAAATAACATTTACAGCGAAAGACTTAAGTATATCTAGCGATTTATTTTACTAAGATTTTCACTGTATCTGTTTCTAATGCATTATTTGAAAGATGAGCAAACTGATTTATTTGGTTGCTTTGTTCTTTTGTAGAAACAATTTGTATAGTATTGAGTATTTTTTTAGTGTGTTTGGGCTCTTTAGTGGCTCCTTTTTGTACGAAAGGATGACAGATTTTTTTTTTTTTTCATTGTTTAATGTTGGAGTCTAATACCTTCCAGCTAATGTTGTGTTCTCCCAAATGAGGACAATCACTGATTGCAGTGTGTTGTGTTGTCTATGTATTGACACACCATATGGGATTTAAGGGATGCTCATTGAGTTGATAAGCACAGTTAAATCAACTTCAATAGATTTGATCATTGGTGAGTCACCTTGATATAAGCAGTGTCTAATTAACGGTGCCTTATGTAACCTTTTTTGCACAGTAATACAGTTGGAAGTCACCATCTCATCATTTATAAATATATTGCCCTGATCTATCCTATAGAATTCCACAATAGTACATGTTCATCTAGATTTAAGCTGAATCAATGTAACTATGCAAAAAAGCCACACCTAAACTTTAGCTTTAAATGTGTTATGTCTGCAAATTAAAACTGATTAATATCATATCCAATATATAACAACTGATCTTGTGTCTCTAAAACCTAGAAAGTGATTTCATGAAATAAAAAGTCAGTCCATTGAGGGTATGTAATGTAAACATGGTGTTAGTGCATTACTTCTTGCTTGTTGAACTTCACTCTCCCAATCAACATTGATTATTTTTAATCCTCATGCTGAAAGCATTAGTAAATAGATAGAAAAGTACATCATAATTGTTTGAAACTTTTTATTTTTTTTTTACATTTCTTCAGTTACTTACTGGTTTCCATTTCTAGGCAAATTATGTCATATAATCCAGGAGTATTCAAGAGGGGAGGAGAGGAGGAGGGTTTTTCTCAGATAAGCACTCTCTCCTGCATACATAACTGAGCTAAGGGCAGGAAGTAAATGCTACATGAATCATTTGCCCTTGGTCAAGATGGCCACGGCTAGGAATGCTAGGGGTGTTTTTCAAAGAGATTTCTCACTAAAATAAAGCATAAAGACATGGATGGCACAAATGCAGTGTAGAACCACTTTATTGTTCCAGTTTTGTATTAAAAAATCAACTGAACAATTTAGAGGGATGGGAGGAGTAGGATAGCATAGAGAATACTTATCCCTATGCTCTTGTAAAATCAATGTGTTAGCTGGAAGGGAGATTAGAACAAGTATTATTTTCACCTTTGTTATTAGGGGTCCCCATTTTTTAAAGTTTATATTTGTATAGGGTTGTGTCAGTTAACATTGAAATCTGTTGTAACCCATACCTATCCAGTCTTTAAAAAGAGGTTTAAAACAGGGAGAGATATGGAAGAGGTACGGCACTAACCCTGTGTGTCCATACTCACATATGTATATATTGTCTACTGAACTAAAGCTTTATTTGTGTTCTGGTATCTGTCCCTGTATGAGTTCCTTTCTTCATAATGCATGATCTATTTACCATGTTAATCATCACTCTAAAAGAAAGGGAATGCAAAATTGACTTGTGTAGCCAACATTAGGGTACCAACAAAAGGTCTTATTTGATGCTTGATGGACCACTCAGATGATTACTTGGCAATACAGAGCAGCCCTAGACCATAAGAACTCTTTATAGCACACTGTGCCTTGCTTTATGTTTATGTGCTTGGGGCAGATACTTCCCTCTTTTTACTGGGAAGAGGAAAGAAAGTACCTCACTTCACATAAATCACTTCATCTCGTTTACCTTGGTATTTGAGTGTGATGACTTGTCTACCTCCTGTTATTCCAAGGAGACTTTAGGGTCCCAGATATAATTCAAGTAACTATTTACTATGCATCCAAAAACGCTAACATGCTTACAAGGGTCTGCTTTAGTCAAAATCAAAATGTACATATACAACGTAATCTGTCAAAAGAATCAACACAGTAGGTTGTGTTTTTCTGAGTCCTCTAACATATTTTTATTGCCAATGTCAAATATTTCATATGCCAGATGGAATCAGGCTCCCCACTCCACAATCACATCTTAGGTGCTGGCTCAGCTTGTCTCCACCAAATCAATAGTACCAGCAACAGGAACGCACCACACCAAGATGCAAACCAATATTCTTCCTTTATTAAAGTGGAACTTTAGTCAGAAAATTAAGTCCTGCTAGATCACTTCAGGCTGGCCCGCTTTACAGGTATAGCTATGTAAAACATTACCAATAAGTGCCCATGCTGTTTAAAATCCAGTAACACACTGCCTCACTCTGCTCTGCACATGCTCCGTTGCTCTCTATTTTTAGATACTGACAAATTTGAGAAAGCCAATCTACTGACACGCTTAAAGGAGAATTAAACCCTCCTATCCTTTACAGCCAAGGAAGCTGCTTCTGTTTTTATCTGTAACTGCCATGGTGCTGCACATGTGGTCAGTTATGACTCCAGCCTTTGATGGTTTGACAGTTTGGTTAGGGACACAAGCAAATGTGACAGCTAGCCATCCCGGCATACCAGGAATCTAACTGTTTTTCAAAACTGTTAAATCGATGGGTTTAGTTCCACTTTATGAGTTACTGCTGTTGGGGCTAGAGCAAAATGGCAGCCTCCAGCAAGAAGAAACAGGAACAATGCTGGAAGCAATTTACAGCATACACTAATTTTGGTATCATAATTATTAATGTGGAATGTATATTTTTTGCTAAAGAACATTATTTTTTATCAAGTTGTTATGGGTAAAGTTCTGCTTTAAAATAGCCAGCAGGAAAAAGTATTTCAACATGTTTTGCTTTCGACACAGTGCTTTCTCAAAGAATCCCAAAGAAAGTGCTGACATGTTTCATGCCAGGAACAGAGCTTTCTCAATGAATCTTTGAGAATGCTCAAAGCCAGCATGAAATGTGTCAGAATAGAACTTGTTTCTATTGTTTTTGTTTTTTTAATAAAAGAAGAATATTATTTTGCATCTCGGCGTGCAGCATTCCTGTTTGTTGTACAATTAATCATTTTATTAAGTTAATTCCCCTGGGCCAAGCTGTCCAGCAAAAGTAACAGGGGTGGTTACAATGATCAGCTTATTAATATGGCTAAACCTTTTTTCAAAAGAATAAAACATTGCTATAACTGCCTTAAACGTGTTGGGAAAGTTGGGCTTCAATTTGTCTTTTTTGCTCCCCTTTGGTATGCTAAATATACCTTTATGCCCCGTACACACGGTCGGAAATTCCCACCACAAAATCTGAATTTTTGAGACGGATTTTGGCCGACACTGGTGTTGCATACACACGGTCGGACAAAGTTGTCGGAAAATCCGATCATTATGAACGTGGTGACGTTCGTTGCATACGACGGAACTATGTAGAGGCTAATAGCTTTGGTCTCGTAATTTGATCTGAGCATGCTTGGCACTTTGTCTGTCGGAATTCTCTACACACGATCGGAAAAAGTCAGATCGGATTTTGTTGTCGGAAAATTTGAGAGCAGAATTCCGACGGAAAAAGCCGGAAATTTTCCGTCGGAATTTCCGACCGTGTGTACGGAGCTAAGACAAACATTTATAGGATAAGTTCACCTAAAAAAAAAAAATGCACATTGTGACAGACCCAACTGAGACAGGGACTTTTGGAGGGGAATAGGGGCTAGCCTTCTACCCACTGATTATGGCCCATGGAGGACACTGGGGATTCTGTCTGCTTCTCTCGGTTTGAGTATGGAATAGAGCTCAGTTCAGCCTCTGACCCCATGGAGACAAAAAATCCGTCTGAAAAAATCCGACGGATTTTGTGGTCGGAATTTCTGACCGTGTGTACGGGGGCTAAGACTACCTTGTCCACAGGATGACAATGTGTGATTTCGCTGCAGAATTAACAGTGTTGTTATACTTTCAAAGAAAGTGGAATTGTACCAGCTATACTGGCAGGATCAACTGATAATAAAACTATATTAGGGGGGAACTCAGAAAAACAAAAATGTCTGTGATAATGCTACTGATAGATTACACCATACACTGTATATATACTTTAAATAACAATAACCTATTGGGTAGCGTCATCTTTTCTTATATTACATACTAAAAGATCCAGCTATTCAGCATTCAAGCCCAACATTGAATTCATAAAGGGTACAGTAGACGTAGTCATAGGACAAATATGAATATGGACTGCTACAGTGTTTCATGAACACATTTTTATCTTGGTCATTTGATATTCACTTGCTGTGTTTTTGGAAATTGACCAGCAGCAGAAGTCATTTGTGGATCAACAGAGTAGAACTAAAATGGGCTAATTTCCTTTTCTATTGGCATCTTTATTACAAAAGTTATTTTTGCTGCTCAGTATTTTACATTTGTATAAAAATAAGCTTATCAGCCATGCAGTATAAGGTTTTAACAACTGGTGATCACTTGTGTTTAGAGAAGTCTTTATATATCTGTTCTGAAAAAATGTAAAATAAATGTATAGAGGGACGTGGAACCCTAATGACAGCTGATCTCAGACTGTTAAATTTAATACTTTTTTGATATTTTATATACTGTAGAAGAAACAAGAGATGTTATGTCTCTTGGAGCTCTTAAACTGCTGGGCAGTGCAAGAACTGAATTCATCAGTACTATGTGATTTTTGTGACTAGGCTAACATCTGTACTAATTATGACTGTCATATATGTTTAGTAATTCGGTGCTCAGTAAAAAAAAAGCTTACTTTTACAGTTTACCAACTATAGACACGTCTCAGGATTTCGATTTTTTTAATACTTTCAGTTTACCTTATAATATGTGAGTGTATGCAAGAAGTACAAACTAATTGAAAGCAAACAGCTGCAACATACCATGTGACATATAACATAGAATAAAAATAAAATAAAAAATGTTCCGCTAAAAAATCACCTAAACAGTGGTGTTATAATGATAAAAAAAATACAAATTAAATAAATAAAGTAACGTCCACAGTGATCCCAATAATCCAGTATCAGTTCGTGATAAAAAAATGCAGTGACCATTTCCAATGAAGAAAAAAGGTGCTGTGTCCACAACCTCCACCAAGTGATAAAACACGAGGCTTACCTGACAGAATTGACCACCCACGACAGATGGGTCAATTAGCGCATATGGTGTGACAATATCCTTGATGGTGATAGACCGTCATGGGCAATACCACTGTAACTTCAATAGCCAATAGCTCCTCAGTATGTGTAGAGATAAACAAAAAAATCTCACATAGCGTAACTCTGTAGTGTATAGTTTATTGGATATAAAGTAATAACACTCACATATCCTCCACATAAAAAAGCGCTCTCCACATATAGAACACACAGGTGTACACCAGTAAGCTTCCCTGTGGCTTCCAATACCGACATAGTGCTGTCACAACAGGCTGCGACCTACACGTTTCATCATATCTGACATCATCTGGGCCCAGATGACATCAGATATGGACGAAACGCGTAGGTCGCAGCCTGTGGTGACATCACTACATCTGTATTGGAAGCAACTGGGAAGCTTACTGGTGTACACCGTGGATTTTATATGTGGAGATCGCTTTTTTATTTAGAGGATATGTGAGTGTTATTACTTTATATCCAATAAACTATACACTACAGAGTTACGCTATGTGAGATTTTTTTGTTTATCTCTATACATACTGCAGAGCTATCTGCTATCAAGGTTACAGTGGTATTGCCCATGATGGTCTATCACCATCAAGGATATTGTCACACCATATGCGCTAATTGACCTATCAGTAGTGGGTGGTCAATTCTGTCCAGTAAGCCTCGTGTTTGATCACTTGGTGGAGGTTGTGGACACAGCACTTTTTTTCTTCATTGGAAACTATCACTGCATTTTTTAATCACGGACTGATACTGGATTATTGGGATCACTGTGGACTTTACTTTATTTGTTTAATTTGTATTTTTATCATTATTCAATTCACATTACTGTTAGCGCAACATTTCTTATTTTGGTTTACCTTATAAACTCTATAAATTTTCAAGCTCAGTAGTAATTAGTTGTGAGAGGATGAGACATGGGGCCAGCATATTTATCTGTGTGCTGCAATATTTTTACTATGTTAGCAAAATTAGTAAATTGGTTGAATGTAGGCGCTTGATGATTTTGTTTAAAGCAACATTTGGGGCACTGCAAACATATAGCATAGCACAAATTTGCAAATAGCCTTTTTTACACTATTGCTTCAGATTTTGCTCATGGGGATGTTTGATTTTATATGAACATTATATTTTAGTTGATGGTGGGTAGAGCTATGGCACCCATTGTGTATTCTTGATTTGTTTGGAATGGCAAAAGGGAAAAGTGCAATGAAATAAGGGTCAGATTAAAGATATTCATGTTCATTATTGGACAGCTGATATAGTAAATAATGTAGTAGAAAGGCTAATCTATAGCAACCAACTATATTTTAGAGAATTAGTTATGTGGCAGCAAAAGACAACTACTGATTTTTAGCTATTAGTTACAGCATTATACACACTGCTCTTAAGCCAGCGATACAAGCATCAAAATTCAGTCAGTTCAGTAAGGAGTGGTCAAATTTCGATGCATTTATGGGCAGGGAGTTTGTACAGAAGTTGATATACCGATGGGTTTATGTACAACGGCCCTGTCGGGTTTTCCCCCGCTTGGTCAGCGCTGCAGGCTATAGCCGGCAGTGCCAATCAATGCATTCTGACGGCAGGGAAGTCTCCCTGTCAGAATACAATAGCTCAGCGTGGAGGATTGAGTGTGTGGATGAGGGAATAAAGTCAGTTTTTTTTGTTCAACCCCGCTGGTTGAATGAAGAAAACAGGTTTACCTGTGGGCTGCTTTAAAGAGAACCTAAACTAGTAGAAGTGATCCCCAGAAGTGAGGGTAAAGGACTGGTTGCCTGTAGGCTATATGTAGCTAATTTTTACCGGATGACCAACTTAGTATGCCCTGTTCTGTGCTGTGTCTCTGTGATGAGGCAACCATCAGTAGAGGAAAGGCTTTGTTTCCTCATGTCAGAGCTGCCTTGCCACTTCTTCCTTCTAGTGGGTAATCACTCCCACTGAGCTATTGTATTCTGATGGTGGGGAGACTTCCCTGCCGACAGAATACACTATTCAGTGCTTCCAGTTAAAGCTGGTGATGCTGGACATGCGGAAATTTTCCAAAAGGCTGGTTGTACAGAAGGTGATCACCTTCTGTACAACCAGCCTGGCCATGCATGGACCTAAATTCAGTCCCAGCTGAACTCACTGAATTTCAATCCATGCATTTCTAGCTTAAGTCAAGTAAGGCACTTATTGAAGTGGTTCATTAAAGGATCTTTATAAATGCTACTGATGAACTACAAACGCATTCGGAAAGAATATTTTACTACATACTTTTGTATTCTTATTTTATTTTTTGCATATTGAATAGTACTGTACAGTGAGCTTATAAAAAATGCAGGCAGTGGCATCACTATGGGGGTGCAGGGGGTGCGGACCGCACCCAGTTGACACCCACCAAAGGTGGGACATCCACCGGCGTAGCTACAGGGGTCGCAATTGCAACTCCGCCCCTGCTCCTGGGGCCCCTGTCACATTTATTCCTGTCACACTGTGTCACTGGCGAAAAGTAAACTCAGAGGACCCAGGCCAGCTGGGAGTTGTCTTTTTCTGCAGACAAGACAGGGTGCTGTGGCAAGGGATGGACTACAATTCCCATGATGCTTTGTGTTGATGTACAAGGGCACTTGGGCCCTCTGAGTTTACTTTTTCCCAGTGGCACAGTGTGACAGGACAGGTTGAATGAAGAGCAACATCCGGAGTTCAGGAAGTGGGCAGAGGTGTGGACAGCACAAAGGGAGACCTCTATAGCATTCAGTGGAGCTGAGAGTCTGCATAAGATGAGCTTCCTGAAGACTGCAGAGGAAATGCATGGTGATTATTCAGCGACTGCCCAACAATGTTTTTTTGCGTGTGTTACACAGTGTTGCAAGTGCCTGTTGTATGTGCACTGCAGCACTGCCTCTGGCTGCCTCACAGAACCCTCAGAGTCCAGGGAGACTCATTCTGGAGATCCGTACAGTTTTATGCTGGGGGAGGGGGCTGGAAGGGAGTGGAGTTTGTACTAAGGTGGGGGGGGGGGGTTGGGTGACACCATATTTTACCACACTAGGTGCCACCAACCCTAGTGATGCCACTTAGCATGAGAGTATTTTTCTGCCTGTCATATAAAAACAAGTGTAATACCATAAATGGCCTAGATTTTGTCCAATTTTCTGCTAAATCAGCTGAAATTCAAACCTTAGGTGGACCTGTTGGCACCAAACAGCTAGAAAAAAGTCTATTTAAAAATAGACAAGCTGGTGGAATTGTGTCGGCTGAACAGTAACTGCATCCTATCAGATGAAGTCACTGTTTGGGTATTCAGACAGCCGCAGGTGCTGAAGCTGTCTTAATACAATAGCAATACAGATTCCTCTATCTGAACTGTTTAGTGTGTTACGGGGACTCTATTGATTTTTCTTGCTCAGCCTGCCAGTTATGAACAATAGGAAAAAGAGGCATTCTGTTGATTGCATCATGAAAACAGTTGTCGGGAGAGGAATGGCAGGTGCTGGGTTTCAAGTTAATGGAAAGCAGAACTCAGGCCGTGAGGATAAAATATTGCTGCATTCACACTGTTCCATGTGCATACAGGGTGCATGACAACACACACATACACACACACAAAGGTTTGAATGACCCATATAGTTTCCCTTTCACATTGCAGTGCAATGTTGTAAACCAGATATAGGAAAGAATGGGATTCCAACCTAAAAATTATTTTATTGCTGCATGAAAATGGTCAAGTATGAATAGGCTCTTAATCATGAGTACAGTACGTTAATGTGTGATTAGCCCTTCCTCTCATTAGGTCAGTATGCCATACATGAGGCAGCAAAATGGTTAATTGCATTGAGGTTACACACAGTATTACATTTCTGAAAGACTAGTATGTGGTTTGGTGGACATGGGAAGTTATAGATTACTTTAGTTGATTGAGAATAAGGAGAAGATGCAAGCCTTCACAAGTATACCATGTTTGTGTGATTTGGCTGAGCTCAAATAATAGGGAAATTGAGGTCAGTTTACTAAGGGGTGTATTGATAATATACTGTACATATACATCTATAGAAAATGCATGCAAATTTGTTCTGTCTGAATGGGCCAAAATCAAATGTTCTCAGGCTATATTCTGTGCAGATTGGATATTATTAATTCAAATAAAAAAAAAAAAAAAATGGATGAGAAAAAATACTGCGTTATGGCCCCTAAATGTCACTGAGTGTCATAGGAAATAAATATGCTTCTCTGAATCATCTAGTGGCCAATATGTAGTATTTTCCCCGGTCATACTTTTTTTTTCAAAGAATAATGATCCACAGAGAGAACATTTGATTTTGCCCCATTTGTTTAGAATGAATTTCCATGCAGTTTCAATGGATGGACAGCTATGCAATTTTATATATACATATATATATATATATATATATATATATATATATAATATATATATATATATATATATATATATATATATATATATATATATATATATATATCTCCAAGTGTTTTTTCACAATGGACCACAGATGACCCCTAGATGTAGCACTCCTGCCAGTTGTGCAAGTAGTTGAATGTGACTCTTCCATTCACTGTATAGAAGAGCTTAGGCCAGAAGAGGGAGAAGCAGCTCAAGGAACCAGTCAGAGAGAAGGAGCAATGATGCGGAGGTCAGCAGGTAGAACCAGTGAGAGCTGTGGGGGACCAATAAGATTGACAGTCCCAAAAGTTCTGGTGGACTAATTCCCATCAACTGAGTAATATTTGGTGGCAGGGGGAGCAGAAGAAGTGTGTATTTCTACTCTTCTTTTGCTTGTATAGCTGTCCTGGAGTATATAAACAGGGTCAAAGTTCAAAGAGGCATTATTAGTTGGATGATAAAACATTAGGACTTAAAGGCAGTAATTAGTGTAATATGTCTTGACATGTAGCACTTGTGTGGTAGATAATCAGTTCAGACACTTGTACTGTTGAATGCAGAACCATGATAATAATTTGAAGAACAATATTTTTGGATATATCCAATTAAATCTGTGTATATGGAATTTCACCAATGAAAAGCACCTGTGCTACTGAAGTTCTAATTAACATACTCATGTATACTTATGAAGATTAAGAGGAGCTCTTTGTAATATCTTTTATTACATATAGTATTATTTAAAGTGGTTCTAAAGTAAATTTTTACTTTACTTTTACCTAAAATAATAAACATGTTATACTCACCTGCTCTGTGTAATGGTATTGCACTGAGCAGCCCTGATTCTCTTCTTCTGGGGTCCCCCTCTGGCGCTCTCTGCTCCTCCTTCCTGGTGTGTGCTCCCATAGCAAGCTGTAGGCTATGGGGGGCACACGTGCAGGCATGCTTCAGAGCTGGGCTGTGTGCATCCATAAACATACACAGCATGGCTGGGCCCCGCCCCCCGCTCTCTGCTTGCAGAATTTGCCTTCTGCTGCTGCCTCTATGTCCTGTGAGAGCATCGAGAGAGAGTGCAGACAGGTACACATCGGGGGATTGTGACAGGACTCAGTTAAATATAAGAGGGCATGAGTGGGCAATACTAGTACTGGGACATTTTTTTTTTTTACCTTAATGCAGGGAACTCATTAAAGTAAAAAATGTTTTGCCTATAGAACCACTTTGAAGTGAAACTGTCATAGGTTATTGAAGATTGCAGTATTGTGGAGCGGCTGAAACAAGGCAATAGCTGCTTAACCACTTCAATACAGGGCACTTTCACTTCCTTCCTGCCCAGGCCAATTATCACCTTTCATCGCTGTCGTACTTTGAATGACAATTGGCAACCATTTGGCAAACAGATAAATCGGTGGGTTTAGTTCCACTTTAAGTATTAAACTGCAAAGCTAATTAAAGCACTGAAGCGTGATCACAGTTCAGCAGATTAAACACTGTTGAATTTAGTTGTATTTTCTAGGCTGTTGGGTAATCAGATATAGAAAATCAGCAGATTTGAGGTCTTTATTTCAAGCCTCCTAATCTTTTCTATAAGGGAGAGTTTGACATCCTGCAGATAATAATTTAGAATTGCTTTACATGGAATGTGTTTAGTAACCTACTATAACATAAATCCAGGCATGGAAATGCAAACATATGCTGCCATATCTATTTACTGAACTGCTGTATGTCCAAGTGCTCTTTTTCTGGTGGCACATTTCCTATAAGGTGTAATATTTTGATGAACTTGAAACCTATGCAGAAAATTGTTGGCTTTATGTGGATACATGGAAGGCTGGACAATGCAAAAAGTGTGACTGATAAAGCACTGCATTCATTTCGGAAGTATTATATACAGATGAAAAGAAATGTCAATGAATTATGCTTGAATTTTTGGATATGTGCGTTTTTATTATAAGAGATTTGTATAATGGTCGAAACTTGTAAGTGAAAATATATTTTTAATAAAAGACTGAAAAACCTAAACTGCCTTTGAGATTTATTGTTTTGGCAGCACGTGTTGTGATAATGCTCATTGCCATGCAGTTTCAAATTTGCAGCGTTTGGAAAGGATTGCATTAAAATTGACCCAAATGGAACCCACAAAGCAAAGGGCAACATGTTGGATTTATTTTACAACATTCCAATGGAGTGAATGTGAGAATGCGCTCTATTTTAAAAGCTTACTTCCTGCATTACAGCAAATTGCAGTTGCCCCCCCTATCATAGCTGCACGCCAAAAGAGACATATTCAGAATTACAGTATTTCACAGCTATTAATGGAGATTTCACATAAACTCATAAGGCAACAAGGGTAACAGTGTAAACAAGCCTTAAAAGTAAAGCTTATTTTTCAAAGATTTTTATTGGAAATTGTAAGTACAGCAGTAATAAAGAGGAAAACATAAGCTCCCACAATATTAAAAATGGACTAAGCCTCCATGCAGGGAGGACATACAGATCATGTATGCACATAGGAGTAATCCCTGTTTGTAACACAAACATTTTGCTTTTATGTAAAGTGGCAACCTAAATGGAATGAATAAAGTACAGCGAAGTAAGTGCTCTACTTTAATAAAGAGGGGCATTTTAAAGTGCATATGTATCCCAGGTATGGACATATAAATATTTATATATTCCCATCAAGCAGTAAATGGGCTATAAAATAAGCCCTTGCTGACCTTGTAGCTGCAGACACTTTGGAGCAAAGCATCCTTAACCATTTGCCTACAGGGCACTTACATCCCCTTCCTGCCCAGGCCATTTTTCAGCTTTCAGTGCTGTCACACTTTGAATGACAATTTTCTTCAAACAAATAGAGCTTTCTCTTGGTGGTATTTAATCACTGCTGTTTTTTATTTTTTATTTTTTTTTTTGACAAAAAAAAAAAAGACCAACATTTTAAAAAAAAATATGTTTCTGTCGGTAAATTTTGTAACTAAGTAATTTTTCTCCTTCACTGATGTGCGCTGATGAGACGGCACTGATGGGCACTGATAGGCTGAACTGGTGGGCATTGATGAGGTGGCACTTATGGGCACTGATGAGGTGGCACTGATAAGCACTGATAGGTGGCACTGATGGGCACTGTTAGGTGGGACTGATGGGCACTAATAAGCAGCACTGGTGGGCATTGATGGGTGGCACTGATGGGTGAACACTGATGGGCATTGATCAAAAGCAGTGATGGGCATTGATGGGCACCACTTATAGGCGGTACTGATAGCCAGCACTGACTGGCATCGCTAATGGGCACTGATTGGGGGCACTGATTGCTGCCACTGGTGGGCAATGGTGGGCACTGATTAGTGACACTGTTGGCTCTATATTGTAATCAGGGCACAGATGACCAGTGCCCTGATTTTATGTGTAGATGTCCCCCTGCATGGAGATGCTGCTGATCGGCTCTCCTCGCCACACACTGTCAGTGTGAGGCGAGGAGCGCCGATTACCGGCATCACCATGTTTACTTGTGACGCGGCTTTTTACATAGATCGGGGTTGCACCGTGTCCTAACAACACAGTGCGGAAGCAATCGCCGCGCTGCGCGTCCCCGCAGGCGGGTGGGGGCGGCCGTTCTGGGACACCGTCATATGACGTTGTCCCATCATTTGGGCAATTGGGCAGGTGGCAACTAGTTAAAGTGAAAGTAAGGTCAAAACTTAACTAATTCTAAACCTACTCTTAGCCACATTCTAAGCCTAATCTTTCAATCCCTGTATAGAAAAAATTGCTATTTATACCTTTTCTACATCCGTTCCAATCCGGTCTCCAGCAGAACCCTCTGTGTGCAGGAGAAAGTCGACAATGGCTTGGAAATGCCTGGGAAGTGCCGTTCTCTACATATAGAGTTACTATGAGGCTGCCTTTCCTACACACTCTTACACACTGAAGCTGCTGCTGACAGCTTAGCCTGGGATCAGACCGGAGCGGCTGCAGAACAGGTAAGTATAGCAAGTTTTAGATTAGGCTTAGAATGTGGCAGAGAATAGGTTTAGAGTTAGTTAGGTTTTGCCTTTACTTCCACTTTAAAATTCACACCGGAGCGATGAATGCCTTAAGTTGTTTTCTTAGCATCTCAGGTAATCTACCAGAAGTGACTTGGGAGTCTTACAATCTTTTATGAGCAGGTGCTCTGGAGCGGGAAAGAGGGGGCAGAGCTACTGAGATAGTTCTTCTTTTGTGAACTTTGAGGATGAATTGTTCTACAGTGCCTGCAGCTACAGTGAGATTCAATGAATAATTTACTATCTAGTGAAAGGGTACATATTCATCTTCTTCATTTTCAGGCTGCCTTCAGTTTTATACCATGGAGTTAGTGACTGGATCACTTTAAGGACAAATGCTGTTTTATTTTGGTGTTGGTGTGAATTCCCTAATCGGGGATCTAAACCAGCGGTTCTCAACCTCAGTCCTCAAGTACCCCCAACAGGCCATGTTTTGGGAATTTCTCTTAGATAAAATAGCTGTCCAAAATACAAAGCCATTGATGGCCTGTTGGGGGTACTTGAGGACTGAGGTTGAGAACCACTGATCTAAACAATTTATATCTATCATACATATTATATAATTCAAGTGGATGGGATTAATCAGTGGTCTTTTGTTTGGTTTGCATGGACTCTGGAGACTGCCTTTATTTCAGTCACTAAAAATCAGCCAAAAGTCTCACTTTTATTTTTTTAAATTATTTTAGAATCCAGGAGTTTACCTCCTGTTTAATGGCATCTCACATCAGGACACTTACCTGCTGAATCCACCAATGGGTGACAAGTCAGACCAAATAAAAAATGATATCAGATTTTGGCAACATAATTTACCATATGTTTTGTGCATGTTGTCCTATTGGATAATAGTTCTGGATTTGCTTTCTAGTAAATATACTGTATATTCCCAAACAGGTGCAGACACATACTTATCACAGCTGGTTTGAACTGCTGGCCTAGTGATGGGCAAATAAGCCCAGGTTTAATTTGCTGAAAATTCTGTTTGAAATTCGATGAACCGAAACTTAAAGAATATGTTACCCCAGCATTTCATATTTCTGATACGTGCCTGTTGTACCATGTACTTGTGTTAAAAAGTACTGTGTTCCCTATGTAATGCTTCATTTGTGTGAAATTCCTGGTGATCCTGCTGGAAGGACTGGTCCTTCTGCTTTCCTAATGCAACCGGACCACACTTGGCATAGAAGCACATCCTTCCCAGCAAGGTCAGTTTTTCTGGCTGTGCTGAGAGAACAGCCTGCCTGTCCTCCAATAGTCAAGACTTATGCTGACACCCCCCTGCACAGCCATTCACTGGGAAGATTAGTGTGCTGCTGTTTCTACACCCCACCTCTCTAAGTCCCTTATGCAGCTGAGAACAGTGCCCATGTGATCACCTATGAAAAAAGAAAAAAAAAAGTATTTATGCTGTTTCTTTTTAAAATATATAAGTATATTCTGAACAGAATGGGTTGTTTTACAAGATAAGGGTTTACATATACTTTAAAAGCAAATCCAACTGAAGTCTATGGGGAATGAATCTTATTCAATTTTGGCTATTTTAGGGCTAATAGGCATACTACTGTAAAAAAATAAAATAAAAAAGGCATGGAAAGCTGAGCACTGCCATGGGGATGTGTACCAATGCAAACATTTTTAAAAAATACCAGAAAGTGGGGTAAGGTTCTTTTCACTGGGCTTTGTGAACATTGAAAATACACAAATCCTTTGAATAACATGCTTGGGTATGTTTTTGCGGAAGTAAAACTATTCTGCCAATGGCCAATTTCTATTACACTGTCAAAGACAGCAGATGACATAGCAGTGTAAAATTGTCCAACAATGGCACATTTTTAATGAGGGAGAATTGCCTGAAAAGTACTAAAGAAAAATAGCACAGGCTAGGGCTTTATTACAAGAATTAAGATACTGCCGAGAGAACAGCAGTGTGATTATACTAGAGACAAAGAGTATAGGCATGAAGTCATTTTGTAAGTACCATGTACAAATATGCAGAGTGATAAGCCTCATACACACGATCGGACCGTGGACCAACTTTCCTGTGGATTTTTGTCCAAAGGGCGTTGGCCCCAAGTTGGTATTGCATACACACGGCAGGACTTTTTCAGCCAACTTTCACCAAATCACTTGGTTTTTCTGCTCTTTACCGCCACCTTTGGTCAACTTCTGTATTGTTGTCTGATCTTTTGCATTGGTTCTGCATTGGTTTGTACAAAAGTCCGTTGGTTTTGTGTACACACGGTCGGACTTTGGTCCATCGGACTTTTGTTGGCAGTAAGTTGGTCCGTTCGCACAGCCAACAAAAGTCAGATGAAACCTGGAAAAAGTTGGTCCGATGGAGCGTACACACGGTCGGATGTTGGTCCAAAACAGCTAATTTGCATGTTGGTTGTCAAAAAGTCTGATCGTGTGTATGGGCCTATACACTAACGTTTTGGGGTCATGGCACACCCCTTTCTCAAGGTGACAGACACCAAAGAGTGAAATAAACCACATGCAGTACATATATACACTTTTTTACTAGGGAAAGTTTACCTCACCTGTGCAAACACAAGCTCAAGAGTGATATCATTTAAAACTTGACAAGCCAAACTGTAGATAAACCTGGTGTAGCCAAATAAGGTCCAACATCAAAAACATACCATTACAAGCCCTATGTGCTGAATACATTAACAGTGTGCATTCCGGAAACCCGAAATGGAATTCTCCCTGCGCTCCAAACACTGGAAGTCATCACTAACCACCACCCAGTCATGTGATCCAGTCTGCAAATAGGAGTGTGCCACTGTCACCAGGACTTGTATGCTGAATGTCAATCGATACTATGCAGATGATATCTTAATGGTGATTCTAGCTTAGGGAATAAACTATTCAGTCTCAGGTAGTATAAGAAATGGGGCTACTCAATGAAGTTGGAGGAGAAGCAGGTTAACCCTAAACTACGTAGAGTTTTTTTTACTGTCAGGGTGATAAGAATGTGAAACTCACTTCCACAGGTGTTGATGGTTTCCAAAAAACTCTTGCATGGGCATCTTAGCAAACACAGTATATTTGTTTTTTGTCATGAACACTCACACCCACACAGGTTGAACTGGATGGACTGGTGTCTTTATTCAACCTTACCAACTATGTAGCTATGGGCATTCCAGAAAACTGGCTATAACCACCATCTTGCATTCCAAGTACCAGAAGTCATTACTCTGCTCCACCTAGTCACCTGACCTGGCACCTTAATGCACCAGTCCTCACTCAAACTGATCTGGACCATCAAGGGAACATGACAGGTTGATATTGGCATGTTAGCGGAGAGGAATGCGCTCAAGTGTTATGCCACACTGTGACCAAACAACATAAACCTAAAAAAACAAATGTGAACTGTGAGAGTGCAAGGCCCTGCCACAGTGAAAGAATAGGCAAAATAGACACAGGGTTTGCATGAATGCAGAGTGCAGGGCCCTGGAATTTGAGCCCTAGTTTTTCCGTTTTCTCTCGGTTTTGTAATTCCCAGAGTTTGGCGACTTTGAGTAGCTTTGGCAGGGAAGAAGCGAGGCAGGTCCGCACTGTTGAGTGGACAGGCTTGCTCCACTCAAAAGTCAGGAAGTCTCAGGCTAGGGGACAGGAGGACATCATTCAAGTGCCGGGAAATTCCCCTACTGAGAAGCCAGGGCGATGGGGCCCATGCAACAGTTACTGTAGCTGCTAGCTGCTAGTGTTGTACATGAGCACAGGTGTGCTGTTAGTCGGTCTGGAGGACCAAGTCAAAAGCCATGAGCAGTAGTGCTGTAAAAAAGAGCCAGATGGCTTGGTATTATTAGTCTTTTCCTATTTTGATGGTGAAAACACCTGGATGAAGCACACATCTGTCTCCTGAAGGGAGCCCCGAGCTATGCCTACATTTTTTATTATAAGGGCTGTGCACACTTGCATTCACAACCTGACGTTCTCCTGCAAGACCTGGAAACTGGGTTGGAGATTTCTTGCCTCCCAAAATACTTGGAAATCTGCAAAATCCAGGAGCTAATCCAAGAATACCAAAATCTATAGAAAATAAAAAAAAACTATTTTCTCTGCTCACGATTGATATTCTGTTTCCCTGCACTCTGCATAAAGTATGTGTAAACACTGTGTCCTTTTTCTACAACCATTTTCACAGTGGCAGTGACATAAACTCCCTCCCTATTGTTTCACTCCAGATGACAGAACACATAAGCCCAACACTTTAGTTGGAACACCCCTGGGCCAGCTGTCAGCCATGTAGGCACAAGCTTTTTTCCAGACGCTCCCTTTCCTAAATCTGAATGGGGTCTCATTGACCTTTGTACCAAGCCTTCTTCCTCTTATCATGGGGTTCCTGGGCTTATCCTCACTTTCTAGGGTACTCTGGCTTCCCTGTCACTTGTACCAGCTTTACCCAACATTTGTGTTTTTCCAGTTTCATCAACTTTTTTGCGGATACCCACAGCAACCAAATCATCATGTACTGTATTATAACATTCCATAACATATCACACTCTTCCCTGTTACACTTACCAATATCGTCTGTATTCTTTTCGACAGTGTCTCTGGATACCTTAATCCGTACCTCTTTGTGGGTAGCAGGCAGAATCTCTGCCGCTGCCGTGTCCATTCTGGGCCCTTCCTTCTCATGAGGTCTGGCGATAAATGCAGTATGCATGCCCTTTACCAATCACTGCTCAGCCACAACTCAGACCACCCCAGCAGAAATGCCTCTTGTCACACCATCAGGAGGAGAGGCCTCTGATATGTCTGTAACTTACAATTTTTGTGACAATTCACCTGAATGCTTTCCATACACAATAGTATCAGGAAGCAGGGAACTCTGGGGTTGATTTACTAAAACTGGAGGGTGCAAAATCTGGTGCAGTTGATGCAACTGATGGTAGCCAATCAGCTTCTACCAATCAGCTTCTAACTTCAGCTTTCTCAATTAGGCCCCTTTCACACTGGGGCGGTTTGCAGGCGCTATTGCGCTAAAAATAGTGCCTGCAAACCGACCCGAAACAGCTGTTGCTGTGTCTTCAGTGTGAAGGCCCGAGGGCTTTCACACTGAAGCGGTGCGCTTGCAGGACGCTGGAAAATGTCCTGCAAGCCGCATCTTTGGCTCGCTATAGGAGCGGTATATTTACCGTTCCTATAGCGCCCGTTCCCATTGGAAACAATGGGGCAGCGCTCCGAACCCGCCCGCAAAACGCCGCTGCAGCGGCAGTTTGCGGGCGGTATTGACCCTTTTTCGGCCGCTCGCGGGGGGTAAAACCACCCCGCTAGCGGCCGAAATGCGCTGCTAAAACGCCGGTAAAGCGGCGCTAAATATAGCGCCGCTTTACCGCCAGCGCCCCCACCGCTCCAGTGTGAAAGTAGCCTTAAGTTTTGACAAAAAGCTGATTGGTTCCTATGTAGAACTGCACCAGATTTTGCACTCTCCAGATTTAGTAAACCCCTGTAAGACCACTTTCCAAACTGTCAATAAACACTCTATCCAACGGTTCCAATTTTGACCAGTCTAAACCAGCTTGGTCTGTATTAGCTTGTTCCTCCTAGTCTTACTCTGCAGTACTAGCTTAACCGACTGAGGAGGAGACAGCCTGGTATACAATAGATGTGCCTTCAAGAGTGCAAGCACTTCCAACAATACATTGGTCACCTCACGACATCCTAAGTCTATACTGAAGATCTTCTTATGGTCAATTCCCTTATTAGGGATGTGAAGAGGCTCATTCGCTGAGGCTCGTGGGCTAAGAAAAAAGGGACCTCCTTCCTCCTGGAGGTAGCTGACACCATAACCTGGTGCTCTTTAGGAGCACTGCCAGGTGTGCCTCACTTTCATCCTCTGTGGTTTAGCATCTGTGAGCTATTCCAAGTCATTATCAGTGATATCATATTTTGGACACTCTACATTATTTAATTGTTGGACTGTGGACAAAACACCTGCCATCCACATGCCCTTATTCGGTCCTTCTTTCTGGAGGAGATTAATCTCTGCAGGGCCCAATGCACCCTCAGCTACTGACTGTTTTGCAGTACTTCCATTTTACACTGACCCTGACCTTTGACCCCAACCTTTGACTCTGACCATGACCTTCGACCCTAACCTTAAGCCTAGCCCCGGCCTAGATCAAACCCTGATCTATCTATTTTTTCTTCTTTTTTTTTTTTTTTTTTTACACACACTTCTTTGTTTACATTTTTCTCCTCTAGTATTGAGAAAAAGATACAATGTATCTTTTTCTCTATTCAAGAGGAGAAAAGAAAATACACAGGAGCAGGCTGTACAGGCTGATTGATCACTGTGATAGCCAATCAGAGGCTGTCACAGTGATCAGGTAATTGGGAACCGAGCCTCCCAGCACAAACACAGGTACGCATATATGTGGCCCCATGAATAAAGACCCACTTCCGTGAGGCTGCATATATGTGTACAGTTAGTGGGAAGGGGTTAAAATGCAGCTTCCTAACTGACCCTAATTTCTCCCTATGCAGTTTGTTATTGTTCCTCATGGGTTCCCTAAAACAGCTTCCAATAGGCTGACACTATGGATGCTCTGTTTATAGTGGGGGTGATAGCTTATCCAAAATCCCCCTTGTAGGTCTTTCTAAGCTACCTGGTCATAGTTGAAACACCATGCAGTCCATTATGGTTGAAAACATTGTTTGTCCGGGCAAACCTGCTCAGAACTTTGGTTGGACAGCTAATCTTGAATTTTCAGGAGTCAACTCAAACCCAGTAAAATGACAAACTTGAACCTCATCCCTATTCTCTAATTAGCTTGAAGTCCAGCCAAATTCCAAAAAAAAGGTATGTTCTATTTGTGGTAACATCAAAATGTACAATAGTTTCATTTTTTCCACCACTTTAAAACTTTATATGGATGTGACAGTGAAGATGTGATATTTGCTCTTCGTAGCCATCTACTTTTGTTTACATAGGAGTGGCATCACACTGCTGTTTAAGCACACTTATTTATTTTTGGACTGTGATACCTTAATTTGGCATGGCCATGTGAAACTAAAAACTGCTGTATGGAAGATTTATGGATCCATGCACAGATGCAAGTTTCATTCTAAAGTGGTAAACTATTCCAACACTTAGGACAGAAGTTGATGAGAACATGGGAAAATTCTCTCTAAAAGTAGATTATCAGAACCTTGATTGAGTGTTTTTTTTACAATAACTAATGTACAGTATTATCCTTGAAATATTGCTTTAATCTCTGTAAGGGCTTTAGGAATTATTTACGAAAAATGACACGCCTTCACTCATTTCGTTTAGGAAGAATTTCTATTTTTGTTTTTTTTACCAAATTGAGTGTTTGTAAATCTCATCTGCCATGTTTTAACTGGCAAACGGTTTGGCATAGAGGAGAATGCTTTGATTTCCTTTTCCTCTATGGATAAGGAAATTAGTTTCAATTTTTGATTTTACAATTGGAGGTATAACCACATGTTAAAATCAGAATTTTTTGCTGGAAATTACCTTAAACCAGCAAACAAAATATATATTTTCTGAAAGCAGATACCCTGGAGAATAAAATGGTGGCAGCTGCAATTATTAATGTCCTATTATAATTGGGCAACTGTTTTCAAGAAAATATATATGTAGATGATTATCTGTGTTGGCATTTGCTGTTTTTCTATGCCATTATGTTCAGCAGCTGCTTACTCCTGTCAGTGGGGTAATGGCCGTGGAGAGATAGGGAGCATGTGTGTAATCTCCAAAGAACAAAATGACCAAACAATGGAAAGTATGGGCTCCAGTCTGTGAATTTATTTGAATTGTAGATAGCAGTGAATACAAAATACAAGTACCGTATATACTCGTGTATAAGCCGACTTTTTCAGCACATTTTTTATGCTAAAAAAGCCCCCCTCGGCTTATACTTGAGTGAGGGCAGGGATGGACTGGCCTACCGGGATACCAGGCATTAGGCTGCTTGCAAATCAGGAAGAACTCCGGACAGCCGCACACCGGGAAAAGATAAAATTCAATAAATTAATTTAAAAAACAGGAATCACATCAACCCAAAACACGACAAAGCAGGATGGGGGGGGCACACAGCTGACACGTTTTCCACTATGCCTAGTGCTTACTCATAGCTAGCCCTTTTCTATTAGGCTGCTTGCCCTGGGGCCGCTTTGAACTGTCGCTGCAGAGCTCCCCTCTCTCCCTCCCTTACACAGCGGGAGATCACTGTGTCTCGGAGCTGACTCTGAAATTTTCGGCCATGCTGTGACAAAAGTCCCGCCCTCCTCCTATTACACGAGCTGGTCTAGGAGGAGAGCGGGACTTTTGTCACAGCCCGGCCGAACATTTTAGACTGAGCTCCGAGATACAGCAGGATATGCCTGCTGTGCAATCCAGGTACTGACTGCTGAAACTGCATGAATGGGCACAGTCACTACTAGGGAGGCTGCAATGACGGGCACATTGAGGCTGCAATTATGGGCACAATGAGGCGGCAATGATGGGCGTGAGACTAGAATGTTGGGCATGGTGATAGGCACAGTGAGGCTAAAATGATGGGCACAGTAAGGCTGCAATGATGGGCACAGTGATGCCAGCAGCCTCTGTGTTGTCCGTGTCGCAGCGCTTCCTGAAAATGTACCAGTAGCTGCTGCATTTCCCATCCTAGGCTTATACACGAGTCAATCATTTTTCCCATTTTTTTGTGGTAAAATTAGGTGCCTCCGATTATATTCGGGTCAGCTTATACTCGAGTATATACAGTATGCTGTCAAAAAGTGAGAGGGACCCATAACCAGAGAATGAAAGGCATTGAGTGTGAAATAACAAGTATTTCCAAGGGATACTTATGTATGGTCCCATACATCTCATTTAAAGTCCCAAACCCCTCTTTTGCTCCTTTAATGACCCCCTAATACTTCCCCTGCCTTTCGAATATAAGGCTAAAATTGCTTTAATTATGGGGCCTGTGAACCCGAATTTCTGTAAAACCATCTCTAGGTATCCCCAATGGACCCTGTCAAAGGCCTTCTCTGCGTCTAAAGCCAACAACAGAGAAGGCCCTTGCCGTATTTTGGCTAAGTGAATCACATTAATTAGTCTCCTAGTGGCGTCTGATGTCTGGCGCCCCTTGGTGAAGCCCGTCTGGTCTGCATTGATAATGCTGGGTAGAATGTCTATCAGACGGTTTGCTATCAATTTGGCGTATATTTTTAAGTCGTTATTCAGTAACGAAATGGGTCTGAAGTTGGCTGGAGTGTTTGGATCCTTCCCTGGCTTGGGTAGAGTTACAATAATTGCTTCAAGCAATTCTGGGGGGAAGGACGAGGAGGCCGCCGCTGTATTAAAAATTTTGCTCAAATAGGGCACGAGAATATGTTTATAAGTGTGGTAATATTCTCCTATGAATCCGTCTGGTCCTGGGGATTTGTTAGCAGGGAGTGAGTCTATCGTCCTTCTAATTTCGTCATCATTGAAAGGTAAGTTTAGAGAGTCTGTTTGCTGTTGTGAGAGTGTTGGAAGAGATATTTTATGTAAAAAGTCGTTTATCAGTTCTGTGTTGGGTTGTGGGGTGTCTGCGTCGTCTTTTAGATTGTATAATGTGCTATAGTAGTGACTGAAGGCGTTTGCTATGTCTTGTGGGTGTTGCATATGGTGTTTTGTGATGGGGTGGATGATGTATGGGATTTTTGTTTTGAGTCTATGTCCTTTGATTTGATGTGAAAGTAATTTGCCTGCTCTGTTTCCCTGAGCGTAGTAGGACATTCTGAGTCTCTTTGTGTTTTTTTCAAATTCCTCAAGTAGGAGGTTTCGGAGTTCTTGTCTTAGTTGTGTCAATTTGGTGGAAAGTGCTTGGGATGATTGGTTTTTGTTCTGGGATTCTGTTTTGAATATCTCGGTTGTGAGATCATTTAATTTCTGCTGCCTCAGCCTCCTCGCCCTTGCCCCCAATTTGATAAAGATTCCCCGTATGAATGCCTTGTGGGCATTCCAGAGAGTAAAATGGTTAGGCATTGAAGGTTCATTCAGAGAAAAAAATTCCCTCAAATGTTCCTCAATGCAGATCCTGTTATGTGGGTTTTGCATAAGGAAAGAATTCGCCCTCCAAAGGGGTCTAGCGTCAATATTGGATGCGTCTTTCAGGGAGAGGGTGATAGACGCATGATCAGACCAAGTGATTGTGTTTATTGTTGAAGACACAGTTCTGGATAATGCACGTTGGTCTACTAAAAATAGATCAATCCTGGTGTATGTGCGATGCGGCGAAGAAAAGAAAGAATAGTCTCTTTCGCCTGGGTGGAGACATCTCCATGCATCGTGTAATTCTTCTTGATGTAATGAGTCACAAAGAGATATAGGTGAACGAACAGCTGTAGTAGTAGTGTCGAATTTGTGATTTGGGACTATGTTGAAGTCGCCACATAGTACTAATAGACCTTTCTTGAGCTTGTTGACTTTTTTCATGAGCTTGTGAAAGAAGTGAATTTGATGTTTGTTAGGTGCATATACGTTCACTACAGTGTAGGTTATTTGGTTGATGTCACAGACGAGGATGAGAAATCGTCCGTTGGTGTCTTTGTACTCTTCGTGAAGTGTAAAGGCTACAGTATCTCGTATTGCGATTAGAACTCCTTTAGTTTTGGATACCGCGTTGGCAAAAAAAATGTGCGGAAAGTTCTTGTGTTTGCAAGATGGGGCCATGGTTGCACAGAAATGTGATTCCTGTGCACACACTATGTCACTCTTCTGCTGTAATGCTTCTTTCCATAACGACTTTCTTTTTACTGGGTGATTGAGACCCTTGACATTCATGGACATAAAGTTTATAGCCATATTAGAAGTGTAGGGTGTGCTGTGTCCATTGTTCGGGTTCTCGATGAGAGGACCCGGACAATCCAGTATGGAGCTTTGGTGTCAGGTGTAGGTTTTTTGTTTTGGTTACTCACTGCTTTTGTAGACCAGTTCATAGCGTCCATGTTATTGCAGGGTGTTCGGTCTTGAAGAGAGGTGTGTAATCCGGCGTTAGGGGTCCTTCTGGCGAAGAAGACTTGAGTTCCATTCTTGTGGTTCCAGTTGAGCAGAGAGAGGGGGAGGGGGAGAGAAGAAAAAAAAAAGGAACAAAAGAAAACAGAAACATATAACCTGTGTGAGGTAAAAAAAAAAACGTGGGTGATCGGTGGTTCACTGGAGCCTTACAGAGGCTCATCTTCAATTATTCCCGTAGGAAGTGTCTGAGTGCAGCACTATGCTGCTAAATTAAGTATGCGGGGAAAGTTCTGGCCCAATGGGCTACCTGGAGACCCTCGGGTGGACATGTAACGTTTTCTGATTATTGCATGGATCTACACATGTGACCTGGCGTTTCTTTGTGAGATTGTCTTCCAATCCTGGATAGAGTTGGGTCGGTTGGGGTGGGGGTTGGTGTTTGCATCTGAGTCAGGGAGAATCTTCCATTCCTTCAATAGAGCTAGGCCTTTTTCAAGTGAGTCAACAACAAACGATTTGTCTTGGTTGGTTATGGTAATTTTTGTTGGGAATCCCCATCTGTATGGGATATGATGGTTTCTGAGCACTTTGGTGATTGTGTTTAGGTTTCTCCTCTTTTGTAGAGTATGCTGGGAAAGGTCCGCATAGAATTGCAGATTTTGGTATTGCGATGGGATCTGTTCTTGTTTGCGCATCACTTGCATCAATTGTTCTTTCACATGAAAGAAGTGTAGGCGTAAGATCACATCTCTTGGGATCTTTTCAGGTAGGTGTGACGGCTTGGGCAGTCTGTGAATTCTGTCTATGGTGATCTCCATTTCAGAAATTTCTGGTAGGAGGGAGGTGAATAGGCTGGATGCATATGCTCTCAGGTCAGACGGCTGTACAGATTCGGGGATCCCCCTAATTTTGAGGTTGTTCCTCCTGGACCTGTCTTCAATGTCTGCTAATTTGTTTTTAATCCAGTTTGATTCATCCTCTTGCTCCTCATTGGCATCCACCAATTCGTTAATGGTGGATGCATATTCCCCCATCTTCCTCTCTATGTGGTCCACTCTGCCTTCTACTGCTTTAACTTCCCCACTGATCTGGTGCATACATTTAATCATATCTGTTTGTAGTGTGCTTCTTAATGAGACCAGCATATCCTTTAGGACCGTGTCAAGCACCGGCTGGTTCATGGTGGGGAATGAGGTGATGGATTCTGGTAATTCTCTTGTGTCCTCCCCCATATCTGAGACTGGGCTCATGGCCGGATTGAATCCTTTGCCATCCAGTTTGAGTTTGGATTTGGCCGGGCTGCCTGACGGTGAGTGGGTAGCTGGGGAGCTTGTGCCGCTTTCTGAGTGGTTATTTAGGGGCGAGATGTTGTATTCAGGTATGTTTAGGTGTTGATCGTGGGCCGGGGTCGAGGACGCGCCGGCGCCATCTTGCTTACCTCCAGACCGCGGCCTAGTAAAATCATCCATCAGCCTCTGAGGTTTGGAAAAGTTTTTTCGCTTGTGGGGCATGGTCCCCTCGATCTCCTGAGTCGGAACGCCAGTTGTTGGGGTGAAAACGAGGTGTTTAAAAGCCGTTTTTAAGCCGCTAAGTCCACCGGGTCACCGGAGCTCCGGAGCTATGCTGCCATTCAGCTCCGTTGCAGGCCACGCCCCCACTTCCCCTGCCTTTCAATGCAGCAAATTATGTACAGCTTGTGCTTGATTAGTTTCATGTTCATCTAAAAAAGGTGAGGACCAAGTCATCCTGAATTATTTGTTTGCTGCCTCACTGAATTGTGCAGCTTGTCTAAAGCCCCATACACACGGTCGGATTTTCCCATGGATTCTGTCCTATCGGACAATGTTGTCGTAAAATCCGACCGTGTGTAGGCACCATCGGACAGTGTACGTCGGATTGTCCGACGGACAAAGTCCTATCTCCTGCTGGATAGATTTTTCAGACAACAAAGTCCTTATAATCACACTGTAGGTGATTTCATTCATCACATCACAGAACATGAATTAGTCCATTTCATCTATTATAATCCAAGTTATGACATTGATACTAATCTCCCTTACCTGCAATGAACTGGAGGATATTCATCACAATGATAAAGGACAGGGATGTAACTAACCGGAAGTTCCCACCAGAAAAAGGTAACTAAGTTCCCCCTTTCCACTTTCTGAACAACAAGTGTCCTGGGCAATGTGTCTTCTCTAAAGACAGAAATGTACTGTAAGTCCAGGGTGTCATTACTAAGACAGGCCATACATGATTCATTTTCTTTTACTCAAGCGGTGGGTTGAACAAAAGAAAATAAATTGATTCCCCCATCCACACTTTGTGTGGATGGGGGAATCCTTTCTGCAGAGCTATTGTATTCTGACAGTGGCGAAGCTTCCATTAGAATACACTGATCAGCACCACTGGCTATAGCTGGCGGCACTGATCCGAAATCTTGCCGGTCCCTACTGAACAAGCAGAATTTCGATCCATCTATGGCTGGCTTGAGACTCCATTTTAATTTGGGGGTTGTTTTTCTTTTTAACATACAACAAAAGGGCTGGCTGACATCATTGTTTGAATATGACGATTTCCCTCTTGTTGGCTGACATCATTGTTTGAATATGACGATTTCCCTCTTAGTTCGCACCCACTTTTTCTTCAAGCCAAACCCGAACACTTTAGCGATGCACAGCAAATGTTTTTTATTTTTAATATACACTACAGCAGTGGTGGCTGGTGGTATATATTTTTTTGGGGGGGGGGGGGGGGTCAGTCCCCCAGTCGGTCGGTCACCAGCCCCACATTTACCCCATCTAGGTCGCGGGCAGCGCTTCCCCTGGACGGCGGCTTCCCCTGCGTCTCCTCCTACTAGGTGCCCAATAGGATTGCTTCTCCTCTCTGCCAATTGGGTGACAGGTCTCAGGACCCGATTCCTGATTGGCCGGGAGGAGAATCAGGAAGACAATAGTGAATATTAATTCACTATTGTCACACAACTGGGTGGGCCAATTCGAGCCTCTAATCATGTCCTCTTTAAAAAAAAAAAACGCATGGATTAGGGGGCAGCGCTCCTGCGCCCCATATGGACGGGCCACCACTGCACTATAGGATTGCAACAAACCTGGCACAACTTTGGGCACTCCAAAGAGAATAGTAATGCTGCACACATAGTGCCCCCTCATCCTCCTGTCAGGCCCTGTTCTGAGCCACATACCTTTCTGAATAATGTGTCTGGATTTCAGGTGGACTGCAATCCGGGCACATGATTCAAAACCCGGACTGTGTGGGTGAGTCCCGGGCAGGGGGCAACCTTAGGTGGATGCTGACTTTATAGTAACCAGGGAGCCCTGTGTAGGAAGCTCTCTTTTCCACTCTTAGCACTGACGTCAGTGTTGTTCATAATTTTTTTAATCTGTCACAGTCATAAGGTCATAAGACTCATAAAGTAGAAGTAAAAGGAAGTTAGCTAAATCTGATGCACATTTCAGAAAGCATTACAAAACTGTTGCAAGGCTTTCCTGAATTAGGCACAGCCCTTTTTAAAGGGACCATACTGCCTGAAAAAGGAGTCATAACTCCTTTAACTACTTTACTCAATTCCCCCAATGGTCTTTAGGTTTTGTACGAACATTGTCATAGACAACATTGGGAAAAAAAATTCCAGAGACACTTATTTTTTACTGTGCACAGCACCGGCTACTATAGGCAGAGAATAAACTTTAATAAGGGGCAGAGCATTCATTAGAGCTAATGTGCCCATCCAGCCTTCTATTCACTCCCACCTTCCATACCAGGAATGCAGTTCTGTGCGATTTCAGCTCATTCATTTTGAATGGGCTGAAATTACACCTCATTGCTCCAAACGTAATGCATGTACTATCTTTGTTAACACTGCAACCACATTGCATGGTACTTCTATACCATGTAATCTGGTGTAGGAAAATGCACTGAGTGTGCGACCTGAGTTTGGGGTGTCATTAACTTAATATTAAATATCTTCTCAACCCTTGAGATTATGTTATACATGCAATGCTGTTCACCTTGTATGTTTTAATTTAATTATTTTTGTTGTGTTTCTTTCGGATAGGCCTACTGTTGTCTGTTAAGATATAACGGTCCTGAGGAAGCAGATTGTGAAATGCGTCAACCTCTTGACAGAACAGTACAAGCCAACATAGCTTGGCCAACGGCTTATATTTACACAATAGCTTTTTGATCTTAATGGTTTTATCTATGTTATTTTAACACATTTTGTAATAAATCATTTTTGATATAATTTTGGTTTCTGCGTTTCTTTCTGATATCGTTAAGGTCCGTAAAATTGCTCCTTTTTTTCTAAAATCTATGTTTGGATGAGGTATCAATATATAGCCTTATACAAACCCACTACAGATCTCATCTGCAGTGCATTTTGAATTCTGTACAAGAAATGTGGTTTCCCACACCGCATCCTAGTGTGAATCAGCATTTAGGTAGCTTGTTGAAATTGTTAAAGAAAGCTCCAGATTTGGGTGGTGAAACATATTTTAATAGGGGCTTTGTAACTTTAATCAAGCTCTTGGGTCAGGCGAGGTCTATTTAAGAGTGGTTCCTGAGCTTGGCGTGCATTTAGTGTGGATAGCGTACAAGTCACCTGTCTATCAGGGACAGTTATAGCAGCATGGAATGGTTCCAGAGGAGTAGAGAAAGCATAGGGATCATCCTCTTCTCCTGGAAACCTCCCTGCTTGGGCTCAGGTCAGCCAAGCCGCATTCCGCTCCTCAAGACAGATGCTGTCAGTTGGGTTGAGATCTGCTCTGCTACAATCTGCTGTGCATTTCCCCCGTTGGGCTGTCTTCCGCCAGGCTTGTTGTGGATTGTTGTATTCTGACTACAATACAAGTACTGATTTGCAACTGAACTGTGTGTGAGTTACTGAAACAAACACAACCCCCCCCCCCCCCCCCGCCCCACAAATGTAATGTGATAAATCTTCACTTTGTAAAGAATACCCAATCAGGTGCGAGGTAAATAAAAAATATATTTTTTCTGGCACAAGATTGGATGATGGAAGTCACCACATTCACTAAGCTCTGGGTAAAATGAGTGCAACTGCACTTGCAAAGTGCACAATCTGTTTGTTTCTAGTAAATACATCCCTATGTCTCTTCTGCATTAAAGTTTCTTGCCCATCTGCACACACTGTACACTGAGCTGAATACACGCAGCTCATTGTACAATTTCAGCCCTGAGTGAAGTCATCTTGGCTCGATCAAAATGCCAGGAACTTAGAAGAAGACCAGCCGAAGAGGTCAGCACCCGGTGGGGAAACTCCAGAATACCACATTGCTGGAGTGGAGGTGAGTATAATAATAACACTTTAAAGTAGAACTATAGGCAAAACTTTTTTGTTCATTTTGGATAGAGCAAGGGAGGGTTATAACCTCTGTCAGATTTTTTTTCCCCATCTGTGTCCCATTGTGGAGATTTCCCTTCACTTCCTGTCCCAATGCCAAACAGGAAGTGAGAGGAAATCCCTGCATATCAAGGGAATTCAATGGGGACCCCCAGGTTTCCAGAACTAGTGTCCCCATTGGCAGATTTTCCCTCTATTTTCTTTTCTGGGGACAACCCAAAATTTGGTTAATTTCTCTTATGCCACGTACACACGATCGGAATTCTCGTCGGAAAAAACTCTGACGGTTTTTCCGACGGAATTCGGACGGAATTCCGCTCAAGCTGTGTTGCCTACACACGATCACACCAAATTCCGACGGTCAATAACACAGCGGCATAAAACACGTTCGACAGCACTATAAAAGGGAAGTTTAATGCTTCCGAGCATGCGTCGAATTGTTTCCGAGCATGCGTCGGATTTTTGCATGTCGGAATTGCACACACACGATCGGAAAATCCGATAGAAAGGTTTTCCGTTGGAAAAATTGAGAACAGGTTCTCAATTCAAAGTCCGTCGGAAACTCCGACAGAAAAAGACCGTTGGGCATACACACGGCCGGATAATCCGATGAAAAGCTCCCATCGGACTGTTTCCATCGGAAATTCCGACCGTGTGTACGCCGCATTACTTTCACTTTCAATGATAATGGTAAATAGGACAAATAGAGAGGGTGAATCTCCTTAACGGGGGCACAGACCGCAATAAAAATTGGCAGGTGTTTTAATCCCTCTCCACTCTATCCAAAGCTAAAAAAAAAAAAAGTTTTGCCTTTAGTTATACCTTTATATATATTCTATCTTTTTTTCCGTTTATATAGCAAAAAAACCCAGTGGTGATCAAATACCACCAAAACAAAGAAAACAATTATTTTAATTTAATTTGCATACATTGTTGCATGACATGTCAGAATAAGAAAAAATGGTCTGGTCATGAAGGGGGTAAAACGTTCCGGAGGTCAAGCACTTAGGATGTGGCTAACTATGTCAACCTGAATTTGAAGTATGCTTTAATGCGGAACTAAACTCCCCTCCAGCAATGTGACCTCCCTCGCACACACTTTCAACTTTTCCAAGTATTTTTCCAGGTTTAGCATCTTTGGCCAACCTCAATTGGCCAGTCGGAGATGACGTAACTCCTGTACATATGCAGAGGAGTTAATTCATCCCTGCACCAAGGCAAAGCATGCCGAGAATGTACACTCATCTGTACATACTTGCGCATTAAGGAGAAACTTTGCTGGCAAGATGCTTTTATTGCGGAAGAGACAAGCAGAATCTCTTGAAATAAAAGCTTTCCTGCCAGCAGCATTTTATTCTATAGCTACTGTATAGTTTTACTTTAAGGCCTCAAGTACACTGCTGCTCCTAAACTCCCGTTTTTGGAGCTTTTGGCGTTTTTTGCCAAAGCCCCATGAACTCAACTCAATAAAAGCCAAAGTGTCCTTGCCAAACGCAACATAAACACTCCTCTCCTGAATGCAGAAGAATCTCATTCAGGAGAGGATTGTTTTGGCCGAAAAACGCCAAACGCAACATAAACGTGGGTAAGCAGGACTAACACTAGGCACGTTTAGCACTTGGACAGTTTTTCATTTCAGTGGCCATTCTGGCCAACGAAATAAAAAGCCCAAGCGCTTGAGGCGAGTACACACATTTACCAGCGTCAAATGTTTTTTGCTGCCAGGAGAAAAACGTTGTTCTCAGCGTCCAGCGGTGAGGCCCCGACTCTTAAACAAAGCTGCCTGAAGCTGGCCTAAAGCTTTGTAAATGCTTGCTGTTTGCACTGTTCTTACACAAGCTGAAGCCCATATGTACAAAGCCTCCAAGATACCAATGAAAATGATTTCCCATCTTTCTGTAAACCCTCCATTTTTTGTGTAAATGCCTCCAACATTTACTGTTCTTAATGTTTGTTTCAATCACTATATTCTTACATAATAAATACACTACAATGGCCAATCATCCATCTTGCTACTCTGACGCCACATGTTCCAATTTCCCACTGCGAGGATGCTCTGCTCTGAGCCCGAGCATTATATGAACAAACACATGCCCAACATCCCTTTAGAAATGCATGGTCCTCCATGCTTGCCATTGGGTGTTTCAGAAATTAGCTGCGCAATCTGTTCCAGAAACAGGTTAAATAGAATATATTCAAGCAAATGAACAGCAGCTTGCACAGCTAAAATCTGCACCACCTAATGGCTAGCTGGGAGGAAAATGCATGTCCAAATGGATCAGATCTTGATCACATGTTAATACTGATCCCTGCCCCACTATTGTACAATGCGGTGTGGAATTACATGGTTACATGGTTATCATCATGTGACTGCCAGATAAAAAGAGGCAAAAAATGTGAGCTTAGGGAAATTAGGTGATCTTTGGACTGCTATTGTCTGGGTCTTATACAGTGCCTTGAAAATGTATCTACGCCCCTTGAAAAATGTAAATGTATTTTATTGAGATTTTATGTGGTAAACATAAAATGGCACATAATTGTGATGGGGAAGGAAAATCATATATGGTTTTAAATTTTTACAAATAAAGATCTGAAAAGTGTGGCGTGCATTTGTATTCAGCCCCCTTTACTCTGATACCCCTAACTAAAATCTTTTGGAACCAATTGCTGTCAGAAGTGTGTAATTTAATCTCAGTATAAATACAGCTGTTCTGAGAAGCCCTCAGAGGTTTGTTACAAAACCCTAGTGAACAAGCAGCATCATAAAGGCAAAGGAACATACCAGACAGACCATGTATAAAGTTGTGGAGAAGTTTAAAGCAAGGTTAGGTTATAAAAAAATATCCCAAGCTTTGAACATCTCACGGTTCAATTCATCATCCCAAAATGGAGAGTATGGCACAACTGCAAACCTAACAAGACATGGCCGTCCACCTAAACTGACAGGCTGGGCAAGGAGAGCATTAATCAGAGAAGCAGCCAAGAGGCCCATGGTAACTCTGGAGGAGCTGCAGAGATCCACAGCTCAGGTGGGAGGATCTGTCCACAGGACAACTATTAGTCGTACACTCCACAAATCTGGCCTTTATGGAAGAGTGGCAAGAAGAAAGCCATAAAAAGTTCCGTTTGCAGTTTGCAAAAAGCCATGTGAGGGACACAGCAAATGTGGAAGAAGGTGCTCTGGTCTGATGAGACCAAAATTGAAAGTTTTAGCCTAAAAGCAAAACGCTATGTGCACATCACCCTGAACAAACCATCCCCACCGTGAAACATGGTGGTGGCAGCATCATGTTTTGGGGGTGCTTTTCTTCAGCAGGGACAGGGAAGCTGGTCAGAGTTGATGGGAAGATGGATGGAGCCAAATACAGGGCAATCTTAGAAGAAAACCTGTTAGAGACGGGGGTGGAGAATCTGTCCACCGGACAACTATTAGTCGTGCACTCCACAAATCTGGCCTTTATGGAAGAGTGGCAAGAAGAAAGCCATTGTTGAAAGAAAACCATAAGAATTCCCATTTGCAGTTTGTGAGAAGCCATGTGGGGGGACACACGAAACATGTGGAAGAAGGTGCTCTGGTCAGATGAGACCAGAATTGAACTTTTTGGCTTAAAAGCAAAAGGCTATGTGTGGCAGAAAACTAACACTGCACATCAACCTGAACCATGGTGGTGGCAGCATCATGTTGTGGGGTTGTTTTTCTTCAGCAGGGACAGGGAAGCTGGTCAGATTTGGTGAGACGATAGATGGAGCCAGATACAGGGCAATCATAGAAGAAAAACCTGCAAAAGACTTGAGACTGGGACGGAGGTTCACCTTCCAGCAGGACAATGGCCCTAAACATACAGAAGAGCTACAATGGAATGGTTTGGATCAAAGCATATTCATGTGTTAGAATGGCCCAGTCAAAGTCCAGAGCTAAATCCTATTGAGAATCTGTGGCAAGACTTGAAAGTTGCTGTTCACAGACACTCTCCATCCAACCTGACAGAGCTTGAGCTATTTTGCAAAGAAGAATGTGCAAAAATGTCACTCTCTAGATGTGCAAAGCTGGTAGAGACATCCCCAAAAAGACTTGCAGCTGTAATTGCAGCGAAAGGTGGTTCTATAAAGTATTGACTCAGGGGGGCTGAATACAAATACACGCCACACTTATCACATATTTGTAAAAAATTGTGAAAAACATTTATCATTTTCCTTCCACTTCACGATTATGTGCCACTTTGTGTTGGTCTATCACATAAAATCCCAATAAGATACATTAACATTTTTGGTTGTAACATGACAAAATGTGGAATATTTCAAGGGGTATAAATACTTTTTCAAGGCACTGTATAATGTTCATATGCAATAAATAGTTCTAAGATTTTTACATACACTTTAAATTTAAACTCTGAGGGACACCTGCTGAATGGGTTAGAGGCCGTGGGAGGGAGGGGAGATACATTTTGCTGGGAGATGAGCTTTAAACAAGGCTCATGGACAAATAATCAACAACAGTAGAACACTCATAAAATAAAACACATTGATATAATAAAAAATAAATCTAATTTTTTAATTAAAGTTTTTAAGGAATAGGTCTTTTTTTTCACAGAGAACTAAAGAAACCTTCATATCTATACTGGGGCTTTGCAGATAACATTAAGTATCCTGGTGATAATCCCACCATGACTTTTTAAATTGTTTGTAATCCAAAGGTCCTAGCATGACCACAACACATTTCTGTATGGTTGGCATAGTGTGTTGTACAGTGTATACATTGTATGATACCTTATTTTTGGAAGATTAACAGTTTTGTTGTTCCCGTTACCATGGCGTCTCTGTGCTTTAAATGGTTACCTTAGGCTCACAGCTGTTAAGTATAAAGCCACAGGCACTCTCATTATGCTCAGCTGTCGCAGCAGCTAATAACCAGTGCGCTGTCATGTTAACTGACCTCATGGACGTTGTTTGCAATGAATACTGAAATCATCAGGCTTTATCACAGGCAGATTTACTCAATTTCACAAAGATGTCTATATAAAGATACATGTACAGTATGTTAGCTGTGGCTTCGTACCAGCAAGACTATGGCACATTTTGACAAATCAATACATTAATAACTATCATTTCCAGTCCCCTTCAAAAGGGAAACCCCACTTTTAATAAAACATAAAATAGAAAATTGCTATGCAAGCCTTTGTAATATTATTAAAATTACATTTTTTTACTTCTAGTAGAACCCCAGCAGGTGGAACAAAAAAAAAAAACGGAGGAGTTCGCTGTACTAACATTGTATAGTTGGTACAGCGAGCTCCTCGTGAGCTCCTCAATGAGCTGTTGTGTTCTGACAAGGTAGCTGCCCCCCTGCCAGAACACACTGGTCAGCGATTGCAGCCAATGGCCATTGAAAGCTGGTCGGCTGCTGGATTTCCAGCATGACCGTCCGACAGAAGCCAGACAGGCTGCTCTAGACACTGGCTGAATGTTGGCCGGTTTCTGTTGAAACGGCTGATATCCACTGATAATTGGTCCGTGTACCAGCCTTTAGGATCAGCAATGGCATGCTGCTGCAAGCAAAGCCAACAAAATATTAGCATGCATTAAAAAAGGGATTCACTCAAGAGATAAAACAATAATCCTCCCACTCTACAAGACTCTGGTCTCATCTTGAGTATGCCATCCAGTTCTGGGCACCAGTCCTCAGGAAGGAAGTGCTGGAACTGGAGAGAGTCCAGAGAAGGGTAACACAGTTAATAAAGGGACTAGAGCAGGGATATGCAATTAGCGGACTTCCAGCTGTTTCAAAACTACAAGTCCCATCATGCTTCTGCCTCTGGGTGTCATGCTTGTGGCTGTCAGAGTCTTGCTATGCCTCATGGGAATTGTAGTTCTGCAACAGCTGGCGGTCCGCTAATTGCATATCCCTGGACTAGAGGATCTCAGCTATGGGGAAAGACTACAAGCATTGAACTTATTCTCTCTGGAGAGGAGGCGCTTAAGAGGGGTAATGATAGCGATGTACAAATACCGTACTGGTGACCCTAGCATTGGGAAAAATCTTTTCAGTGAAACAGAATTTAAAAAGACACGTGGCCATGCACTGAAATTGGAAGAGAAATGGTTTAACCTTAAACTGCATAGAGTTACTTTACTGTCAGAGCGGTAAGGATGTGAAATCCTCTTCCACAAGCAGTGGTATCAGCAGGGAGCGTCAATAGTTAAAAAAACTATAAGATGGACACCTTAACGAGCACAACGTACAGGGATATAAAATGAACTAATGACATAAACACGTACACACACACACAGGTTGAACTTGATGGACTGGTGTCTTTTTTCAACCTTACCAACTATGTAAAAATAATAACTCCTCAATCATAGTAAATCAAGCTTGTAATATTAAAAACAAACTCCTACTGAAAGTAATTATCTAAAATGAGATGGTGTTTGTTAGGTTTTATGTTCTGTTTAGGTCTCCCTTTCTCGCCAGAAAGAGGCATACAGTGGTGTGAAAAAGTGTTTGCCCCCTTCCTCATTTCCTGTTCCTTTGCATGTTTGTCACACTTAAGTGTTTCGGAACATCAAACCAATTTAAACAATAGTCAAGGACAACACAAGTAAACACAAAATGCAATTTGTAAATGAAGGTGTTTATTATTAAAGGTGAAAAAAAATCCAAACCATCATGGCCCTGTGTGAAAAAGTGATTGCCCCCCTTGTTAAAACATACTATAACTGTGGTTGTTCACACCTGAGTTCAATTTCTCTAGCCACACCCAGGCCTGATTATTGCCACACCTGTTCACAATCAAGGCATCACTTAAATAGGAGCTGCTTGACACAGTAAGGTCCACCAGAAGATCCTTAAAAGCTACACATCATGCCGAGACCCAAAGAAATTCAGGAACAATTGAGAAAGAAAGTAATTGAGATCTATCAGTCTGGAAAGGGTTATAAAGCCATTTCCAAAGCTTTGGGAATCCAGCGAACCACAGTGAGAGCCATTATCCACAAATGACGAAGACATGGAACAGTGGTGAACCTTCCCAGGAGTGGCCGGCCGCCCAAAATTACCCCAAGAGCGCAGCGACGACTCATCCAAGAGGTCACAAAAGACCCCACAACAACGTCCAAGGAACTGCAGGCCTCACTTGCCTCAGTTAAGGTCAGCGTTCATGCCTCCACCATCAGGAAAAGACTGGGCAAAAATGGCCTGCATGGCAGAGTTCCAAGGAGAAAACCACTGCTGAGCAAAAAGAACATCAAAGCTCGTCTCAATTTCTCCACAACACATCTTGATGATCCCCAAGACTTTTGGGACAACATTCTGTGGACCGATGAGACAAAAGTGGAACTCTTTGGAAGGTGTGTGTCCAAGTATATCTGGCGTAGAAGGAACACTGCATTTCAGAAAAAGAACATTATACCAACAGTAAAATATGGTGGTGGTAGTGTGATGGTCTGGGGCTGTTTTGCTGCTTCAGGACCTGGAAGACTTGCCGTGATAAAAGGAACTATGAATTCTGCTGTCTACCAAGAGATCCTGAAGGTGAATGTCCGACCATCTGTTCGTGTACTCAAGCTGAAACGAACTTGGGTTCTGCAGCAGGACAATGATCCTAAACACACCAGCAAGTCCACCACCGAATGGCTGAAGAAAAACAAAATTAAGACTTTGGAGTGGCCTAGCCAAAGTCCTGACCTGAATCCTATTGAGATGTTGTGGTATGACCTTAAAAAGGCAGTTCATGCTCGAAAACCCTCTAATGTAACTGAATTAGGACAATTCTGCAAAGATGAGTGGGCCATAATTCCTCCAGGACGCTGTAAAAGCCTCATTGCACGTTATCGCAAACGCTTGGTTGCAGTTGTTGCTGCTAAGGGTGGCCCAACCAGTTATTAGGTTTAGGGGGCAATCACCTTTTCACTCAGGGCCATGATGGTTTGGATTTTTTTCACCTTTAATAATAAACACCTTCATTTACAAATTGCATTTTGTGTTTACTTGTGTTGTCCTTGACTATTGTTTAAATTGGTTTGATGTTCCGAAACACTTAAGTGTGACAAACATGCAAAGGAACAGGAAATGAGGAAGGGGGCAAACACTTTTTCACACCACTGTATGTGTCAATTAGTACACTGCATTGTTTTTCATTTAAAATTATGTAATTTTAGCCTAGTTTTGGGATGCCCCTCCAACCCTAAAGCTCCCTGCTTTATTTTGTTTTCTCTTTTTTTAAACTCCTCTTTTCAGATGTCTTTGAGTGATTCTCTTCCTGTTCAGATCTTCTTTGAGAGCAGCATTGACATGATGATATCAGCTCAGCAATCTGCATCATTATATGTGAGTGGACATCAGACACCAAAGACGTGTCGGAAAGGAATTTTTGTAGGGGAAATTCTGGAGAGTATTGCACTCAGAAGTACTTTTTTCATTTACCCAAAGTTAGGATTTCTAGCCTGTCTTCAGGCAAATGTTGCTAATAACAACTTTTCTAGTCTGGCGGCACCTCAGGTTATCATCAGATCACTGGATGTTCTACTCTGCCCATGTCCCCTAAATCACTTGTCTGTCTATAGTCTGCTGACTGTTCACTGCATCCCATGATGAGAAACATCCAGTCAAAACACAGTAAAGCTGGGAGAGCTGGAGGGGAGGGGGATGTGAATTGTTTACACAGCATGTGCCTGTCTCAGGCTAGTGCATGAGATATGTAAATCACCTGTCACTCACAGCAAGGGGGCGTTTTTGACAAAGTTTTCAAGACTTTGTCAATATTTCTCTAACTGAACAATAAAAGAGGATTGCTCAGGCCTTGAGTAAATCTGTGTGGCAAGACTGGGCTCAAATGAAAGGAAATCCTATTCTCCACATTATGACATTAAAAATAAAATAAAAAAATGTGGGTTTACATCCACTTTAAGTTTCTGAGGATGCAAGTTTTTCAATTTATTTATATTTGTCTTTTGGGTAAACCTAATGGACATGTACTTTTTTCAATCTATGCACTAGGTAGTTAGTTGTGTAGAAAAGCTAATCAATCAGGCTGAATATCAGGTTAAAATATAGTCAATCTTGAGAAATATCATGTAGATATCATGTAAATGAAATAACTGGAATATAACAGGAAAAAACGTTTTTAACTAAATAATTAAATCTCAGCAGTATTCATATTTCAAAGCTTTAAGTTTGACCAATACAACTGTTGATTAGACAGTGGACTGAAATAGTTATTGTTATCCAAACTATTATTCATTATCACATTAAAATTACCCCCAATTTACCACCCTGGTAACCTTACCAACAAACTCAAAAAATTTCTTAACCACTTGCCGACCGCCGCACGACGATATACGTCGACAGAATGGCACGTACAGGCAGGAGGGCGTATATATACGTCCCTACCTGTCTGCGGGTGGGGGGCCCGATCGGTGCCTGCGGCGGTCGGCATCGTTGGGGGAGCGATCGGAGATGAGGGGGAGGCCACTCATTCGTGGCCCCCCCCTCGCGATCGCTCCCAGCCAATGAAACACTTCCTCTAGCCCCGTCATGTAAACAGGGCTAGAGGAAGTGATGTCATCCCTAACAGACACGGGTGGGGGGCCGATCGGGCCCGCCCCCGTGTCTGTAAATTGTCCGGGACATTGGGGGAGGGATCGGAGATGAGGGGGGGGGCACTCATTCGTGCCCCCCCCCTCGCGATCGCTCCCAGCCAATGGAATGCTTCCCCTGGCTCTGTATTGTGTACAGAGCCAGGGGAAGTGAGGTCATCTCTCCTCGTGGCGGTCTTTTCGAACCGACGCCGAGGAGAGAAGACACGTGAGTTGCACAACACTACACCTACACTACACTACACTAACAGTAGAACATTCTAGGCACACATTTCACACCCCAGCCCCCCCCGATTGCCCCCCCTGCACCCCCTGTCACAGTGACACCAAAGCAGTTTTTTTTTTTTTTTACTGTTAACTGCATTGGTGCATTGTGACCCTAATAACTGTTAGGGCAGTTAGATTTAGCCCCCTTTAGGTCTAGGAACCCCCCCTAATAAAGGTTTAACCCTGTGATCACCCCCCGTCACCAGTGTCACTAAGCGATCGTTTTTTTGATCGCTGTATTAGTGTCACAGTTGACGCTAGTTAGGGAGGTAGGTATTTAGGTTTGCCGCAGCGTTTTATAGGGTCAGGGACCCCCCATATACTACCTACTAAAGGTTTTAACCCCCTGAGTGCCCCCTAGTTAACCCTTTCACCAGTGATCACCATATAACTGTTACGGGTGACGCTGGTCAGTTAGTTTATTTTTTATAGTTTCAGGGCACCCGCCGTTTATTACCTAATAAAGGTTTAACCCCCTGATCGCCCGGCGGGTGATATAAGTTGGGTTTTAGAGTCAAATAGGGTCTGCGTCGCCCCAGGCAGCGTCGGGTTAGTGCCAGTACCGCTAACACCCACGCACGCAGCATACACCTCCCTTAGTGGTATAGAATCTGAACAGATCGATATCTGATCTGATCAGATCTATACTAGCGTCCCCAGCTGTTTAGGGTTCCCAAAAACGCATTGTTAGCGGGATCAGCCCAGATACCTGCTAGCACCTGCGTTTTCCCCCTCCGCCCAGCCCACCCAAGTGCAGTATCGATCGATCACTGTCACTTACAAAACACTAAGCACACATAACTGCAGCGTTCGCAGAGTCAGGCCTGATCCCTGCGATCGCTTACAGTTTTTTGGTAGCGTTTTGATTCAGTCGCTTGCCAAAATGGCAAGTCAAACGTACACTAGTGAACAGGCCTACTTGTTTTTGAGTATGACAGATAGTGAAGAGGAGGTCACTCATCTGTCAGAATCAGGCTCAGAATACGACCCAGTAGACGACAGCGGCTCCATGACAGATAGCTCTGACGGCGGAGTTGTGGTCCCTGCTAAGGTCAGGCGTACCAGACCCCAAACTCCTTCTTCTGTTGTTGAGGTGCAGGAACCGCAGGTCGCTCGTAGGAGGCAGAGACGTACTAGAGCCGCTATTCCTTCTGGTGAACAGGCAAGCACCAGCTGCCTAGTACACCCTGGACGTAGTCAAACCAGCACTGCAGTATCACGTGGTGACGTGGCGAGTCCCATAAGTGCAGTTCCAGCTGGCGAGGTGGCAAGCACAAGTAGTGTCCCGCTGCCACCAAGAAGACGACAAAGACAGGCCCGTCGTGCCCATAGTGCCCTTCCTGCAGAATTTGCCAATCCTGATTGGGTGCCCACCACTTCTGCAGAACCCGTACTTCCCCCATTCACTGGCCAACCCGGTATTCAGGTGGAAACAGCTGATTTTACGTCACTTGATTTTTTTTCGCTGTTTTTCACCGAAGATCTCTATAGATCTATTGTGGACCAAACCAATTTGTACGCTGGTCAACACATCGCTGCTAATCCCCAGTTGTCCACCCTTGCCAGAGATTGGAGACCAATTACGGTCCCCGAATTCAAGATCTTTCTGGGCCTTTCCCTCATCATGGGCGTAGTTAAAATGGGTACGTTGCATTCATATTGGTCCACTGAGCCAATGTACCATATGCCCGTGTTCTCTGCCTCCATGTCCAGGGCACGATACGAACAGATTTTGCGGTTCATGCACTTCAACGACAATGAACTCTGTCGTCCTCGTGGAGACCCTGCATACGATCGGCTCTATAAAATTCGGCCCCTCATAAACCATTTCAACCAACGTTTTGCAGACTTGTTTACTCCCCATCAAGTTGTCTGCGTTGACGAGTCCCTGATTAAGTTTACTGGCCGCTTGTCATTCAAACAATACCTTCCCAGCAAGCGTGCCAGATACGGGGTCAAGATGTATAAGCTCTGTGACAGGGCCACAGGCTATACATGTAAATTTATGGTTTATGAGGGCAAAGATAGCCACATAGAGCCGACAAACTGCCCTGACTACATAGGGAGCGCTGGCAAGATTGTGTGGGACTTGGTGTCACCCTTATTCGGAAAGGGGTACCACTTGTACGTGGATAATTATTACACGAGCGTGCCACTGTTTAGTCATTTGTTTGATCATCAGATTGGAGCATGTGGCACCGTGCGACCTAATCGCCGGGGCTTTCCCCAGCGGCTTGTAGAGTCCCGTCTTAGGCTGGGGGAGAGAGCCTGCTTGAAGTGTAATAACTTGCTCGCTATGAAGTGGAGGGATAATAAGAATGTTTTCGTTCTTACCTCCCTTCATGCAGACACGACGGTCCAAATTACTACGGCGGCTGGTGTTGTGACGAAACCCCTCTGTGTCCACGAGTACAACCAAAACATGGGAGGGGTGGACCTCAACGACCAGTTGTTGGCGCCGTACCTAGTTGCCCGTAAGGCTAGACGCTGGTACAAAAAAGTGTCTATTTACCTTTTCCAATTGGCTTTGCTGAATGCTCATGTGCTATACGGAGCTTCAGGACGTACTGGATCCTTCCTTAAATTCCAGGAAGAGATCATCGGAGCCCTTCTGTTTCCAGACGGTGCTCCGCCTCACATTCCCCAACCAAATGCAGTTAGCCGGCTGCATGAGCAGCATTTTATTTATGTCCTCCCGAGTACCCCTACCCAACAAGCCCCCCAAAGAAAATGTCGTGTCTGCAGAAAGCGCGGATTTAGGCGTGACACCCGCTATTATTGTCCCCGCTGTCCTGACAATCCTGGTCTTTGCATCGGTGAATGTTTTGAACGCTACCATACACTAGTTGAGTATTAGCGTAGGGTACAGCATTGCACAGACTAGGCACACGTTCTCAAGAATGCCATCGCATTTTGAGACCAAAACCGATGGAACCGTTACAACAGTTCCGTTAGAACTGTTACAGTTACAAACAAAAGTTTAAAAAAAAAAAGTAAAAAATAAAAAAACAAAAAAAATATAAAATAAAAAAAACAAAAATAGTTGTTTTATTGTTCTCTTTCTCTCTATTCTCTCTCTCTATTGTTCTCCTTTTTACTGTATTCTATTCTGCAATGTTTTATTGTTAACCATTTTTTTTGTTATCAGGTACGCCATTCAGTTGCAGCACGGATTTATCTATCTTGACAGCAACAGCGTTTGCTCCCACGATACATAAAGCCGTGACTCCAACGCTGTAGGAGGTGATTTCACCACCACAGTTAAAAAAAAAGAGCATATATGCCGAAGCATGGGGGCAGCAGAGGGCGGAGGAGCGATTTGCTCCTAATGCCGCCTACATACGGTTGAAATTCTGACGGAGGCTTGCCCGTGGAAAATTCCGACCGTGTGTACGCGGCATAACTTTTTTGCGGGAGGATGCCCCCATGCTTCGGCATATATATATTTTAGGCACAGGTTGCATTAAAAAATGTTTTATTTTTTACTATGTTTTTTTTGGTATTTGCTTTGCAGGTATGGTAAATCTTACTGTTATACTGTAATGTTACTTTGTTTTATTGTTAACCATAATTTGCTTAGCAGGTACGCCATTCAGCTGCAGCGCGGATTTATTTATCTTGACAGCAACAGCGCTTGCTCCCACGATACATAAATCCGTGACTCCAGCGCTGTTGGAGGTGATTTCACCACCACAGTTAAAAACAAAATGGTGCATGTATGCCCATCATTAGAAGTGGGTGGATGAAGGGAGGTTCTAATGGTGGGCATACCCACCGATCAATCTTTTTTTTTCGTTCAGCCCACAGGCTGCATGAAAAAAAAGATTACAGTATATGCCAAACAAGGGCCAGCAACGTACTGGTATGTTGCTGGACTTTGAGTGGTTATACCAGAATGATGCCGGCAGGATTAGGCATTATCTTGGTATCATTCTTTTCAGCCAGCGGTCGGCTTTCATGTAAAAGCAATCCTAGTGGCTAATTAGTCTCTAGACTGCTTTTACAAGCAGTGGGAGGGACTGGCGCCCCCCCCCCCCCCCCTCTTCCATGGTTTTCTCTGGCTCTCCTGTCCCAACAGGGAACCTGAGAATGCAGCCGGTGGTTCCGCCAGATGACCATAGAGCTGATCAGAGACCAGAATGGCTCCAATCATCTCTATGGCCTAAGAAACCGGAAGCTACGAGCATTTCATGACTTATATTTCGCCGGATATAATCAGCGCCATTGGGAAATTGGGAAAGTATTTTATCACACCGATCTTGGTGTGGTCAGATGCTTTGAGGGCAGACGACAGATCTGGGGTCTAATGGACCCCAATTTTTTCAAAAAAGAGTACCTGTCACTACCTATTGCTATCATAGGGGATATTTACATTCCCTGAGATAGCAATAAAAATGATAAAAAATATATATAAATGAAAGGAACAGTTGAAAAATAAAATAAAAAAGCAAAATCAATAATAATAATAAAAAAAAAAAAAAAAAAAAAAAAAAGCACCCCTGTCCCCCCCCTGCTCTCGCGCAAAGGCGAACGCAAGCGTCGGTCTGGCGTCATATGTAAACAGCAATTGCACCATGCATGTGAGGTATCACTGCGAAGGTCAGATCGAGGGCAGTAATTTTAGCAGTAGACCTCCTCCGTAAATCTAAAGTGGTAACCTGTAAAGGCGTTTAAATGCTTTTAAAAATGTATGTAGTTTGTCACCGCTGCACGTTTCTGCGCAATTTTAAAGCATGTCGTGTTTGGTATCTATGTACTCGGCCTAAGATCTAATTTTTTATTTCATCAAATATTTGGGCAAGATAGTGTGTTTTAGTGCATTAAAATTTAAAAAAGTGTGTTTTTTCCCCAAAAAATGCGTTTGAAAAATCGCTGCGCAAATACTGAGTGAAAAAAAAAAAATGAAACACCCACCATTTTAATCTGTAGGGCCTTTGCTTTTAAAAAATATATATTGTTTGGGGGTTCAACGTAATTTTCTTGCAAAAAAAAATTATTTTCTCATGTAAACAAAAAGTGTCAGAAAGGGCTTTGTCTTCAAGTGGTTAGAAGAGTGGGTAATGTGTGACATAAGCGTCTAAATGTTGTGCATAAAATTCCAGGACAGTTCAAAACCCCCCCAAATGACCCCATTTCGGAAAGTAGACACCCCAAGCTTTTTGCTGAGAGGCATGTCGAGTCCATGGAATATTTTATATTTTGACACAAGTTGCGGGAAAAATAACAATTATTATTATTTTTTTTTTTTTTTTGCACAAAGTTGTCACTAAATGATATATTGCTCAAACATGCCATGGGCATATGTGGAATTACACCCCAAAATACATTCTGCTGCTTCTCCTGAGTACGGGGATACCACATGTGTGGGACTTTTTGGGAGCCTAGCCACGTACGGGGCCCCAAAAACCAAGCACCACCTTCAGGATTTCTAAGGGTGTGAATTTGTGAATTCACTCCTCACTGCCTATCACAGTTTCAGAGGCCATGGAATGCCCAGATGGCACAAAATACCCCCAAATGACCCCATTTTGGAAAGTAGACACCCCAAGCTATTTGCTGAGAGGTATGGTGAGTATTTTGCAGATCTCGCTTTTTGTCACAAAGTTTTGAAAATTGAAAAAAGAAAAAAAAAAAATGAGAGCTGCAAAATACTCACCATGCCTCTCATAAAATAGCTTGGGGTGTCTACTTTCCAAAATGGGGTCATTTGGGGGGGTTTTGTGCCATCTGGGCATTTTATGGCCTTCAAAACTGTGATAGGTAGTGAGGAGTGAAATCAAAAATTTACGCCCTTAGAAATCCTGAAGGCAGTGCTTGGTTTTCGGGGTCCCGTACACGGATAGGCTCCCAAAAATTCCCACACATGTAGTATCCCCATACTCAGGAGAAGCAGCAGAATATATTTTGGGGTGTAATTCCACATATGCCCATGGCATGTGTGAGCAATATATAATTTAGTGACAACTTTGGGCAAAAAAAAAAAAAAAAAGTTTGTAATTTTTCCCGCTACTTGTGGCAAAATATAAAATATTCCATGGACTCAACATGCCTCTCAGCAAATAGCTTGGGGTGTCTACTTTCCAAAATGGGGTCATTTGGGGGGGTTTTGTGCCATCTTGGCATTTTATGGCCTTCAAAACTGTGATAGGTAGTGATAGGTAGTGAGGAGTGAAATCAAAAATTTACGCCCTTGGAAATCCTGAAGGCGGTGCTTGGTTTTCGGGGTCCCGTACACAGATAGGCTCCCAAAAAGTCCCACACATGTGGTATCCCCGTACTCAGAAGTAGCAGCAGAATTTATTTTGGGGTGTAATTCCACATATGCCCATGGCATGTGTGAGAAATATATCATTTAGTGACAACTTTGGGCAAAAAAAAAAAAAAAAAGTTTGTCATTTTTCCCGCTACTTGTGGCAAAATATAAAATATTCCATGGACTCAACATGCCACTCAGCAAATAGCTTGGGGTGTCTACTTTCCAAAATGGGGTCATTTGGGGGGGTTTTGTGCCATCTTGGCATTTTATGGCCTTCAAAACTGTGATAGGTAGTGATAGGTAGTGAGGAGTGAAATCAAAAATTTACACCCTTAGAAATCCTGAAGGCGGTGCTTGGTTTTCGGGGTCCCGTACACGGATAGGCTCCCAAAAAGTCCCACACATGTGGTATCCCCATACTCAGAAGAAGCAGCAGAATTTATTTTGGGGTGTAATTCCACATATGCCCATGGCATGTGTGAGAAATATATCATTTAGTGACAACTTTGGGCAAAAAAAAAAAAAAAAAAAAAAGTTTGTCATTTTTCCCGCTACTTGTGGCAAAATATAAAATATTCCATGGACTCAACATGCCACTCAGCAAATAGCTTGGGGTGTCTACTTTCCAAAATGGGGTCATTTGGGGGGGGGGGTTTGTGTCATCTTGGCATTTTATGGCCTTCAAAACTGTGATAGGTAGTGATAGGTAGTGAGGAGTGAAATCAAAAATTTACACCCTTGGAAATCCTGAAGGCGGTGCTTGGCTTTCGGGGTCCCGTACACAGATAGGCTCCCAAAAAGTCCCACACATGTGGTATCCCCGTACTCAGAAGAAGCAGCAGAATATATTTTGGGGTGTAATTCCACATATGCCCATGGCATGTGTGAGAAATATATCATTTAGTGACAACTTTTTGTAAACATTATTTTTTTTTTTTTTTTTTTTGTCATTATTCAATCACTTGGGACAAAAAAATAAAATATTCAATGGGCTCAAAATGCCTCTTAGCAATTTCCTTAGGGTGTCTACTTTCCAAAATGGGGTCATTTGGGGGGGTTTTGTACTTCCCTGCCATTTTAGCACCTCAGGAAATGAGATAGGCAGTCGTAAACTAAAAGCTGCGTAAATTCCAGAAAATGTACCCTAGTTTGTAGACGCTATAACTTTTGCGCAAACCAATAAATATACGCTTATTGACATTTTTTTTACAAAAGACATGTGGCTGAATACATTTTGGCTTAAAAGTATGACTAAAATTGAGTTTATTGGACTTTTCTTATAACAAAAAGTAGAAAATATCATTTTTTTTCAAAATTTTCGGTCTTTTTCCGTTTATAGCGCAAAAAATAAAAATCGCAGAGGCAATCAAATACCATCAAAAGAAAGCTCTATTTGTGGGAAGAAAAGGACGCAAATTTCGTTTGGGTACAACATTGCATGACCGCGTAATTACCAGTTAAACCAGTGCAGTGCGAAATTGTAAAAAGTCCTCTGGTCTTTAGGCTGCATAATGGTCCGGTCTGAAAGTGGTTAAGGAATACCATAACACATGACTTTGATGCATAAATATACATAAATGTGAAGGTGTATCAGCTAACTTCCCAGAGGTTATTATCTAAATGATTTTGCAGCAGGAACTAGGATGAAAAATAGAGTCAGAAACATTTTACAATTTAATTTATTTTCAAGTTTTCGTTTATGTTACACTTAGAAAGGTATGTGTTTCTGTTGCAGTGATCCAAATTGCTAATACAGTAATAAACTGCATGCAAATAATTTATTAATGTACATGATGTATACATAGATACAACAATGTCGCCGGGTACATGTAAAATATTCGCTGTTACTCTATTATAAATAAATCTCTTACTGAGTTAAGACTAAAGCATAACACATTAAAACATATTAAACACTTACTACAGACCAGTTAATATATAGTATGTCATTTGAACAAAATTCACTTCCTAAAATTTTGGGTGATGGCATTGGCGTACTTGATACATACTTTTTTTTAATACTAGTGACTAAAGCTGGCCATAGATGAGTCGTGGTGGGCTGAACCAAAGAAAAAAAAAAAACGGATTTCACCTTCCACACAAGGGAGGTGGATAAAGGAACCTCCCCTGCTGAGACAATGTATTCTGACAGCAAGACTCACCACTGTGTCAGAATACACTTTCGTTTTCCAATGGTCTTGTTTGTCAAAAGTCTAATGATTGACTTCTGTCAAACAGGGATTCCCACACATGGATTGAACGTTGTCTGGTCCCTGCTGAACTGGCCACTGTTCAATCCATCTATGGCTAGCCTAAGTTGACTATTTTTTTTTAGGATGTATTCAGTTTCATAAAACTAATATATCCAGTAGGAATATGATTATGTGGTATTTACATTTTTATATGGTCTTTGATTTTTTAAAGAGCAAAGATTGTATTATATAAAGCACAGTACCTAATAACATTACAGAGGAAATCCAGTATACACTCAAAGCTTAGACTGCCATTTGCAGGTACCCAATGGTTTGTGAGCCTCACCTTTTAATGGTGCCACTGCACTAGCTACAGCAGGGAACACCAAATTTCTGCATCGAATTAGCATTTAAACTGCATTAACATTTTGTGATTTCATACTAAATATGGCTGCTCTAAATAAACCAATTTAATCAAAAAAGAACCAAAACTTTCATCATAACAATATTACAATAGTTAAAGTGATACTAAAGGTAATTTGCTGGTGTTAAAATAATAAAAAAGGGTTATACTTACTTGCTCTTTGCAACGATATTGCACAGAGCAGTCCCTTAACTCCTCTTTGGCGGTCCCCTGCCAATGCTGTACACCTCTTCTTCTTCTAGGTGCCCCCTTAGCAAGCCATGTGCTATGGGGGCACTTGCATGCCGCTCCCAATCCGTGCTGTATGTGTCAATAGACAGCACCGGTAAGCCATGCCCCAGCTTTCTCCTCACAAGAGTTTGACTGGCAGGAGCCTCTCGCTGGCCTCAGTGTCTCTTGAGGGGCCAGGAAAAGAGGAGGTCGGGGCTACTGGAGGGAGTGCACTGGATCAGTGAGAGGAGTCAGGTCAGTGTTAGGGGAAGGTGGGGGGGGGGGGGTGGGGTAGGGTAGGCAGTGGGGATTTTTTACCTAAATGCAGAGAACACATTAAGGTAAAAAGCTATTCTGACTTTAGAACCACTTTAATATTTATTAGGAAGGCAGAATAACTAAGCTTCTGAAAATCAGTTATCTTAAGACTGATCGGGAAGTATTCTTTATTGTCTTCTGTAAACTTAAAGGATGAATCTCATTAGTTGCCAATCGTTTTACTTGCACATCCCTTTTGCTTATTGTGCCCCAGTATTTGTAAGGACAACTGAATCTTTACAATGCCAGGAGTAAAATGGTCACTTGTAAATGTCACAACCAATGTTTCTACTGCAGGGAGCAAGTCAGTTGAGTACTGCCCGTGATGCTTTTTTATTTCCACTAACAGTTACATTTTCAGGGCAAGCTTTGAAGCCCAAGGCTGAAGCCTTAAGCCCCATACACACGGTAGGATTTTCCGATGGATTCTGTCCTATCGGACAATGTTGTCGGAAAATCAGACCGTGTGTAGGCACCATCGGACAGTTTCCATCAGATTGTCTGACGGACAAAGTCCTATCTCCTGCTGGATAGATTTTTTGACAACAAAGTCCGATCACACCAAATCCGATCGTGTGTAGCGAATTCCGACCGGACAAAGTGCTACGCATGCTCAGATCACATTACAAGACCAAAGCTATTGGCTACTAGCCTCTACGTATTCCCGTCGTAGGCAACAAACGTCACCACGTTCAGAATGATCGGATTTTCCGACAACTTTGTCCGACCGTGTGTACGCAAAACCAACATCAGACAAAGTATGACGGACATGGTCTGACGGACCTGGTCCTCGGATAATCCGCGCGTGTGTATGGGGCTTTAGAAGAAAGTGTGTTGTGACAATTTAGCTGTTAATGCAAATAAAAAAGGTATCACAGATAGTACTCAGCTGTAGTGCACTAACATGGCTACAGTATTGCAGGGAATAAACACAGAACACTCACTACAATGTTAGTGCACGTCGTAACCGTTAACAATTTCTTTATTGTTTAACACTTTACAAATGACTTAAATACATGTAAATATGTAAACTTGATGCATGCACTAAACACATATAGTACATACACAACCCTCCAGTGAGAGCCACTGGTTCAGCAAAATGGAATGTATCTGGTAACCTTCAGAACCATCCGTCTGAGGAATCTTGCTCTGCAAACACTTCTCTGCACATGTTGGAGTTCTCTTGATGAAGAGGAAGCTCAGAACCTGCAACATTCTGTACTTTTCCTTTCCGAGACACATACGATTTACCGCAGGGTAGTCTTTCGTATTTTGTGACATATCGCCTGCAAATTGGCATCAATTATATAATCACTTATTCAAAATATGGGACGATAAAAGATTATTTATTTTATAACTGCACATCAAATACATTTCATGACTGAAGCAGCAGTATTAGTTTCAATTAGCAGCATTCCCCTGCTACTAGAAATGTTATGTCATGCACTATAAAGCTGAACTCTGTTTAAAGTCCAAAGTTGCAATTTCAGTGGGGCTTCTCCCGCACTGCAAGGATTAAATACTAATTTTTTTGTTTAGGGGGGCCATAAATAGCAATCTTGCCTTCATTTGCCCAGCAGCCCACGCTCTCCTCTTCTCTCTGATGCTTTGGGTAGAGGGGCCCTCTAAATTATCTCTTACAATGCATGAATTATTGTTCTGCATTGTATGTGATGACATCAGAGTGCCAGCAATTCACAGAGCAGCGAAAAAAAGGCAGTGGGGACCAGTCATGCAGCTGGGAGGAAACTTGCATAAGTGAGGAATAAGGTAAGTATAACTGGTGTTTATGATCCCCTAGACAAACAGAAGCATGTAAACCTTCCGTGTGGTAATACCTTACTGCAAGGGAAACTTTTGATTTTGTTGGATGTGTAACAGTATGTAGTATGCACAGTAATATACTAGAGTCTGTGTGTTTATATACAGTATCTCACAAAAGTGAGTACACCCCTCACATTTTTGTAAATATTTTATTATGTCTTTTCATGTGACAGCACTGAAGAAATGACACTTTACTATAATGTAAAGTAGTGAGTGTACAGCTTGTATAACAGTGTACATTTGCTGTCCCCTCAAAATAACTCAACACACAGCCATTAATGTCTAAACCGCTGGCAACAAAAGTGAGTACAGCCCTAAATGTCCAAATTGGGCCCAAAGTGTCAATATTTTGTGTGGCCACCATTATTTTCCAGCACTGCCTTAACCCTGGGCATGGAGTTCACCGGAGTTCACCAGAGTTCACAGGTTGCCCCTGGAGTCATCTTCCACTCCTCCATGACAAAACCACGGAGCTGGTGGATGTTAGAGACCTTACGCTCCTCCACCTTCTGTTTGAGGATGCCCCACAGATGCTCAATAGGGTTTAGGTCTGGAGACATGCTTGACCAGTCCATCACCTTTACCATCTGCTTATTTAGCAAGGCAGTGGTCATTTTGGAGGTGTGTTTGGGGTCGTTATGATGTTGGAATACTGCCCTGCCACCCAGTCTCCGAAGGGAGGGGATCATGCTCTTCCTCAGTATGTCACAGTACATGTTGGCATTCATGGTTCCCTCAATGAACTGTAGCTCTCTAGTGCCAACAGCACTCATGCAGCCCCAGACCATGACACTCCCACCACCATGCTTGACTATAGGCAAGACACACATGTCTTTGTACTCCTCACCTGGTTGCCGCCACACACGCATGACACCATCTGAACCAAATAAGTTTATCTTGGTCTCATCAGACCACAGGATATGGTTCCAGTAATCCATATCCTTAGTCTGCTTGTCTTCAGCAAACTGTTTGCAGGCTTTCTTGTGCATCATCTTTAGAAGAGGCTTCCTTCTGGGACAACAGCCATGCAGGACAATTTGATGCAGCGTGCAGCGTGTGGTCTGAGCACTGACAGGCTGACCCCCGACCCCTTCAACCTCTGCAGCAATGCTGGCAGCACTCATACGTCTATTTCCCAAAGACAATCTCTGGAAATGACGCTGAGCACGTGCACTCAACCTCTTTGGTTGCCCATAGCGAGGCCTGTTCTGAGTGGAACCTGTCCTGTTAAACCGCTGTATGGTCTTGGCCACTGTGCTGCAGCTCAGTTTCAGGGTCTTGGAAATATTCTTATAGCCTAGGCCCTAGGCCATCTTTATGTAGAGCAACAATTCTTTTCTTAGATGCTCAGAGTTCTTTGCCATGAGGTGCCATGTTGATCTTTCAGTGACCAGTATGAGTGAGAGCGATAACACCAAATTTAACACACCTGCTCCCCATTTACACCTGAGACCTTGTAACAGGACAACGGGGAGGGAAAATCGCTATTTGGGCCCAATTTGGACATTTTCACTTAAGGGTGTACTCACTTTTGTTGCCAGCGGTTTAGACATTAATGGCATTAATGGCATTAATGGTATTCTGAGTTATTTTGAGGGGACAGCAAACTTACACTGTTATACAAGCTGTACACTCACTAATTGTAGCAAAGTGTCATTTATTGTTGTCGTGTTGTCACATGAAAAGATATAATAAAATATTTACAAAAATGTCACTTTTGTGAGATACTGTATGCTTGTATATTCTGCACAGGAAGAAATTTTTTTTTCTCTCTCTGTTCTCTACTGTAATGCTGTTCTCACACACATATATGCTGTTCTCCCATGCAAGTAAAGCCTAATTCTATATTCTATATAGCTCAGTGCCTCATCTTACCACATATCCAACAGATTTTACGCGAAGTTCAGCTTTAAAGCATCACTGTTGCTAAAATAAATATCTAAAATAATGTGTTTTCTGCAAAGAAGACAGAAAACACTCAACTCTTCTGCTGCCCATGCTGCCGATTCTTGCTGTAGTAAGAAGAAACCCTGGGCTGAAGATTCCTCAGAATCTGACATTTTCAAAACTGTCAACTTCTTGGTCCCCCACTGTGTACCGCAGAACACATAGGACATGCAAGACCCCAATGACATAGAGGCCAGTGTATTAAACCACAGCCAGCCAGCTGAAGACCAGGGATTTAACACTACTGAATAATAATACTTCTGAATATTGTTCAGTCAGGGGTTTATCTTCACTACAGCAGAGATCAGAGGGATACAGTGTCAGCAGCGGAAAAGGTAAGTATTCATAATAAGAAATGTATTAATTAATATAAGACATTTATTATAGTAACAGAGTAACTTTACAAGACTGGAAGAATTATGTACACAAGGTCAAGTGTAAGGGTGCATTCATGCTTGAGAGTGCACCCACATGCGATTAGAACCTCGGTGGGGGTTCCCACGATTAGCAGCGAGAGGCAGCCCATTGAAAGCAATGGGAGGCTGCTGGCTCTTGCAGCTAATTGCAGCCACTTGCTTGTAATCTCTCATGCAGCAATCACATGCGAGTGATTTGCCCTGGGGTGCCTCTTGCAGCTAGTCATGGGATCCACCAATGGGGTTCTCACATCTAATCGCATGTGGGTGCACTGGCAAGCATGAATGCACCCTTCCACTTAACCTTGTATACATAATTCTTACAGTCTTGTAAAGTTGCCTTAAAGTTACTCTGTTGCTAAAATAAATGTCTTATTATTAAATAACGTCTTGTTATAAATACCTTTTCAGCTGTGAATCCTGTGAATGCACCATAAATAACATTTCTAGCTATCTATCTATCTATCTATCTACTAGTAGAAAGTAAAATATTACCTGAATGGGAATGTTCCTTTATCCATTTGCATACACACCAAAAATGGATATGATGAAAACTTCACTGTTGTAATAAAATTAAAGGAAGACTCAGTTTCCAAGCGGGCTTCCATGCCAGCATTTGCAAACCCTGAATCAACAGTAATGTTGCCTGTGATGACTATAGCCCCACTGTAGGAACATAAACATGGTTGATTAGTGTTGAAGGAAATCTGAAAATATGGCAACGTGTCATGAATAAACAGCCTTGTCTTCATAAACACACAAAACATAATTTTTTTTTTAAATCATCAGCTCATCCAAAACTTGTGATGGAGAACTTTACATGGCATAAAACTTATCTGACGTAACAACAGAGCTGAAGTAGAGGTACCTTGTGGAGTCTGCAATTACCTGCTTAGGTCTTTAGATTCATCCCTGTGTCTAGGTTGTACACAGGAACATGACTTCTAGCCAAGATTAAGCCTATTACCTATAGAATTCAAGATATTTCCCCTGTTATTTATCTGCCAAAATGGCAGAACTTGGGTGGTTCTAACCTATTTGTCCTGAGGATCACTGCAATCAGTAAATGGAAAGATAGGGAATCTAAATTTGTCACCAGAACATGAGTGAAAGGGATGTCTTCGAATGGATACACCTGTTTTGGTGATAACTGGTAGAGGAAGTATTTTCCCTAATTTTGAGAAGATTGAAGTTCTCTTCCTATTATGTTTCCTGAGTCAGGAAATGCAGGAAAATACCCATTAAGGAAACAACAGTTCTATCCCTCTCTAGTTTATCCAAAGAGGTACTTAATAAAATGTAGGGTTACTTAGTGGGGGCCGATGCTCCTGTTCATGGCTGTGTTTCTGATGAAGGTTTCTTACTAAATTGAATGGCTATATGATTTACAAAATTTAGAACAACTGGCCAGGACAACATACACGCATTCTCTGATCCAAAGCATGAGTCCCATGAGACTGGTGCCAAGCTGAAATGGAGCCATCCATGTGCCAAGCAGATCAGAGGAAAAAAGGAAACTTCCACACACTAACGACGTTCAAATATTCAAGGTTTAATTTCAGCAATGGCCACAACAGCAATTCCCATCTGATTACCACCCATCTGACACATTTACCACACTGGGCTTTGTCATAGAGATGGTAACTAAGTACAACTAGGTATTACTTAATCCATATGCACGTATACCAATGCTTTAAAATCTTAACGTAATCACAAGATTCTATGCATTAGCTATATTCCTAAGTGTAAAGTCTTGATTATCTGAGCATCATTGGTGTGCGGCTGTTTCATTTTTCACAAATGGCCAGGAGGCTGGAAAGGTTGTGTTGTCTTTTTGCCCCCTAAGGGAAGCTTTGCATACATATCTAAATGCTACAGTATCACTGATGGCTTAACAATGAGCATTTAATGAATAAGCATTTATTCAAAATTCAGTAGCAGTAATGACCATCAAGAAATTAGGTTTAAAGGATAACCAATAACCAAAATTCAATGCATTGCAGCTCTCAAGTCTTTAGTACAGAAGGTTGATCTTGGCAGAATTGTGTGTCCTTGAATCTTCTTGTGAAATAAACTGAACGCAAAAAAACATTTTATCTTCCTTCTGAGCTTTCGTCTGTAAGCTACAGATTCTTCCATCCCCCATGTAATGGAGATGAAGAGAGGAAGATGTGTTTGTAAATCAGAAAGGTAGCCTGTGTCACAGCTATGTCTCCCTCCATAGATACAGTGTAGAGAAAAAAATGTAACTGCCCTTGGATAGAAAGTGTGTTATTTGCACAATTGCTAGGTGAAACTAAAGTCAAAATCTGAAAAAAGAAAACGAATGCAACCACAACACACCTAAGGACTGAAAAAATTGCAATAAAGGTAATTTCTGTTTTTGGGTATAGATTTGCTTTAATGTTCCAGGTCACATAATTCCATAGCTCATAAGGTTGATAAAAATACACAAGTTCAACCTATAAATGTTCTCTAATATAACTGACAAAAAATGGAACTGAGTTATATGTAACTGCAGAGTTATTTAAGAGTATTATTTAATACAGTTTTATAAGCTATGTCCAAGAAATTAGGCACATGAGCACATAGGCCTTTAGGCCTTTGCTTAGCGAGGCTAAAATGCAATGTACAAAGAACTCTACTCCATTACAGCAAGTTAGCATCATTTCTCATTGTCCCCAACTACTCTGAATTGATGAAATGTTTTATTGGTTGATTTCTTTCAATACACAACTGCACTTTTCTCTGATTTGTTAAATAAGACTAAATAAAAATGTGTTAAATAAAACGTTGTATGCTTTGGAATTCAGGCAGATATCTGTTTTATACTTAGCATGATAACAGGGTATCTTACCGGTTATTAACACTGGTTTTGGATTCTCGATACCACAGGCTGAAATCCATTCCCCCTGAGATATCAATGGCCAGTCCACCCTGGAACTCTACACTGGCCTGTAGCCCAGACTGCAGCTGAATAGTCTAAGAAAGTAATAGCACAGTGTCAGTATTATTGGGAAATAGGGGGGAGGAAATCTGAAATTTGTTACTAGAATATTGCAAAATACTGCTCATATTTCACAAAAAAATCAATGTGCTGATCATCTATATTTCTTCTACTGTACAACCACACTGAAAGAAACAATGTTCCTATTCATTCTGCAATTCTGCATGGATAACATGAACATTCTGCAATATGTTTACCATTATATTCAGCCTTATTTCATCTAAGAAAATCTTTTAGGCCTGATTCACACATTTTTTGTGCTTTTTACATTTTGCAGATTTGCACTACAGTCCATTTAACATGGTTTCCTATGGAACATGTTCTGTAGTGCAAACCTGCAAAATGCAAAAAGCACTAAAACTGCATAGGTGTGAATCCAGCCTAAAAAATGCATAGGTGTGAATCGGGCCTCAGGCTGGTTTCCCCACATCCAATTCACATGACATGCGAGTGTGACCGGCTGATTCACACCTATGCAGGTTGCAGTTTGCGTTTTTCAATACAAATTTTTGGTCCATTGAAGTCTATGGAACCAAAAACCAAAAAAAAATCCCTGGCCCTTTCCATAAAATGCACAGATCTGAACTACATCCATAGGAAACCATGTTAAATGGAATGTAGTGTGTTTCTGCAAAACTGAAAATGCACTAAAAAATGCATAGGTGTGAACCAGGCCTTGAGCATATATTTATAACTGCAGGGATTCAAAATCAAAGTTTGGGATTTAAAAAAAATAGCTGTGGTCGGGCTATTGTTGAAATCGGCAACATTTACATTTTTGTGCATATTCTTTTGTACCCTATAAATGAGAATGTAAACAAGGCTAATTTAATTTAATAATGCTGTCTAGATGTTGATTTAAAAATTTGTTTTAACGGTTCGATGGAGGTTGTATGTAATGTGGGCCAAACGCACAAAAGGAAAGCATTAACATTATATGTTGGGGTCTGCATGGCTGTAATTAAGCCATTGGCTATAGAATTCAAGAACTGCATATGGTACACAACATATGCGAGTCAAACAAAGCTGGATTAAAATTGATGAGGAATGTGAAAAACAATGATAGTTTCCTTGATTTAAGAAATTGCGTGGATGCAAGGTCCATGATGAACTATGAGAGAAAACAGGTTTAATACACAAAGCTTTAACACCAGCCTAAATCAGTTTTTAGCCATGTTATTGTAATTTTTTAATTTTATTGGGCTCAACTGAAAATACCTTTATTTACAGTAAGATTCCTTATCCTGGTGTGTTAGCTTTGTGAATTGAGACTAATGTCTGCATGTGCATATATAAAGTGACATTGGGACACCTTTTGTTATATGCTGGATGGATTCAGTCAGAGGAATAAAGGTTTCAATGAAAACATTTGATTGTGTTTACAGTTTAAAGTAATATTAGACTAGTTAAGTTACTAGAAAAGTAAAGTTTTAAGTTATATAGTATAGTGACACACAACTTTTACCTTCTTTTGTCTGCATCTGTCAGATCTCATTAAATGCTGTGGTATAATGACTTTAAGGCTCGATGCACATCTATGCATGTTGCTTTTGAGCTTTTTTGCAGTGCTTTTTGCGGTGCTTGTTGCGTTTTTGGACACGCATTTTTACCACAATTTTGTCGCGTTTTGTTTGTTTTTTTATTTACACTGTGGTTGCTTAGCAACCAGCTATATACAGTGGGAAAAAAACGCAAAATCGCGGTAAAAACGCAGTACTTGCATTTTGGATGCAGGTCCATTGACTTCTATTACATGCAAAACGCTGCATTTTGCATGAAAAAAAGTCCCCGACCCTTTCCAAAAACACAGAGGCACAAAAATGCATTGATGTGAACATGTTCCATAGGAACCCATGATAAAAAATGTCCCTGCAAAATGCAAAATGCATCAAAAAAAGTGTGAATCAGGCCTAAAGCTGCATAGGTGTTAATCCAGCCTTACTCACTATAAACCTCAATTTACATAAGACTGGGGCCATGACTTCCTGTGGCCATCAGCCTTTGTTCCAAAGAAATACTTTTCATGGTCCCAATCTGCACACATTTCTCCAATAAGAGTAAAACTGAGCACACGGATATGGTTAGCATGCCAGGGCCTGCTATGGAACAGTTTCACTGGGGAAAGCCAGTTAACTCCATTTGCACATCAAAAGATGATTTTTATTAAAAGCGTATATTTGGCTGGTCCCAATAACTCCATGTTGTAGTTAGGGACAAGGTTCAGGTTTGCCACCATAGTTTGAGACAAATGTTGCACGTTCAAGATTTTCAGATTGGAAAAATGTTTTTAAACCATAATGCACTACATGTTTTTTAACCTGTGTCCAGAAAGCTGGGAAGGGGCAGTAAGTGGGCTTTTGGTTGGGGGGGCGGGGGGGTTCATAGTAGTGCATTGCACCTATTGCAGGGAAAGCATAGATAAAGCTGATAAATACCATCAGATAGGAAACTCTACTTGAATTCTGATTGCTGGTTCAACTCATTTACTGTCCTTTTTTGTTTTTAAAACTATTTTTTGTTTTTGGTTTTTGTATATTATTTAATTCCTTATTTTAATTCATTTGAAGTTTATTTGAGGTAATTTTATTTGTAGTTGATTTAAAAAAAAAAATGCCCTTTATTTCAGGGGGTGGTATTTTGTGATTCATTCATTTGGGGAGGGGTATATTTTTATGCTAATTGGAGCTACCTTCTGTCAGCAACATGCTGCTAAGCTTGAAAGACAAGAAAGTAAGGTGCAAAAACAGTGTGCAGTTAAACCACCTAATATTATAATATTCACATTACTGAACCCCTTATCCCTATAAAAAAAAAAAAAAGGCATACTGCTGGCCAGTTTTACACTTCTGTGTCTTAATTCTTGCAGTAGAGCCCCAGCCTGTGCTTTTCTCTAGTAAATTTGGGCCTAGCTTTGCTTCTTAAAGTTGTCCTGCTGATGGCTAGTTTTACACTACTGTATTATCTGAGGCATCCTAATTCTTGTAGTAAAATACTAGCCTGTCCCTCGTCTATAGTACATGTCTGCCTTTGATCACTAATTAAAAAATATCCTGCTACTTGCCAATTGTACACTGCTGTATGCAGAGCCAAACTAAATTGTAAATTAAAAAATCCATTCCACAGCCAGCTCAGTGTATGCTGTAAAAATTGTATTGTATACCACGTAAAGCTTTAAGGCATCCCCTCAAGCATGTTATTTTAAAGATGTGTGTATTTTCAATGTTGCCCTTGAAGCCGTTTAAAAAACCTTCTCTCTACTATCTTTTTTTTTACATTGATACATGTTCACCATGACAATTCCCAGCTTTCCATACTTTTTTTGACAGGTGTTTGCCTATTAGCCCTAGAAATGGTAAGAATTTAACAACAGGATTTGCCTCCTAAAGACTTCAGTGAATTTGCCAAACTTTGCACAAGACTGGCCAAACCCTTAGCAAATTAAACCCAGGCAAATTTGCAGATTAATAGTTATGAATGGTTCATCTAATACTCAATCAACTGAATGATCCACCTGGTACTGATATGTTACACTAGCCAGACCCCTAGCAGGCCAAAGTTTGAGTATACACAGTAAGCAAAAGCAGCCTATCTCTGACCTGTAGTAAAGCTTTGCCATAACTGCCCCCACCCTCTAGACCTGCAGGAAGGTGGTGTTTGCTATGGAGCCAGTGAGCAGTTTTTCCACACCTGATTAAATGTAATCAGACCCTGCGGTCTGTGTTTAAAAAAGACTGCCCTACAGTATGCCCCTACCGTGGTTTAAGGCTGTCTATGCATGTCTCCAATTTTGGCTGATTCCTGCTAAATCAGCCCAAATGTGAGCCTAAAGTGACCATTGATGACTAAAAAAAAAAATCTAAGAATCTGGGTGGAAAATTGTCTTCAAGGAGATGCAGTCAATGTTTTTATATTCCAACAGCCACAATTTTAAGCCTTCTACATTTTATTTCCCACACTGCTTCATTCTGTATGCTGTAAATAACCTTTTCTGCATTGTTTCACTCTGTGTGGCATGCTATAAATTTTACACTGCCTCCTTCTGTACTCAGTGCTGTACACAGATCTATACCTACCTTATTACCATCGCCACATCCTTTTTAGTCCTTCATTATATGCCATGGCAATTGGGGGCTTGTACGGCTGTGTTTCTTTCTTCTGTTGGGTGGCCCTTAAAAATATTTGCTATGTGGCCCTGTCATTCTAAGTTTGCATCTGCGCCCTACCTTTTGTTTTTTCTCTAGCCAGCCTGGCAATATTCAGAAGCAGCACAGGAGTGGGATTAAGGCAACAGAAGACAATCTTGTTCACACATTAAGGGTAGAAAAGGAAAAAGCGGGGGGGGGGGGGGGCGGGTCAGTGCAGTTTGGCATCTTTGCCTTGGGCATTGAATGACCTTGTCCTAGCACTAGATACAGCACTAAAAACTCTTTTATGGAATAGAAAAATCGTGTGGCTGGTGTGGGCTGCATAATAAAATAACTAAGGCGATAATCATAATAATACAATTTCGCCTCAAATATATTTGACAGACTGCAGGTCAGGGTTGCTGGAGTGGTGATATGCAATACTGGGAGGTGTTGTGTAAGCTAATGTGAGATGTAGAGTGAAAACACGTATGCTTGCAAAACCTAGGCATGTGTGAAGGGGGATAGCATTAAGGAATGCAGTATGAGATGACATTTAGTAAGTGCTGGAAATGTATACTTAATCATCAGTGTGTAGGTATAGAAATAACACAGATGTATTACAAGTTCTTTCACACTTAGGACTAAGACATATACACAAAAATTAAGTAATGCAAATTTGTGTGCATTATTACCTCAGAATGGTCTGTTAGAAGCACCAGTCCTTTCACTACATTTATTGGGTCACCGGTTGCTGAAAACATTTTTGACATTAAATCACTATAACCCTGGAAAAAGGTTACAGGGCGAAGCTGGACATCAAACAAGATGGCTGACATTCCAGCAAAAGACTCCAAGTCTTCCTCTCCTTCGTCAGCAGTTGCAGCTATTAGCGATTCAAGTCCTTGTGCTTCAATAACAACCTATAATAAAATAAATAGTATTGGGCTGAAAAATATTACAATAGTATTTGATTTAGAATTGACTAAAAGTGCGGAATACTCTATCACAATTCTGCATGATCATAACAGTGAACACGTAAAGTAATTTACGTGGCTTATTATAAGTGCATGTATGAAGAACATGCATGTGGATTCAGCAGCTAATTGGATAATATCCTAAAGATAGAGAATTCCTATATCTGGCCACTGTCAAAAAAGTTCATAATATCATTTAAATCCTAAGCCTTTAATATGATACCCTATTTCCCTTTACTAAAGGGCTAGACCAACCACAACGGATATTTCAAAGTTTCCACCGATGCTAAAGAGTTAAACCACCTGATAATATGGTACTGTATATCTCTCTGCAAATCTGTAGGTATGATCTCTGCATTTGGTCTTGGTCTGCATACCTGCTGTGGTCATTATAAGGATGCCCCAGTCTCCTTGTTGGATGTTCTATATATTTTATTTTCAAAAAAATGCCATAGGAAGGTCTGGAATCCACAAAAAAAACAGAGTAGGCAGGAGGAGAGTCAGGAATTATTGTAGGGTGATCTTGCTGCTAGAGTACCCACGACATATAACAAATCAGGCAGTGACTCAGATCAATATGTTTAATCTAGTCTAGATTAATCTAGTCTTGTCTAGTCAATAAATGTAACTTTTGAGAGGACTAACCATATAACTGTACACCATCCTAGAGTATTAAGAAACATACCTAATATATGTGATGTGGTCCAGAGACTGTAGAATTTCAGAACTTACTTTTTACAGTACTTAACTTTTCCCCCCCAGGGGCTTACGCATTCTGAAGGTAATCAATTATTCAGTACACCTGGCTTTATGATGCAGGTAGTATGCAAGAAGCATGATGCAAGAAGGTAAGTAAGGCAGATTCATAACAACTAGAGAAAAGATAATGATAATGCGCACAAAAGTAGATATGTTGACCATAACAACCAGACAGAATTATTGTTTTATTTTCCCTTACAAAATTGGTTATACTTAATTGGCTGCTACTGACAACAGACCTTAATATTGGTCTTATTTCCCTTCCTCCAGTTTTACTAAATTAGCCCCAGTGCATATTTATGTTCTGTGGACCACTTTGAGATGCAGTATATTCGTTTTTTTCTTTTTTCTACCAGCTTTTTTACTTTTTTTTGTTTGAGTTGCTTTGGTAGTGTTAAGAAAACTTTTATACAAATTAAAGCACCTACAATATGTAAATGGAGGTAAATACACAGGAAAGGGTCTTGATCCATTCATGGACCACAATTCTGTTTAGCATTGTTTCTGTATTGTTATGATAGACCTAAGAATTACCTACATTGACCAAGATTTTCCATACAGTCACCTTAAAGGGTCCACTGTGTGCAGAATAATAATAATACTTTGTAGAAAAAACAGGATAAATAAAAAGCAAGGGAAGCCATCTGTTATATTACACAGGTGTATTTCCCTCTGCTATGCTTCTGTTACACATACAGTTCTTAAGGTCCTGGGGATGCATTTCAGCTGTTGAGGTGCTAATTTAGCATGAAATATAACATGTCAGGCAACACATCTTGAAGGAAGTTCTCAGTCTTCAGGACAAGGCCTAAAGGACACCACACAGAATCAGCAAACATACTTACCAGGGTATTTGTAGTTGATAATTAAATTGTCTATGCTCCTAATTACCTGAATGGCATGCAGTTCGGTATTTTTGGAATAGGCAAAGGTATCCATGTTGCTTCTTCTTAGGATGCCTGAACCAGAGTAGAGGATGTCAAGACTATATGTTGCAGAGGAGTCAGGGCCACCTGAATGAATGAGAATATTCATTTAGAAGCTATCAAAATTAAAAACTAATAATCAACATTAAAATTAACATATATATATATATATATATATATATATATATATATATATATATATATATATATATATATATATACACACATATACTTTCATTATATTATATTATTAAATGATTATTTAGATCAATTACAACATCATTTTTTAATAATTACTAATTATGAAATTATGCTTTCTTGTGTCCATAGTCTTTTTAATACAGAGTGCTTTGTACAATACTGTACAACATGTTGGAACAAGTACTTTTGAGAGTGTTATCTTTGGCAGCGATAAATGCAGCACTACCAGTTTAATAAACTGGGGGTGATGGACAGTGAGTAGTTCAACAACCGCTTCAACAGACAGATAACCACTATTAAAGCCATGAATAAGATGGCATTTGGTGCAAGATAACAATTCCTTTCCCTTCCTCCAAGAAACCTTTCCAGTTTTATTGGTGATCTGTTAAATACTGAAGCATGTGCAAAGCTAGGATCAGGTAAGCAACGTGCAACACATGTGGAATGCATTGTAATACTGATGCTGCCTTTCTTGGTCCTTATTCATAGATAAGTAGAAGGGTTGAATTTTATTATGAGGACCAGAATGGGTTGATTCCACATCGCTAAGGTGGTTTCTATGAAAAATAACTGTGGTAAAAGTTCTTCAGTTATATAATGCATAATCTAGATCCGGGGTCTCCAAACTTTCCAAAGGGCCAGTTTATTGTCCTTCATGCTTTAAGGGGGCTGAACTGTGGCCAGTGGGAGTAGAAAATGCCCAAACGTCATGATTGGTTTTAGTGAGAGGAATATTGCCCCATTGTTGGTGTCAGTGGGAGAAATGCTGTCACATCATTTGTGTCAGTGGAAGTAATAGTGTCCCAAGGGCTGGATGAAGGCAGGCAAAGGGCCATATCTGCCCCCTGGGCTGTAGCTTGGAGACCACTGATTTAGAGCTACAGATAAGAAGGGTATATGAAAATGTAAATACTTTTAAATGCCCTTATATGCCCAAATGCCCAAAATATGTTGCTGAAAATATGTTGTATTAACCTTTTTACCATTAAAGTGTACCCAAAAACAAAAGCTTATTATATTGCAACTTACAAGTTTTTAGATGTGGTGTCTGTGTCTGTATTCGTTTTTTTTTCAGAATGTTTTTATTTTATTTACACCTGGTGATCCTGCCAGTAACACACATCTTGCCCTATGGTGACAACACCCACCCAATGTACAGTACCTATGGAGGGGTAGCAATGGCCCCCTAGGACAGGAAGTGTGTTGTCAGTTAGAAGCTTATTGGATTTCTTCCAGGATCAAAATATACTTGGGGGGGGGGGGGGAGGGATGTGCATGCTGATTTTTTTTGCCAATGCACACAGTTTTAAAAAAAGGCATCAACTATAAAAAATGACACATACGTGTTATATATCCAGAATAGGCTGATGAGGAGCCAGGTTTTGAGAAGCGGTCATAGTTATGAATTTTCATATCCTTCAAAACTTCACGAATACGTTTACTAAAAGCAAACAATAGGTCAGCTCAGAATGTGCAAGCAATTCCATTATATAAGAAGAGACGTTAAACATCCTTTAAAAATTAGGTTTTACAGCATTTCATGTGTTACTTTAATTGGTCTACTGGTAATTCTTCCAGCTTCAAAGTGTGATCCCTTCAAGATGGGGTTACTGGACCAGAAAAGAGGCTATAAAACTCAAACGTTGCATCAATGTAACTAAAGGATTAACCAGAAATCTAAATATGGAAGCACAAATTCTTAAAATCCAAACTTGTGGTTCTACAGTCCTTGTTAAAGACCAAAACTACAAAAGCCAAGGCCGGTTTACACCAGAATGCGCCCTTCCTGCACTGCAGGGAACACGTTGCACCTGTGATCTGCATGCAGGTGACAATGTATTGTAAATGGTACCGCAGTACCATGCAGTTTGTTGTGGTGCATTTTGAAAAAGTAGGGCGAGCGCTTAGTGTTCAATATTTGTGGAGATAAACTCCTTTTGAGTCTGTTTCTGTTATCGCATAATCCTCTTGCACACCTAAGTGTCCATTTTACTCCATGCCTGGTTTTACAAATTGCGTAATCTTTGTAAATAAAGTTGTAAATAACCAAGATTGTTGTCGGTTATGGGCGTGAAGATTGTAAACGCACTTGTGAATATTTTCCAAGTACCACTGTTTTATTTTTCCAAATGTGTGTCTTCCTTATTTAAATAAAACACAATGGCATTAATGTATGTAAACTGTAAAGGATATGGTGGGCATTGGGTGTTAATTTACTAAAGGCAAATCCACTTTGCACTGCAATTTCCTTTTCCCAGGGAAACCTTTTTCAATGGCACTTGAAGAGCATTCGCGGATGGTTGACTTATGTAAGAGGTACACCCACAGTTGCTTTGTACTAAGAACACGGAGCACATCATTTTGGAGAAGACTCTCATGTCAGACCTGGTGCTGAAAAGGAGTAATTTGGGTGTCAGTTATGCAGAGAAACCGTCGTCTAGACAAATATTAGGTAGCAAACAGCTACATTGAGAATAATCTTTTTGGGAAGAAGAGACTGTAACCCGTCCTTTTGCCCAGGAAAGTGCAATACCACTGTCGAAGGCAAAGGGAAAAAAATGACAAAGTAAAAATAAAGCTAAAAAGAAGACGGAATTGACATGAAATCAGAGGTTTGTAAAAATATCAGATTATTATTAAAAAATTGCCTCTCACACATCGACAGGCAGAGCAATGGCCCCCCTACCCACAAAGTATTCCCTACTATTGGGTCCCGGACCACGGCGCATTGAGAGGTGGGCTAGCCTGGACGTCCCACTCGAAGGGCTGTGAGGTCCGCATTTGGAGGTCCCTCCACATCTGGGCCAACGGGCACCACCATAGTTATCCGGTTATGTCTTTTGAGGAAGTTTGTGCAATATGCAACAGGCACGGAACTATGTGGTTCCAGTTTGAAATCCGCCCAGTTACAATGCCGTCAGGAACAGGCGGAAGCGGCTGGCCAGTATTCCTCAACGCGTTCTTCCACCACTCTTCTGGCTCTGGACAGCCTGTAGTTGAAGACCCTCTGGTCCGGGGTGAGGGTTCCTCATCGGGAACGGCCGTCATCAAAATGGGGAGTCAAAGCGCAAAACGCTTTCAACTGCGACAATGCCGAAGGTGGAGTTCGTTCGGGCATTCTCCTCTGGAGTTCAAGGCACAGGTCTGCCACTTGGAGACGCCAGTTAGAACTCCGTTGTGCGTAATGGGCCCCACCATCCGAGATCCGGCCGTTTCAACCCCACGTCCACATACATAAACTCGTATGATGCCGACACACCGCCAACATCCACTACACTATTAAATGAAACCCTTTTTAATTATAATAGTAGGTCCCCCGAGTTGGGGCGGGTGTGGGACGATGCGACAGTGTTTCCCATCCGATTGCCCCTTCCTCCGTTTAGGAAAGGTTCCCCCCCCCCCCCCCCACCCCCCCCCCCAACGGCTGGCCAAGTGGGAGGCCACAGTCTGCCTTACTTATCATTCCTAATCAAATTCAAGTAACAGAAAAAGAATCACAAAAAAAAATAAAAAGTTGTGCGAGCAGGACTTTTTCCAAGGTCCAGTGTGTTTTGCAGCCCATTCTAATTAATGGGCTGTCATAATGCACCACACTAGTGTGAACCGACCTTAGGTCAATGAAGTGGGTTTAGAATCAAAAATCAAAATATGCCAACCCTATCCAGGCTTACTTAAAGTGTATGTAATCCCTAAAAATGAAATAATCTCATTTGCCCCCTTTTCATCTGATACATTCACCAATAAAAAAATGAAAACATTTTGTTTTATCTGTTCAGTTAGTGCAAACACATGAAATTCATAGCTGTCCTGTGTCTCGTGGAAGTTCTTTGTATGAATTTAACTCCTTCACGCCTAAGGGTAAAACAAATCTTAAAGTGATACTAAAGTCTCATTTTTTTTTTACGTTAAAAATAACAAACATGTTATACTTACCTGCCTTGTGTAGTGGCTTTGCACAGAGCAGCCCCTATCCTCCTCTTCTCGGGTCCTTCTTCGGTGCTCCTGGCCCCTCTCTCCTGTTGAGTGCCCCCACAGCAAGCACATTGCTATGGGGGCACCTGAGCCGAGGCACAGCTCCCTGTGTCCATTCGGACACAAAGCCATGGCCTGGCGCCCCAGCTTTTCGCTCCTCATTGGTTGACTGACTTTGATTGACAGCAGCGGTAACCAATGGCGCCACGCTGCTGTCTCAGCCAATGAGGAGGGGAGTCCTGGGCAGCTGAGACGCTCCTGTAACATCGCTGGATCTAGATGGGCTCAGGTAAGTATTAGGAGGGCTGAGGGGAGATGCTGCGCATAGAATGCATTAAGATAAAAAAAACTTCTGTAAGTAAAATTTTGCAACTTTGGCATGTGTTAGTAAAACTGTACAACTACTTTGTGCATCCAGATGAATTATACCCTGTTTTTTTCTTGACAAATAGGGTGTCCATTTGGGGGTAAATGGGAATAGATATCTCCTTTTTTTATTATCATAATAGGAATAAAAGTGATACCAAAAAAATGAAGGGGACAGTGTAAAAAAAAAAAAGTAAATAAAATATAAATGTAGCGCTACCCCCAGTTAAGAGAGCCGCTGGTTTGTTTTGGGTCCCTGAGTACAGCTCCACCAACCCCCGGCAATTTGGCTCTACCCGCTCTGGCACAGTTAGTAAAGGGGTATGTCCCTATGCACATAAAACTTAGCTTATACTCTAAGTGTAATTGGTATGAACTCACAAGCAGACTGCTGAAATAAGAATAACTGGCTTTACTTTTGTCAGTAAGGAAAAGAAATAGCAACATGCGTTTGAACATATGACTTACAATACTTTAGCAGGTCCCTGCAATATGCACTTTAACATGTACACACATATGTAACAACTGGCAGTGGGGAAACGGAGCGCCCGGTGTGGCGACCGTCTGCTATGCACCCCTGAGGTGCAATAAATCTATCTGCGCCTACCTAATGGACCAGGCCTGATCCCTAGCAATAGAGCTCAGTCCTTGTACTAGTACAGTGTTCTTCACCGGCAATGAATCTGTAGAGGTGGTGCACATGTAGCTTTAAATGGTGTCTTTGTAATCCACAAAAAGTAACATTTCTGCTCTGAGGTAAATTGCGCCTAGGCAGTTCAATAGGCATAAAACGTGTGTGTCAATGCAGGATGAGCCTCTCGGCTCTCTCACCAATCCTTGGGTACCGTCCTCAGCTCCGGTCCCTCCAATGGTGGCTCTGGTCTCTTCAATGGCGGCGTCCGGTCTCCTCAGTCACAGCCCTGAACTCCGGTCATCAGCTCCGTCCGACCGACAGTAAGGGGAAGTCTCCGCTCCGCTGCTGTGGACTTTGAGGGGTGAGAGTCTCACTCCATCGGCTGCAAGGCCCAGGCTTCAGGCCTTCAGCTCCGGTCCGCACAGGTGTCTCTGCTGACTGTCTTCTCCGCGTCACCAGCTCTGTCAGCAGAGGCAGGCCAGTCCTGTCCGGCCTCAGAAGAGGAAGTGTCCCAAGAGGAAGAGGCGGTCTCCGCTCTTCCTTTTTATAACCTCCCCCAGCAATCTCCCGGGCGGAAGCAAGCAGCCTGGGAGCCTGGGGAATTATGGGAAATGTAGTCTCTTCCCCTAAAAGGGGTAGAACCCCGCTACACACTCCCCCCACTTTGAATCTTTGGTCCCCAAAGACAGTGTTCAAACTACAAACTTTCTCGGGAACAACATTTTCACATAATTTGGACAGAGGAGCCTCCCACCAATTGGCATAAGATGGGGAGCTGTCCTGTCTACAGGTCACTTCAGTGTGGGCGACCTGTTTAACTGTGCCAGAGAGTGAGCTGGGGTTGCCCTCCACTAAATGAACAGCGGAAGGGTCAGGGCTTTCAGCACTTCTCCTTGCTGTAGTAACAGAGTCCTCTGAACTTTCTCCCATCTTGGGGTAAGTTAACTTCTTGGGAGGCTTCACAACTCTGCGAGCTCTCTGTTCTCTTGGAACTTCTTCAGGAACACATTCTGGCAACATCTCTGGTTCTGGAACATCTACTTCTTGTTCTGGGTCGAGACCAGGGATATCTTCCCAGCACTTAGGCACATCACTGAATGGCACAAACTCTGTGGCTTCTGGGTTCAATGTGTTATCTTCCACATCTTCAGTAGGTGGAAGATCTATGGCGGAATTTCCTGGGGTTGAGGAAGGCCATAGCCATTCAAGTTCTCCTCTTTCTTCTTCAGGTTGGGGGTCCTCACCACCCCTAACTTGGGACATCTGAGACCTAGTGTTAGGCCTGGGGGTATCCAGAATGGAAACAGATTCAGGTACGTCCCTTGCTGGAGGCATTCTGACTGCTTCAGTGAGTGGGAGCAAGTGATTCCTATGCCAGGTCTTCAAAGGCCCCACTCTTCCTTCTGGTTTCAACTTGTAGACAGGCAATCCTGGAAGTTTCCTACAGATGATATATGGTTCTGATCTCCAACTATCAGCAATCTTGTGTTTCCCAGGGATCCCAAGGTTGCGTAGCAGTACACGGTCCCCAGGCTGTAGGTCCTGTACTCTAACTTTCAAATCAAAGTTCCTCTTATTTCGGGCCCCCCTCTGGTCGGAGGCCGCTTGAGCTTTCTCATAAGCTATCTTCAGACTGCGCCTCAGTCTGTCCACATATCCTTTGTGGGAGGCAGCAGAGGCATGGTCTAAGGAAATGCCGAAGGCCAAATCCACTGGCAATCTTGCTTCTCTCCCAAACATAAGCTGGTAAGGGGAGAAACCTGTCACATCACTTGTGGTGCAATTGTAGGCATGCACCAGAGCTGATATGTGTTGACTCCAATGTTGCTTCTTCTCTGTTTCCAAAGTTCCCAACATGTTCAATAGGGTCCTGTTGAACCTTTCAGGCTGGGCATCACCTTGAGGGTGATATGGTGTGGTCCTAGTCTTCTCTACCCCCAGAGAATCTAGTAGCTTCCTGATCAGGCGACTCTCAAAGTCCCTTCCTTGGTCTGAATGGATTCTCTGTGGCAGTCCATAGTGAACAAAGTACTTCTCCAAAAGTACCTTGGCTACTGTAGAGGCCTTCTGGTCCTTGGTTGGGAAAGCCTGAGCATAACGAGTGAAATGGTCGGTTACCACCAGAACATTTCCCAATCCGCTCAAATCGGGTTCAAGGCAGAGAAAATCAATGCATACCAGATCCATTGGGCCTTGACTCTGTAGGTGGCCCATTGGGGCAGCTTGATGGGGTAAAGTCTTCCTCTGAATGCATCTTGCACAGGAATGGCAATACTCCTCCACTTCGGCCCTCATGCAGGGCCAATAAAACCGGTCTCTGACAAGTTGGAAGGTTCTCTCTGCTCCCAAGTGACCATGCTGGTCATGTAAGGCAATCAGCACAGTCTCTCGATGCTTTTCTGGGAGAAACAACTGCCACTTGTCTTCTGGGCCATCAGAGGGGCCCCTTCGGTAGACTACCCCCTGATGCACCTGTAACTTGTCCAACTCTCTCCTCAGTAGGCGAGCTTCTTTGAAAGGGTGAAGGCGAAGTCCCTCTGGACTCTTGTCTTCCAGGGCTTCCAGGACCAATCTCCCCATGGGGTCTTCCAATTGGTCGCACCTTAGCTCCTTCTTGGACAACTTCGGCAAGCACTCTTCTGCTAGTTGAGTTACCCCACAGTAACACTTTGGGACTCCCACTGTGGTAACTCCTACCTCTTCAGCTCTGGATCCTCCTCTGGCTTGGAGTTCAGCTCCTTGACAAAGGGCTCGCACTCCATCTGGTGCCACTTGGGTCCAGTCTTCCCAGTCATCGACCATGACATGGGATCTTCGGGACAGGGCATCTGCATCCCTATTTCCAGCCCCTGGCCTGTACTTGAGGCTGAAATTGAACCCAGACAACGCCGCCAACCATCTGTGTCCAGTTGCATCCAGCTTGGCGGTGGTGAATAGATAGGTCAAGGGGTTGTTATCTGTCTTTACAGTAAACTCGGCCCCATACAAATAGTCTCTCAGTTTGTCAACAACTGCCCATTTGAGGGCTAAGAACTCCAACTTGTGGGTGGGATAGTTCTTCTCGGAGGGGGTCAGGCTCCGGCTCACATAAGCCACTGGTCGTAGCTGGTCTTCATACTCCTGGTAGAGTACTCCACCTAGGCCCTCATGGCTGGCATCAACGTGTAGCTCATATGGTCTAGTGGGATCAGCGTAGGCCAAGACTGGGGCTGTGGTGAGACTTCTCTTCAAGGTTCTGAAAGCCTCTTCACACCTTGAATTCCACTGGTCTTTAACCGACTCACTGGACCTCCTAGGCCCCATTCCATCCTCCTCTCCTTCTGTCTTCAGCAGCTCGTTGAGGGGTTTGGCAATGCGGGCAAATCCATCCACAAACCTGCGGTAGTAGGAGCAGAACCCCAAGAAAGACCGAAGTTCTGTAACTGTTGTGGGCCTTGGCCACGAAGTAACTGCCTCCAGCTTCTCAGGGTCTGTAGACACTCCTTTTTCAGACACTATGTGTCCCAGATAGTTCACAGAAGACTGATAGAACCGACACTTCTCTGGAGAAAGTTTAAGTCCCTCTTCACTGAGCCTCTTCAGTACTTTCTCCAATCTGGCTTCATGTTCTTCCAAAGTCTTTCCAAAGACAATGACATCGTCCAGGTACACAAGGACTTCTATGAGGTTCATGTCTCCAACTGTCCTTTCCATTAGGCGTTGAAACGTAGCAGGAGCTCCAGATAGGCCCTGGGGCATCCTGTTGAACTCAAAGAACCCCACTGGGGTTATGAAGGCAGTCTTTTCTCTATCTTCTGGATGCATGGGGATTTGGTAATACCCACTCTTGAGGTCCATCACACTGAACCACTTAGCTCCAGATAAACTCTGCAAGGCATCTTCTATCCTTGGCGTGGTGTACTGGTCAGGAATGGTCCTCCTGTTGAGAGTTCTGTAGTCAATGCAGAGTCTCAATGACCCATTCTTCTTCCTGACTACCACAATTGGGGAGGCGTAGGGGCTTCTGGACTCCCTAATCACTCCCGTCTTCTTCAATTCCGCAAGCTGCTCCCTCAGATCCTCCAGATCTGCTAGCGGGACTCGCCTCACTCTCTCTCTGAATGGCTTGTCCTCTTGCATGCAGATTCGGTGGGTGGCACTCCTCGCACACCCCACATCAAACTCATCTTTAGAGAAAATCTTCTCCCATCTGGTCAGCTGGGCCTTGGCTCTCTCTTTCCAAGCTCCAGGTAGGTTAGGGTTTTCCATGGAGAGTTTCTTCCAAACATCTTCTCCTTCACCCGTCCCCTTCACTTCTGACCAGCCAACTGGGACAGCAGGACTCACCTGTCCCAGAAGCATCCTGGCAGGGATCTCCACGGGCCTCTCCGTGGGGTTCCTCACACTGACAGGGACTCTTCCTCTAGCCTTCTTCAGGTCCTTCAATGAGATTACTTCTGGTATCACCTCCAGACCTGAGTGACCCTCCATTGGGTCGGGTTCCAACATTACAAAGGGGCCAGGCTGTTCCCAAGTAAGTTTCACCGTGGCTCTCATGCAGGTCACCTCTCCAGGCTGTAGCACTGCTCCTTCTTTTCCAAGCCTCCATACCCTTCCTATCCCCTCACTTGGGGCCTTCTGCTCTAGGACCAACCGCTGATAGGCTGCCTTCAGCATGGGATGGATCTTGGGAGTTGAAAGACTCTCTTCCTTCACCAGGGGGGTCAGAAGCCTTCTGACTAGGTCCGTGTTCGTCCCTATGATCAGGGACGTCTTGCTGGTTCCTGGTGGGCGGGGACACACCACTGCTAAGGTGTCGAACACTTCAGACTTCCCAGCTACGGATGGGTCAAACGTCAATCTGATGGGTAAGTATCCATCATAGGGGAAACTCTGAGTTCCCAATCCCCTTATCTCCAGCTCTTCTATCTTCTGTATTGGCAGATGACTCAGGTATCTGTCATAGAAGTCCCTGTACAACAGGGTCACTTGTGCTCCAGTGTCTAGAAGGGCCTTCGTGTACACTCCTTCCACTTGGATGGGTACAGTAGGAGATGGACCAACTAGCTCCTCTGGGTAGGGCCTAGTTGATGCTGTCCTCTTCTTTGGACTCTTTGCTTTACCAGCACTCGATTTGCACTTGCTCCTTTCTTGAGCCTGATATGCATTGATTTTCTCCCTCTTAGTGGAAGTGTGAACCCGTTGAGGGATATTGTTATCTCTCACTTTGAAGAGTTCCCGTTTGGGGGTGCTGTGTCTCTCCGGAGGGGTCTTGCCCCCTTTCTCTGGAGTGCACCTTGGTTGAGGATCCCTGGGCTCCTTCCGAGGGGTTTGGTCTCCTCGCTTTCTCTTCCTGTTGTGCTTCTTGGAGCTCACTGAAGGTGATGGGCACCCGGTTGACTCCTTCACCGGGGCCCTTTGGCGTTTCCCGCCGGCTGGCGGCTATCTGTTTTCTTCCTCTTGGGACTGGCACATACAGCTGCAATATGACCAATTCCTCCACAATTAAAGCAAATCATCTCACCGTAGTCAGGTGGGGATGTTGGTGCTGAAACAGCTGGAAACAATTCCTTCCTGCCTGTTTCTTTCTTGGGACTGGGCGTCTCTTTCGCCACTAGAGACGTCAGCATCTCCATCATCTGGGACATCTGCAACTTCAGGGCATCTACCTCTGTGTCTCTTTCAGGGGTTAAGGCCGACCTGACCGTGGCCACTGGAAGCCTTGTAGACCCCATCACCTGCTTCTCCCTCTTCTCTTCCAACATGGCCTCTTCTTCTCTGACCATTCGGATGAGGTCAGGGTAGTCCAGGCTCTTCCCGTCCTGGCGGGTGCGTAGAATTAGTGCGACAGGGTCCAAGGGTTGGGCTCCCCTCATTACCTGCTGGGCACGGGCTTCATCTACCTTCCCTGGATCTATCCCCTTCTTCAGGATAATCCTATGCAGGATCTTGTCTATGCGTCCCATGTACTCTGACAGCTTCTCCCCTGTCTTCTGGTAACAGTGTTCCAGTTGATAGGTAAGTTCTGTGACTTTTTCTGTCCCACCAAACACACCTTCCAGGATGTCTATGTAGTCCTGGGCAGTGCAATCCTTTTTGCTTGTCTTCAGATTGCGTATGGCCTCTAGGGCAGGTCCTTTTAGGCTCTCAACAATCCTTTGTTTCTTTCTGCCTTCTGAGACCTCCCATTCTTCTAGGGCCTGCGTGGCACCATCTAACCACTCTTCAAATCCCTCTTCTCCCGAGGGTACAGGTGTCCTCCCTGAAAACATCCGGAGTTTCCTGTATCCCGACGTTGGGTAATCCCCGGGGTCTCTTCTGCACTGGGTCACAATCTCCCCTAGGACAGCACACAGTTCTGCACTAAGGGTAGTCTGTGCGGGTGCGGGACTTTCCGCGCCCTTCTGCTCCTCCTTCTTTGGGGATAGAATGGCTTTCATAGGAGAACCTTCTCCCTTGCGCGGCAGCGCATGCAGCACTTGGTAGGCCTGACCATTCGGTGCCTGTATGCTTTGGCTCCTGAACTGCTCTGGAGTCTCTTCCTTCCATTCTATTAAGGCGTATGTGTACCCAGCATCATTTCTCATGTCCATTATCCATGACTTCTGGCATGGGGATAATGACATTATGAGCTGCTTGACTGCCTCTCTCTGCCACATCCCTGGCAGTTCAATGACTGCTGCTGCGGCTGGGTCAGCGGCCCATGTTGCGGACCACCGTCCCACTTCTATCGGGTCCATGCCGGTACCTTCTGGCGGCTTTTCCCGCTGACTCAGGATCCCGGACGAGCCCCCACGTGTAGCGCTACCCCCAGTTAAGAGAGCCGCTGGTTTGTTTTGGGTCCCTGAGTACAGCTCCACCAACCCCCGGCAATTTGGCTCTACCCGCTCTGGCACAGTTAGTAAAGGGGTATGTCCCTATGCACATAAAACTTAGCTTATACTCTAAGTGTAATTGGTATGAACTCACAAGCAGACTGCTGAAATAAGAATAACTGGCTTTACTTTTGTCAGTAAGGAAAAGAAATAGCAACATGCGTTTGAACATATGACTTACAATACTTTAGCAGGTCCCTGCAATATGCACTTTAACATGTACACACATATGTAACAACTGGCAGTGGGGAAACGGAGCGCCCGGTGTGGCGACCGTCTGCTATGCACCCCTGAGGTGCAATAAATCTATCTGCGCCTACCTAATGGACCAGGCCTGATCCCTAGCAATAGAGCTCAGTCCTTGTACTAGTACAGTGTTCTTCACCGGCAATGAATCTGTAGAGGTGGTGCACATGTAGCTTTAAATGGTGTCTTTGTAATCCACAAAAAGTAACATTTCTGCTCTGAGGTAAATTGCGCCTAGGCAGTTCAATAGGCATAAAACGTGTGTGTCAATGCAGGATGAGCCTCTCGGCTCTCTCACCAATCCTTGGGTACCGTCCTCAGCTCCGGTCCCTCCAATGGTGGCTCTGGTCTCTTCAATGGCGGCGTCCGGTCTCCTCAGTCACAGCCCTGAACTCCGGTCATCAGCTCCGTCCGACCGACAGTAAGGGGAAGTCTCCGCTCCGCTGCTGTGGACTTTGAGGGGTGAGAGTCTCACTCCATCGGCTGCAAGGCCCAGGCTTCAGGCCTTCAGCTCCGGTCCGCACAGGTGTCTCTGCTGACTGTCTTCTCCGCGTCACCAGCTCTGTCAGCAGAGGCAGGCCAGTCCTGTCCGGCCTCAGAAGAGGAAGTGTCCCAAGAGGAAGAGGCGGTCTCCGCTCTTCCTTTTTATAACCTCCCCCAGCAATCTCCCGGGCGGAAGCAAGCAGCCTGGGAGCCTGGGGAATTATGGGAAATGTAGTCTCTTCCCCTAAAAGGGGTAGAACCCCGCTACATAAATAAATAAGAAGAAAACATTTTTTTAAAGCGCCCCATCCCTCCGAGCTCAGGCACAGAAGCAAATGCATGCATACGTCGTGCCTGCATAAGTAAACGATATTCAAACCACACATGTGAGTTATCATCGTGATCGTTAGAGTGAGAGCAATAATTCTAGCACAAGACCCCCTCTGTAGCTCGAAACAGGCAACCTGTGAAAATTTTTAAAACATTGCCTATGGAGGTAGTTTGTCGCCATTCCCTGAGTGTGCACAATTTTAAAGCCAGACATGTTAGGTCTCTATTTACTCGACCTAACATCGTCTTTCACATTATACAAAAAATTGGGCTAACTTTACTGTTGTGTTTTTTTTAACTCCATTAAAGTGTATTTAAAATAAAAATTGCGTTTGAAAGACTGCTGTGCAAGTACAGTGTGACATAAAATATTGCAATGATTGCCATTTTATTCTCTAGGTTCTCTGCTAAAAAAAAAATATATAATGTTTGGGGGTTCTAAGTAATTTTCTAGCAAAAAATACAGATTTTTACTTGTAAACAACAAATATCAGAAAAAGGCCTATGTGTTGTCAGATTGTGTAGTCAGTCCACAACAGCACTTAGTAGCTGCGCATTTCTGACACATCAACAGGTATTTTTCTGTATTTGCACAATCTTTAAAGGGATACAACATAGGGAAATGTGCATGTATTGCAAAGATGTATTTTTTTTTTTTGCTCTGATATACAATTTATTAAAGTAGTACAAAATGCAATAATCCATAGCAACTAAGCCTGAATAATCATCAATGCCTATGCTAGCATTGATCCATTGCTTCCCTGTGGTCTTTGGTACCTGGCAGGCATCTGGAAATGAAGGATATCTTGGAACACAGAGAGCATGTACTTGTTCATTTCTAGTGGAAGTTGGCCAATAGAAAGAAGCAGGTTTTTTACTTCCATGTACGTAGGGTTGCTGTTCAGTATTATATTTGCTGCAGATGTCCTCACTGTCTTTTCATGTATTCTATAATTCTGGTGGTAGATGCGATTCATTACTTTTTTTACCTAATTTAGAAAAAGAAAATATGTGCAATAGATAAGAATGTAGTAATTGTTTCATACACTTAAAGAAGATTGTACTGTGTACGCTGTGCTCAAAAAGGCAAGCAAAGGACAAGGAACTAGTTAGTCACCAGTGTTGCCTGGTCCTTGCAACTGAATATTTTCCTCTTTATTGGCTTATAATGCCTTGTTCCACACCATGTCTCCTTGTGAAAGTGACAATCTCGTGAGCAGAGGGCTTTGCTTTCTCATGTCTTTCTGATGACTGGTGATCTAATGACTGGTTGGGTAATATTTAAGATCATCAGGGAAGGTGGAAGAAACACAATTCCAAGAAATGGAAGAGCAGAAGCAGGGATATCCTTATCACGCAGGTCCTCAGGTACAGCTTTCTCACCAGCTAGATATTTAAAAACATCAGGTAAGGTACAAATCCAAGGAATGGAAGAGCAGAAGCCGGGACATCCCTGTCCTACTTGTTCTCAGGTACAGCTTCATCACCAGCAAGGAAAACAGTGACCAACACAGTAGTGATATCACCAAATCACTCCAAATTTGTGAGACTAGAAGTCAGTGGCAGCTCTGCTGATTTACAGCTATTAGGCTAAGGGCTCATGTATACAGAATGTTTAAAAAATGGCAGCACTGCTGTCAGGAAAAAGCAGCATTAAAAACACGCTTTTAGTTGCATTTTTGACCAGTGTTTATGAGCGGTTATGCACGGTTTTGAGCGTTAGCGGTTTAAGTGATTTTACAGTAAAAAGACTTCCTAAAATGTAAAAACGTCCAAAAACGCCAGACGCTGCTGAACGCAGCTAAATGCGACTAAACACATCTAAAAGCTTGTTACAGCGTTTAGCCGCATTTTTGGGCGTTTTGCATTTTTACAGCCAAATAGCCTCAGCTCCTGGACGCACTGGCAGGCTGTTTTTTTTACTGCCCCTAAATGCTTATGCCTCCAAAGTCCTCTGAAAGTTTATGTGTGCATGAACACATAGACTAACATGGAGGAGAGTTCAGAGGCAGTAAAAAAAACACCAGGCGTCCCTAAAAGCAGCTGCAAAAATGTCCTGTGTGTATGAGTCCTAAAGGCACAGAAAGGCCTAGGCACAGGAAGAGCATTGCTATTTTTTTATAGGAATTCAATGTTTTCCGCACCATACAACGCACTTTTTCCCCCCAGAAATATGGGGTAAAATGTCTCTGCGTCTTATGGAGTGAATGCATGTTAGGCACCGCCCCCCGCCGCCAATGGCAACCCCCCCCCACCACCACCACCACCAGAAGAGAGGCAGGAGAGCGGAGGACAGACAACTGAAGCCCCTGTGAGCAGGGCCAGACTGTCCTACCTATGACTGCATTGCATCCTCCCTCTGTCCTCCGGCGTTCGTATGTGACGGAGCTGGGTCTGTGTGCAAGGTCCCGCCCCCCTAGACCGGCTCGTGTGATAATAGATTGAAACAGTGTTCCGCCTATCACAAGAGCCAGTCTATGGGGGCGGGACCTTGCACACAGACCAAGCTCCGTGACATACAAGCGCCAGAGGACAGAGGTAGGAGAGCGCTGTGTTATCCAGAGGATTACAGTGGGCACAGAGGCTGCAATGAGCACAGAGGCTGACATTTTTGGGCACAGAGGCTGCAATGGGCACAGAGGCTGACATTAGTGGGCACAGAGGCTGAAATGGGCACATAGGCTGCAATTGGTGGGCACACAGAGACTGCAATTAGTGGGCAAAGATGCTGCAGTGGTGGGCACATAGAGGCTGCATTTATGTGCAATGGTCAGGTCGCACTTATGGCAATGGTCAGGTCGCATTTATGGCAATGGTCAGGCTGCATTTATGGCAATGGTCAGGCTGCATTTATGGCAATGGTCAGGCTGCATTTCATGGGCACTGGTAAATATTTTAGGACACCATTTGGTTCAGAATATTTTTTTTTCTTGTTTTCCTCCTCTAAAACCTAGGTGCGTCTTATGGTCAGGTGCGTCTTTTGGAGCGAAAAATATGGTAAATCATAGATTTTTACCTACAGCTTAGGTACAAATAACATTTCTAGAACTTCCCTAATATAGCAAATCTTCACTTTAAAGTTTGGTCCACTATAAAAAAATACCATCTTCAACATTCCATTGTGTATTTGACATTCTATTTGCAATGTGTATTTTATGTTGTGTTTTTTTTGTCTGTTGCTATTGCTGCAGAGTTATTTTTTATTTTTTTTGTATATCATATTGAAATTTGAACTGATTGCCGCTTTCTCAACATTTGAATATCAATAAAATGTTGCAGGTAAAGATGTATTAAAACAAATTCAACCAAATGTAAAGTTGTTTAAAATTATTAATTAGTGACATTATTTTCATAGATGTCAGATATCAATTTAATCATGACATTTTTTAAATGATGAATTATAGATACACATACACAGCATTTAATAATAGAGAAAAGGAACATTACATACAAATACACAGACTCTAAATTAATCATGTTTCTTTTTCAATCATCACCATCAACCTCTGACCTTTAGTGGCAGTGCCTAAACACAGAATTAAACTATAAGGTCAACAAGAAAGCATATATACTAATAAACATCGTGCATAGCCATATAAAAGGTAGATTTTATCTCTTACAGTTAAGCTCTAAAGTTACTTATTATGCTTAAATATACTATTGTATATACTAATTGTCCATAAAATAACTAAATCTGCACACTACTGTATATACATGAAAAAGCTAAATCAATAATCAACTCTTAATTCTCATTCCCCATCTATAGGTAAAATATCAGTATAGACCATATATTGAACACCAAACCAAAGCTTTTCAAATTTCTAATGAAGTTATGGTTTTGATGATTTAGATTCTTCACATTTATATTTACAACAAAAATTAAAAAAGGCTATAGGTTCTTTTTAATCATGCTTACTATGTTGTTGCAATGTTATAAATTTTAGAATTAGTAATTAGTAAGCATGATTAAATAGAACCTATAACCTTTTTTACGTTTTTTGTAGATATACATGTGAAGACGATAAGCTAAATGTAAATAATCTTATCAAAGTGTGCCAATGTTTTAAAAGCCTTGTTTCTACATATAGCTAGTAATTATATATATACATAATGACAACCATATTTGCTCATAACAGGGTCAGCTTCCTGCTGATCTTCTTATCTCAATGATAAGGTTTGTTTGAGTGCAAAACAATAACTGAATAGCATAGTAAAAAAAAAAGGTACTTTTTTATTAATGACATTCAGAAATGCTTGTGAAGTGTTTTCCTTTCATGTTAGATCCACTTTAATATTGTTCTTTAAAAAGACTCTAGACCAGGCATGTCAAATGCAAGTGAAACAGTGGGCTGAAATGATAAAACTAAATCCCCAAGGAAGTTACATTGGGGTTGATTTACTGGAACTGGAGAGTGCAAATTCTGATGCAGCTCTGCTTAGTAACCAATCAGCTTCCAGGTTTTAGTGTTAAAGCTTAATTGGACAAGCTGTAGTTAGATGCTGATTGGCTACCATGCACAGCTGCACCATATTTTGCACTGTAAATCAACCTCACCATGTCAATCCCACCATGTCCTACTTCAATGTGACTTAACTAGTGTTTTTACTGTCCCCCAAATGCCCCCATTATGTCCACTGAGGGATACACCTACTTAAATCCACCTACTTTTTTTTGTTGTGTATTTTTATGTTGATAGGGTCTTTTTTACCCATTTCCCGACCAACCCTTCACAATTGTACTGCGGCAGGTTGGCTCTCCTGCGTGAATCGCCATCATGGTACGTCGATCACTCCACATTTGTTTCCCGTGTACAGGAAGACGGAACGAGGCTTGGACCGCACAGCAGAGTTAGGCGCCGAGGTGTGACGTCATAATTCTGCGACGCGTTTCTGAGCATACAGCGCTATGGATGGTGGGAATAGCGGTGCTCCTTTTTTTTCCACCATCCATAGCACTGTATGCTCAGAAACGCGTCACAGAATTATGACATCACACCTCGGCGCCTAACTCTGCTGTGCGGTCCAAGCCTCGTTCCGGATTCCTGTACATGGCCGTGCTTTTACCAACCACACGGAAGCGGTCCTGGCTATGCAGACACCGCAGCATAGTGGGTGACTGTGTCGGCATCCCCCCACCCTCACCCCACCTTTTTCCTAGACTACTTTTCGGAACTCACACACCCAGAGCTCAGAACGGACCTGATCTCCACCGGATGTGGTAACATTGGAGGACCAGAAAGGATCCACCTGCTGTGCTAATCTACCTACACCATCCCCATCAGGATCTGATGTGATGCCAGCTGCATGTGGATTCTGCTGTGACCTGTAGTCCCTCCTGCCCTCCTGTCCAGAGATGTGTCTGAACGCAACACTGCAGTTTACCATGTGAGTGGATATTGTCTTTTCAATAAATGCTATTGTGATACATACTCAGAGGCACCCCTCTCCTTGTTTTTTATCTAGCTCCTATTGGACCTGGCTTCAGGCCTCTTTGGTGGCAGCCCTGACAGACCTATATATATGTTTTTTGTATATCTATATACATATATACCCTGCCCCTTTGGACTATTAGGAATATAAACAAGGTATTGTGACATTGCGCCTTTCTACTTGTTTCAGATAACAGCTTGAAGCACCATGCAGCCAAAGCTTGCATTAGCTGAGACCTGAACATCCACCTGGTAGAACTTTGAAAACAGGTGAACAGAGGAAAACCCAGGATACTACAATAGCCTTGGTGGAATGGGTTCTAATAGGAAAGGGAGGAATCTTTGGTTGTAGGCCCTGGAGAAGAATCATCTGATCCACCTAGCAATGGTGAAGCAAGAAGCAGGAAGTACATCACAAAGTCCTCCAGGTAAAACAAAAAGGGACTCCTGGAAAAAGAGGCTGGAAAGTGGAAAGAGGAGACCACCCTAGGTAAAGAAATAAGGTTTTGAGCTGCTGAGCTGCTAACTCAGAAACATGCCTAATAGAAGTGATGGCAACCAAGAAGGCAACCTTAAAAGGTGAGATTTTCCAATATAATGCATCTAATTAGTTTAAACTGTGTTCTCTGAACAGCAGAGAGCACTAGGTTGAAATCCTAAAGTTTTACAGGATGTTGAAATATGGAATTATATGAGCAAATCCGTGTAGAAAAGCCAGGGATAAGGGATTGTGAGGTAAGAGGTTAATAGAAGAGGATGGAAAAGGTAGAAACTTGTTCCTTGAGGGCAAGATGCTGGTCAAGACCAGACTGAAGAAAGGCCAAAATATGAGTGATAGAGTATTCCCTAGGGCTAAGCCATCTGTCCTCATACCATGCCAAGAAGGCCTTTCACATGTGATGGTAAATCTTGGGGGAGTTGGATTTACTTGCTCTAAGTAAGGTGGGAATAACCCAAGGTGAGAGATACCCCTATAATTTATGACTTGGATTTTAACAGCCATGCCCTTAAAGCCATTTGCTTAGAAGCATTGTGGAGCAGGGTGCCTTAGGCCACTAAGTGTTATCTGCTTGTAAGGGGCCATGGTTAATCTGCCAGAAGTCTGATTATGTCAATGTACCGCATTACCACCCTTTCCTCTTGTATCTTGTGCAGAAGTTGAGGTTGCATCTCCATCGGTGGGAAGGCATAAACCAGTTAACGTCTAAGCAATCACCAGAACATCAATGGTGAAGGCTAGAGCAGTGTATCTCAACTCCAGTCCTCAAGGCGCCCTTAAGCCGCGTACACACATTTGGACTTTCTGATGGGAAATGTTCGATAACAGGCTGTTGGCGGTAAATCCGACCGTGTGTATACTCCATCAGACAATTGTTGTTGGATTTTCTGCGGACAAATATTGGCTAGCAGGTTTTAAAATTTTCCGCGGACAAATGTGTGTTGTCAGATTTTCCAAACGTGTGTACACAAGTCCGTCGGACAAAAGTCCAAAGTACAAACACGCATGCTGGGAAGCAAGAACGAGACAGAAGTGGACGGTCTTGTAAACTAGTGTTCGTAATGGAGAATTAATATTTGTGACGTGGCAAATCATGAAATCTCGAAATGCAGCACACAATTCTCTTCTTCTATAATGGGATAATAATGAAGGTGCTTTGCTGGTGACACTAATGGAGTTATTGCAAACAAATTTTCAAAGGCTTTTTTTTTCTAGTGATATTAAGAATAATATTATTATGCTTTTTTTTTTATTTGGGCAAGTTACCACAACACCATTATCCTCTAGTTTTTAAGATCAAAGATACAACTATGTTGTTGTCCCTTGTCAATTTTACATTGTATTTTTTAAAATTTACTGTTGTCTCCTGCTGTTTGTACTCTGCACACGCGAGTGGTCTCTGTATCCTTGGCTTGGCGTACCTGGGGGCCACAACCTGGTTTCAGCTTGCTGCAAGTCCATCCCCATCATCAGGGGCCCTGGTGAAGAAGCAGGCTGGGGTTTAGACTCTGCGCTCTGGGGAACCCTGAGTTGGCAATCCACAAGGGCTCACTATCATAGATGCTTGACAATGATGTTATCTCGTTTTCTGAGAGATATAATTTTATCATTTTAGTATTGTCCATGTTGACATATTGGTCTTATCCATTTGCAACATTGGTACTCTCTTCGTACATTTCCATTTATATGAATTAACCTCACAGGCCCCTGTTGCCTGTTTATATTGCTTTATATTATTTGTGCTTCTCTTGGTTATACTCTATAGATGCATGGTGAGCGCCATGGGCAATTTTCTTTGTTGGTTTTGAACATCCTCAATAGGAACTGTTTTTCTATTGTTGTATTTTCGTTTTACTATTGTACATGTATACTATTTGTGTTTATTGAGATCTGACATGACAGGACCCACTACCTGAATGGACCATTTATTTTTAAAATCCCTTTCCATAGAATAAAGATCAGCAAAAAGGAGAAGTATAAACCTTTCAGGGCTGAGCCAGTCCTCATAAAGCATACAAGCAATCTGTATGTGTATGGGAAAAATATTTTTACACTTAGCCAATCTCTTAGTACCCATAGGGGTCAGTTTTGGCTCAGTTGCTGTTAGGCTAAGACTAGCACACATAACATTAATTAGTGTGTCCACAGTGGAAAGCCTTTGGCCATAGCTTATACCTCATAGGCTTCAAAGGAAGGAAGATCCTTCACTGCCTCCCCTATTAAATTCATGCCCCAGTACTTTCCTTAACATCTTCAAGTTAATGAGGTTCTGCTTATAACTTCTGAAAAGAGTCGGGGGGGGGGGGGGGATATTATGTTTTTGGACTCTGGAAACTGAAGGCTCTAAAAAGTGTTGAGATTTTTCCGAAAACATTCAGACATAGTGGTGCAGAAATGTGCTTTTGTGGACCAGGCAGCATAATGCGTGTCTAAGAGGAAGCCAGAGTCAGATAATGGGAGAAGCCTCGTACACACGATCGGATTTTCCGCAGACAAAACCTCAGACTTTTGTCCAAAAGCGTGTGCCTGGATTTTGTCTTGCATACAAACGGCAAGGAATTGTCGGCCAACAAACACGAACGTAGTGACATACTACGTGATTTTTAAGCTCTTTAGCGCCACCCTTTGGGCTCCTTCTGCTAATTTCGTGTTAGTAGAAGTTTGGCGAGTGTTGATTGGCGCTTTTCATTTTGCACTTTTCATTTTGCGCTTTTCAGTTAGTTTCTGAACGGCCGTTCGTCAACCAGCCATGTTGCAGAATCGGAGGAGATAACGTGTTATTTATTATTGGCCTTGGAGTTATTGCTTTGACCAAAGTCCAGTCCAGGAACAGGAGGAGGAGGATTTCTTGGACCAAAAATTGGTTGCTTTATTAATCGTGACCAATTATGTCATATGCCATTGCTGCGGGAGCTCCAGGAGAATAATCCAGATGATTTTCAGAATTATCTCCAGATGACGGACCCCTGCTTTCACCAACTCTGTTGACCCCCTATATTAAGAAGCAGGACACATGCATGGTGCTTTTTTTTATTTTTTGGTTTAATAATATAAATAAATATAACATTTTTTATATTTTTGGATGCATAGAATGCACTTTTTTGGTTAAGTTCTATTGGCAGATAGCATGTCTGATTTTATTTGTTTTCTTTTTTTAATGCACAATAAAAAAATTGTGGAGAATAATACAAGGCTATGTGTTTTACTTCAAATGACAGTTTGGGAGTAGGCAGTTACATTTAAAAAAATACAATGTAAAATTAACAAGGGACACCAACATAGTTTTATCTTTGATCTTAAAAACTACGGGATAATAGTGCTGTGGTAACTTGCACCAAAAAATAAAATAAAAAGCATAATAATATTATTCTTGATATCACTAGAAAAAAAAAAGCCTTTGAAAATTTGTTTGCAATAACTCCATCAGTATCACCAGCAAAGCAGCTTCATTATTATCCCATTAAAGAAGAAGAGAACTGTGTGCTGCATTTCGAGATTTCAGAATTTGCCATGTCACGAATATTAATTCTCCATTACGAATGCTAGTTTACAAGACCGACCTCTTGCAGCTTGTCCTTGCTTCCGAGCATGTGTGTTTTTACTTTTGTCGGATGGACTTGTGCACACACGCTCGGAAAATCCGACAACAGAATGCTGTCCACAGAAAATTTTAAAGCCTGCTATCCAACATTTGTCCCTGGAAAATCTGACAACAGTTGTCCGATGGAGCATACAAAGGGTCGGATTTTACGCCAACAGCCTATCATCACACAATTCCCGTCAAAAAATCTGATCGTATGTACGAGGCTTTAGAGACAACATAGCAGTGGTTACACAATAAAATGAAAAACACCCCAAATCCTCTGCCCACTAAACCATAGTGTGCTATGACCTACGGATAGTGCTGTTTAAAGCAAGGAACTAGAGTCCATATGCAGTGAAATCCTGTCTTACCGTCTCTACAACTCTGGGCCTAATATGGTCAAGCTTGCCATACACATGGACCATGACTGTGGACCTGCATAGCAACCTGCAGCTAACTTCCCATGCTGCACTTTGTGCCAAGGTGAACACCTAACGCAGTATCCAGTGCCCAAAGCAAACATTACAGGTTTAAAAAATAAAAAAACTTCTCCAGAAGAGAAGCTGTTCATTACATAGGGACACTAGCAAAAAACTAGAGCCTCACATCACAGAATGTACAAGGTTATATAGTCAGCTCTAGTGGTGATCCTAGCAAAAATGTTTTGCCAGTGTCCAATCACCTGAGAGTAACAGCATATGACACTGCCCATTGCCTTTGAATACCACTCCTGTGTCCTGGTATTAAGATACAGTATGGCATTTCTCTTTAAACTGTACTTGAAGTGGAAATAAACCCTCCTATACTTTACAGCTAAGGAAGCTTTCATCTTAGACTTTGTTTGATCTGCAGTTGACATGGTGCTGCACATGTGATCAGTTATGACACAAGCGGCTTGCTATGGGGGGGGGGGGGGGCAAGAGCAGGTAAATATAACATGTTTGTTATTTTATTATTAAATAAAAAAGAAGCCTTAAATCACTTTAAATAAATAGGTTTAGTTCTATTTAATTTATTTTGCGTCTGTGTACAGTATGCATGGCCAAAGTAAAATATGCAAACATTTGATATGTAATCTTTTCTAATCTACCCAAAAAAAACTTTTAAAGGGAAAAAGGTGGGTACACCCAGAAAACACCAAAAACCAGAAGGTTTTGTTTTCCAAATGGCTAGGACATGAATATTCCAACAATGCCTTCCGAACTGCCAATGTACAGCCCTGGCCAAAAGTTTTGAGTATGACACAAATATTCATTTTCACAAAGCCTGCTACCTCAGTTTTTATGATGGCAATTTACCTATACTCCAGATTGTTATGAAGAGTGATCAGATGAATTGCAATTACAGTCCCTCTTTATTAATTGCATAAAAAACCTTTCCACTGCATTTGTGAAGAAGGTTTCAGGGCGCCCAAGAAAGTCCAGCAGGCGCCAGGACCATCTCCTACAGTTGATTCAGCTGCGGGATCGGGGCACCACCAGTACAAAACTTGCTTAGGAATGGCAGCATAAAGGTGTGAGTGCATCTGCATGCACAGTGACATGAAGACTTTTGGAGGATGGCCTGGTGTCAAAAAGAAAGAAGCCACTTCTCTCCAGTAAAAACATCAGGCACAGACTGATATTCTGCAAATGGTACAGGGATTGTCCAGAGAAGAAAAGGTGAGCGCTAGCATGAGTCATTTGTCCTGCCAACAGTAAAGCATCCTGAGACCATTCATGTGTGGGGTTGCTTCTCAGACAAGGGAGTGGGTTCACTCACAATTTTGCCTGAAAACACAGCCATGAATAAAAAATGGTACAAAAACATCCTCCAAGAGCAACTTCTCCGTTTGGTGACAAACAATGCCTTTTCCAGCATGATGGAGCACCTTGCCATAAGGCAAAAGTCATAACTAAGTGGCTTGGGGAACAAAACATCAAAGTTTTGGGTCCATGGCCAGGAAACTCCCCAGACCTTAATCCCATTGAGAAACTGTGGTCAATCCTCAAGAGGCGGGTGAACAAAAAACAAAAACCCACAAATTCAGAAAAACTCCAAGCATTGATTATGCAAGATTGGGCTGTCATCAGTCATGGTGTGGCCCAGAGGTTGATTGACAGCATGCCAGGGCGAATTGCAGAGGTCTTGAAAAAGAAGGCTTAACACTTACGCTTTAACACATACGCTTTAAAGTGAATTTTCTGAATGTTTGCTGCCATTTGTTCCTTGTATTATAGACTTGTTGTTTTTATTCTTGATTATCTGTATGTCACGTGTAAATTGCAAATGTGAAGAATGTCTGCATAGTAACTTACCTCATCAGTGATGAATGATATGTCATAATTCTGAAGAGCGCTGATCGCAATGCTGCTGACAGGCCCCTCCCCAGATTCTGAATATTTCAGCAACATTGGAATCCCTTCCGGCAGATTGGCATTTTTCAGGGCTAAAAGATATGCTTTCACATCAGAAGGTTTGCTTGCTTTTTGCAAACCATTTAAGATTAACTGCTTGGCTTCCTGAACTGCCTGTAATGAAAACAACACGGATTTTATAATTTGAAATGCACTGTACAGGGCAGAATTCCTATTCATTGTCAACTAGTTAAACTTTATTATTTATATCTGTTCTCACTTTCGGTATGACAGAATAAACTTCATGCCATAAAATCCCTGGCATATGACAGACCTTGTGCATATTCATGGTCTGACAGTGCTAACCACTTTTTAGTTTCCGAAAACTGCCAGTTTGGCAAAATGACGATTGTTTTCATTTCTTGATGGAAATAAATCAAAATACGTGCAGGCCATGTATTACCTGTATGCAAATCGTTTTACCTGTCAAAGTATTTGTAATTCTGTTAAGCAAGTCTTCTGATCCATGCACCCACCCTGACAGCATAGCTAGGTTGGTTACCTTATTTTTTTTTACACTGCAAAAAAATAGCTTAGTCACCATTTTATTTCTTGCAAACTAAATATAAAACGAAGGAGCATTGTCACACTGAAAAGGTTGTTGCTTTGCTTTATTTTCAGTTGAATAATAGCAGACAGCCCTGTGCAATGCAGTAGAGCCAGACTGACTTTTTCTCACCCATATGATTACAGGAAGCTAATAAAAAGAGGGATTTGGTACTAATAATAAGAATAATTATAGCTATTTTAAAGTAATACATAACTGAATTAAATAGTGTGTGTGCATTCTATTGATTATCAAAACCTATACTCTAACCTGTATTCTAATATGTATTCCTGTACCTTGGCCTACTTTATTGCAGTTATAGAGATGTAGCACCCTCCTAGGTAGGTGCTAGGATTGGTGTATAATAGTTTTGGGGTTTTCTGTCTAACAGAGTTTAGCTTGCTCAGTGTGCTTAGCTGCTGTTTGGTTCTGCCTCTGGGCTCCCCTGTATCCAAGCAATCTGGGAAGGTTCTGGATGTATAGGTGGACTATGGAGAACACATCAGAAATATTAATGCCGCTAAAGCAAATTCCAGGTGGGTTGGGCCTGAAAGATGCTGGGAAAGGGTATTTATTCACAGAGCATGCTGAGCACAAGGTCTTTCCTAGAATGGGATTGCACCAGCTAGGGGGGAAGCTGCTGCCTCCCCTGGCACATGCTGCCATGTGGTCTCAGGTGGGCAACCTGAGGGCATGAACTGAGAAAGTGTACTGCCATGCAGCCTCAGGTGGGAGTCCTGGGGCCTCAAGTTAGTAAGAGTGACCCTGGTTCTGCAGAGAGCTGGCTGGAGGGGCTGTCTATTCAAGATCTGGTATCAGTGGTATAGAGTGTCGTTTGGAAGTTGGAAGGAGGCTACCAGCTGTCCCTGGACATTTTATGAGTACAGACAACCTAAAGGATCTATAGACTTGTGCTTTTAGCCCCTTCTGGTGTGCTATATAGTTAGCTGAGGGTCTGAACAAGGAAACACTGGCTAGTGTTCCGAAGAGCTTGTCTAATGCCGCGTACACATGGTTGGAATTTCCGACAACAAAGATTTGATTTGTTGTCGGAAATTCCGACCGCGTGTAAGCTCCATCGGACATTTTCTGTCGGAATTTCCGACAAACAAAATTTGAGATCTGGATCTCAAATTTTCCAACAACAAAATCCGTTGTCGGATGCTCGGAATCAAGCAGAAGAGCCACACTGGCTATTGAACTTCAATTTTCTCGGCTCATCGTATGTCACCGCGTTCTTGACGTTCGGAATTTCCAACATTTGCGTGACCATGTGTATGCAAGACAAGTTTGAGCCAACATCCGTCGGAAAACAAACATGGATTTTTTGTTGGAATGTGTGATCGTGTGTAACTGTTGCTACTGCATAGGACTTTGCTCAGTTTCTGCTACTTTTGGACTGCCACAGTCTGCTGTAACTGGCTTGTACCTGAGGAGTTTACTTTTAAAAAGTCTGTTATCTGCTTTCAGCAAGGACTTCACCAGAGCCTAACTGAGAGAGTATCCCACTAAATCCGCTTCCCTATCCACATTCTCCAAAAATAAAACAACAAAAAACAAAACCACTAGACTGGTCATTGAAGACAATGAGCGGAAGTGTGTGTGCACCTGGCTGTGTGAATCTACCTTATGCCTGGCTGTGGGGCAAAAAGGGGGAAGACCTGGGCAAAATACCAGCAGTTCCTACGGGGCTAAGCCCCCGTACACACAGATTTTATCTGACACTGTTGTTGCATACACACGGTCGGACAATGTTGTCGGAAAATTTGATCATTCTGAACGTAGTGACGTTCGTTGCGTACAACGGAACTACGTAGAGGCTAGTAGCCAATAGCTTTGATCTCGTAATTTGATCTGAGCATGCGTGGCACTTTGTCCGTCGGAATTCTCGACACACGATCGAAAAAAGTCTGATCGGATTTTGTTGTCGGAAAATTTGAGATCCTGCTCTCAAATTTTTTCTGTCGGAGATTCCGACGGAAAAAGTCCGCCCACACGGGCAGATTTTCCGTCAACATGGTCCGATCGGACATTTTCCTTCGGAATTTCCGACCGTGTGTATGGGGCAAAACGCTACAGAGAAAATGAACCAATTAATCTGAAAAAAAAAAAGTATGAATAAGTAAATATAATGGTTACCGGTAGTTTGGAGCCTCCAGCCTTGCTCAGTTTTTTGACAAGAGCACCAATAATAATAATGACAGTTTCCCTAATCTCCTCGTTTGCAATTTTTCCTTTGTATTTGTCCTAGAAAATTAAACAAGAAAAAAAGAAATTAAGATCAGTAGAACACTTTAACCACTTTCACTGTGTATTGATATAAAGCTTAATAATTTTTGGCCATGAGGTTATGTAAAGCTGAACTTCAGTTATGATCATAATGGCATAGTTACAATAGTCTGGCTTGGACCAATGTAAGTATGCATAGCACATACCTGAGGGGCATCTCTGAAACTGGATATCACTGTGGTATTTGGCAAAACTACAGTGATCACCGTGATCTTTTGGGTCCTCTCTGTGTCAAACTTCTGCCCCACTGCATACTGACCACAGTTGGCTGCTCTTGGCTAAGCCACCCTTCACAGATTACCTTGTATATTTTCAATGAATAAAAAGCATTCTCTGATTGGAAGAGGTGGAGCGGAGTGGTTGTAATATCACAGTCTGCACCTTGCCCAATCATTGTATATCAGGTCATGAGGAACCCCTGTTAAAATTATTACATGTACAGATCATATTTACATTAGCATTATGAGTACATTTTACAATGTTTTAAATAAAAGAATAAAGAATGTGGGATTCCTAGAGTATTTCAACACCTAGGCCAGCTCATATGTTAACCCCTACATATGGAAAAATTGTTTTCAGTAATTAAATGATTAATAACAACAAAAAAGAAATGTAGATAGTAAAAATGATGTTCTAACATTAGCGTTTAATGTAGATGTAACTCCTTACATTGGTGGTCAGTAGAAATGGGTTGAGAAAGTCTATGGTATATATTTGAATAGTACTTTTATTTGATGAGTTTGACTAATTACACCAATTGCTAGGGTAGGACATTGCAATATGGATGTTGATGAATTACAGACATGTTAACTTAATATATGATGGCACCATTTTTCTTCATGTTAGCATCAATTTGTACTTTATTATGGAACAATGCTGAGAGTGTCTGTCATGGGCTATATTATGTGATACAATTCAACACTTATGTTTAGCATAGACTGTTACATTCAGATATATACATAGCATTGTCTATAAAGGGATTCTTAGTCAAAGACAAAATGAATGGGTTGTTAGAAAATTATCTATTTGTGGCTTATGACATCTTCAGGGAGAAATTTGCCAGCATATGGCCTAGAGGCATGATTGAATGGAATAATGGGAATTATTGAATGGAATGCATGATAAGTTAGCAGCTGTAACCTCATGCGGAATAGTTAAGACAGTGTTGTCTTAAAGCCCTCTAGGGAATATTGCTTGTAAGGACTGGTAGCTAAACTAAATAAAAATAAGTCACTAAAAAACTATTTAGCCTCTGAATTGAAGTTCAGGACTGAAAGATGCTCTTTTAAAGCCTGTTAATGTTACCGCAGCATTCAGCTTATCTTTACATTGCTTTAGACATAAAGAAATAAAGTTACTAATGGCTATCAGAAAAAGCTATAGAATCAACTCTCTGCTATTTTAGGGATTAACTATATCTTAATTTTTTAATATTTATTACATTTCCCAGGGCATATAGCACTTTGTCCCTACATCTGTCCTACAATTGCTGAGTGGCAGCATTGTCGGGCAGCTTGACTTCCCTCCTCCAAATGCTGTCTGACCATTCTCCTAGAAAGGAGATGAATACTTAATCAAGGCTGACTGATAGCACTCAACACTGGCAGCAGAGGCACTCTGGAGACAACCCCCCCCCCCCCATTTAGTACAACAGGGAGGTGGGTCGGCTCCAATTAACAAAATATAAAGATCAATCAGCACTGTAGCACAGTGTATGTTTACTAGTAGCAGGAGTTCTATCACACAGCCCTGTAGCACTAACTGATTGTTTATTATTGAAATTGTGAGTGGACAGTCGTTATTACAGAGCTATTCACAGTGTGAATTTTATGCCTCGTACACACGGTCGGATATTCTGATGGAAAAAGTCAGATCGGATTATGTTGTCGGAAAATCCGATCGTGTGTGGGCTCTAGCGGGCTTTTTCTGTCGGAATTTCCGATTGAAAAAATTTGAGAGCAGGATCACAAATTTTCCAAAACAGAATCCAATTCGGACTTTTTCCGATCGTATGTAGAGAATTCCGCCAGACAACGTGCCATGCATGCTCAGATCAAATTACGAGACCAAAGCTATTGGCTACTAGCCTCTACGTAGTTCTGTTGTATGCAACGAACGTCACCACGTTCGGACGATCAGATTTTCCGACAACTTTGTCCGACCGTGTGTATGCAACACCAGTTTCGGACAAAATCCGTCTGAAAAAATCGGACGGATTTTGTGGTCGCTTAGAGAGGGGGCAGTGATTATAGAACTGGTTGTAGTTCCCTCATAGGAATGTCCATAAATTGGGTTTCAGCCTGGGGTGGAGCTACAGACAGCACTGACAGAATTAAAGATGTGCTTTTAAGTAGGGAAGATAGGAAAATCTAATTTTGCTATGGTTACAATGGCTGACTGAATACTACTATTTTTTGCACCATGCTATTATGTAAAACCTACTTTAGTTGACACAATATATCAAATTAACTTACAAGTAGAGCTCTCAGCATACTTTCATTTGGATGTGAAGCCAGGCCAGAGGCATATAAGAATCTCTCTTGTAACAAAGGTCTGCTTCCATTACCAAAGTCCAAAAACTCCAAAACGGCCTCCAAAGATTCAGGAGTTTGAGCAAAAGTCACTGCATCAACCAGCTGAGGACTGTGCAAAAACAGACATTAATATTTTTTTAGCTCGAGCATGCATTTTTGACATAAATATTCACATCATATTTATTACAGGTATTAATATAGCAGCAACAAATTACCATATATACTCGAGTATAAGCCGAGTTTTTCAGCACATTTTTTGTGTGCTGAAAGTGCCCCCCTTGGCTTATACTCGAGTCAAGCACTTTTCTGCAGAAAAGAAACGATTTTGCAGCCCTGTATCTCGGGGGCCACTTAGTGCTAGGAACCCCATTGCAAACCCAGAGGAACCAACACTACAACATATCCAAATTTGGAGTCCCTAGCACCGAGTGGCCCCGAGATACAGGGCCCCAAAGTCGGTCAACTGTGTCCATCTGCAGCAATGTCATTTTGGGACCCTTTGGGTCCAGAGACCCCAATTTTTTTTGGCTGCAGCTAGGGGGCATCTAGGAACCCTTAACTACCACGTTTGAAGTTCAGGGGACCTATGGCTGCAAATGGGCACAGTGAGACATTCAAATGGGCACAGTGAGGCTGCAAATGGGCATTGTTGACCCTCTTTTCCACTTACAGTAGCTGCGCATTTCTCACCCTAGACTTATACTCGAGTCAATAAGTTTTCCCATTTTTTTGTGATAAAATTAGGTGCCTCGGCTTATATTCGGGTCGGCTTATATTCGAGTATATACGGTACACAGTTCTTTAAATATATTGTACATTCACAACAGTCCCTGCCCTCAAGGAGCTTACAATTTAAGGACAATGCCTCACATGCATACATATACATACTAGGGCCAATTTAGACAGGAACCAATGAACCTACCAACATTTTGAAAAACCCACGCAAGCACAGGGAGAACATACAAGCTCAATGCAGGTAGTGCTATGGAAGTAATTTAAACCAGTTAACCAAGTGTTATAAGTGCAGAAGTGCTAACTACTAAACCACTGTGCTGCCTCATATGTTGCTTCTTTTGTATAATGTTGAAGCATTTTCTCATTTTATTCCCTATATAAAATTACAATACTAAGGGTTAAGGAGTATTCATATGAGACATCAGAAACATGTCCACAAGCTGTATACTTCTGATCATTTAAATACTGCAGTACAGTAAGTGTACTTTAAATCAGTGCCACTGGAGCACCAGAACTCATCCCAAACTTCACTACTGACAAGCTGTATACTTCTTCTGACTCAGCCAAAAATCCAGCTGGCCACCAAGCAACACTCTGGGGGGGGGGGGGGGGGGGGGGGGCGTGGGGTGCAGCTCTGCATAAAAACCAATCCGCTTCCCAGTTTTATTGTCAAAGCTTAAAAGCTTAATTGAACAAGCTGCAGTTAAAAGCTGACTACCGTGCACAGCTGCACCAGATTTTGAGTGCTCCAGTTTTAGTAACCCCCCCCTACACACATAAACACACACACACATCTATTTTACAGTCACAGATGCACCACTGCCTTTTTTTTTCTGACATTCTTATATTTTATGTTTGCATACCCTTACATACTTTGGCTAGTACCCCTGTGGATACTCATGTCCCAAGTTGGGAACAACTGCTCTAGCATAAGGAGAGGTAAAACTATTCCCCTAATATAGAAGAATGTAAGGCGCTATACTGCAGTATCACAATGTGGATCCATATCAGCAGCAAGAGAAGGGTGATATGTGGACTTGGCTGGCCAGCCTCAGCATGACCACTGGGATAGTGGTAAAGACATTTTACAAAAACACACAGTCAAGGAGCTCCAGGGAGGTCATATGAAAACAGTCTGTGGAACGGACTGTGTGGGGTAGATGCATTAACCAGAGCCCAGGGTCCACAAGAGACAAGGAAATCCATGCCTTAATAAAAAGGCAATTAAAAGTCTTGGTGCTCTGCACACAGCTGCTAGTTGAACGACCCAAACCATTGATGGAAGGGATGTGCCGGAGGGGCTGTGAGGGCTGTGGGAATCCGTGGCAGGAGGCTGTGATGGAGCTGCAGGTCCATGACAGGAGACCACCGGCCATAGCACAGGGATTAGAGGATCTTGTGTCCCCAGGAGTAACATCAACAGAACTCGGGACAGCTGCATACCATAGGCTAGCAGGGCCTGTAGGAGTGCTCCAGAAGGTTGGTTAGAAACCATCCTTCTGGTGCGCTCCCACAGGCCCTGCTAACCTATGTTGTGCAGCTGTCTCCCCAGCGGTCTGCTGTCATGGACATGCAGCTCCATTGCAGAGAGAATTTCTGGAGGATCACTGTGGAGATCTGATTAGAAATGGGAGCGTTTACCTGTCAAAACCAGGTACCCCCCTAAACAAAAAGTGCCTAAAATAAAAGAAGGGGGGGGGGCATAAAGTGGAGCTTCTCCTTTAGGGTGAAGCTCCTCTTTAAGGGCTCTTTCACACGGGGCGGATCAGTGCAGATCCGCCCCGTGGATATACACTTGCTCAGCGGGGATCGCCGGAGCGATCTCCGCTGAGAAAACGGATTGATGAAAAACGGACATACGGATCGTCCGTGTGAAAGAGCCCTAACTGCAACAGAAAAAAATCAGGTATGCTGTTCTTTCAGATAGGAATGTATTATTTAGGAAAGCTGTGTAAATCTCCAATCCATTGGCAGGTAAAAGCAGCACCTACAGTATATATGTATTGCAGCTGTATATTTAGCTCTTTGTCTAAAATTCATCCTTAAAATACTTGCTACAATGTACAAGCCCAGAATTATTAGGAAGTTGCACTTCTGCTAGAAGACTGCAAGGCATACAGTGCAAAACTGTAAATAAGTGAAATGGGTTGGCTTAAAATAATGAAAGCATATTTTTTTTATGTAGTCAATGTTAATAAAAAAATCATTCAAATGCATTGCAGGATTTACTCCTTTTTAATCATGAACATTGGCTAGCACAAGCGTGGATATAAGAGATTTAATCGGAAACTTTGTGCTTGTTGAGTGAAATCGTATTTCTTCAACAGATAGATGCCATTACTTTAGAAAATACTGGCAAACAATCTCTTACAGTGACCATCTTACAACTAATAATTCTAGATGTAGACTAAACAAATGTGTAATAAAAAAATTGCCTTTGCCATTCACAGATATCATTGAACACCAATCTTATCATGGATGAAGCCTGCTGGTCTGCATATGGCTACCTATATGTATTGGTTACTTGGATAGTGAGATCTTTCCACCATAATTCTTGATTCTATTCTGGCTACTTAGGACTTGAAGTTTGGCTGTTGCCCTCCACATTGTATGCCCCAGTACCTTCTGTTACATCCCCAATAATGAAAGTTAAAAAAAAAAAACAGTATGTGGAAACCTTTCCCATAGAAGGTGAACATACACATGAACTCCACTACAAAGCATTACATCAACAGAGCCACTGTAGTTAGGAGATTAGGGGGAGCATATTCACTGGAGTGGGGGATAGAGGGGTGGCAGCGATTTTGGGGGCCAGGATCTGGGGAGATCAGAGTGGGATGGGTTGTGTTGGGTGGGGGCAGGGGGAGAGGTATGTGTGGGGTAAGGGTTTCCCATCTTTGCCATGGTTGTTTTTTACATGTATTGTATATCCAATAAATACAATTTTGTATTGAAATCAATAGCATTTGTAGGTGCATTTTTTCTTTGTTTTTTTTGGCATGTACATTTTGGAAGCATCTCCCCTCATTTAATAGGGTATAGGCACCTTATTCGCAACACTCCCAGGTTCCATACAATTGTGTTTTTTGTTTTTTTTCTTCTGTATACCATGAGACTAAGTAGAACCCAAAGGGCTATCCCCTTATGAAATAGTGGGTGGCCTGGTATATAAAAATAGTGTTCTTATTCTTGCTTCAGATGCTTCCAACTTCTGCTATGACTGCTCATGCAGAACAACTGGATAATGAAGATCTGACTCCTAGGTGCACTGGAGAAGCAGTCCTTCATGTTACAGTTTTAACAGTAACATAACATTAGAACAATACATGTAAACTAATACTCACAGCACATCTTCTTTCTCTGATCTGAGAAGTGTTAGAATATCTGTCTTCTTAGCTCTACGAATACCTTGAATTAGTAACAGAAAGCTGTGAGCCGCAGTGGCTTTTGAAAGATTTTCTGGTTCCAAGTTTTTACGAATGGTCTGCCATTGCTTTAAAAGCTGATAGGAAACAGAGTTAAATAAATTACAAAATGGACTACTTATTGTTTTTTTTTTAATAAAAATAATATTTAGGAAAAGTAACAATACTAAAGAGTTTACTCACCACAGGACAATTTTTACATTCTGATTTTATTAGATCAGCCACTAGGGGAATAGCCATGTATTTGGGATCTAGCCCTTTGACTACATTAGCTATCTGCTTTCCTGCTACTTCCTTTGGTCCAGCTTCAACAGCCTTCAGTTCTAGCTTTTGTCTGCATATTTGGAAAAATAAATAAAAAATAGATAGCAAATGATTGCAGGATGCATATACAAATATATACTGACAGAGAGGTTAACATGAATACAGGGTGTTGCAGGGTGTAGGGTTGCACTGATACTAGTATCGGTATCAGTGCCGAAACCAAGCATTTGCACGAGTTCTAGTATCGGTATCAGTGCCGAAACCAAGCATTTGCACGAGTACTTGTACTCATGCAAATGCTCCAATCCCTAATCCGATACCTGGGCAGTCAGGGGTCGATTTGTGCGGGGTGGGTCCCATTACAAGTATGTATAGATTTCAGATAAAGCAGCTGACAGCCGCTTCTCCTCCTTTCCCCCCTGCAGCTTTCAGCTGCTTTATTGAAATCTATACAGGGAGATCGGTGCTTGTAACGGCTCCCACCGCCACACCGATCATCCCTGACTGTGTCCTCCTCCTCTCCCCCTCTGCTCCCCCGTGTCCTTCTCCATTCTTTCTCCGCTCCCAATCCGTGTCCTTCTCCGCTCCCCCTCTGCTTCCCTGACGTGTCCTTTTCTGCTCCCCCTCCGCTCCCCATCTGTGTCCTCCTCCACTCCCCCTCCATATCCTTCTCCGGTCCCCCCTGCCCCAGATCTGTCATGATGGAGAACGGAGGAAGGAGCCGGTAAATATGTCATTTACCAGCTCCTTCCTTTTCCGAATGCACAGAGTGATCACTGAATCTGTCCATTCATAACTGAGCATTGTAAACTGTGTTTACGATGCTTTGGTTTATGAATGAACAGGAGCCTCTGTCTCCTGTCTGTTCATTCATCTTTGGTGCAGCTGAGGCTGCAGAGAAAGGGACTGGGGAATCTGTGTCCTTAGTCCCTTTCTCTATCTCAAAGGGGAGATGTCAGGGGTCTATTAAGACCCCGGATAGCTCAACAATGCCCCCTCCCCCAACAGGGTTGATAAAAAATAAAAAAAATAAAGGAAAAAGTATAATAAATAAATACTTAAAAGTAAAATTGTAAAAATAATAAAAAATAAATAAAACACTGACACTGCCTACCCCCCCCCCCCCCCCCAAAAAAAAAAGAAAGCATTGTAAAAATAATAACAAAAAATATATACATTTTAAAAAAACAAATAAAAAAAATTGTAAAAAAACAAAACAAAAAACAAACTACTGACACAGTCCACACCTCATCAGTGCCACCTATCAGTGCCCATCAGTGCTACTGTCACATGACATTTATAAAAAGTATCGGTATCGGCGAGCACTTGAAAAAAGTATCAGTCTTAAAAAAGTGGTATCGGTGCAACCCTAGAGGGTGTGACCTCATTATCCTTCTGGCTGAATTCCTGGGGATTGATATGTATCCTAAGAAGACACTATGGCAAGAGCATCTATTCTTAAGATTTGGGCTACTCTGGATTCCACAGGATCTCCATGGTAGGAGTGTGACATCACCCTTGCCTTGGCAGCCTGAGAGGAAGGCGGCAGTAAGCTAAGTTTATAACCTAACCTATTTCCTTACAGGTACAGTTTTAAGCTACCTACATGCAGCAATGTTTTTTACACATGCAGGGGATAAAGATCTAATAAGCTCTGCATTTTTTGTACAGGATCTGCTTTAAATGCAGTAATCCATTACAGCCAATCAGAATCCATTGTCTTCTGGTCTGATTTCATTAGAAGGAATTCTGCTTGATTTTTATTATTATTATGGGTTACTGCACCTAGGAATAAGATCTCTTAATTGAATAAGGCCATTTCTGCTGCCATTACAAAACTTCCATATCACTGCACTGTACTCTATTTATTTTCTGCAATAAGTATGTGTTATTGTTTTTTTCCATGTAGTCTTTCTCGTTCTACACTTTTTTTTTTTTTTTACACTTTGCCGCCTTTCACCAAAGAAGAATAAAAAGGAAAAAAGGGGAAGACTGACCTGCATAGTATTTTGGCTGCAATTGTTTCATGTACATTGAGTGTCAGCACATGATTTTCTTCAGATAGAACAGATTTAACATTGTCATCTTCAATGAGATAAATTGTACTAGATGTGTCTTTGTTAGAAACACCCAGAACCTGTTAGAAATACAAGGTGATAACCTATGTTATACAAACTATTACCACCATTACTAAAGGGTACCTCCAAATAAAATAGGTGTTCACACAGACATATAGAAATATATAAGTATTGAAAAGTATTGAACGCGTCACAATTTTTCTAGGTAAATATATTTCTAAAGGTGCTATTGATATGAATTTTTCACCACATGTCTTTAACAACCATGCAATCCATACATACAAAGAAACCAAAACAAATAAGTTCATAAATGAAGTTATGTGTAATAAAATAGAATGACACAGGGAAAAAAATATTGAACACATGAAGAAAGGGAGGTGCAAAAGGGCATGCCAAGACACCAGCTTAAAACTAACAGTAATTAGAAAGGAATCCTGCCCCTTGTCAGTGCAAATTAATATCAGCTGGTTCAGTCTCAACTGATGGCCTATAAAAGGTGTCTCATTACCAAGGTGTCACACAGGAAACATCTCACAATGGGTAAAAGCAAAGAGCTCTATCAAGGCCTTTGCAACCTTATTGTTGCAAAACATACTGATGGCATTAGTTACAGAGGTATTTTTAATCTTCTGAATGTTCCAGTGAGCACTGTTGCGGCCATAATCCAAAAGTGTAAAGAACATAATTTCACCATAAACCAGCCATGCCCAGGTGCTCCTTGCAAGATTTCTGACACAGGAGTGAAAAGAATGATTAGAAGAGTTGTCCAAGAGCCAAGGACCACTTGTGGAGAGCTTCAGAAAGACCTGGAATTAGTAGGTACAATTGTTTCAAAGAAAACAAGTAATGCACTCAACCGTCATGGCCTCTATGCACGCTCACCACGCAAGACTATGTTGCTGAAGAAAAAGCATGCTGAAGCTCATTTAAAGTTTGCTGCACAACATTTAGACAAGCCTGTGAAATACTGGAAGAATATATTCTGATCAGAGGAGACCAAAATTTAACTCTTTGGATGCCATAATACACACCATGTTTGGAGGTCAAATGGCACTGCACATCACCCCAAAACACCCCCATACCAACAGTGAAGTTTGGAGGTGGGAACATCATGGTGTGGGGCTGTTTTTCAGCATACGGTACTGGCAAACTTCATGTTGTTGAAGGAAGGAGGAAATGGAAAAATGTACCAAGACATTCTTGATAAAAATCTGTTGCCATCTACCAGGATGATGATGAAGATGAAGATGAAAAGAGGGTGGACGTTTCAGCAAGACATCGATCCCAAACACAAAGCCAAGAAAACTCTTAATTCATTTCAAAGAAAGAAAATAAAGCAGCTAGAATGGCCCAGCCAATCACCTGACTTGAATCCAATAGAAAATCTATGGAAAGAACTAAAGATCAGAGTTCATAGAAGAGGCCTACGGAACCTTCAAGATTTGAAGACTGTTTGTGTGGAAGAATGGGCCAAAATCACACCTGAGCAATGCATGTGACTAGTTTCTCCATATAGGAAGAGTCTTGAAGCTGTCATTACCAACAAAGAATTTTGTACCAAGTATTAAATAAATTTCAGTTAGCGCGTTCAATACTTTTTCCTGTGTCATTCCATTTTATCACACATAACTTTTTTGAACTTATTTGTTTGGTTTGTTTGTATGTATGGATCGCATGGGTTGTTCCTGACATGTGGTGAAAATTTCAATGTCAACAGCACCTTTAGAAATATTTTTACCTAGAAAAATGGTGACACGTTCAATACATATGTTACCCGCGATATATATATCTATATATATATATATATATATATATATATATATATATATATATGTGTGTGTATATATACACGTATATATTATATATATATATATATATGTATATATATATATATATATATATATATATATATAAATCTATATACACACCAGTGTTTCTCAACTCCAGTCCTCAAGGCATCCCAACAACACCTGTTGGTGCACCTTGAGGACTGGGGTTGAACACTGATATACACACTATATTACCAAAAGTATTGGAATGCCTTCCTTTTACACGCACATGAACTTTAATGGCATCCCAGTCTTAGTCAGTAAAGTTCAATATTGAGTTGGCCCACCCTTTGCAGTTATAACAGCTTCAACTTTTCTGGGAAGGCTGTCCACAAGGTTTAGGAGTGTGTCTATGGGAATGTTTGACAAATCTTCCAGAAGCGCATTTGTGAGGTCAGGCACTGATGTGGACGAGAAGGCCTGGCTCGCAGTCTCCACTCTAACTAATCCCAAAGGTGTTCTATTGGGTTGAGGTTAGAACTCTGTGCAGGCAGTCAAGTTCCTCCACCCCAAACTCGCTCATCCATGTCTTTATGGACCTTGCTTTGTGCACTGGTTCACAGTCATGTTGGAACAGGAATGGGCCATGCCCAAACTGTTCCCACAAAGTGGAGAGCATGAAATTGTCCAAAATGCGTATGTGCTGACGCCTTAAGAATTACCTTCATTGGAACTAAGGGGCCAAGCCCAACCCTGAAAAAACAACCCCACACAATAATCCCCCCTCCATCAAATGATTTGGACCAAATTAGTTGGTATACAGAACTAACCTGAAATAGCTTGTAGTTGCAGGTAGAACTTGTTAAATGTATGTAATCGACTATTATTATTGTTATACAGGATTTATATAGCGCCAATAGTTTGTGCAGAGCTTTACAACATGAGGGCAGACAGTACAGTTACTGTACAATACAATTCAATACAGTAAGAATCAGCCCTGCTCGTTAGAGCTATGGGAGTATTGTTTGTCTTAAGTGGAGATACACTTTAAGAAAAGAAATTCATAAATGTGTTCATCTGCACCCTATCAAATCTTGAGAAGCAAATTAGTTCTATGGCACTCTGTTTGTGTGGCAAAACTTTGCCCACTATGCCCAAAAACTAAGCCACTGTCCCTCAGATATGATCACAAAAGTGGTTAGTAAATGACTGCTAAAGAGGTGAAGAAACAGACTAAAATGATGGTGGTAAAGATCAAGCCTCGCACTCAAACACCTACAGTATATCTAGTGAATTGATTGTAAATATACATTATAATGAATAAAATATGAATACTTATGCTTGCCATTCAGTCTTTGCAAGATGTTATTAAAAAAAAATCTTCAATGTACTTATGATCCAACATTATCAATGGGACAATGATTAGTGTTTCCACAGTCTGGGAAAAGGTTTGTTTTAACAGTAGAGATTCAGATTCCTACAAATGACCATTGCTGATTGTGTTTTTTTTTTTTTATTATTATTTAAAAGAGAAAGATGAATGAAAAGAATGTGCTTAAAACCTGAGAAAATGTTATTTTGAGCACTGCAATCCCAATGCACTCTGCAAGTGCACTGCATTACACAAAACATATTGTATGCACCATTTTGGTGCCTTTTGGTGCGTAAGGCAGCCTGTTGAGCAAATGAATGTGCGGAACCGTACCAGTGTGAATCCAGGTACAGTGTATTTTTTAAACAAGTCATACATTTTACAAATAAAGCTGGCATGCAGGGCAGGTGCACGGATTTTTGCCACCCTAGGCGAAACCTAATTTTGCCGCCCCCATTGGCTCCACCCCTGACTCCACCCTGCCCATGTGACAGGAGGTGGCACTATACAGGAAGCTTTGCTTCCTCTAGCGCTGGCTCGAGTGCTGCACCTCTAGTTACACTACCGGTCGGACGGAGCAGCTGCCTGAGACTGAGTTAGTTATATGCTGCATCCTGCAGAGCATGCCGACGCAGAGGGAAACCAGACGCCGTGCGCACCTAGGCAGCAGTGCACCCTAGGCGGCTGCATAGTTTGCCTAGTGGTAGCACCGGCCCTGCTGGCATGTTCACTGAGAAAAAAATATACATTTTCAGAATTTATTTTATGCCTTGAAATTGATATCACATTAACAGTATATATTTTTTTAATTTGTTGATCAGATTTAAAGCCATCTTAAATACCTTGTTAGAATTAGTGAATCCAGTTTTTGAAATCTTGCAGCTGTCCAGTTGTTTAATTTTTGTCACCTGGTTTTGTTTTGTCTGGTAAGTAACCTTACAATTACCAGAAACATCAGCCTGGAAAATACAAAGACACTTATAAATCCTGTATGTCATCTAACTGAAAACCATTATATTTTTGTAAAACCACCTTCTGCAATGTATATTGTTTACAACTATATGTAAGGGCTCCATTTATATCTCACTTCAATGAAACCCAAAAATAAAAAAAGGTAAATATTGCAATGCATGCCCATATGTGATGGCTGAATTTGTTTTGTTTTTCTTTTCAAGGTTTTTTTTTTTACTTTATTTTCAATGGGTGACCCTGTCAGTAACACACTTTCTGTCCTGGGGTGACATACTCACTTACTGTAATATATTGATAGAGGAACAGTGTTGTCACCCTAAGCTATTCTCTTAAGCTGGCCATAGATGATTTGAATCATGTATGAGCCGGCTGAACGTACACCAAGTTGATAGATTAATCAACTTGTGTACAACCAGCCTGCCGGATATTAGATGTGATTATCGCTAATGGCTGGCATAGCCACTAGCAATAATCACTGTGTTCTCCCAACGGGGATGGCTTCCCCCGCTGGGAGAATACAATTTCTTTGCAGGAGGGATTCCTCTGTTAACACTATCTGTGGTTGCAGGAAAGAAATTCACTCCGTCAATGGCTGGCCTCAATTTGGACTACAAACACCTTCACCTCATTATCGCTATTACATAGGGGGAAAAGTTTACAGAAGACATCTGGGGAGGCAGATACCATTGTTTGAGACCTCAGTTCAGAGCACATTAGGTTACAAAGACAATGGAGTTGTATCAGGATCAATGGGTATTTTTCTATATTTACCTAAAAAAAAGGGAGAAAACTAATGCAGCTACCACATATAAGGACTTGTAAGCTGCAATATATTATATATTTAGTAGTTGGATTTAGATATAGTTTATGCTGTTTTGTAAAAACTGCAAGACAGAACATACCTAATTTAATACAGAACAATATCAATAATTACTTTTGTAGAAGTAACTTCACACACATTGAGTCATAACTTACATTGTATAGGTTTAGAATTAAGAAAAACAAATTCTTTTTTAATTCAGAGAACACAATCTACTGCATGTCAGTGCATGGTAACTATTCTATGTTGATGAGATGCAGAAAAATAAAAGTATTTATCATGATGCCATATTTCCTGTACAAACCTACACACTTCATAGTTTTTCTACCCACAAGCAGAATATGATTCTTCTCATTCCATGTACTGCTTTACAGACACCCACAAACCTCAGCAGGCACAGGAGATGACCTACAATGGAATCTCACCGCAAAGGGCTTTTCATGGCCTGACTAACATCCTACTGGGTCACAAGCTGCCACTTGTGCTAACTGCCCACATATGACAAAACTATTACCTCTGTCACTGTACCGGAACTGAACTGTATTTGGAAAAGACTTGCCAAGCCTCTCTTAATGTTCGCAAGGTTGGTGGGTTCATTCTGGTACATATATAGGGTTTTAACCTATGGAAAGAGAACACATATTTAATAAAATAACAAATGTTAATTGGAAAACCAGATTGGCTTTTTCAATTATAAGTTGAGTTAAGGTTAACAGTTCGTTGTGTATATGGGCCAGAATCATAAATGGTATTTATATAAAATAGCAGTAATATTTAAAGTTGGATACTACTGAAAAACATATCAGAAATAAATATAAGAATGATGATCTTCCAATACGGCAGAAAGGACAATTTGGTTACATGCTGGCCACACACTTCTTGCGCTGCCTAATATTAATTGCTAAAGATGCAACCAATGACAACCTCACCAGCAATAATCAGAGGGAATGAAAAAGGCTGACAAATGGTTGACAATATTCATTTTATATTGGTTCAAACAAACTGTCTTCTCCATGTCAACAATCAGATTCTCCCGCTTATGGTCCTCATACTGGAGTAAGGACATTGTGATTATGGGTCTAGGTAGGGTGTCTGGGACACTTTTATAAATGAAGCCTGTTGTGTGTTCACACTTTAATCCAACAAAATCTGGTCAGATACTCTATTAAAAATAAAAAAGGTCTACTTGTGTATGGACAGTTTTAGCAATCTCATTATGGATTTCTTTGAATGTTCACCTTTACCCTAAAATGGTTGACCAAACCAGACATTTTATTTAGCTCCATAGCAATATTAAATACTATGACAAATACAATTTCTATATGGGACTTTGTAAACAGTATTAGTAAATATTTTCTTGTAGGAATGTATTTTAAAGCATATGCTTTATAGCTGTTTATAAAAAATGTGGACCATTTTACTCTGCCACATAATTGAACTATCTCTAGTAAATGACTAAATTTATAAACACAAAAAACTGCGCTGGACCAAACAAATTATATAAGCAGCAAACCACATGTGATAAACAAAAATAGAAATGGAAAAAAGAAAGAAAGGTTGCGCTATATCCAATTTTAGCAGATTACAAATATCAAAATAGTGAAAATTATATATGGCAATAGTTGTCAACTATCGCAAATTGTATCTCACTTTTTCCATTTCTAGTAAATGACGTGTCGCCAACTGTGCAGTCTTTGAACTATGACTTTATCTATTTAATGGGTTGTATCACACTTAAGGACTTTGTATCTGTGCTTCCAGCTTGACTGTAGAGCTCATATAATGCTATCTGAAAATGTACCTTGCTACAATGACTAAAATGACAAATGTGCCAACAGTAAAACAAAAGCAGAAATGAGAGGAGATACTGTAGTATTTAAAACGCAACGCTGTTCTATTCATTGGACCAATTTGTATCTAAAGCTAAAACTTTTATTTTTATATAGTTTTGAATGACATGGTGAAGAGCTGGAATCCCTGTCAGTTTTTTTTTTTTTTAGCCTGTTGTCTCCATTACAGAGATCCTCCTCTCTATATGTTATGGTGATTTTTGTCAATGGGAGATTAAGGCCGGCCATACACGGTTCGAACGGTTCGACCGAGATACAAACCGTTAATGATAATTTAATCAATTTGGGTACCACCAATCTGTCGGATTCTCTTACGATTATAATCACTGTCTTCTCCCGGCGGAAATGGCTTCCCCAGCCTGCCTCCCACCGGGACAATGGCTCAGCAGGAGGGATTCCCCTGTCAGCACTGTCTGTGTTGATGGGGAATCATGCAAATTTCTTTCCTGCAACCCGTGGTTGCAGAAAATAAATTTGCACCCTGTATGGCCTACCTTAGTCCGAAAAATCCACATTTCTGTATTGTCACTAGAACAGGAATAGAGGAGAAATCTTCCACTGTGGACAATTGTTTAATATGGGATACATCCATGTTTTTTCAGATTATTCATCCATTTTGTAATGGAGGAAAAAACAGAGCTTAACAGACCCGTGTTAGGTCTGACAGACGGTGCATGCGTTTATTTTCTTTTACCTCCGCTCCATCACGAACAGAAAGGGATACAAACCTTTTGAATTGTTTTCTGACCTATACAGACTTTGAGGCAATCAGATGCTAACAGATGCAAATCAGTTTACATCAGCATGCCTATAGACTAATGGTGGGTACACACTAAACAGACAGATCGCTTTACCCCAAATTGGTTGACCACAAGCGATGGCAATACAGCATAGCTTCCAACTGTCCCTGATTTGGAGGGACTGTCCCTCATTTGGAGCAATGGGGCATTTTGGTCTGATCTATATAGATGTATATATATATATATATATATATATATATATATATATATATATATATATATATATATATATAATTCACTTTTTAGCCATCAAAAAGTGTTTTCCAGTGCTAAATTGCTGCATTTGTAAATTCCAAAAGCCAATATAAAGAAATAGTAGTGGTAAAAAAAATCACTTGTGGGTTGAACCAATCTTTTATTTTTTGTATAACTCTCCTTTAAGGGGGCGTGACAGGGGGTGTGTCCTATGCCTGCATACTTTTGCTGATAGGTGTCCCTCATTCCCATCTCAAAAAGTTGGGAGGTATGATACAGCGATGTTCCCTGCTGTGCTATTGTGTTCTGACGGGAGGACCACCCCCACCACGACACACTGATCAGCACTCACAGCCATTGAATGGATGCTGGTAGGCTGCTGGTTTTCCAGCATGTTTGTTCAACAGAAGACGGTCATTAGGCTGGCTTCTGTCAGATAGGCTGCTGTACACACTGGCGGAATGTTCCTGTTAAACCGCCCAATACCAGACGATATTTGGCCAGTGGGTATCATCTTTAACACTCAGCTTTTATTCAGATCTGCCCCTAAATAAATTGTCAGGCAGATCTGATTGAAACAGCTGGTTGGAAGGGGCCTAAGATATTATATGCATGCCTGTAACTCAGCAGGCAAAACTTTTTGGGTACACTCAGAGTTATGAACAGTAATGACTTGCATTGTAGCTAGGTGCCAAAAGTATTTTTTAAAGTGTATCCAAACCAGTGGCGGCTGGTGCTCCATTTTTTTTTGGGGGGGGGCTACAAACAACCCCCACCCGCCCACTCACCAGCAATGGACAAAGAGAGAAAGAAAACGAATACAGCTACTACATCTAAGAACTTGTAAGCTGCAATATATTTATTTTTTGTTTTTTGGGGTTTAGATATGGTTTGGACAGTAGTTGCCTGACTCCTAGGGTTTATCCTGCCACTGTTTGGTCTGTGATGACTGAAAAGGTTTAGGTGACTAGGGATGAGCCGAACACCCCCGGGTTCGGTTCGCACCAGAACCTTCGAACGGACCGAAAGTTTGCGCGAATTTTCGAACCCTATACGTTATAATGGACGCGAACGTTCGAAATCAAAAGTGCTAATTACAACGGCCAATATGCATGTTAATGTCATAAAACAGGTTTGGGGACCCGGGTCCTGCCCCAGGGGACATATATCAATGCAAAAAGAACTTTTAAAAACTAACGTTTTTTCGGGAGCAGTCATTTTAATGATGCATAAAGTGAAAAAAAAAAAGTGAAATTTTCCTTTAAATATGGTACCTGGGGGGTGTCTAAAGTATGCCTGTGAAGTGGCATGTGTTTCCCGTGTTTAGAACTGTCCTTGCACAAAATGACATTTGTAAAGGAAAAAAAGAAGCCATTTAAAACCACTTGCGGCTTTAGGTTTGTTCTTAAGTAGAATCTGAACAGGTACATTATGAAGTGTAGCTCCATCCCAAAAAAATCTATTTTTAAGCTTTTTGGAGAACATAGGGAGGGGTTATCACCCCTGTAACATTTGCTGTCTTTGCACATCTGTTCAGAACATGTCACCTCACTTTCCGTCCCAATGACAAATGTTTTTGGAAAAGTGGGGTTTTAATTGAAACAAGGATTGGTGATAAAGTATCAGTAGAGAGGAGATACCTTTTTCCCAAATTAAATCTAACAGGATAGAATTTCCCTTCCTAGGGGTAGATTTCCTCTCACTTCCTGTTTTCTCTTTCCATTTGCAAGTAGGAGTCGTTTGTAAGTTGGATGTTTGAAAGTAGGGGCCTGGCGTATATACTCTGCAGAAATTTGCCCTATTAGATGTTGGTGTAGCCACAAGACTGGTGGGCACAGGAATGGGCCCTGCTGTGAGTTAATAGATCAAGATTTGTAATTGCATGCACCTGTTGAACAGGGCAGAAAAATTGGGGGTGGTGGTGGTGGTGGACGGTGTTGCCACAAGACTGTAAGCTCTCACAGTTACTCTTGGTGGGCGCAGGAATGGGCCCTGCTGTGAGTTATTAGATCAAGATTTGTAATTGCAAGCACCTGATGAACAGGGCAGAAAAATTGGGCCTTTGGCGGTGGTGGTGGACGGTGTTGCCACAAGACTGTAGGCCCTCATAGTTACTCTTGGTGGGCGCAGGAATGGGCCCTGCTGTGAACTATTAGATCAAGATTTGTAATTACCCGCCCCTGTTAAACAGGGGCTGAAAAATTGTGCCTTAGGCACTGGTGCTGGTGCCACAACACTGCAACCCCTCACAGATACTGTACTTGGAGCACAGCAGTCACACGTGTTGCGAAGCATTTTTTTAAAAAATTGTAAGTACACGCCCCTGTTAAACAGGGGCTGAAAAATTGTGCCTTAGGCACTGGTGCCACAACACTGCAACCCCTCACAGATACTGTACTTGGAGCACAGCAGTCACACGTGTTGCGAAGCATTTTTAAAAAAAATTGTAAGTACACGCCCCTGTTAAACAGGGGCTGAAAAATTGTGCCTTAGGCACTGGTGCTGGTGCCACAACACTGCAACCCCTCACAGATACTGTACTTGGAGCACAGCAGTCACACGTGTTGCGAAGCATTTTTTTATAAAAATTGTATGTACACGCCCCTGTTAAACAGGGGCTGAAAAATTGTGCCTTAGGCACTGGTGTGGTGGCATGGATCATTGAGGAGGAGGAAGAGGATAGTCAGTGAACATAAGAGGACAGTCACTCAGCATCAGCATAGGCAGTCTTGAAGGGATGTGACATTATAAATTATTCCGTTATATCCGCTTCAGGTGCCTGGTAGCTGGTGGTGATCCAAGACTGATTCATTTTGATGAAGGTCAGTCGATCAACCGAGGCGGTGGACAGGCGCACCTTATGATCGGTGACAAATCCTCCAGCAGCACTGAATGTGCGTTCGGAAAGAACGCTGGAGGCTGGACAGGCCAGTAGCTCAATTGCATACTGTGCAAGCTCTGGCCAGTGATCCATCCTCAGGACCCAGTAAGCCAGAGGATTTTCGGTGGGAAAGGTGTCCAAGTCTGACCTTGCCCCAAGGTATTCCTGCACCATGTATATCAGACGCTGGCGATGGTTGCTGGAACCGATCATACCTTGGGGCTGCGGACTAAAAAATTGTCTGAACGCATCGGTCAGACGTCCACCTTCCCCACCGCTCCTTCTGCTACTGACCGAAGCCTCAGCAACTCGTCGCCCAGGACCAGGAGTTTGTAACCTCCCAGTTTCTGGGAACACGTTGCACAGACCTTTCTGCAAGGTCTCCCTGAGATGTCTCATCCTCTGCTCCCTCTGCGACGGCAAGATAAGGTCCGCAACCTTACCCTTGTACCGTGGATCAAGGAGAGTGGCCAGCCAGTAATGGTCCCTCTCCTTGATCCGAAGAACACGAGGATCCTTCCGCAGGCTTTGCAGGATCAGGGAGGCCATGCAGCGTAGGTTAGCTGAGGCATTCGGTCCGGAGTCTTCTGGGTCACTAAGGATGACATGATCGCCAGCCACCTCCTCCCAGCCACGTACAAGTCCACTGGTTTGTTGGGACTGTACATCATCCCTAAAAGACTGCTGCTGCTGATGCTGAGTGCCAGGCTCCACCTCCATGCTCACACAATCCTCCTCCTCCTCCTCCTCCTCATCCTCTTCCTGTGTGATGGGTGGGACAGAAGGAACACTGTCCGGATAAAGGGGGCCTTGAGAGGCAAGGAAGTCCTCCTCTTCCTGCCTCTGTTCTGCCTCAAGTGCCCTGTCCATTATCCCACGCAGCGTATGCTCCAACAGGTGGACAAGAGGTACAGTGTCACTGATGCATGCACTGTCACTGCTCACCATCCTCGTGGCCTCCTCAAATGGTGAGAGGACAGTGCATGCATCCCTGATCATGCTCCACTGACGTGGGGAAAAAAAACCGAGCTCCCCTGACCCTGTCCTGGTGCCGTAGTCGCAAAGGTACTCATTGATGGCCCTCTGCTGCGTGTGCAGTCGCTGCAGCATGGCCAACGTTGAGTTCCACCTGGTGGGCATGTCACATATTAGGCGGTTCTTGGGCAGGTTCAGCTCCTTTTGCAGCTCAGTCAGCCGAGCACTGGCATTATAAGATCGGCGGAAATGCACACAGACTTTCCTGGCCTGCCTCAGGACATCCTGTAAGCCTGGGAACCTGCCCAAGAACCGCTGCACCACCAGGTTGAGGACGTGAGCCATGCAGGGCACATGGGTGAGCTGCCCTGTCGCAGGGCGGAGAGGAGGTTGGTGCCATTGTCAGAAACGACCATTCCTGGCTTAAGCTGACATGGCGTCAACCACCTCTCGGCCTGCCCCTGCAGAGCTGCCAGAACCTCTGGCCCAGTGTGGCTCCTGTCCCCCAAACACACCAGCGCAAGCACGGCATGGCATCTTTTTGCCTGCGTACTTGCGTAGCCCCTTGTACGCCTACGGAGCACCGCTGGTTCCAAGGACAGAGCACTGGAGGAAGAAGAAGAGGAGGGGGTGGAGGAGAGAGGTGTGTCACAACCAGTAGCAGTAGTAGCGTTTTGGAGGCGTGGTGGCGGAACAACCTCCAACACTACTGCACCTTGTCCTGCATCCCTCCCAGCTGCCAATAGAGTGACCCAATGGGCCGTGAAAGAAAGGTACCGTCCCTGTCCATGCCTGCTGGACCATGAGTCAGCAGTAATATGCACCTTACCGCTGACCGCCCTGTCCAGTGAGGCATGGACATTGCCTTCCACATGCCGGTAGAGAGACGGAATCGCCTTCCGTGAGAAAAAGTGGCGTTTGGGAACCTGCCACTGAGGAACCGCATATTGAACAAACTCACGGAAGGGGGCCGAGTCTACCAACTGAAAAGGCAGCAGTTGAAGTGCTAGCAATTTAGCCAAGCTAGCATTCAACCGCTGGGCATGTGGATGGCTGGGAGTGTACTTCTTTCTACGGTCCAGCAGCTGGGGCAGGGAAATTTGCCTGCTACAATCGGACGTCGGTGTAGTGCAAGTACTTGGTTGTGACACACCTAATTCTACACCTTCAGTCCTCTCAGAGCAGCTTTCAGAGAGGACTGAAGGTGTAGTGGGGATGGAGATCCCAGCTGATGAGGAGCAAGGAGAGGTCCGCTTAGTTCTTTGGTGTGGGTCTTTTATGTGTGCCTGCCAACGAGCTGCATGGCAGGTCGACATATGTCTGGTCATGCTTGTGGTGCCCAAGCGGCTGATGTTTTGGCCACGCGAGATACGCTTGAGACAAATATTGCAAATAGCAGTGGTGCGATCTGATGCACTCGTCTCAAAAAAGGCCCACACCAAAGAACTTTTCTGATAACGTGCAGAGGCAGCGCCCTGCACAGGCGGAGCTCTGCGGTGTTGTACAGTTCCTGTGCTGGCCTCTACCTGGCCTCCAGGGGGCATCCTGCCTCGTTGGACATGTGCCGCCGCATCCTCCTCCTCCTCGTCCTCCTCCTCATCCTCTCTCCCTTCAGGCACCCACGTGGAGTCAGTGACCTCATCATCCCCTCCCTCTTCACCACTAGAGCAAACCTGGCAGTAAGCTGCAGCTGGTGGAACAGTACTGCCAGATTCCTCAAGCTGGGTATCATCATCCGAGCCTTCGAATCGTTGGGCATCCTCCTGGAGCATGTACCCAACACTGTGCTCAAAGAGTTCGGGGGACTCCTCAGGAGGACATGGTGGGTCTAGGGAAGGGGTGGCTGATGATGCCATTGAGTACGCGTTGGCAGCTGCTCTGCCAGTACCCTGAGCCTGGGTGAGAGAGGATGAGGAGGATGAGGAGGGCTTGGTCATCCATTCTACCAAGCCTTCAGCATGATGCGGCTCCACATGTCCAGCTGCCGAAAACAAAGACGCGCGTGTCCCATGGCCACGTGCTGATGACGATGCACGACCACGTCCACGGCCACGGCCACGGCCACGTCCACTAGAAACAGAGCCTGCCTGCCCTGTGTTCTTGGCTCTGCACGCTCTGCCTCCCCTTGGCGGTCTTCCAGCCATTGTAGTCGGTAGTCCTGTGGGTGCTGCTAAAAAGAAGAATATATAGGAGCTCTGTGTGATGCCACTAACACACTAGAAGTCCTATGGGTGCTTCTGCAAAGAAAATATAGGAGCTCTGTGTGATGCCACTAACACACTAGAAGTCCTGTGGGTGCTGCTGAGAAGAAAATATAGGAGCTCTGTGTGATGCCACTAACACACTAGAAGTCCTATGGGTGCTTCTGCAAAGAAAATAGAGGATCTCTGTGTGATGGGACTAACACACTTCAAGTCCTATAGGTGCTTCTGGGAACAAAATATAGGATCTCTGTGTGATGGGACTAACAAACTTCAAGTCCTATAGGTGCTTCTGGGAACAAAATATAGGATCTCTGTGTGATGGGACTAACACACTTCAAGTCCTATAGGTGCTTCTGGGAACAAAATATAGGTCTGTGTGATGGGACTAACACACTTCAAGTCCTATAGGTGCTTCTGGGAACAAAATATAGGATCTCTGTGTGATGGGACTAACACACTTCAAGTCCTATAGGTGCTTCTGGGAACAAAATATAGGATCTCTGTGTGATGGGACTAACACACTTCAAGTCCTATGGGTGCTTCTGGGAAGAAAATATAGGTCTGTGTGATGGGACTAACACACTTCAAGTCCTATAGGTGCTTCTGGGAACAAAATATAGGATCTCTGTGTGATGGGACTAACACACTTCAAGTCCTATAGGTGCTTCTGGGAACAAAATATAGGTCTGTGTGATGGGACTAACACACTTCAAGTCCTATAGGTGCTTCTGGGAACAAAATATAGGATCTCTGTGTGATGGGACTAACACACTTCAAGTCCTATAGGTGCTTCTGGGAACAAAATATAGGATCTCTGTGTGATGGGACTAACACACTTCAAGTCCTATGGGTGCTTCTGGGAAGAAAATATAGGTCTGTGTGATGGGACTAACACACTTCAAGTCCTATAGGTGCTTCTGGGAACAAAATATAGGATCTCTGTGTGATGGGACTAACACACTACAAGTCCTATGGGTGCTTCTGGGAAGAAAATATAGGTCTGTGTGATGGGACTAACACACTTCAAGTCCTATAGGTGCTTCTGGGAACAAAATATATGATCTCTGTGTGATGGGACTAACACACTACAAGTCCTATGGGTGCTTCTGGGAAGAAAATATAGCTCTGTGTGATGGGACTAACACACTTCAAGTCCTATAGGTGCTTCTGGGAACCAAATATAGGATCTCTGTGTGATGGGACTAACACACTTCAAGTCCTATAGGTGCTTCTGGGAACAAAATATAGGTCTGTGTGATGGGACTAACACACTTCAAGTCCTATAGGTGCTTCTGGGAACAAAATATAGGATCTCTGTGTGATGGGACTAACACACTACAAGTCCTATGGGTGCTTCTGGGAAGAAAATATAGGTCTGTGTGATGGGACTAACACACTTCAAGTCCTATAGGTGCTTCTGGGAACAAAATATAGGATCTCTGTGTGATGGGACTAACACACTTCAAGTCCTATAGGTGCTTCTGGGAAGAAAATATAGCTCTGTGTGATGGGACTAACACACTTCAAGTCCTATAGGTGCTTCTGGGAACAAAATATAGGATCTCTGTGTTTTGACTAACACACTACAAGTCCTATGGGTGCTTCTGGGAAGAAAATATAGGTCTGTGTGATGGGACTAACACACTTCAAGTCCTATAGGTGCTTCTGGGAACAAAATATATGATCTCTGTGTGATGGGACTAACACACTACAAGTCCTATGGGTGCTTCTGGGAAGAAAATATAGCTCTGTGTGATGGGACTAACACACTTCAAGTCATATAGGTGCTTCTGGGAACAAAATATAGGATCTCTGTGTGATGGGACTAACACACTTCAAGTCCTATAGGTGCTTCTGGGAACAAAATATAGGTCTGTGTGATGGGACTAACACACTTCAAGTCCTATAGGTGCTTCTGGGAACAAAATATAGGATCTCTGTGTGATGGGACTAACACACTACAAGTCCTATGGGTGCTTCTGGGAAGAAAATATAGGTCTGTGTGATGGGACTAACACACTTCAAGTCCTATAGGTGCTTCTGGGAACAAAATATAGGATCTCTGTGTGATGGGACTAACACACTTCAAGTCCTATAGGTGCTTCTGGGAAGAAAATATAGCTCTGTGTGATGGGACTAACACACTTCAAGTCCTATAGGTGCTTCTGGGAACAAAATATAGGATCTCTGTGTGATGGGACTAACACACTACAAGTCCTATGGGTGCTTCTGGGAAGAAAATATAGGTCTGTGTGATGGGACTAACACACTTCAAGTCCTATAGGTGCTTCTGGGAACAAAATATAGGATCTCTGTGTGATGGGACTAACACACTACAAGTCCTATGGGTGCTTCTGGGAAGAAAATATAGCTCTGTGTGATGGGACTAACACACTTCAAGTCCTATAGGTGCTTCTGGGAACAAAATATATGATCTCTGTGTGATAGGACTAACACACTACAAGTCCTATGGGTGCTTCTGGGAAGAAAATATAGCTCTGTGTGATGGGACTAACACACTTCAAGTCCTATAGGTGCTTCTGGGAACAAAATATAGGATCTCTGTGTGATGGGACTAACACACTTCAAGTCCTATAGGTGCTTCTGGGAAGAAAATATAGCTCTGTGTGATGGGACTAACACACTTCAAGTCCTATAGGTGCTTCTGGGAACAAAATATAGCTCTGTGTGATGGGACTAACACACTTCAAGTCCTATGGGTGCTTCTGGGAACAAAATATATGATCTCTGTGTGATGGGACTAACACACTTCAAGTCCTATAGGTGCTTCTGGGAAGAAAATATAGCTCTGTGTGATGGGACTAACACACTTCAAGTCCTATAGGTGCTTCTGGGAACAAAATATATGATCTCTGTGTGATGGGACTAACACACTACAAGTCCTATAGGTGCTTCTGGGAAGAAAATATAGCTCTGTGTGATGGGACTAACACACTTCAAGTCCTATAGGTGCTTCTGGGAACAAAATATATGATCTCTGTGTGATGGGACTAACACAATTCAAGTCCTATAGGTGCTTCTGGGAAGAAAATATAGCTCTGTGTGATGGGACTAACACACTTCAAGTCCTATAGGTGCTTCTGGGAACAAAATATATGATCTCTGTGTGATGGGACTAACACACTACAAGTCCTATAGGTGCTTCTGGGAAGAAAATATAGCTCTGTGTGATGGGACTAACACACTTCAAGTCCTATAGGTGCTTCTGGGAACAAAATATAGGAGCTCTGTTTGCTGCCAGTGCCTGCCTGCCACGAACACACTACAAGTCCTATAGGTGCTTCTGGGAACAAAATATAGGAGCTCTGTTTGCTGCCACTGCCTGCCTGCCACGAACACACTACAAGTCCTATAGGTGCTTCTGGGAACAAAATATAGGAGCTCTGTTTGCTGCCACTGCCTGCCAGTGCCTGCCTGCCACGAACACACTACAAGCCCCTCTTTCTAAATGAATCTTTCTAAATGAATCTATCTAACTAAATCTCTCTAACTAAATCTCTCTAACTAAATCTTTCTAACTGAATCTAGCAGAGTGACACAGAATGATCCTGCTCTCTCTAACGCCGGAACGCATGTGACCGGCGCCGACGGCGTGGCGGCCTTTTATAAGAGGGGGCGTGTACTAAAGCCCCTGAGCTGTAATTGGCTACAGGCGTCCTGCCTGTAGCCAATTATGGCTCTTCGAGTTTCCAGCGCTGTGATTGGCCAAGCATGCGGGGTCACAGTGCATGCTTGGCCAATCATCAGCCAGCAATGCACTGCGCCGCCGCGCCGGCCGCAATGCATTGCGGGGCCGCTCGCATCACACGAACGTGATGCGAGCGGCCAAAATAGTTCTGGGCTCGCCGAGCGAGCGAACACCCGGTGCTCGATGCGAACATGGGTTCGCATCGAGCACCGGGCCCATCCCTATAGGTGACTAAACTGAAGGTCTGTTACCTTCAGCTATCACTACTTTGTTGGTGTGAGATAAAGATTACATTATCTACATCTGGAAGATAAAGTTTGATTTTATAGTATTTAAAATAAAACATACATATAATACAAGGGGGTTTCCACTTTATTCCAAAAAAGCATGCCTCAAGGTATCCTTAGACCTAATATGTCATATGGAAAATATGAACAAATGTTCAAAAACAAAATTAGTGCACGCAGACACATGACTAGCTCTAACATGGCTGTCAATGTACTAAGCATACACTTAATGTACTATCCTTATCACTAGAGAAAGATAGTAACTGACTACGATAACTCAATTGATCAGTAAAGATTAGCCAGACAGTAATATGTCCAGCAGTCTCATAAGAAGCATTTACATGTTTTAGACTCTAAGGCCCCTTTCACACTGGGGCGGTTTTTTAGGCGGTACAGCGCTAAAAATAGCGTCTGTACACCGCCTGAAAAAAACGGCCCCATTCACTCCAGTGTGAAAGCCGGCGGGCTTTCACACTGGAGCGGTGCGCTAGCAGGACGGCAAAAAAAATCCTGCTAGCAGCATCTTTGGAGCGGGATAGGAGCCGGTGTATTCACCGCTCCTATACCGCTCCTTCCCTTTGATTTGAATGGGACACCGCGGTAATACCGCCGCAAAGCGCCGCTACGGCGGCGCTCTGCGGGGGATTTTAACCCTTTTTCGGCCGCTCGCGGGGGGTAAAACCGCACCGTGAGCGGCCGAATCCCGCAGGTAAAACGACGGTAAAGCAGCGATAAATATAGCGCTGCTTTACCGTCACCGCGGCTCCCGCCCCAGTGTGAAAGGGGCCTAACAAGAGGGATTCCCTCTTTATTCAATTGAAATGCAACTGTACTGTCTGCCCTCATGTTGTAAAGCGCTGCACAAACTGTTGCTGCTATATAAATCGTCAATTAATATCAATATCAATAATAATAATATATGGGTAACCCTGTATCTCTCCTAGAGTCCCCTAGGGACTCTCATCCAGACCTCACTTTTTGTAGAAAATGAAGAATAATGATCCAGACACTGTATAAACTGATCCTTCAAGCTGAAGTTTGACCATCAGACTTAAGCTGGACATACAATGCAGATTGATTAATCTGCATTGCCGGCTATTGCATCGACAGTTGATGAGGCGAGGTCTGCCCGCACTCCCTCGGCATAAACTGAGCAGACACGGATGTTATATACTTCCCGCTCAGTTCCGATCAGCAGGGGATCTGCTTACAGATCCCCTGCTGGTCAGAGCGGGCCCTGCTCCATGTGAAAGGGGCCTTTCTGGCTGGAAAACCAAATGAAAATAAAGGAAAGAAAGCCTAAAAAGAAAATGAATGCAGCCATCACATCTAAGAATTGGTAAGCTGCAAAATAATAAATGTTTGCTTTTGGGTTTAATACTGTTTTAATATATTGGAGCCCCATCTACCATACTATATTGCCGCATAATAAAAAAAAAAAAAAAAACGTTTAGGTAAAACAATTAGCAAATACACTACAGTATCTATAGACTATACTGGAGGCCAAGGCAGATGTATCAAGCAGGCCTTGCTTTTTACTGCAAGGTCCAGTTTAATTTTTAAGCTGTTACTGAGAGCACAGTGGCTAGCAGACTGTCATTCCATAGCAAGATACGCTAACTGCAACAGGTATAGGTTGCAAGAAAAGCCTGTTGTGCACTTATTTCTGGCACTTGCAAAGCATTATCAGACCGTAAGATCATGAAGCTAAACTAAATAAGGTGGGCAACATTTTGAATAATATCTGTAAACTATTACATGGATTTATTTGATGGTAGTTACTCTAGTAGTTACTCTACTCGACTATAACAATGTCAAACAACTTACTTTTTTGTTCACTACCATAACATAACATAATCTTTCTGAAATTACCCTTTCTGCTGTTCCAGTCTAAACCCTATATGTACAGTATATTGACTAACAAATGGTAAAGCCCTGTACACAGGGGCTAAATGTTGGGAGACATCGGCCAATTCAATAAAAAATGGCCGACATTCAGCTCACGTATATGTCGGTCTGTCCAATAGAAGCCGGACAAACTTCTGAAGCCAATGGCTGAGAGCACTGCCCGGAATGTTCTGGTGGGGGGGCTGTCCCTCTGTCAGAACACAATAGCTCAGCGAGGGAGATCGCTGTACTAACGTTGGATTGTTAGTACAGTGGCTCCAACTTGAATTGTCAGTTTTTTTTCAGCCCAAAACTATTAGTGTGTACCAGGGTTAACACTCCTAGTTATTTCACTTCTATCACAAGGTTGAACAAATCAGTGAGGAAGCAAAAGGAAGGGAAGTATATGCAGGATTGGGGATAAGCATTTGGATTGCATTTGTCTGGCATTGGCAAATGACAGGCTTATTTTAAATTGAGTAGTCGCTGCAACTAAGAACTAGTTGTGACACTAATCACAGGAGTCTTTTGAGATTTCCAGGATTCTTAGGACATTTACTGTTCACAGGATCCCTACTGGGTTTTACAGGATTTCCAGAATTCTTGGCATATCCTGTACTCACACAATCCCTACTGGGTCTTCCAGGACTTCCTGGATTCTTAGTACCTCCATTCAGACATGTGTAGATAATTTACTAATGCGCAAACAACATAGGTACATAAATAAATAAAATAAGAATAAGGAATAGTAGCTGCCAACAAGAAAGAGTGTTCACACATTAAAAAGAAATGAGAAAAAGATATCCATTCAGACATGGAGCCAGGGCTTGGCCCCACCTCCTCTGTCTTTTTATTGGCTCACTGGCAGTGATTGACAGCAGAGCGAGCCAATAGGGGGGAGGGTCCCTGGACAGCCGAGACTCTCATGCACATCGCTGGATCGCGTTAGTCTGGGAGGGCTGCTACACAGAAAAGGTTTTTTACTTTCATGGATGGAATTCTTGAAGGTAAAAAAAAAACCTTGAGCCTTTAGAACCACTTTACCGTATTCTGGCTATTGGAATACATTTACATGCATACACAAGTATTTATGTGCGTTTAGATGCATTAAACACACACTTGTGTTTTTTGCAGCTCAAAAGCTCCTCTCAGTAAGTGCGTTTGGTGAATTTTATTTTCTGCTTGTAAACATTCCTCTTCAAATAAATGCCTGCCTGTAAATGCCAATGTGCGCATTGCCACATAGGCTATCAGGTGTTTTTACAGGCACAGTTTTTTAAGCTTCCGGTGCATGAAGCCTTTAAAACAGAAAATACCAGCTGTATTGCACAAGCATACTGGTGTCAGTGTATGTGGCACATTACTACAGAAGCCAGATAAGCTTTCCATAGATCCGAATGTGTCTTTATTCTATTGGCTGCAAGTGACCTTTATACACAGATTTCCTTCATTAGTTTTATTGACACTTAGTGATAAAATCAAGGTTGTTTTGTTGCACATTGATAATGAAACCTTATTTTAAAGTTCATCTGTGAGAGTGGAAAATCAATGTTCACCCAACATAAAATATATTATTTAAGTTATACTCCAGCTAAATGAAGATGAAACCTTGAAATGCATAAATGGAGTCCAGCCTGTCCCAATAGTACTTTATTCTTTTCATACAGGCATTTCTGTAATGTAGCCGCCCAGCATAGTTCCCACTGACAGTAATCTGGTGATCCTGACCTAGACCATGCCTGCTTGTGTTGCTAGAATACCCACAACAGACTCTGTACTGTCTTTCACATACATACTGAAATCCTGACATCAACACATGAGGTTTTCCACAGCTTCTAATCAGTTTCAAATTTGATTTATATTTTCAAACAAGGATGGCTTTGCAAAAGGTAAAGAAAGAAAGAAAGGAAATTACGACTGCACAGGCTGCAGTCCTTTAGCACATTTGCAGCATTTACGTAATTACATTTTTTTTTTTTTTTTTTAACATACATCATTATTAGGTTAGCTGGCTACAGGAAATTAGGAAATGAGGCCACATATATCATGTTCAGGTAAGTGTCTAATGTAGTATTTACTAACTGTACTGTTATATAATAAAAAAAAGTTAAGTACACTTACTATGTTATATGCTCATAGGATTTTAGTACTCTCCCCAAGACAAATTATACTGTAGACGTGAAGATCTTCCCAAACCACTATCTTCTTATCTTCTTTATACTCACAATTATCTACCCCCCCCAGGGTTGGAGTTATATGAAAGGTGGCATACTGACCTTCCCTTGCTATCTGAGGATGAATGGGAGGACTACCTATTACAATTTGTTCCCACAATGATATCCGCAGGAGATCAGTTCCTCCAGCTGAAATTTGTCCACAGAGTATATTATACCCCATAACTACTTGCTGCTATATATCTTAATAGATCAGATAGATGTCTCTGTGATCTCATGACTGGTCTTTACCTTCATGTCTTTTGGACATGCTCTAAACTTCATACCTACTGTTGGGTAGTTCAGGAGTTCTGGACGGCCGTTGTGCGCTGTGTCGCAGAGATCACCTCTGTGCCAGTGCCTATTACAGTGTTAACCTGCCTACTTGGCCTAGTGGAGGGCCTGGCACCAACTAGGGCTCAGCGCACCTTGCTAAGCATGCTTCTGTTCTATGCTTGCAAGGCACTGATCCTCTATTGGAAAAAGCCAATGACCCCCTCCCTATCTTATTGGAAAGGATGCATGAATAAAGTAACTCCGTTCTATAAAGCTACCTATTTGAGCAGGGGCAACCCAAAGAAGTTTGATAAGGTTTGGAAGATGTGGTTGGAGAACACTGCTTCTGTCGCAAAAGGCAGTCCTGGTAATGGGTACTTGGGGAAGACTGGATGGAAGGTGATGAGTAGCAGTGGCACCTCGCTCTAAAAAAAATATTTCTCTAAGTACTGGGGATTCATGTTGGCCTGATCATTATGTGATAGGTACATGTACGTTTGATTAGTTTTGATTAATTGCATTATTATTTTAGAGGCTGCAAAGGTTTACATTATATGTATTATTGTTTTGGTTACTCTTACCCCGTACGGGGGATTTACATCTGGGTCTGTGGAGTTGCTTGCATTTACAGAAACATTAAACGCTTCTGAACATATTAAACTATTTGTATTTTATGCTTTGTACTATGCTAGAAGGGAGATTCTTTTAAAGGGGAAATCTCTGGCTCCTCCAAAGGTGTCGGATTGGAAAGCAGCAATTAATGGATCTTTTTCTTTATACAAGTTAACCTATGCTAGTAGAAATTGCCCTCAAAAAATTGATAAGATATGGAACGCCTGGATAGATGCTTAAGGTTTGACTGTTTAATGACAATCCTTTAGTGCTTTTGTTTTCTATGGTGGGTTACCTACTTTATACTGGGTAAAATCTATCAGCCATACCTCTATATTCTCCCTATAATGGTCTTCCTATTTTCTCAATGTCTGTTGTGTGGATTACTCTACTGTATAGCGTTAGCGCACTTGGTTTCTTTATTTACCTAGCATGATGGAACTGCTGAATGAGGAGATTTGCCATGTAACCATTTTTTGTAAGAAATATTCTTAATTTACCTGGCTGTAAATTACCTTGAATCTGCTTTGGTATCATTGAGAAAATCTTAATAAAAACACTATTGTTAAAAAAAAAAAAAAAAAAAATTATACTATAGACAAAGTTCAAGTAACCACTGGTCATCAACACATAGAGAAACAACACTGATCTATAATTCATTTCACCTTACCTTTCCATGACTCCATTGTACAAGAACTGGCCTTTGAAGAATAGAAAGATTATCTTCTCCTAGAAGTTTTGCAGCATTTGTTCCAGTAAAAATGTTCTGATCTTGTGGTCGTTCGTTGATATTTTCAACTTTAATATTTTTCATCTGCAAACAAATAATATCTATTGGTAGAGTATAACTAGCTTGATCCTTCTTTTTTAAAGAGAAGCACTTGTTTTCAATATTTATTTTAATAATAGCAAATAGCACTGGGAAACATATTAAAACCCTTTGGCCATTATGTTAATAATACGAAACAAGCAAATGATATATGATTCATGAGATAGATCATACATATGATACATAGATAAGATAATGTAGAAGTTATGCAAAAAACATATCACTTTCAATCTAAATACTGATCTGTAAAGTATTTTAAATGGATAAAAAAAAGAGAATTTTTTTTTTGATAAACATACCCCAATTCTGACGAGCTGGTCATCTTTGTTGGATGGGTTTCTCCAAATTAAGCTAACTTCTACTTCTGAGGAAATCTTGTATCCCACACTGTCCTGCAGTGACCCTCGTGGCCTATCAATTAATACTTCTGTGGCATAATTATATCTATACACCTTGTCGTTGTTAAGCCTTGGTCCCGCTGTATGTACTGTGCAAAAAGGAGAAACAAAAAAAGTATATACAAATATTAGATATCTGTCAAATAAGCTGTAAAAGTAAAACAGTTCTGTGTACATTATTTGGGATTTCACATGAAGTGAATAAAAGGGAATGAATGGTCAGGTCATTAAATTGCAATGACAATGTAGACAGGGAAAGAATTACTCCTGGGCTCGTGAAGGCGTTATTGGTATAAATGGTAAAACTTTGCAAAAAAAGAAGAAAGAAAGATAGGAGATGATCGTGAGTGTCCCGCTGCCTAAACTGACCAGGGGTGGTCCGAAGAAGGCCAAGTGGAAGAAAAGAGGTGGAAGGCGCATTATCAAACACTTGGATCAAGATTATACAATTTATTCATATACAAAAAGGACAAATGCATATATATAAAAAAGTTCCTACGTTTTCATAAAAGCTGGGTTACAAAATATACACATTAAAAGTTTAAAAGTTGAACATGCCAGGCTTCTTCTTCTTTACTTCTTCTTCTTCTCATCTGACTTAATTTCATCTCTCTAGTCTTTCCTTTACTTTCTACGGTACTATCAATGTTATAGATAGCTGATAAACTGGCTCCATACCTTTAACAGTTTACATCAAATGCGAATGTAGGAAGCCAGACATATAGTAATGAAACTGTTATAATAAGTAATAATTTGTGTTTATTTTGATAACATGGAAAATTGTAAAAATTTAAATAAAAACAATTGAAACAAAAGTTGAACATGCCCATGCAAGGGCAAGTACTCAAAGTGGGCTGGCGCGTTTTGGGGGAATTTCCTTTTTCATCAGAGCCTTGCAGAAAGTCTCGCTGATGTCGCCATGAGAGACATCAGCGAGCCTTCCTGCTTTCTCGCTGATGCACGCAGACTGCAGTTCCCCCACAAATCTTGGATGCAGGTACTATTGACAGACCCACACAGAGAGAGAAATACATCTCTCTACACCACATAGGGCACTGGGATGTGGACAGGTCTAGAGCTAAGGAGAACTGATTACTTATCATGTGACACTCCTCCCAACTAGCCATTCCTTTCATGTTGGTCTACCGCAGTATACAGATTTTTCTCCTTTCTGCAAGGCTCTGAGAAATTCCCCCGAATGTGCCCACTTTGAGTACTTGCCCTTGCATGGGCTTGTTCAACTTTTAAACTTTCAATGTGTATATTTTGTAACCAAGCTTTTATGAAAATGTAGGAACTTTTTTTATATATGCATTTGTCCTTTTTGTATATGAATAAATTGTATAATCTTGATCTAAGCGTTTGCCACCTCTTCTCATTAATTTGCAATGCTTGTACCATTGAGGTCATTTCCCTTGACTTCCTGCCCTATAGACACATCAGAAAATTATAGGATATCCCTCAAAGTGAGAGGAATTGCCATCTTGGACATGTGTTCCCATTGGAAGACTTCTCCTTACCTTTTAGTCTAGGAACTAAATTTTGCATTTCCCTTTACTTTCTCCCCAATGGGAACACAAACACTAGCAAAAATTTGACATAGGGTCTAATCTTTCCCATAAAAAAGGTTAAAAAAGAAAAGTTTTGCCACAAGATACACTTAATCAATAACCATTCATTAAAATTCTGTCCCATCTGATATTCTATTTTAAGCAATGATTCTGCAACAATAATTCCAGCAGGCAGAGACATATTTGGCACCCATGAGAGTCTCACTCCTCCATAGGAGTCTGCCTAAAAAGAAACATTTATACCTGACGCTGATATTTTCCTGTTTCCAGGGGTTACTGGCTTGGAGAGCAGAACCCAGAGATAGCCCTTGATAGCAGTATGTTGCAGGGTCTTTAAAGGGTTAACATATGCATTGATTGCAGAGATGTACTAAATATGTTTTATTTTTATTTTGCCCAAGTTCTGAGTTGGAAGATGTAAGTAAGTCAGATTGTCTGACATCACCAGCTCTTTTCTAGTTGTTGTTCAGTCATTCAACAAGTTATAAAGCAACAATAAAGTTGTCGCAGAGTTTGTACCTTCAAAAACAAGTCAGCAAAGACATTTCTTATATTTTTGTCCTGGTTTCTTTAAGGAGCCTAAAACAAGGGCTTTATGCATAAATTGCTCCTATTGTCAACATTGATTACTATAAAAAAAATATAACCCAAAGTGCAATAAGAAACCCAACACTTCCATAATGCATTTAATGCATGATTGTAACAAAAAGTCAATAAACAAAAATACAAGATTTAATAATTTAAAGTATATGTAAACTCAATCACTAAAATACATAAAAGCTTTAGCATGTTAATGCATTTCAATATTTTTAAATTCACAACTTTTACTAAAATAATACCTGTTGTTCCTACCATGAATGCCCTTGTTCACACACTTCTTCCTATAGGGTAACAACAATCCGTCTCCTTATTATGCTCTTGCATTGCCACCCTGTCACACAGGCTTTTGATGAAGACAAACAGTTACTGTTGTAACACACATTCCACAGCCATGGTCCACTGTTGTCTCCATCAAGAGACCTGCCCTGAAAATGCCATGCAGCCATTAATAAAGTGCATGTAGACAGGAAGTTCATGCAAAGACACTGCAGGATATCGCCAGCACTGACATGCAACACGTGGTGAAAAAGGTCTGAAAACAAGTATTTTATTACAAATAAAAGGTAGCAAATATTTGTGATATCAAGCGTGTTAGGCAACTAAATGTCATTGAATTAGAGGTTTACATCTGCTTTAATGTCAGAAAGGTATCTTTAATCCTTGGGCTCCCACACTGCAGTGATGCACTGTAATGATGCCACTATGCTTCCTGCATATCTGCATAGGTGCATAGGACACATCTCTATTTCCTGTACAAGGGGCTGCATTAGGGTTAGCAATCTAGGTCTAAATGTGACAATGTGTCTCCGTGACAATATAATAAACATGCCAAGGGCTTGGTGGTATTAAACCCAAAATCACAAAATGTGTTATATTGCAGCTTACCTATTCTGAGATGCGGTGGCTGCAACAGGTTTCTATGTTTTGGGGCTTTTTTCCCTTTTATTTCACCTAGTGATTTGTCAAGTAACACACTCTTTGTCTTAAGGTGTCTTATCTCCACTGGTGGACATCTGCATTGCCAGTCTGGGGAGAGGGTAGTGTTATGCCGCGTACACACAAGCGGAATTTCCATCTGAAAAATCTTGGATGGTTTTTCCGATGGAATTCCGCTCAAGCTTGGCTTGCATACACACAGTCACACAAAAGTTCTCTGAACCTTCGACCGCCAAGAACGCGGTGACGTACAACACTACGACGAGCCGAGAAAATTAAGTTCAATGCTTACGAGCATGAGTCGAATTGTTTCCAAGCATGCGTGATTTTTTCGAGTCCAAATTGCATACAGGCGATCGCATTTTCGCATAGGAACTTTTCCCGACCGAAAAAGAGAGAACATGCTCTCAATCTTTTGCTGGCTGGAATTCTGCCAGCAAAAGACAGATGGAGCATACACACGGTCACATTTTCTGACAAAAAGCTCTCATCTGAGTTTTGCCGGCAGCATTTCCGATTGTGTGTTCGCGGCATTAGATGCACTAGCAGATTTTGATGGAGTCGACTAAAAAATTAAAGTTAGCTTTAGTCACTGAACCCTTTAAAAGTATGTAAACGCTTATGGCACCCCAGGTAACTTATACCCTGTTTCTTTCAGGACAAATTGGGCCTTCATTTGGTTGCAAATGTTAATGAATATTTACTGAATTGTATTTTATCGTTAAAGGAAAACTGGCCCTAAATAGGGAAAACATTTATATTTTTTTAAAATGTAGCTGTATATTTGTATGCCATTATCATGACCACCACCAAAAAAGACTCAAAATACATTCTCCTACTGGTAACGTGCATGAAGATATCACATATGCTTGCTTTATTTACTGTTTGTACCTGTAGTAGGGCCAAGAAACTATAGTGTGCATTTTGCTTTTTTTTAACACTGACATCAACACTTACGCTGACACTAGCCCTGATCTAATTATTTACTATTTTATCTTTTTTTCATCAGACTTTTATTATGTTTACACAGGCTTCACCTCTAGCTGCGAGGAAAATATACAATAGTATCCTTTTCTCCTCAAAGAGGAGACACAGTAGAGTTGTGGGTTCTAAAAATGGTGATCACTTTGGCTACCACAGTGATCACATGATTGGGAAATGGTCTTACTGGCTCCAAATCATTACTGTGCAGGGCTAAAAAAAGAAGTACACTTCCTTGATGTGGACTTACAGTGGTGTGAAAAAGTGTTTGCCCCCTTCCTCATTTCCTGTTCCTTTGCATGTTTGTCACACTTAAGTGTTTCGGAACATCAAACCAATTTAAACAATAGTCAAGGACAACACAAGTAAACACAAAATGCAATTTGTAAATGAAGGTGTTTATTATTAAAGGTGAAAAAAAATCCAAACCATCATGGCCCTGTGTGAAAAAGTGATTGCCCCCCTTGTTAAAACATACTATAACTGTGGTTGTCCACACCTGAGTTCAATTTCTCTAGCCACACCCAGGCCTGATTATTGCCACACTTGTTCACAATCAAGGCATCACTTAAATAGGAGCTGCTTGACACAGTAAGGTCGACCAGAAGATCCTTAAAAGCTACACATCATGCCGAGACCCAAAGAAATTCAGGAACAATTGAGAAAGAAAGTAATTGAGATCTATCAGTCTGGAAAGGGTTATAAAGCCATTTCCAAAGCTTTGGGAATCCAGCGAACCACAGTGAGAGCCATTATCCACAAATGGCGAAGACATGGAACAGTGGTGAACCTTCCCAGGAGTGGCCGGCCGCCCAAAATTACCCCAAGAGCGCAGCGACGACTCATCCAAGAGGTCACAAAAGACCCCACAACAACGTCCAAGGAACTGCAGGCCTCACTTGCCTCAGTTAAGGTCAGCGTTCATGCCTCCACCATCAGGAAAAGACTGGGCAAAAATGGCCTGCATGGCAGAGTTCCAAGGAGAAAACCACTGCTGAGCAAAAAGAACATCAAAGCTCGTCTCAATTTCTCCACAACACATCTTGATGATCCCCAAGACTTTTGGGACAACATTCTGTGGACCGATGAGACAAAAGTGGAACTCTTTGGAAGGTGTGTGTCCAAGTATATCTGGCATAGAAGGAACACTGCATTTCAGAAAAAGAACATTATACCAACAGTAAAATATGGTGGTGGTAGTGTGATGGTCTGGGGCTGTTTTGCTGCTTCAGGACCTGGAAGACTTGCCGTGATAAAAGGAACTATGAATTCTGCTGTCTACCAAGAGATCCTGAAGGAGAATGTCCGACCATCTGTTCGTGTACTCAAGCTGAAACGAACTTGGGTTCTGCAGCAGGACAATGATCCTAAACACACCAGCAAGTCCACCACCGAATGGCTGAAGAAAAAAAAATGAAGACTTTGGAGTGGCCTAGCCAAAGTCCTGACCAGAATCCTATTGAGATGTTGTGGTATGACCTTAAAAAGGCCGTTCATGCTCGAAAACCCTCTAATGTAACTGAATTAGGACAATTCTGCAAAGATGAGTGGGCCAAAATTCCTCCAGGACGCTGTAAAAGCCTCATTGCACGTTATCGCAAACGCTTGGTTGCAGTTGTTGCTGCTAAGGGTGGCCCAACCAGTTATTAGGTTTAGGGGGCAATCACTTTTTCACACAGGGCCATGATGGTTTGGATTTTTTTCACCTTTAATAATAAACACCCTCATTTACAAATTGCATTTTGTGTTTACTTGTGTTGTCCTTGACTATTGTTTAAATTGGTTTGATGTTCCGAAACACTTAAGTGTGACAAACATGCAAAGGAACAGGAAATGAGGAAGGGGGCAAACACTTTTTCACACCACTGTATATATGTGTTATGCTGATATCAGGGGTACTGTAGTTCAATGGCACATATGAAGAACCAAGGTTGAGAAAGGCTGCTTTATTTCCCCTACTGTCAATTATAACTTCTTCCTTCTACTACTGTCTGGTAACTGCAATTGTAAATGGGTAAAGTCCACTTTTCAACCCTGGGAAACAAATTAAATCAATGGCTGTAAAAGCTAAACAACAAAATTAGGAAATCCATACAATCTACTTCAAATCTGTGTATGAAAATAAATCACATTCATGATTATAATATAAAGGCCCACTTACTTCTTTGCCTTTTAATGCACAATGGTGCACAAGTTTGTCACTTTTTAATGGTTCTGATTAACACACATTTGGTGCATTGGCCAAAAGAAAATTTCCATTTTCTTTCTTTTTTTTCTTTTTTATTAATGTTAAATCATTACAATAAAGGAAACATTCCGGACAAAGCTACAAAGGTCAATTTCCATTGTATGTATAAAGTAGATATCTCACGCTTACAAAAAAAACAAACAACCAATTTGAATATACATAAAGGTGCTGCAACTTAAAAAATTCTAAATACTTAATTTAAATACATGTAAAACAAATAAGTGCGCAGCCTATTTAAATATAACAGTGCTAAAAAGCTCAACAAAAGAAAAGTCCATATTTATAGGTGTCATTAAAAATCTCATAATAAAAAAAGTGTCCAAAAAGTGCTCTCTCCAACACAAATGGAATTATGCACCTTTTACCAGAAGTAATGGATCCAAGATGATAGGGATCTCACATCCCTGTTATGATTTAAACCAGCTGCAATGTTTCACTCCTGAGACTTCGGTAAGGAAGCTCCCACCTGGTAGGATATTAACTTCACCTGGATACAAAAATATCTTATACACTCACGGCTCCACCGATCATCATGCTGTTAGTGCTCTCTGGCACAAAAGTATCAAGAAGTGAGAAACTTAATGGTATAGTATGTAAAAAATGGGTAATTTATTGAAAAATAACTGGTTGCACTTACAAGAATTTAGACGTAAGAAAGCAAAAAAACAGACACAGCCGTGGACCTCGTCCTTTAGGCTGGTGCGTGATGACCTCACAGAACACAGCTCAAACTGATGCGTTTCACCGTATGAGGCATTGACTGGGAATGGAGGCTACTCTGAGACGTCACTCATCACGCTTTAAATACCAGAATGGGCAGGAGAGATACCAGAGCTACTAAAAAACAACTATTCCGCTCCAGTGTCACCTGAACATTGAAACTTCACATTCAACATCTTGATATAAACAACATACATGTTTTAAGCCTAATAAAAAGAGGGTTATGGAATATCATTCAAAACCTCTCCATCTTACAAATAAAAACAAAAATATATAACTTTTTACTTTTATTTGTAAGATGGAGAGGTTTTGAATGATATTCCATAACCCTCTTTTTTATTAAGCTTAAAACATGTATGTTTTAGTATCAGGATGTTGAATGTGAAGTTTCAATGTTCAAGTGACACCGGAGGGGAATAGCTGTTTTTTAGTAGCGCCGGTGTCTCTCCTGCCCATTCAGGTATTTAAAGCATGGTGAGTGATGTCTCTCCATTCCCAGTCGATTCCTCATATGTGGAAACACGTCGGGTGGAGCTGTGTTCTGTGACATCGCCACGTAGCAGCCTGCAGGATGAGGTCCGCGGTATTGTCAGTTTTTTTGCCTTCTTACGTCTAAATTCTTGTAAGTGCAACCAGTTATTTTTCAATAAATTCCCATTTTTACATACTACACCATGAAGTTTCTCCCTTCTTGATACTTTTGTGTCGGAGAGCACTAACAGCATGATTATAGGTGGAGCAGTAAATGTATGAGATATTTTCGTCTTCAGGCGAAGTTAATATCCAACCAGGAGGGAGCTTCCTTACCGAAGTCTCAGGAGTGAAACATCACAGCTGGTTTAAATCATAACAGGCGTGTGAGATCCCTATCATCTGAGATCCATTACTTCTGGTAAGAGGCGCATAATTCCCTTTGTGTTGGAGAGAGCACTGTTTTAAGCACAGATGTGTATGAACTCACACAAAGAGCACTTTTTTTATTATAAAATTTTAATGACACCTATAAATGTGGACTTTTCTTTTGTTGAGCTTTTTAGCACTGTTATATTTAAATAGGTTGCACACTTATTTGTTTTACAATTTCCATTATAGGTAAAGTTTTTTCTATTCTTCATAACATTCCTATAAAAGAATAATACATTTATATCTATTCAACTGAAGTAGGAAATAGAGGTATATATAGTCAAAACATAAAAAACAAAACAAAAGGGTACCTGTTACCCCAAATGGGATCATACTGTATAACAGGTTAAAAGATATATAGAAAATATAAAGAAAAAACTGTAGATTATAAACACAAATTAAAGAAGCCATGCTTCTTAATACTTATGGCAGACTTGAATTAAAGAGAAGATGTTAAAGTTTATTATGTTCTCTTAAATAACCAGAAGCCTTAGGTAAGAGAGCCAAACTTCCCATTGTTCTATGAATTTGGCTGTTTTGAATTCTTTATTGGCCAACATTGGTTCATATTGGCATTGGGTATTCAGTCTATCAATGACAGTGGATTAGGATTAAATTAGGAGCTTCAGATGATTTCCAGTGGCTACTTAGCGTAAGTGTAGCCTCAAATAGCACATAAACCACAACTATTCTATGGTGTATAGGGTAAGTTTCTAAACCCAAGCGCAAAATCGCCATGGCTAGGTAAGTGGCAATATATTTCCTGTAAGTGAGAAAAGGTATACCGAAACTGATTTCCAAAGACTATGTATATTTTTATAACTCCATAAAAATATGGAATAAGTTGCCAATCTGGTTATTACACCTCATAATGTTAATTTTCTAACACATTTTATATCAACACATGTAACATGACTTTTGATAGGACAAATCAACACACCTGCCCAAAGCAATTAAATAAAAATTAGGATAATGCAGACACATAGGTGTTAAGCCAGCCTCAATGTTTGCAATGTCCAATATTTGTAACATTTTGTGTTTGTACATTTTTCACAAAGATTAGGAATGATCAAAAAATAATAATTAAGAGTAGACAAACTGTTCCAACAGCTTAAAAGTGGACAACTTGTGACAGAATATTTACTGTAGTAGACTAGTCACATAAGTGTGAGCAATCTATAATTAAATCATGTCACTGTATACTGAAGAACTTTGCAATGCATACACAAGCAAGTGTCAAGGGCTGACTCAGTGACATGCTTGGCATGCATATCTGTCACCTACCTAACTTGTTCCTATGTTGTAGAGTCAAGATTTTATATTAGGCATGTTGACACTGGAACTTTTCTAAGTAATAAATTATTTATGTTTACCTTAGAGTTTTCCGTTTCATATTTTTTTTTTACTTCATTTGTTGGAGTTTTTTAGTTACTCAGTGCTCACAGAATTTAAGAGTTAGCAAGTGACATTTTTTATGTTCATCTCATTAAAATCATTCCATGTATATTTTTTTGGAGGCCATGTGTGGGCTCCAAGTTGTTTTAGTCTGACATAGCATAGGGAAAAGGACTGACCCCCTGTCCCTATGTGACAGTGCCGGACCATTCACCAACATGATAGGAATAGCATACCTGTTTTTTTCTTTAGCATCCAGTGGCTGAATGAAGCAGTGGAGGAGCTAAGAAAAGTAAGGTAAATATGTGCTGGTGGGGAGGGAGACATTCAGGGCCCATTTGGACCTATGCATTGCAGTAATGCATATTAAAACGCAAAGGCATTTTTTTTTTGGTACAATGAATTTAGCGGGCAATGCACCTGTGTTACAGTAGCCCACAACACAGGGCAAGGTGTTACAAAAATGGACTGGTCCTGTGCACAGGCAGACTAATAAAAATAAATTAAACTTTAATTGAAATATAATGTTGGAATGAGAAAATGATTTTACATTTTGACCATAGATACACATTAAAGTGGTTCTAAAGGCAAAAGGTTTTTTACTTTAATGCATTCTATGCATTAGGGTAAAAAACTGTATGCAAGCAGCTTTACCCCCCAGACCCCTCCTTATAGTTACTTGAGCCTGCTCTCGATCCAGCTCTCTTTCCTCACTGGCTCAGAGACAGCAGTGGGAGCCATTGGCGATCATGCATGAGTGCCCCTATAGAAAGCAACACTCGGTGGTGGGGAGGAGCCAGGAGCATCGGCAGGAGACCCCAGAAGAAAAGGATCGGGGCTGCTCTGTGCAAAACCATTGCATAGAGCAGGAAAGTTTGATATGTTTATTACTTTAGTTATAAAAAACATATTTTTTTTTTTAATATACTGTAGCTGTATATTTCTTGCTATTATCATAACCTACCACCAAAGATCAACCCAAAATAAATTCTGCTCCTGATGATTGCAGCATTACCACTTATGTGTATGTTATTTGTTGTTTGCACCCGTAATAAGACCTACAAACAATAGTACGCATTTTCCTTCTTTTTTTTTATCCCACCTAAAACATACTGACACTAATACTAATTTAAAGATTTTTTTAAAATCCTACCTAACATATATGTGACCTTAGGCCCTTTTCACATTTGTATGACCTGTGACCATGTGACTTTGGCACAACTTGAAGCAATGCCTGTGTAATCTTGAGGTCTATGGACCTCAAGTCGCATAAGTCAGACCAAAGTAGTGCAGGGACTACTTTGAAGTCGCTGCGACTTGCAGTCACACAGATAAAACAGTACTCATTGTAAATTATGGGGTACGGCTTGTCCTGCAACTTTGCAGTCCCAAGTCGTAGGTAAAGTCACACAAGTATGAAAGGGGCCTTACAGAAATAGTCTCACTTCAGTGAGGCCGAATATATGTGTACAGTCGTCGGCAAGGGGTTAAGTGTAAACTTTTTTATACATAGATATCTACAGAAAAGACAGAATGTACACAGTTGTAAGCATTTTTACAGTATATATTCCCAAGTGTGTTTCCTAATGCACTTGCATTGGTTAAATATAACCTATAAATTATAAAAAGTTATTAAAAGTCACAAAAAATGTTTAGAGCATGAATAAACTAGATTCAAATTTAAAGTGGCCTTAATTAAGTGTGGGTTGGGGTCGCTGGATCCAAAGTTAGTGTTGTTTCTCAGCCTAAAACTAGGCAGCATGGTCCATACTTTGGATAGACAAGCCTCAAGGGTGCCTTGGGTGAATGCAGGAAGATGAAGGAGAAAGCAAATGTCCACACAAAAAAGTATCGGAGCCCGAGAGAATTTATTTTATTATAGCCACCCAAAGGTAACATTTTAACACATTTCAGGTGCTATAAACGTACCCACTTTATCAAGTTTTCAAATATTAGAGTAAAAGTGATAGAATTATAAATATGGATTAACGGAGGATGCTTCAATTGGTTGTGTGTACTTTCATTTTAAAAGCAATTCTAATTTCTTTAGTCACAAGTGGCTGTAAAAACTGCCTTCCAACGATTAGGCCCCATCCACACGAGACGCAGATGCAAACTCTGCTGAACGCAGAAACCTGCGTTTAAAAGCGCGTGTTTTGCTGTGTTTTCATGCCGCGTTTAGCTGCGTTTGCGTCTATAAGCGTTCGTAAAGATAACATCATATAGACCCTCCCCAAGCTCAGAAAGCATGTATTATTAAAGAGGAAGTAAAGCCTCTGTAAAAAAAAAAAAAAAAGACACCCTGCAAGGCAAAGGCATAATGAGCTAGTATGCATAGCATACTAGCTCATTATGAAAAACTTACCTGAAAACGAAGCCCCCGAAGCCGTCCTTATCTTCAATCTTCCTCGCCGCCATGCAGGGCCGGAGTGACTTCCGGGTCTCGCCGCTCCAGCGCTATCATTCGCTGGAGCGGCGATGACGTCACTCCCGCGCATGCGCACGAGATCGGCATATTGCCGTGAGAGCGGCATATGCAGTGCGCCCTCAGTGCGCCTGCGCGCCGCTGTCTACGGCGCATGCGCCGTAGACAGCGATGCCTTTTCATCGCTAAATATCTCCTAAACCATGTAGGTTTAGGAGATATTTATTGGACCTACAGGTAAGCCTTAATCTAGGCTTACCTGTAGGCCAAAGTCATGTGGAAGGGTTTACTTCCACTTTAACTATTTCTGCCATTTTGATCAGAGTGAGCAGCAGCAGCAGAGAAAGCAGTTGTACACTTGCATTTGCCTCTCTTTCTGTGTTTTTTTTTGGAAATGGATCCCATATTGAATATATGTCAGGAATTGCTCCTGATGTTGCTCTTGATGAGGCAGCAACATTGTCGCAAATTTGCATGAGAGGTCCAGAGTCAGAGCTCATCGATATTGGACCCATCCATTGATGGCACAGTGAATGTCCATTGGATATTTCACAAACATGTATGCATTTCACAAACATGTATGCATTAGTGAATATATATGCTCTATGAACTATCTAAACTAATTACGACATTTTAAACCAATTTTTCTAGTATTTTTTATGGTTTACCATCATATTTCTGAGTTTTCTGTTCCAAAACATTGGGTTCCTTTAAAAAGTCTTATAAACGCAGGCGCCTGCGTTTAGCGGCGTTTAGCTGCGTTTTGAATCTGAAATGTGGAAAAGCAAAGTGTCTGAACGCATTTTTTTGCTTCTGGAAAAACAAGGTTAAACGCAACTGCATAAAAACGTGAAAAAACGAGACTGTGTACATGGACACATAGGATAACATTACATGCGTTTAGGTGCAGTTGAAAAAAGTGTCCAACTGCTTCTGAACGCGCGTTTAACAGCGTCTCGTGTGCATGAGGCCTAAGAGATAGTTTACCAAATTTTACAGATATTTCCCCAGATTTTTGTGTGCTGTTAAGACTATATGACAAACGTTTGTTTATGCTGTCCTGATTTGCCTGAGGTACTTATTTTTATAGGGTTGTAGAATACACATCCCTTCTATAAACTTCCAATTTTAGTCCTGATCTTTCAGTGAAGTCCATTTTGGAAAGCTACACTGGGACATCTGGAAGGCATAGATGAATGTGACCTTCATAACTGTCATTAGATTAGTGTTATGTTAAATGTTCCCGCACAGCATGGGTAATCTAAGCCAAGATAAAGGAAGTATATGCCTTATCATTCATCGAAGTCAGCGTACAAAACAACTGTAAGGGTACCCTAGACATTAGAGAAAAGTTAGATGAAACAAATGATATTGAATCACTTAATCAACTATTTGGCAAAGGTTTTTAATGAACGATCAGTTCAGGCACCGATGACTAACAGATGCCAGCCTTGTTGGATTTTTTCAGCTCCTAATTTGTCAGTCTTATGTTCACATAAATACCAACAGATGTTAAATGATTTTTCTCAGTATGTGCACCTGCAGGATTGTGCAGCCCTGTCTGAAAGAACTTTATACTGTTACTCTGGAGGAATAAAAACAATCTCCTGTCTGCCAGTATGTTGGAAGGCAACATGGTTTAATAATTTAAAAGTTGACATAGCAGGGTGTCAATTCATGCCCTGGGCAGGGGGTATGGGAACAAAAGCTTGGCTCCTGACCAACGGGTGTGATAAGATTGAAATCCTTGATTAACACTCTGCAAGCAAGCTTCAAAGAGAACAATGGCTGCCAAGATGATTGATGAAGGTGGGCAACATAAGATCAAAGGTCCACCAGTCACTGAAGATGACCCAGGTCACATAGCGATGATACATAGGATGGACAGAAATATAATATACTGAGAAGGACTGCCTCGTAACTACTTTGATTCGTCAGAAACCTAGATGGGCTGCCAATGAGGTTGGGTCTGGACGGTGTATGATTGGAGTTTAAAAGTGCGCACAGAAGGGAAATTGTCCCTTTTCCGCTCTCTTGGCTCTCTTGCCTGATGGCTCTCATGCCTCAGGGCCCTCTCTTGCCATTTTGAGCCCAGCTGATGAGACAATATCTAGAGGACAACTTTACGTAATGTATCATTGATATTTTTGTATTTTAGATGCTCTGTAATATTTTCCTTTAGTGTTTTTATGTTAGCATTTCCTATTTTCTTGGGAAATAAATAAGACGTTGTTTTATTAAGCATTGTGGTTATTTTATAGCTAACCTTATATCATTGTACTATCAACAGTAACATTATCAGTTTTAATAGACTAGCTAACTATAGGAATAGACAAGTTAATACGTATATGAAACAAATAGAGAGAATCCATAGCCACCACCCGGGTAATATTTAGGTCAATATATTTATTTCACAGTACTTTCTGCATGAACATTTAAAGTGTATATATAGTCAATATATATATATATATATATATATATATATATATATATACAGTGGTGTGAAAAAGTGTTTCCCCCTTCCTCATTTCCTGTTACTTTGCATGTTTGTCACACTTAAGTGTCGGAACATCAAACCAATTTAAACAATAGTCAAGGACAACACAAGTAAACACAAAATGCAATTTGTAAATGAAGGTGTTTATTATTAAAGGGTGAAAAAAATCCAAACCATCATGGCCCTGTGTGAAAAAGTGATTGCCCCCCTTGTTAAAACATACTATAACTGTGGTTGTCCACACCTGAGTTCAATTTCTCTAGCCACACAGGCCTGATTATTGCCACACCTGTTCACAATCAAGGCATACTTAAATAGGAGCTGCTTGACACAGTAAGGTCCACCAGAAGATCCTTAAAAGCTACACATATGCCGAGACCCAAAGAAATTCAGAAACAATTGCAAAAGAAAGTAATTGAGATCTATAGTCTGGAAAGGGTTATAAAGCCATTTCCAAAGCTTTGGGAATCCAGCGAACCACAGTGAGAGCCATTATCCACAAATGGCGAAGACATGGAACAGTGGTGAACCTTCCCAGGAGCGGCCGGCCGCCCAAAATTACCCCAAGAGCGCAGCGACGACTCATCCAAGAGGTCACAAAAGACCCCACAACAACGTCCAAGGAACTGCAGGCCTCACTTGCCTCAGTTAAGGCCAGCGTTCATGCCTCCACCATCAGGAAAAGACTGGGCAAAAATGGCCTGCATGGCAGAGTTCCAAGGAGAAAACCACTGCTGAGCAAAAAGAACATCAAAGCTCGTCTCAATTTCTCCACAACACATCTTGATGATCCCCAAGACTTTTGGGACAACATTCTGTGGACCGATGAGACAAAAGTGGAACTCTTTGGAAGGTGTGTGTCCAAGTATATCTGGCGTAGAAGGAACACTGCATTTCAGAAAAAGAACATTATACCAACAGTAAAATATGGTGGTGGTAGTGTGATGGTCTGGGGCTGTTTTGCTGCTTCAGGATCTGGAAGACTTGCCGTGATAAAAGGAACTATGAATTCTGCTGTCTACCAAGAGATCCTGAAGGAGAATGTCCGACCATCTGTTCGTGTACTCAAGCTGAAACGAACTTGGGTTCTGCAGCAGGACAATGATCCTAAACACACCAGCAAGTCCACCACCGAATGGCTGAAGAAAAACAAAATGAAGACTTTGGAGTGCCTAGCCAAAGTCCTGACCTGAATCCTATTGAGATGTTGTGGTATGACCTTAAAAAGGCCGTTCATGCTCGAAAACCTCTAATGTAACTGAATTAGGACAATTCTGCAAAGATGAGTGGGCCAAAATTCCTCCAGGACGCTGTAAAAGCCGCATTGCACGTTATCGCAAATGCTTGGTTGCAGTTGTTGCTGCTAAGGGTGGCCCAACCAGTTATTAGGTTTAGGGGGCAATCACTTTTTCACACAGGGCCATGATGGTTTGGATTTTTTTTCACCTTTAATAATAAACACCTTCATTTACAAATTGCATTTTGTGTTTACTTGTGTTGTCCTTGACTATTGTTTAAATTGGTTTGATGTTCCGAAACACTTAAGTGTGACAAACATGCAAAGGAACAGGAAATGAGGAAGGGGGCAAACACTTTCACACCACTGTATATATTTACAGTATTTCACAAAAGTGAGTACAACACTGAAGAAATGACACTTTGCTATAATGTAAAGTAGTGAGTGTACAGCTTGTATAGCAGTCTAAATTTGTTGTCCCCTCAAAATAACTCAACACACAGCCATTAATGTCTAAACCACTAGCAAAAAAAGTGAGTACACCCCTAAGTGAAAATGTTCAAATTGGGCCCAAAGTGTCAATATTTTGTGTGGCCACTATTATTTTCCAGCACTGCCTTAAACCTCTTGGGCATGGAGTTCAACAGAGCTTCACAGGTTGCCACTGGAATCCTCTTCCACTCCTCCATGATGACATCACCGAGCTGGTGGATGTTAGAGGCCTTGCGCTCCTCCACCTTTCCGTTTGAGGATGCCCCACAGATGCTCAATAGGGTTTAGGTCTGGAGACATGCTTGATCAGTCCATCACCTGTACCCTCAGCTTCTTTAGCAAGGCAGTGGTCATCTTGGAGGTGTGTTTGGGGTTGTTATATGTTGGAATACTGCCCTGTGGCCCAGTGTCCAAAGGGAGGGGATCATGCTCTGCTTCAGTATGTCACAGTACATGTTGGCATTCATGGTTCCCTCAATGAACTGTAGCTCCCCAGTGCAGGCAGCACTCATGCAGCCCCAGACCATGACACTCCCACCACCATGCTTGACTGTAGGCAAGACACACTTGTCTTTCTACTCTTCACTTGGTTGCCGCCACACACACTTGACACCAACTGAACCAAATACGTTTATCTTGGTCTCATCAGACCACAGATCATGGTTCCAGCAGTAATCCATGTCCTTAGTCTGCTTGTCTTCAGCAAACTGTTTGCAGGCTTTCTTGTGCATCATCTTTAGAAGAGGCTTCCTTCTGGGAAGACAGCCATGCAGACCAATTTGATGCAGTGTGCAACGTATGGTGTGAGCACTAACAGGCTGACCCCCCACCCCTTCAACCTCTGCAGCATTGCTGGCAGCACTCATACGTCTATTTGCCAAAGACAACCTCTGGATATGACGCTCAGCACATGCACTCAACTTCTTTGGTTGACCATGGTGAGGCCTGTTCTGAGTGGAACCTGTCCTGTTAAACCTTTGTATGGTCTTGCCCACCGTGCTGCAGCTCAGTTTCAGGGTCCTGGCAATCTTCTTATAGCCTAGCCCATCTTTATGTAGAGCAACAATTCTTTTTTTCAGATCCTCAGAGAGTTCTTTGCCATGAGATGCCACATGGAACTTCCAGTGACCAGTATGAGAGCGTGAGAGCGATAACACCAAATTGAACATACCTGCTAACCATTCACACCTGAGACCTTGTAACACTAACGAGTCACTTGACACTGGGGAGAGAAAAGAGCTAATTGGGCCCAATTTGGACATTTTCACTTAGGGGTGTACTCACTTTTGTTGCCAGCGGTTTAGACATTAATGGCTGTGTGTTGAGTTATTATGAGGGGACAGCAAATTTACACTGTTATACAAGCTGTACACTCACTACTTTACATTGTAGCAGAGTGTCATTTCCCTAATGTTGTCACATGAAAAGATATAATAAAATATTTACAAAAATGTGAGGGGTGTACTCACTTTTGTGAGATACTGTATATATACACACAGTATCTCACACAAAAGTGAGTACACCCCTCACATTTTTGTAAGTATTTTATTATATCTTTTCATGTGACAACACTGAAGAAATTACACTTTGCTACAATGTAAAGTAGTGAGTGTACAGCTTGCATAACAGTGTAAATTTGCTGTCCCCCTAAAATAACTCAACACACAGCCATTAATGCCAAAACCGCTGGCAACAAAAGTGAGTACACCCCTAAGTAAAAATGTCCAAATTGGGCCCAAAGTGTCAATATTTTGCTTGGCTGCCATTATTTTCCAGCACTGCCTTAACCCTCTTGGGCATGGAGTTCACCAGAGATTGACAGGTTGCCACTGGAGTCCTCTTCCGCTCCTCCATGACGACATCACAGAGCTGGTGGATGTTAGAGACCTTGCGCTCCTCCACCTTCCGTTTGAGGATGCCCCACAGATGCTCAATAGGGTTTAGGTCTAGAGACAAGCTTGGCCAGTCCACCACCTTTACCCTCAGCTTATTTAGCAAGGTAGTGGTCATCTTGGAGGTGTGTTTGGGGTCGTTATAATGTTGGAATACTGCCCTGCGGCCCAGTCTCCGAAGGGAGGGGATCATGCTCTACTTCAGTATGTCACAGTACATGTTGGCATTCATGGTTTCCTCAATGAACTGTAGCTCCCCACTGCCGGCAGCACTCATGCAAGGTTCTGCAAGGAGAGCAGGATAAACAGGTCACTTCCTGTAAAGAATACCTAAAGTTAACCTCCTTCCTACGCACTACTTTTGATCTTCATAGACAGCTCCCCTCACAGTGCAGGCCAGTGTAGCTCTGATAACACGGATTTCCCACTGCAGCTGAGTCATTTTGAAAACCTGCTCGGTATTGGGCTTCTGTCTAGCTGCCCGCACCCCAGTTCTGACAGTGGAAGGCCACTCATCTGGCTGCAGATCCTTTGCTCAGCTATCTCATCAGGTGTGGAGGCTGCAGAGGTTATCTGGGCATGTTCAAGAACCCAGGAAGGAGTTAAAGAGGAGTTAAAGGGGCCCACACCTACACCTTAGCATGGTAAATATATGGTCACAGTGCTACCGTATCTCTAATAATATGTATTACAATTCTATTAAATTATAATCATTCTGTCCATATGAAAATGCATAACATGCTCTAAATCCACGTGTTAATTCAGACATGGCACATTTATACCAAGGCATGGCATAAAAAGCACTTAAAGGCTAAGTTACTGTTTGTGACGACATTTATTATGCAATTATTTTTTTTTAAACGCGGTGCAGCTTTCTAAATCGGTGCTTAGTTGAAATGTCATACTTGTAGGCCAACCTGTCAGCTTCTCCACATCCTGACAAACAAACTTGCATTTTAAGAGATCTGCCCCAACCTGCCCAGGCTCTGGGATACTGCAACCATAGGAGAAAGAGAACACCATGCTTGAGCTGATTTTGCTGGAGGTGCACCCAACGTACAGTGCATCCCAGATCCTAGGCAAGATGCTTAGGTTGGCTTACAGGTATTCTCCAAAATAAATCAAACTTCATCGCTCTCTCCGGTGTTTAATATAGTTTCTAGCGATGGTACTCTCCTTAAGCAGGGAAACTCCAAATCACTACAACGAAAAGGGTGCAAACGTCTAGTGCATTACCTTTAACACCATTTTAAATGTATTAAAAACACCAAAAACATACTCACAAACATGAGAAGATCTTTGCACCCTCCTTCTTTTCATTGTTGTGGCCCACATGTATGGCATTTAAACTAAGTACCATTTTTGAAAGCTGCACAGTTTTTTTTAAAACTACTGGGGCCTCTTGAATGCATGGTACATATTATTACAAATGTGAACTTTGCATACCTTTAATTATTTACGTTTTATGTATTATGTACACAAGGGATTTTCTAGCCGTAATTTTGAATAAAAATGTAACCTCTATAAATTATTTACTGAGCACACAGATAATTTGTTTCTAACAGGACAGCGGAAATCACTGTCTGTAAACAGCTTCACATAATATTTTGAGCCGCAAAAGGCTGGTGTCACACATAAGCTTTCCAGATAAATGACAATGATGCATGTCAGAGATAAAGGACAAAATGTACTGCAGTGTAAAGTAAGGTAAGGTGATGTGAGGTAAGGTGAAGTCAACCTGGAACTTTATTACTAAATGTTCCATTAGACAGGTGGCTAAAGGAGGCTAGTATAAAGCGTTCAGATGTGGCTAATCTCTGCACGTGGATGCAGCAGCACTCTGCACTATGGCTGTATACAAACTGCACAGTTAGCTACATCGAGTTTGGGTAAGGCCAGAACCGCTGCCCCTGGATGCAACCTGTGTCCAAGGCCAGTCAGAAACCCTATTTGAATGTAACTGCTGGTATGAGCATTTACATGCAAACAGCGGCAGGCACCCAGCTAAATAAGCCCTAAGACAAACTTCAGTAAGGTGATCCTGTGTTTACTTAAAACATCCAATCTCCTGCCGAGTACTGTATATTGAAATTGTGTTCAGGGGAATTAAAAAAAAAAAATTGATTTTTTGATGTCAATGTTACTGTGCACTTTAGTGAACTTTAGACCCAGATCGACTTTACTTCTCTTCGCCTCATCTCACATTTTGAGAAATCAAACCCAAGTTTACTTCACCTGACCTCACACATGATAGTAAATCAGGCTCAGGGTCTTTCTAAATATATAACAAGTGAAAGGATCAGCACATTTTTTCATTCACTGACATCTAGAGATGATTATTAATGCTGTAAAATAAATATAAATAGATTTAAAAAAATGAGTATAAAAAAAAACTGAAGACCTGCATGTACACTTTACAATTTTGTAAGCAGAAGGAACCTTGCAATTTAAAGTGTATGTAAAGATAGTAGGTATGGGCTAGACATTGTGAAGTTTTTTTGTTGTGTCCCTGCTCAGAAGATTCTATTTGTCCTGATAAACTTTGTCATTGTTGAAGAAAGGGAAGGGAAATCTAAAATGACTCTTGTCCATATCTAAAGCAAGAGGTGAGGTTAGGTCATCTAACAGGTACAAATGATCTGGTTACAACTATGTGGAGAATTCCCCTCACTTTGGTGAGATTTCTTCTTACTGCTTGTTGTGTCTCCAGCACAGGACTGGAATGAAAATTTCCCCAGCAGGACACAGACTGAAAAAATAAACTGTTATGCCCCTTACACGTGGTCGGAAATTCCGACCACAAAATCCGTAGGATTTTGTCCGACACTGGTGTTGCATACACACGGTCGGACAAAGTTGTCGGGAAATCCGATCATTCTGAACGTGGTGACGTTCGTTGCATACGACGGAACTAGGTAGAGGCTAGTAGCCAATAGGTTTGGTCTCCTTTTTTTTTTCTTCTTTTTTTTTTCCACTTCAGCAATATTCAAGAGATTATTATTCAACTTCGTGTTCATTTTTATCTCTCGTTATATTTCACATCATTGTGGAGTTTTATTTCTAAGAAATTTAAATCGTGAGACTTATCATACATTATTTGTTCTAATCTCTTTTAGATTTTTGTTACTCTTTTATAGTGTGTGGGGTTTTTCTTTTTCCTTCCTATTTCTTTTCCCTCGCATCCCCCCCCCAATCCCTCCCTCCCGATTTCCCAATACCTCTCGTCTTTTTCTTTCTATTACCTACTGTTTATATAAACGTTTCGACGTATTTCCAAGTTTGTTTAAATGTCTGCCATCTTTTCCATTTTTTCAGATCATCTTCTTCTCCTTCATCTCCATTATATCTCAGTTTTTCGAAATGATATATTTCTTCCATTCTTAGAGCCCATTCTCTTTTGGTTGGTGCTTCTTCGTACTGCCATTTTTTCGGGATAAGACCTTTGGCTGCATTTAGCATCTGGGAGATCAGTGTTTTTATATATTGTTTAATTGGGTCGTCGGTCCCGTGGAATAAGCATATGCAAGGATCCTCCTTTATGGTAACATCGGTGATTGTTTTTATGAGGCTTAGAATCTCTCTCCAAAATTTTTTTATTTTTGGGCATTCCCACCAAATATGGGCCATTGTGCCCAACTTATTGCATCCCCTCCAACAATTCTGTGGGTTATCTATATGAAATTTGTTAAGTTTATCAGGTGTCCTATACCATCTGGAGAGGCATTTATAGTTCATCTCCGCCGTCACGGTGTCAATAGCTGATTTATGGGTTAATTGCAATATTTTTTTGATTTTGTGCATATAATCATGTGCGCCCAATTCCGTGCCCCATTTTAAGAAAAAAGGCGGTATCTCCGGTTTCTCCTCTGCAAGAATAGCTCTGTATAGCCGAGATATTGTTTTCTTTTTTTTTGTCCCTGTTTCAGCGCAGATTTTTTCCAGTGCTGTATAATTTTCTTTTGTTCTTATCGGTTGGGGGAGGCTTCTTACAAAATGGACCAACTGTAGATATCGCCACTCATTTATTCTTATTTGTGTTACATTGTGCTGCAATTCTACTAGTGTTTTTAATCTTCCTTTATCTATTATGTCTTACAATTGTGTGTTTTCCCCTAACCATTGACCCCCTACGTGTCTTTTTCCTGGTGGAAAATACTCATTATCACTCAAAATCATTAACGGTGAGTTATACTTCCATTTGTATTGTTTGTGTAATAAATCCCATATTTTTAATACATTTTTTGTTATTTTTTGTGTGTTAGTGCCCAAACCTCTTAAATGGGGAGGAATCCAAATTACCTTTCTTAAACTTTTTTCACTTATGATACTCTCCATTTTAACCCAGTGTTTATCTTCTGTTTCCCGTACCCACTCTATTGCTCGTGACACAGTGACCGCGTAATAGTATTTTTTTAGGTCTGGGATACCCATTCCTCCTTGATCCTTGTTCTGCTTCAAAGTGTTGCGAGAGATCCTAGGTTTTTTATTTTGCCAAATAAATCTGCTTATTATAGAATTTAAAGTTTGAAAATAATAGTCTGGGAGAGGGATTGGTAGCATTGAAAATTTATAAGTAACTTTAGGTAAGAGCACCATTTTAACTGTATTGATCTGGCCAAACCATGACAGGGGCCTTAGGGATAGTTTTTTGGTCTCCTTTTTGATTTCGTCTAATAGTGGAATATAGTTCTCGCTAAATAATCGTTCTACTGAATTTGCTAGTTTAACCCCCAGATATTTTAAACCTTTCTTCCTCCAGGGGAATGGATATTCTTTTTGTACCTCATATGCCTCATTAGATTCCATATTTATATTCAAGATTTCCAAATTATTCAGGTTGATTTTAAAGTTTGCTATTTCTCCGTATTGTTGTAGCGTTTCAATCAGTCGAGGCATTGTATTTTTAGGTTCGGAGACGTAGAACAGCAGGTCGTCGGCAAAAGCCGCGACCTTATGCTCGACGTCGCCGATTTTTATTCCCCTGATGTCCTTATTTGCTCTGATTGTTGCTAGTAGTGGTTCCAACGAAAGCACAAAAAGAAGTGGGGACAGGGGACAACCTTGTCTCGTCCCATTTCTCATTATAAAAGGAGTTGAGTGATCCCCATTGATTTTTACTGTTGCAGTCGGTGCATCATATAATACCCTAATTCTTTGTATCATCCTATCGCCCAGACCCATGTGTTTCAATGTCGCCATCATGAGCCCCCAGTCTACTCTGTCAAATGCTTTTTCAGCATCAATTGACAGAAATAGACCTGGGGGCCCATGGACTTTCATTTTTTGCAGCAGGAGGAGTGTTCTGACTCCGTTGTCGCGGCCCTCTCTTCCTGAGACAAAGCCTACCTGATCCATATGGACCAATTCACTCATTTTGTCTCTTAGCCTGTTTGCTAGGACTTTTGCATAGAGTTTTGTGTCACAGTTCAGGAGTGAAATTGGTCTATAGCTTGAGCATAGCATTTCGTCTTTGCCTTCCTTTAAGATTATAGTTATCTGTGCTCTCTGTGCTTCTGAGCTTAACCCGTAGTCTACACCGAGTCCGTTCATGTAATTACAGAGCCTAGGTATCAGGATTTTCTCAAATTTCCTAAAATATTTCATGGGAAATCCATCCGGGCCTGGGCTTTTCCCTGTTGGTGTTTCTAGGATAGCTTTTTTAATTTCCTGCTCCGTGATAGGGCTTTCTAACTCTTCGCTGTCATTTAGATTTAATTGATGGATTCCTGATTCATCTAAAAACTGTTTTATTATGGTTGTTTTACCTTTTCCTACAATGCCTTTTTTAACATCATAGAGTGTGCTGTAGTAGTTTCGAAAAACTTCTGCTATCTCTTTTGTTTTGTAGACTGCTTCTCCTTGTTTATTTCGAATTTTTTCGATGTAATTTCTCGACTTTTCCTTCCTCAGGGTCTTTGCCAGGTGTTTCCCAATTTTATTTCCGCTCAGGTATTTTCTTCTCAGAATTCTATTGAAAACCCTTTTTGTATCCTGTGTTAATAGATCTTTTAATTCTTCTCTTTTGGATGTCAGTTGATGGTATATTTCTTGATGTCTCCCTTCAGGTCTTTTGTGTAGCTGTTCTAGTTCGTAAATTTCCTCTGTTAGGCTTCTAGTTTCCTCTTCTCTCGCCTTTTTTTCCCCCGCCCCCATAGATATAAATATACCTCTTATATATGCCTTGTGTGTTTCCCATAGTGTAGAATATGGTATATCTTGTGTATCGTTAATTTCGAAAAAGTGCGTCAATTCTTCGCTTATTTTTTCTACATCTTGATTTTCACTGAGAAGCGCTTCATTTAGTGACCAGTTAAAAGCTGGTCTCTGTGTTTTCATTTCTTCTATAGTCAACATTACTGGGGAGTGGTCTGAAAGAGTAGCAATCCCTATTTCAACGTCTGTCACTTTAGTCAGTGTATTGTGATCAATTAAGAAATAATCAATACGTGTATACGTCCCATGTACAGGGGAGAAGAAGGTGTAGTCTCGTACTTTGGGGTGTAGAGCTCTCCATGCATCCACTAGTTGGTTTTGGTGAAGTTTTTGTTTCAGTTTTTTAAGGGACATCTGTCTCATCCCCTGTACATGGGACGTACTATCCTCTTGTGGGCTCAAACATAGGTTTAAGTCGCCTGCCATTATTACTATCCCTCTCCTGAACTGTGCAAGGGTCCCTATCATCTTTTTTACAAACTCTGCTGGCTTTTTATTTGGAGCATATATATTTCCCAGAGTACATTCTGTTTCCCCTATATATCCTTTTAGAAAGAGGAATCTCCCCTCTGGGTCCGTAAGTCTTTCCTCTACTTTGAATCTAGTCTCTCTTGAAAACCCGATTGCCACTCCCTTTGCTTTACTAGTCGTTGAGTCGGCATAAAACCAGGTAGGATGTTCCTTCGAGTGTAATTTTACGTTACCTCCTAGAAAGAGGTGGGTCTCTTGGAGAAAGATTATATCTGCATGATGGTATTTCAGCTCTTTTAAAATCTTGTGTCTTTTGGCAGGTGTATTCAGTCCTCAGACGTTATATGTCAGAAACTCAATCTTACATTAAGTTTTTTCCTTTTTCTTATCACAAGACGAGAGGTATTGTTCCCTAAACCATCTATCTCCCCCCCTCCTCCCTGCCCTCCCTCCCCTCCAACCCTCCCTAATCCCCCTCCCTCCTCTCCGCCCCCCCCCTCTCCCCCCATCCTCCCCCCCCCTCCTCTCGGTCAATACTGACCCCTAGACCGTAAGCTGGAGCGAATCTCATTCCTGCCCCAGGTCTTCTCACCTCGAGGTGTGGTTCTGAGCCCACCTAACACTCCGCGCCCCTCCCACGGGCTAATCCCAGGAGGGGAGTGGAGTGCCCGTACAGTGTACGGTGCAGAGCTCTCCTCCCTCAGTTTTCCAAGGTTCTCCCCCCGGCCCAATCTCGCTCCCCCGAGAAAAAAAAAAAAAAAAAAGGGAGAAAAGAGGGTATATCTCTCAATAATAAACAATCTAACCTAACCCTTCTCTTTGCGACCATTCTGGGATTTCAATCTCTTGTATTTATAATTTTTTACAGAATTCTGGGAGCTCTTCTGGAAATCTAAGTTTCGCGGATCTACCCTCCTTGTAGCCCACCAGGCAGGCCGGGAAACCCCAGATGTATTTCACATTATCTACTCTCAGTTGTGTTAATAGAGGTCTAAGTAATCTCCTCCTGGCCCCGGAAACGCGTTTCCGGGGCCAGGTCTAAAAAAATTTGCAGTTCTGTTCCATTGATTTTTAATGGGGGTTTTCCTCTTAAGCCCCATACACACGCGCGGATTATCCGAGGACCAGGTCCGTGGGATCATGTCCGTCGTACTTTGTCCGATGTTGGCTTTGCGTACACACGGTCGGACAAAGTTGTCGGAAAATCCGATCATTCTGAACGTGGTGACGTTTGTTGCCTACGACGGGACTACGTAGAGGCTAGTAGCCAATAGCTTTGGTCTTGTAATGTGATCTGAGCATGCGTAGCACTTTGTCCGTCGGAATTCGCTACACACGATCGGATTTGGTGTGATCGGACTTTGTTGTCAAAAAATCTATCCAGCAGGAGATAGGACTTTGTCCGTCAGACAATCCGATGGAAACTGTCCGATGGTGCCTACACACGGTCGGAATTTCCGACAACATTGTCTGATAGGACAGAATCCATCGGAAAATCCGACCGTGTGTATGGGGCTTTAGATTGTTCCATATTGCCGCCTTGTCCTCATAGTTCTGAAACTTTACCAGGATGTCTCTAGGGCTTTCAGTTGGGATATGTTGAGGTTTCCTGACTCTATATATCCTGTCTATTCTCAGCTCCATCTCAGGGCTTTTATTCCAAACCGGTTTGAGGATCTCTTTTATTGTATTCCTAAGATCTTCGCCGTTTTCTTCCGCAAGTGCGCGTATTCTTAAATTCTGTCTTCTATTTTGATTTTCGATTTCCTCTAATTTATGGTTCAATCTTCTTTGGTTCAGCTTTGTCTCCCTAAGCTGTTCTTGTATCTTGATCATCTCCTGGGTGTATTTATCTGTTTTATTCTCGATTTCCTCTATGCGGTTTAGTAGGTGGCTTAAGTCTGATCGAAGTGCTGAGATATCCTTTTTGATTGAATTTTCCATTCTTTTTTTTTTTTTTTAACAAATGGGAATTTTCCATTCTCAATAACATCTCAGATATTTCCGTTTTAGTTGGCATCTGGGGGTTCATAGCTTGTTCCACTGGGGTACTTCTATCCATCTCGGATTCTAGGGTAACCTCCCCTCCTGAGGCTTCGGCCACTTCTTTGTTTTTAATTTGCTCCTTTTTCTTAGCTTGTTTGCTCATTTGTTGTTTTTCTGGGCCTAGGCCTAGGCCTGGGCTTTTCGGACTCGGTCCTTTTACCATATAATGTGTAATTACACTTGTATTTGCTTTGTCTTTAGGAGTTTTAGGTTCGGCTCCTTTCGTGGTCTTGCCTTTCATACTAGATGTCCTCTTTAATATACTACGTAGTTTCTAAGCAGATAGAGAACTTCAAGCTACGGCCTATAGGCCCTAGTCCAATCCAGTTGAAAGTTGCACTAAAGGTAAATACCCCGGCTCTTGCGCAATTATATTGAGATTTGTAGAGAGGGTTTTGTTGAAAATTCCTTCGATATTAAGTACTTGGAGGGATGGGGGGGGGGGGGGAAGAGAAAAAGGGAAAAAAAAAAAGAGGGGGATGGGGGGAGCGGGTCCTCCTCCTTATATCTCTACGTCGCTTCAGGCCTCACTATTTATTTTGGCCTGGGATTTTTATTTTTATTCCCCCTGCTAGGAATCCCCGCCTGTGATTTGGCTTTTACCGTTTTGTCTTTTCCAAAAAAAGAAAGGTTAAGGAAAGAGACCAGGACTATATGACCTGTAAGAGACTTATTTATATGTACTGTCTTAACCCATACACAGATAGTGTTTTCTGCAGTCATATGTGTCCAGGTTGACCAGTGTCATGTGTCTTATATCTAGTTTTATCTCTTTCCTTAAATATAAAAAATCTAATTTATAGCCTTGAAGAGGGAACAAGAAAAAAAGAACGAGAAAACACCACACAAAAAAAAAAAAAAAAAAAAAAAAAAGCTCTCAGGGTGTCACGTTTTAGGTATCTTGCAGTCTTTTACCCTGCGTATGAATATAGCTCCCAGTTAGTGCTAAATTTCTGCGTAGAAGGTTTGTCTGGTTATAGCTACGTTATAAAAAAAAAAAAAAAAAAAAAAAAAAAAAATGTGAAGAATACTGCGCTGTCCCAAAATTTACTATGAATACTATCCCATAACATTGATTATAGAAAAAATTGTGAAAAATAAAAACCAAATGAAAATTAAAAATTAAAAAGGCTGCTGCAGTTGTAAATGTGAGATACCCACACCAACAAGACTAATATAAAAATGAACAACTGCGCTGCAAACAATTGTGCACTGGTGACACAAATAATATAAACCAACATACATTAAAGTTGACACAGTAATTTTACACCTCCTTATATCTTAATAGTATCAAGTTCAATAAAGTCCGTGATAACATGAAACAATCGTGTAAAACCAAAAATAGAAAAAACAATCAATAGTGACCGACTGTCCTTATAGAGATCAATGTGATTTGTGGAAGACACAATAAACATATGAAAAGTTCCAGAAACTCCACAGTGCTCTCATTCAATAAACAGCAGCTCAAAGGGTGATCCAGATGGAAAACAAGAAAACACCTCCACCGTCCAGTCACACTGACCCTTACCGGATTGTGCGACCCCCTGTCACAGAGGTCACACTGGCTTGTGGCTTTAATCCCGGCCAGGGAAATCCAGAGACTTTACCAGGTTGCTCAGAATGGATGGTGTGAGCTCAGAAAATGGTCAAACAGGGAACATGGAACGAAAGAGACAGTCCATAGTGTACCTCTGTATACAGTTTATTTAAAAGTTAAAAAATTATTGCACTTACAAGGTCGCAATAGATAAAAGCATTTGTAATAGCCGGCCGGCTCGATTTCGCTGCCCGTTTGCTTCCGGGATCTGCGTGGTTCGTATGGTGACGTCAGCACGCCGCTCCTCCCTATAGCTACGTTATGTTATCCTTATTTTACTGGGGTTGGTGGATGGATCTGTGACTGCTATGGGATAGAGTAGAGTGTTTTTCTTTTTCTCTTCCTTCTGTGTCATTCAGGTTCCCGGCTATACCTTTAAGTTTATACCTGGTTCCTGTTTCTGTTTTATAGAATCGCTCCTTCTCTCATATGTCTCTATGTACGTTTCTCTTCTAAGCAGTATGGTTATAGATAATTTATATGTTAATATGTCACATTTACATTTACATTTTTTTTTTTTCTGTATCCTTTCCTCAAAATCTCCCATGATATTCTGCAACATTCATTTTGAAAGCACTTCGTGTATTAACATGGGAGAGCGGTAAATTGAGACTCACCCCGTCCAGTATAGTCCACTACGATACAGTCAGGTAACAGGCATACAACCCCCCTTTGGAGGGGACTTACCCTTGTTCAGATAGGGTCCGCGGAACTCTGTTACCTTGCTGTTACCTTGCTGCACGTCTCATTGATGTATATGGCGTCCAACCGAGCAGGGGGGGGAAAGCGCTGGGGAAGCAAGTGAGCCGGGGGATGATGGAAAGAAAGGCAGCCGCCTCTGTCCGGCGGCGGCGTCTCCTGTCTCTCTCAGCGCATCAGTGTGCTCAGCGCGCCGTTTACTTCCAGGGACGTCGGCCGGCTGGTGCGGCGTCTACCTCGTGCAGAGGGATTCGTTCCCGAGAGTCATGCCTCTTCCACCCGCTCTGCATGTTCTCGGTCTCACTCTGCTCTGATGTTGCGTGGGTCAGGCCACTCCCTCCATGAGGCCAATCGCGTCCTCACGTCCTCACACTACCCATCCCCCATTTGAGGTTTGGTCTCCTAATGTGATCTGAGCACTTTGTCTGTCGGAATTCTCTACACACGATCAGAAAAAGTCAGATCGGATTTTGTTGTCGGAAAATTTGAGAGCAGGATCAAGTCAGATGGAGCCCACACACGGTCGGATTTTCCGACAACATGGTCCGATCGGACATTTTCCGTCGGAATTTCCGACCATGTGTACGGGGCATTAGGGGTTTGAACTCTATTTACAATGAAAAGGTTACCCTATTCTATCTAAAAAAAAATAAAAATAAAAAAAAAGAGGTTCTATTTTACATATACGTTAGTTTCAAAATAAGAATGGGGGGGGGTCTAAAACAGAATGAGGTACCTAATGCCTGGTACACACAATGAGCTTATTGGACAAATGATCGTCCAATTTTTTTGCATTCTAATCTCATGTTGAAAAATTACGAAAATTCTCATACGACAGAATAAAAATTCGGAAGTGATGTGTTGTAGTGTACTGTATTTGTATTGTATTTTCCATTGACAACTGTACTGATTAAACCACAAATTTTCATGATTGTCCGATAATATTGGGTAAACTGTTGTGATCAGCTCTCGAAAGCTGTGTACTAATGAAAAGATTATCGTACGATCGCTTTGAAAGCAGTATTTTTCGTACAATTTTCTGATCCTGCGTAGAGTCCCCCCTCCCAAAATCCATACCAGATCCTTATTCTTGATAAGGTCTGGTATGAATTTATAAGGGGAACCAAGGAAACAAAAAGAGCATAGAATCCCTCTGAAATCCTTACCAGACCGCTTTCCAGCCATGCAATCAGTGAAAGGGAAGAGCAGCAAGCATATGCCCCCCCCCCCCCCTCCAGATCCATAGCAGACCACTTTCGCTCAACATGGGGAGGGTATCCCCTAGCAAGGCACTATATTCTCATGTTGATTGGCCCAAGGGTCTCATCTCCACATCCCTTATTTTGTGGATGTGGGGGTCTGCAGTAGAGAGGGAAATGGGTATAGTTGGGGACTTATCAGAATCTGGAAGCTCCCTTTAAAATAAGGTGGCAGCCAGATATTTACCCCCCCCCCCACATGAATTAAGTAAGTAAGGAGTAAGTAAAATAAATACACCATGACAAAGTCCACTTACAGCTACAGATATTTTTTATGGCAAAAAGCTTTAAGCCATATGAATAAAGCCTGATTATTTTAAATAAAAAATACTGAGTGATCCTGCCAGAAACCCAGTGAGCTCCTTTGTGTTGTAGACTGACAACACTGCAACTGATGCAATGAAATCTTGAATAGTGTGTCAGCCCTGCCTAAGTTCTCCCCTGCTGCCTTGATCCCATAAAGCCAGCCCACAGACTGTGTGTATGGAAGGAGATTTTGTGACACGTAGTCCTGGGGCTGTAGGAACTGACCAAAGGCACCCTGCTGATGCTTCCTCTTAACAGTTGTCTCAGCCAAAATGTTACTAGCCTAGTGATGACATAAATAAAAGCTGTTTTTAGAGAGAGAAAATGAATGTTGGGACATGCTCTAGAAGGGGAGAGCTAGGTATGGGGGTAAACTAAGATCATGTTTATACAAATCCTGAACCTGAAGTAAAACTCTAAGGCTACATTCACACGGGATGTGTATCATAAACAAATGACCCTCATCCCCTTTTTTCCCTTAATAATACAGTACTGTTTTCACCTTGTTTCATTTTGTTTCATGTTTTATCTCAATTGTAATGATGTCCTACAGCTTCTTTCAGCTACTTCCTGTCTACATGCACTTGGTCCAGGCAATAGTTGAACATCATTGCTCTGGACTGGCTTTCACGAAAATAGTAAACCAAGCTCAAGCGGTGCATGTGACAAGGTCCACAATGCCCTTACTGGCAAGATCACCAGGTATTATTTTAATAAAAGATGCTGATGTAGAATTATTGATAAGAACTTTTTAAAATGATAACACATTAAAGCTTATAGGATAATTTAATGATAGGATTTAACTAAGTTAAAGCAGATGTAAAGGTAAAATGTTTTTTTACCTTAATGCATTTCTTGCATTAAGGTAAAAAATGTTCTAATACTTTCTGTGAATCCTGTATCAATCCACCTCTGTGCCTGGCTGCATCTATTCTCTTCCTTCTCCCCATTCTCACAAGCTTTGCCATTGGTTCCTGCTGCTGTCAGTCAAATCCTGTAAGGAGAGAGCAGGGGGTGGGGATGCACACAATCCAGCTCGGGAGCGAGTCTGCAGGATAGCGGCTTCCTATGGTGGTGCACCAAGAGGAGGAGCCTGCAGAGCTGGCAAAGGACCCTAAAAGAGGAGGTTCAGGGCTATTCTGTGCAATACCACTGCACAGAGCAGGCAAGTATAACATGTTTGTTATTTTACAAAAAAAAAATGTAAACGTTACAACCGCTTTAAACAGTTGGAACAGTGAAAAATTGTTCTATAATGTATATATCCAGCATTAGGCCAGCTGAAAATGATCAGATTAAGATCTTTACATAATCACTACCAAATCTCTAGACCTACTTCATCTTGAATGAGGCAACATGACTTGTGTATGCATGGACTACAGACTTCATTTATCTAGTTATTTTTTTTATTCTGGAATGACATTATCAGTGGATTTGTACCAGCTAACCTGCACTTATCTAAGCTTTGGAATTTAATTATTTGTTCAGCCAAAAGCTGACAATTCAATGGCCATTGGTGCCATAGTTATCTCATCAGAAGCACTAACCTGCAAAACAAGCTAGTTTAATCAACAAGCTAGAGCAATAAAATACTACGAAAGATAACTTGATTGGAAGTTATCTAGAAACAACTTTGCATTCTTAATGCTTTGTTAAAAATGCCAAAAGTTATGAGTCCAGTCAATATATTTTCCATTTAGACATTCACCTTTAAAATCAGAAGATGTGGCATAGCAAGAAAAGCTTATCATACTTAGGGCCCATTCAGAATGTTCTTGTGCGCCTTAACAAGTGGTGTGTTAAGAAACAAGTGGTGTGTTAAGAAAGCCCATTCATTTTAAATAGGCTGCCCTGCAACTCATATTGTACTGGATAAGTTTATATATTTACAAAGCTCTGCACCACAATGCACAGAGGATTCACATCTTTGCACTTTGCTAAAACACAAGCTAGTTGTGCTGCCTAGGTGCATTTGGGTAGCATTTAAAATAAATGGACATGACCACACATTGAGCTAATACAAGGTATAATGTGACTTTCTGTGATCTACCACAAAGTAGTAGTGTGTATGGGCCTTACAAATCAGTACATGAAAAATAATACTGCACATGTGAAGAAATGGTTAAAAAAATTGAGTGTGAAACAAAAAGCAGCACCACAAATGTGAGATATTTTCACAATATAGCAAAGGGGCAAAAAAAGTGTGCACTGAAAATAAGTGATAGATCAAAAAAAAAAAACAATGATAAAAAATATTATATTATAAACAGTCCAAAGATGTCAGTCTCTCAGATGGGTCATAATAATCAAAATATCAAACTTCGTGATTCAACTGTAAATAAGAATGGATCCAAATCCCTCCACCAGGTGAGTATGCCACCACCACGATCAATTAGCCTCTTACCAGAGAGTCTGGACCCTTTATTATGAAGGGTCAAACAGGCTTGATGTAATAATCCCAGTGGAGATCACCAACAGGGTATGTGTGAAGGAACCACATCAGGAACATTTTCAAAGTATCCAAAGGACTCCACCCACACAGCAACCATGTAGCCAGATCCAAACAAAAACATAAACGCTAGATAGTGTAAAACCTCTTAGGGATTGCATTTATTAAAAAAGTATTGCACTTACAAGTATCCAAGTTAAAACTAGCATAGCACAATGTAAGGAAGGTGGACACCACAGGACACCCAGACATGTAAAGCAATGAACGATAGCAGGAACAAGCCCAGTTGCTGAGTTGCTTGTTCCTGCTATCGCGCATTCCTAGGTTTAAAGGTTTAAGCAGTATTTTCCTACCTAGTAGATGCAGGGTGCAATATTTTATCAGGTGATAGAGAAAAACTTCACAAGTGTTCTGTTTGACTTCAGAATAATACAAAAATATAGTAGAAGGATCAAAAGAATTGCGGCATTAGCAATTTAGCCCCAGTACTTATTTTAATGCATTTACATATACTGATGCTATTGATACATTTTGTTCAGCAGATCCATGTTATATGATTTGTCACAAGAACTGTATCAGTATATAAGTTTTGCCAAGACTGCTTACATTTTTCACCAAAGCACCCTGTCAGCAAGTAGGTAGTGGGGAGGATGCAGGTATTTTATTGACATATTTTTTCCAGGTGCTTAGGATTTTAGCACTGATCACTGTATTGGTGTCACTGATCCCCAAAAAGTGTCACTTAGGGTCAAATTTGTCTGCCACAATTGTCGCAGTCCTGCTAAAAATCGGTGATCATCACCATTACTAGTAAAAATAAAAATTTTACGTCCATAAATCTATCCCGTAGTATAACTTTTGTGCAAACTGATCAATACATACGCCTATTGTCATTTTGTTTACCAAAAATATGTATAAGAATACATATGGGCTTAAATTGATGAAGACATTTGTTTTTGTTTTGTTTTTTTGGGATGTGTATTATGGCAGAAAGTAAAAAATATTGTTTTTTTTTTTCAAAATTGTCTGGGGTTTTTTTTGTTTATTGCGCAAAAAATAAAAACCGCAGAGGTGCTCAAATACCACCAAAAGAAAGCTCTATTTGTGGAACATCAATTTTATTTGGGTACAGCGTCGTTCGCCCACACAATTGTCAGTTAACCACTTCAGCCCCGGACCAATTGGCAGCCAAAGGACCAGGCCCTTTTTGCGATTCGGCACTGCGTCGCTTTAACTGACAATTGCGCGGTCGTGCGACGTGGCTCCAAAACAAAATTGGCGTCCTTTTTTTCCCACAAATAGAGATTTCTTTTGGTGGTATTTGATCGTCCCTGCGTTTTTTATTTTTTGCGCTATAAACAAAAATAGAGCGACAATTTTGAAAACAATGCAATATTTTTTGCTTTTTGCTATAATAAATATCCCCAAAAAATATATAAAAAAACATTTTTTTTCCTCAGTTTAGGCCGATACGTATTCTTCTACATATTTTTGGTAAAAAAAATCACAATTAGCGATTATTGATTGGTTTGCGCAAAAGTTATAGCGTTTACAAAATAGGGGATAGTTTTATAGCATTTTTATTAATATTTTTTTTTTTACTAGTAATGGCGGCGATCAGCGATTTTTATTGTGACTGCGACATTATGGCGGACACATCGGACATTTTTGACACATTTTTGGGACCATTGTTATTTATACAGCAATCAATGCTATTTAAATGCATTGGTTCCTGTATAAATGACAGTTGTAGTGAAGGGGTTAACCACTAGGGGGAGGGGAGGGGTTATGGGCTGTGACGTGTGTGTTTTTTTTTACATTAGGGGGCGGGGCTGACGTCTGACGTCATTGATCGGCTTTCCCAATGACAGGGAACAGCCGACCAATGACAGGCAGAGTAGGAAGCGCGGGGAGAGGTTTGTTTACACATACCTCTCCCCGTTCTTCAGCTCCCTAACCCGATCGCGGGACACCAGCGGTGATCGGGTCCGCTGGTCCCGCGGCCGGGGTCACGGAGCTCCCGACCGGGTCGCGAGAGCGCCGCTGGCGGCGCGCGCGCGACCCACAGGCAGGCACATTCACGATCACGTACAGGTATGTGATTTTGCCTGCCCGGGCCATTTTGCCGCAGTATATCTGCGTTAGGCGGTCGGGAAGCGGTTAAAGTAACGCAGTGCCGTACCGCAAAAAATGGCCTGGTCATTAATGGATAAATCTTTCAGGGGCTGAAGTGGTTCCGAATTTTCAGTCTTTTTTGATTGATAGCGCAAAAAATAAAAAACCCAGCGGTAATTAAATACCACCAAAAGAAAGCTCTATTTGTGTGAAACAAAGGACAAAAATTTCATTTGGGTACAGTGTACATGACTGAGTAATTGTCATTCAAAGTGTGAGAGCACCGAAAGCTGAAAATGGTCTGGTTAGGAAGGGGGTTTAAGTGCCTAGTGGTCAAGTGGTTAATTTTATCATGAATCGTGACTTCAATTTACCCAAAAGATTACATAGGGGGTGGATAAGGAGCTAAAGTTTAATATGATTTAGATATTTTGCACTAGTATAATTTTTCATGGAAACTGTCAGGCTGCAGCAGTACTAATTCCTGTAGGGAAACCTTCTGATAGACCCCAATAGGAACAGAACACTGGTAAAGCAGCTTGGAAAGGTATAAGTTGCATGACTGGTAACTGAAGTCCCATTTTCTTAGCACCAACTCTAAATTAAGGGAGTTAAGAAATAATGAAAATTGTCTCTTTTCTCCTATGAAGAAGGATCTAGTGCTCTATTTTTCTAGGTCGTGGGTAACACACACTTATACCTTAACCTGTGGTTTAGCAACAGCCAGCAGTCGGTCCTATTCTCTCCGGCACTGGTATATGGATGGGCATTCCTTCCAGCGTCTATGTCCCATCCTGGTGACGTGGCCACTGATCCTGCACTGTATTATGACATTGGGTGAAGGGGAAATGGCAAGATAATCAGAAACCAACCAGAAGAGCTTCATCTGGGGACTGGTCAACACAATCAGAACCAGTGGGGAATAAGATTGGATACTTATTAGTGTGTGTATTACCTATTTGCTAGGGGAAAAAAAACAAAACAATACTAGATCATTTGTCATCAGGGCATGGTGTGGAGACCATTTCAATTATTTCTTAATTCCTGCCTAGGCTCTCATGATAGCAGACACCACAAGAAATGTATACTTGTTTTTCCTGCAACCCAGGTCTGAAGCACGGGGCTTGAGTAGGCAATATCCAGGTCTGTGCTCTCTGACATGGTGATGGGGGAAGTGTACAAATCTGTAAAAAAATAGTACAATAGTAATAGTGCAGAAGGATTTTTGGGGGCTTCAGGGGCATGGCAAGGTTAAAGGGGTTGTAAACCTTTGTTTTTTTTCACCTTAATGCATCCTATGCATTAAGGTGAAAAAACAGCTGATGGTTACAGGCCCCCCAGTCCTCCGGTTTACCTGAGCTCTCGAAAGTCCTGCGTCGAGAACGAGCTGGCTTCTCGGCCCGGTCTTCTCTGCTCTTCATTGGATAAATTGATAGCAGCGCAGCCATTGGCTCGCGCTGCTGTCAATCAAATCAAAATGACGCGATCACCGGGGGGCAGGACCGAGACATACACTCTGTGTCTATGGACGCAGAGGGTATGAGACCAGAGTGCGTCCACAAGTTAACCCCCACGGGAGAGAGCTTCCCGAGGGGGTTATCTATTGCTGGGAGGAGCCAAGACAGCTGCTGTGGGACCCCAGAACAGCAGGATCTGGGCCACTCTGTGCAAAATTAACTTCACAGTGGAGGTAAGTATGACATGTTTGTTATTTAAAAAAAAAAAAAAAAACGAACCTATACAACCACTTTAAGTATAGATTCCTTGAAGAGACTGCTATCAAGCAAACCTGTTACTGTTCCTAGCCTGGGCAAAGTACAAGCTAGCTCTAAGCAAATGTTTCACAAGGTCGTTTACCCTTCATTGGTAAAATGCAGCAAGATATATACAAAGGCCAGGATTTAGGTTGTGTGTATAGGCCCTCTTAAAATTTACATCTGCTCCATCACTGTTTTTCTAGAATGAAATAGACTATCATCTCCATAAATAAAATGTAGGTAAAATATTAAAAGCAAAGTACATATTACTGGTACTTATATAACACCATGAATTTATGCAGCGCTTTACACATATATTGTACATTTACATCAGTCCCTGTTCTTAAAGAGTAACTCCACTTTTGTTGAGAAAAAAAAACATTCCTCTCTGGGTGATCTATGTACATTGCAGGGATTTTAACAAACTTTGTTGCAGACTACTATCTTTTTTTTTTTCTGAAGCAATCCCTATGTGTTTGTCTGTATCCATGTGGTAAGTGAATCTAATGGGAGTGTTTTCATAATTATCAATCAGCTGCTGCAGCTGAAGGGCTCTAATGAGGAAAGCTACTGGGTCTGCATCACTTTAGACATGTTCCAATTGGGAGTACCTCACCAAAAAAAATATGTTTTCTGCAGGGGTGCCTGAAATCTGACTTGTATCTTAGTGCAGACTTCTGGGAAATCAGTGAGCCAATCACACAAGCAGGAAATTATGTTTCTGGGGGGCGTTCTGTACACATTCTGTGTACAGAACACCTCCAGGTAGCCATATTGCATTGCATTTTCAGAAAATTTCAGTAGCTGCAGATTGAAAAGGAAGGTAATTTTTAATAACATTCAAGTATAATATGACTTGTGTTGCAATTGTATACACTATATTATTTTTTCTTTATTTGCTATTTTTTTTCTCCACAAAAGTGGAGTTACCCTTTAAGGAGCTTACAATATAAGGTCCCTAATTCACACATACTATGGCCAATTTAGTCAGGAGCCAATTAACCTACCAGCAGGTCATTGGTGTGTAGGAGGAAACCAGAGAACCCAGAGAAAACTCACGCAGGCACAGGGAGAACTTGCACACTCCATGCAGTTAGTGCCGTGTTTGGGATTCAAACCTACAACTCTAGTGCTACTAGGCGGAAGTGCTAACCACTTAGCCACAATGCTGGCTCGTTAATGAAGCAATATTGTGTTTTACCTTATTAAAGCGGTTCTGCACTCGTTTTTTTTTTTTTTGGGCTATATGCCAAGGGCATATAGCTCAATTGGGGGACTTACCTGTTCCATCGTCCATCTCGATCGCCGCCGGTTTTCATCTTCATCTTCTTCTTGTGTTCTTCTTGTCTGCTGGGGTCCATCTTGCCTGTGGGCATGTGAAACCCAACAGGCACTTTAGATGGCCCAGCATGCACCGCCGTTACTCGCGCGTGCGCAGTAACGGCACATCTGCCGACATCTCACGAGATTTCGGAAGATGTGGCCGAAATCTCGTGAGATTTCGGAAGATACACGCACTGACTCCTGGGATCAATGACACCAGATTCCAGGAGACAGTGCGGCGTGACGAGGATCCCCGCAAGACCCCGCCCACCCCCGAAGAGAAAGAAGACAGGAAGTCCTCGATTACAAGGTAAGTAAAAAAAAAAAAAACACATTTCATTTAGTACTCTTTGCCTGATTTGGAAGGCAAAGAGATTTACTAAATGAAATGGGTGCAGAACCGCTTTAATTAGCACTTTTTTGTCACATTCTCCTTTATTTTTTCCACAGTTATGCAGATTTTTATGTATCTTGTCCCAGATTTTTCATATTATATTAATATTATTAAACTGGTTGACAGACTGTGTACATTTTACATATCTTGTTTTTCTTACCACATTTTATCATTTTATGTTATTTAATTTTGGCATTTAAACTTGATTGCTTCAAGGAACCTGGGCAATGCAATACAAGTAATGCCTTGGGAAGGGAAAAGACCAGGTTGTCAGGGATATATTTCTACTGAACCATGCCCATGATACTGCTATATACTTAGACTGCAAAGTAAGAATGTTTACTATGGCTTGTAATTCATTTCATGTGAAGCCTTGGTATGTATGTACAGTGGTGTGAAAAAGTGTTTGCCCCCTTCCTCATTTCCTGTTCCTTTGCATGTTTGTCACACTTAAGTGTTTCGGAACATCAAACCAATTTAAACAATAGTCAAGGACAACACAAGTAAACACAAAATGCAATTTGTAAATGAAGGTGTTTATTATTAAAGGTGAAAAAAAAATCCAAACCATCATGGCCCTGTGTGAAAAAGTGATTGCCCCCCTTGTTAAAACATACTATAACTGTGGTTGTCCACACCTGAGTTCAATTTCTCTAGCCACACCCAGGCCTGATTATTGCCACACCTGTTCACAATCAAGGCATCACTTAAATAGGAGCTGCTTGACACAGTAAGGTCCACCAGAAGATCCTTAAAAGCTACACATCATGCCGAGACCCAAAGGAATTCAGGAACAATTGAGAAAGAAAGTAATTGAGATCTATCAGTCTGGAAAGGGTTATAAAGCCATTTCCAAAGCTTTGGGAATCCAGCGAACCACAGTGAGAGCCATTATCCACAAATGGCGAAGACATGGAACAGTGGTGAACCTTCCCAGGAGTGGCCGGCCGGCCAAAATTACCCCAAGAGCGCAGCGACGACTCATCCAAGAGGTCACAAAAGACCCCACAACAACGTCCAAGGAACTGCAGGCCTCACTTGCCTCAGTTAAGGTCAGCGTTCATGCCTCCACCATCAGGAAAAGACTGGGCAAAAATGGCCTGCATGGCAGAGTTCCAAGGAGAAAACCACTGCTGAGCAAAAAGAACATCAAAGCTCATCTCAATTTCTCCACAACACATCTTGATGATCCCCAAGACTTTTGGGACAACATTCTGTGGACCGATGAGACAAAAGTGGAACTCTTTGGAAGGTGTGTGTCCAAGTATATCTGGCGTAGAAGGAACACTGCATTTCAGAAAAAGAACATTATACCAACAGTAAAAATATGGTGGTGGTAGTGTGATGGTCTGGGGCTGTTTTGCTGCTTCAGGACCTGGAAGACTTGCCGTGATAAAAGGAACTATGAATTCTGCTGTCTACCAAGAGATCCTGAAGGAGAATGTCCGACCATCTGTTCGTGTACTCAAGCTGAAACGAACTTGGGTTCTGCAGCAGGACAATGATCCTAAACACACCAGCAAGTCCACCACCGAATGGCTGAAGAAAAACAAAATGAAGACTTTGGAGTGGCCTAGCCAAAGTCCTGACCTGAATCCTATTGAGATGTTGTGGTATGACCTTAAAAAGGCCGTTCATGCTCGAAAACCCTCTAATGTAACTGAATTAGGACAATTCTGCAAAGATGAGTGGGCCAAAATTCCTCCAGGACGCTGTAAAAGCCTCATTGCACGTTATCGCAAACGCTTGGTTGCAGTTGTTGCTGCTAAGGGTGGCCCAACCAGTTATTAGGTTTAGGGGGCAATCACTTTTTCACACAGGGCCATGATGGTTTGGATTTTTTTTCACCTTTAATAATAAACACCTTCATTTACAAATTGCATTTTGTGTTTACTTGTGTTGTCCTTGACTATTGTTTAAATGGTTTGATGTTCCGAAAACTTAAGTGTGACAAACATGCAAAGGAAAAGGAAATGAGGAAGGGGGCTAACACTTTTTCACACCACTGTAATGTTTAAAAAATTTTATTATTAAAAAAAAAAAAAAAAAAATATTGCTATATATATAGATATATAAAAAAAGTAAAAATATTAAATAATATATATATATAGATATATATATATCAGTACATTGCCTTAAAAGAGTGCTGTGTTTGTACAGTATTTTGTAATTGAATCTTCTGCTTAGTCTACAGTCACAAGAAAAAACAACAGCAAGTCTGCTTTCCAAATTTCTAAACACATCCTACAAAGGAATGCTATACAATATCACACCAAGTTATTTGCTGTTATCTATAGCTCATGTAAATATAGAATGAGACACATTATATGTGTTGGAAATTACTGCTTGCTCAGTTTGTTCTGTGTACGATACACAACATTAGTAAAACAAATCTGGAACAGTTCCTACCCCACTTTATCGCTTAGGCTACTTTCACACTGGGGCGCTCAGCGCGCTGGCGGTAAAGCAGCGCTGTATTTAGCAGTGCTTTACCGTCGTTTTAGCAGCGCTTTTCGGCCATTGACTTTTTTTGCATAAGACCCTTTTCCCACTGGGGCGTTTTTTAGGCGTAAAGCGCTTGAAAGAAGCCTCATCTGCAATCACATTGTGAAAGCCCAAGTGCTTTAAGAGCCCTTTCACACTGCCAGCGCCGCTTAAACTAGCGGCGCTTTACCAGTGTTTTTTGAGCACTAGTGGGGCGCTTTTAACCCCTGCTAGTGGCCAAATACAGGGTTAAAAGCGCCCACAAAGCGGCTTGCCAAAAGCGATTTGCAGGCGATTTTCAGGCGCTTTGCTGGCATTTTGCAGGCGCTTCCCATTGATTTCAATGGGAAGGGGGACTTCAGGAGCGGTATATGGGAAGGGGCGCTTTTATGTTTAAAAGGTTTTATTGATTTTATGAAGGGGCGCTTTTGGAGCGGTATTTACCGCTCCAAAAGCGCTGCAAAAAAGCACCTTGCAGGACTTTTTTTTGATGCCTTGCCAGCGCAGCACTCGGGCTTTCACATTGGGATTGCAGTTGAGGCTTCTTTCCGGCGCTTATTTTAACGCTAAAGCACCAGAAAAATGCCTGAAAAACACCCCAGTGTGAAAGGGTTCTGACATTTGTTGGAACTTTAAATTCAAATCTGGAGTCAAACATTTTCCTACCCTCTATCAGTCTCTATCAGTATGCCTTAATAAGTGTTGTCATACATTGGCAGTACATTTTTTGCTAGGACACACACTCCCAGGTTACTGCTAATGAAGATTTGCTGTTACAAATGGCCTAACTTCTGATCCCGGAAGCATTCTTACCTTTAATAGAAGCAGAAAATGTTGAAAATATACAAAGGAAAAACAGCAAGGTTAACGACATCATCGCTTGGTGTCCTGCTCCAAATGTAACTTGTGCCGGTTGTCACTGGGCAGAGAATTACACAAGGAAAAGAAAGATTGTGAGTGGAGAGCAGTGTTTATCTAGATGTAGTAAAGGTCATAATCCAAACTCCATGCACTGGTTTTATTGACTTAAGGTCTTTCAGTTAATCATTAGTCTGAAAAAGTTTGTAAATGGTACCCTCATTATTTGGAATGCAGTTCATCTCTCCATTGTTTCACACAATACATGTTTGTTGAACAGGAAGGTCAGTGAGAGGAGTGGGGATGATACATAACCATGTGTTGACCATCTGAAAACCTGCTCTTTGGGTGGCACAATATTGGAGTTAAAATTTCAACTTTTAAAAGTTGTGGGTCGGTTTTATTTTAGATTTCTGGAATATACAGTATATTCCAGGCAAACAGGTAAACATTTTGGCACTTAAAACAGCTCCCATATATGAAATACATGTGTGAGAGCTGTTTTAACTGTCTTTTTTTCTGTCACTTTGCTCTTATCACTATGCCCCCAGCACAGAAGTACACCTCATTGGCTCTTTGTACTCTTCTCCCTTACCCTCTCTGAGCTCTGCCGAGCAGAGAGAGGTTGAAACTAGGGGCCCTTTCACACATGCTGTCCGATCAGGTTCGCCTGTCCATTTTTAAGGCAGACCTGATCGGACGCTCCAATTACCTTGTAAAGCTCAACTGCAAGGCAAAATATTTGTGTATAGATAAAAATATATATATAAATACCTTTTTCTTCCCTTTTTTTTTAAGTGATCACTTTCCCTCTGTTCTCTATTTGTTTATCTGCATAAGGGCTGGGGGGAGGAGAAGCAACAGTACACTGAACTTCCCAGTGAATGGCTGTGCAGTGGGGGCATATCAGGATAACTCTGATCATTGGAGGAGAGCACACTAAGTTTCCAGCATAGTTAGAGAACTGACCACAGTATGTGATCCTGCTAAGTGTGGTCAGAACAGGGTACTTTTTCATATAGATACATGGTACACCAGGCACATATCAGGAATATGAAATGCTGGGGTAACAAACACTTTAATTCATGTCTTTACAATTGTCTGGAGCTCAGCTTTAGGTTGATGTATTTAAAATGTTTTTATTTAATTCTGTATACTATACCAAAAAATTGAAATTTTTATTTACCCGCAAAATCCATATCTTGGAGTACAGTACAAGACAAAAAAATTATTGGGTTTTATGCCGCTACCTTCAAGTGATTGGACCATGGCAAAAGCTTTGAATACTTGGCACCCTCTTTAAAGTGGATCCATAGACCAGGAGATTAATGAGTGGTTGTCAGATTCTACCATCTGTGACCTGATCCTGTGTTTGTTCCTATGTATACCTGGGCTGTTTGACTCTGCTTGTTCCTCATACCTTATTGCTGACCCGGCTTGTGACCTAACTCTGCCTTTTGCCTACTGTTCAAGTGCCTTACTTGCTTGCCTGAAACCGACCCTGGCTTAGCCCTAAATCTGCTCTGGACCCGATACTGTACCTCTGCTGCTTGGCCGTTACTGACTTCTGCCTGCCTGATCACCCAAGATCCTGCATCCATCTGCTCTACAGCTTGGTTGCTGCCCGCGGTTTTGCACCTGTTGCTGTGTACCTGCACCTACCAGTCCACCAGTCTGCCTGTTGCCCTGCACCTGTTGTTGTGTATCCGCATCTGCCAGTCCACGAGTCTGCCTGCTGCTTGGCACCTGCTACAAGTACCTTCCATCCAGGATCTCCAAACAGGCACCCATGCCACTCCGTGCCCTGTTATATTCTGTCACCACCTTCAGGAGAAACAGGACAGGAGGTGTAACAGAAAGCCCTCTTGTCAGCTCAACCTTAACTAGATACGTGACACCTACAGTCTGGTCAATAGCTACAATGGCCTGGTGTTGATGGGCAGGATCAGCGACAGCGAAGGTTGCCCTTCATAGGATTTCACAGAATCTGTCAACAGAATACTTAAGGGGGGGGGGGGGGGACGACATCCTCAACAGGAACAGTGAGATATTTGTTGAGAACAGAAGTGGCAGGAGCCACTATTAGGACATTTTTTATTTTTATTTTTTTTTATAAATTCTATTTTCATGTGATATAACTCGGCAACTTATGGAGGAAGGAATACCTTTTTAGGGTTCGATCAAACCTCATTCAACACACAGTTTCTAGACTTTGCCAGCTATTTTGTGTCCATGGGATTTTGTTTAGGTTGAGGAGATTCCAGTGGTGCTACGCAAAAGACTAGTACACACCGCATCATTAAGTAAGCTCACAGTAGAAAGCATATGCTGTGAAACCTTAGCTTGTGCCTCATAAAATGCAGGAGGTGAAAATTCCTGTGCAGGATCCTCTTCTGAGTCCACCTCACTTTCCAACAAATTATTTCATTCATGTTCCTAGCAAAGCTTTTGCCAGTGTCAAATCACCTGAAGGTAGAGGCATATAATACATGGTCAATTACTTTCTGTCCTGTGTCTTGTACTGAACGATTAGGGTACATTTTTTAACAAATAAACTTTTAATGCAATAACAATTGACAATGACAATGAGACAATGGCGTTTCCATAGCACTATGAATTACTCAGACAATTCTAGACAGATGAGAAAAGTTCCCTGGCCCGCTTGTGCTGTCTGACTAAATTTTAGATGTCCAATAAAGTCCAATAAAGAATAAGTCATTCTTCTGACTCATTCAGTTGTGTTTAACAGTGAGAGACAGAATAGCACCAACAAAAATCCAGAAAAACGCAGTTCAAAAAAGTTATAAATTGATTTGCATTTTAATGAGTGAAATAAGTATTTGACACCTTTGCAAAACATGACTCAGTACTTGGTGGCAAAACCCTTGTTGGCAATCACAGAGGTCAGATGTTTCTTGTAGTTGGCCACCAGGTTTGTACACATCTCAGGAGGGATTTTGTCCCACTCCTCTTTGTAGATCCTCTCCAAGTCATTAAGGTTTTGAGGCTGACGGTTGGTAACTTAAACCTTCAGTTCCCCCCACATATTTTCTATGGGATTAGGGTCTGGAGACTGACTAAGCCACTCCAAAACCTTAATGTGCCTCTTCTTGAGCCACTCCTTTGTTGCCTTGGCCGTGTGTTCTGGGTCATTGTCATGCTGGAATACCCATGCACAACCCATTTATAGCTATAGCCCCTATAGCTTCTTAAAGTGGCCGACGTACAATGCCGTCGATTCGTGCAGCCGTGCCAACCTGCTGCAGTACAACTGCGGCAGCTGGTCGGCAAGTAGTTAAAGCATCATTGTATAAATATATACAGGCTCCCCAGGTATATACAGTATAGAGACCGAAATACACATAATGTCACCTATATATTTGCAAGGCTAACTACCCTTTTCCAGCCACTGCCAGCTCTACGCAATTGAAAGAGACGTTTACAAGGCAGGCATGCATGTGGTTGTTGGTAGACTTTTGACATGTTTTGCAGATGAACTATGATCTGCTATGTATCCAAGAAATCCTGTAACAAGGATATCTAAAGATAATGTCAAAAATTATGTCAGTAAAACATGAAGAAGCCGAAGGTCACATTCACACCTGTGAATTGGCCTGACAACTTGTAGATGTATGAACCCTAGCGGCAGGTCCTAGTGATTAGCTGCAGGAGGCTGCCCTATTAGAAGCAATGGGAGTCTGCAGGTATCTGTAGCTAACTGCAGACACTAGCATGTAATTGCTATGCAGCATGTAATTGCTATGTCCCTTAGCCCTGGACACAGACGCATGCGAGTGGTGGCAATTAGCTGCGGGACCAGGGAGCATCCCACTGCTTTCAATGGGACTGCCTCCCGCAGCTAATCACTGGGGTTCTCACATGTACATGCTGTTGGGCCAATACACAAGAGTGAACGTAGCCTAAATCATTTCACTTTTATCTACATTATGGGTCCTTACAGATGACATCAGATAACAGAATGTTATGTTCCCTCTTCCTATTCAGATGGGACTTTACTTGTGCTGCGAGGTGAGGATCACGTACCTGACAGTACTGTATATTTCAATGTTGGGCGCTAAAATGCAGCAAGCATCTTAGCACCCAAAACCCCTCTATAGCCCAGGACAGGGATTTGGTGGGCTGTGTGTTGGACACCAGGGATCTACAATATAGTATTATTAATAGTAATATATAATAATATTATAACTGAGAAAGGGTCCCGAAATCTCTATGAAGTATTCAGGAATGGGAAGGCCACATACAGCCAGAAAAAGCACTGCATTTTGGAGTTGTTTGTACTTAGCCTAATGTTATTGTTGTAGATAAATGCAGCATTGTTCCACAATTTATTATCTTAATAAATTACATTTTAATTACCTTTTTTTATTTTGTAAATGAGGATTTTGGAATCAACACAACGGCTGTTATTTGTGTGCTTCATCAGGTTTCTTGAAAAGCATCGCCACCTACAGGTCAAGGTCAGAATCGAACTATAAGGGCCCATTCACATATGCGTCTGCCATTCAGCTGCATTTTATTTGTGATTTTCAATACAAGTTGTAATGCATTATGACGTTCTGTCACTCATACAGAAACCTCACAACACTGCAGGGCAGAAAAAAAAGACAGGTCATACTCCTGCAAAACAGTGCTAAAATGTAAATACCACTTATTTATAACACTAGGAGTAAAAACAAGCACGTGTTGAGGTGCATTGCAAGGGTATGGTGTGAACCAGCATTAGCTTTTTTTGCTGCGTGGCATATGTTGGGTGGGATTACACATATTTGCAGCTGCTAAAACAGCTGGGAGTATGTATACACTCCACATGTCAGCTTTCTCGCTGATCTCCCGTAGCTGCAAAGAACCTGGAAGGGACATGTGTAATATCACTTCTGATTTCTTGTGTCACTTTCCTTGGCTGCTGTGGCCAATGAAGAAGCTAATGGAGCACAATCTGTGCTCCATTAGCTTCAATGGAAGGCAGGTAAGACATTAGGGGTAAAAGACCCCTGATGTCTCATTAAAAAGAACCTGTCACAAAACTTTATATCACATAGGGGACTTTTTGTGAGTTTTAGTGATAAAAAAATGTCCAAAAATTACATTTTTTGAGCTTACCTTGCCCCCATGTATGCAGAATCACGAACATAAACACACACTTACATACGAAGACGTTGCATGTCTGTGCTACACATCTTACATTTTGCTGTGCAAGTCAGAGTGAGAACAATGGGGGAGATTTACTAAAACTGGAGAGTGCAAAATCTGGTGCAGCTGTGCATGATAGCCAATCAGCTTCTAACTTCAGCTTGTACAATTAAGCCTTGACAATAAAACCTGGAAGCTGATTGGTTTCTATGGCTCTCGCGGCTCCTCCCCACATCAGATAACCCCCTAGGAGAAGCGCTCTCTGGGGGGGGGGTTACCTTGCAGGCGCGCTCCCGAGTCCAGCATTTGCAGCCATAGACACAAATGCGGGATTCGGCCCCGCCCTCGGCGCCCGCGTCATTGGATTTGATTGACAGCATCGGGAGCCAATGGCTTCGCTGCTATAAATCTATCCATTCAAGAGCCGAGAACCCCGGGCAGAGGAAGAGCACGTCTCCGGCGTGTGAAATTTTAGGGCTCAGGTAAGTAAAACGGGGGCCAGTCACTGCCAGGTGTTTTATTAGGATGCATTAAGGTGAAAAAATATGAGGGTCTACATGTTGTAGTAAACTCCCTTGATTTTTACCTACAGGTAAGCCCATAATAAGGTTTCCCTACAGGTACAGCAAATATCTCCTTTTCAGGAGCACCTACAGTATATTTGTGAGCAACTATTTTCAAGGATGAAGCACATGAAGGGCAAAATTAGGACCAAAATATCTGAAGAGCACCTTGAGAATTCATTGAGAATTGCTACTACATCCATCGAACCAGATATTTATGTGTTAATTTATGAGAAACAGTGTAGAATATTGCACTAGTTTTATGTTGATCTATTTTACTTTTAACCGCTGCCCGACCAGCGCACGACGATATACGTCGACAGAATGGCACGGACAGGCATAAGGGCGTATATATACGTCCCCTTTAAGATGCCGCCGTGCCATCGGGTGCGCGCCGCTCGCCATTCGGGACCCCCGTGAGGCCGGTCGCGGGTCCCGCGGACTCGATCGCTGCGGGGACACCCGCGATCGTCTCATGGGAAGGCTGAACGGGGAGATGCGGAAATAAACAGCATCTCCCCGTTCTCTGCTCCCTGTGATTGGAGCAGAGATCAGCATTCACTAGCTGACAGCCACACCCCCCCACAGTAAGAAACACACCTCTAGGCACACTTAACCCCTACACTGCCCCCTAGTGGTTAACCCCTTCACTGCCAGTGTCATTTATACAGGAATCAATGCATTTAAATAGCATTGATTGCTGTATAAATGGCAATGGTCCCAAAAATGTCCGATGTGTCCGCCATAATGTTGCAGTCACAATAAAAATCGCTGATCGCCGCCATTACTAATAAAAAAAAAATATTAATAAAAATGCTATAAAACTATCCCCTATGTTGTAAACACTATAACTTCTGCGCAAACCAATCAATAATCGCTTATTGCGATTTTTTTTACCAAAAATATGTAGAAGAATACGTATCAACCTAAACTGAGGGAAAAAAAAATGTTTTTTTATATATTTTTGGGGGATATTTATTATAGCAAAAAATAAAAAAGAATGCGTTTTTTTCAAAATTGTCGCCCTTTTTGGTTTATAGCGCAAAAAATACAAACCGCAGGGGCGATCAAATACCACCAAAAGAAAGCTCTATTTGTGGGAAAAAAAACCGTCAATTTTGTTTGGGAGCCATGTCGCACGACCGCGCAATTGTCAGTTAAAGCGACGCAGTGCCGAAACGCAAAAAGGGGCCTGGTCCTTTGGCTGCAAATTGGTCCGGTCTGAAAGTGGTTAAAATAAAAAATATGAAAAAAAATAAAGTTTTATTACTCAGGTACATTATCTATATTAGTGTTCAATAAAGCGGAGCTCCACCCAAAAGGGGAAGCTCTGCTTGTCTGCCTCCTCCACCTACTTGGGTGCCACATTTGACACCTTGTGGGGGGGAGCGGGTACCTGGTTTTGACAGGTACCCGCTCCCACTCCCTGATGAGTTTGCGGCGGAGAATTCAGCCGGAAGTTCAGCCCTCGTGATTCACACATGCGCAGTAGGAAACCGGCTGCGAACCTGCAAGGCTTCACTGCCAGTTTCCCTTACGCAAGATGGCGGTGCCAGCACCCGAGAGCCAATTCAAGAATCGGCTTGGGTGAGGACACCACGGGTGAAAATCAGCAGCTACAGTATTTGTAGCTGCTGACTTTCATCAAAAAATTTGGTGGGGGGGGGCTGGGCTGGAGCTTCGCTTCAGCTTGTGATTTGCCCGACTTCTTCTGCTCATCAGATATCCTTATTGTTAATGTAATTTATGTGGCTTTAAGGTGCAGTGTCACCACTTTCAGGACCCTGTGTTACCAGTACCATTATTCACGGACCGTGGTCAATAACTAGAAACAACATACAAAATACTAACCAGAAATGTATATACAAGAAGCTGGGGCTGACTCCTCTACCTGTAGCTAAATAGCACTTTTCAGTGGACTGGCGATTAGAAAGAAAAGCTTGGAATTTATGAAACCACAGCACCTCCAGGAGACATTCCTACTACAAACACGAGTGCCATTGTGTGGTCATCAGTGGTCTACAGTGTATCTGAACACTGCAAACGTGTTAAACGTGAACTCAAGGCATCTTCATCTACTGAATGACTTCTGTTCCATGCCTGTCGCATAAAATCAGCTCGATCAGCACCGCAGGCTAAAGGGCTGCAGCGCTGATCATATAACTGACAATATTTAAAAAAAAATGTCTAGGGATATCTTTTTCCCCTGTGTATTCAGCAAGTCATTGTAGGAGGGGCATGTACTTTATTTGGGGTGGTCTTTTAAAATGGGTGTGATTCTACAAGGAGCATATGGTTAGCCTATTCATTTATTTGTTACAGGCATACCTATAGCACCTACAATTTTCATAGTGCTTTGCATAATGTATATAACAATTTATTTTAAAATACTGTAAATACAGGAAGATCTATCAGAAACACAGCCAAGAAGGGATTGTTCATTAGTAAAATCATAGATGTTTTTGTTTAGCTGCAACAATACAGTCTCTTTAAAGTACGGCAACCCAAAAGATCTTATACAGGGATAACCACCAAATACACAACAAACTTATTTTGTATCAAATGGAGGAGGCATCATTGGACACTGACCATTCTGCTGAGTACTGCAACTCCTGCAGTGTACGAAGCTAAGTAGTAGGTAGAGCAGTATATAGTAAGGCAGAGTACAGAAGTCAGTAGGATGTAGGGCAATGTACAGAGGTCAGTAGTTTGTTAGGGCAATGTACAGAGGTCAGTAGTTTATAGGGCAGTGTACAGAGGTCAGTAGTATGTAGGGCAGTGTAGAGAGGTCAGCAGGATGTAGGGCAGTTTACAAAAGGTCAGTAGGATGTAGGGCAGTGTACAGAGGTCAGTAGTTTATAGGGCAGCGTACAGAGTTCAGTAGTATGTAGGGCAGAGTACAGAGGTGATAGTATGTAGGGCAGTGTACAAAGGTCAGTAGGATGTAGGGCAGTGTACAGGGATCATTAGTATGTAGAGCAGTGTACAGAGGTCAGTAGTTTATAGGGCAGTGTACAGAGGCCAGTAGTATGTAGGGCAGAGTACAGAGGTCATAGTATTTAGGGCAGTGTACAGAGGTTAGTAATGTGTAGGGCAGTGTACCGAGGTCAGTAGTTTGTAGGGCAGTGTACAAAGGTCAGAAGTTTGTAGGGCAGTGTACAGGGATCAGTAGTATGTAGGGCAGTGTACAGAGGTGATAGTATGTAGGGCAGTGCACAAAGGTCAGTAGGATCGGATGTAGGGCAGTGTATAGAGGTCAGTAGTTTATAGGGCAGTGTACAGAGTTCAGTAGTATGTAGGGCAGAGTACAGAGGTGATAGGATGTAGGGCCGTGTACAGGGATCAGTAGTATGCAGGGCAGTGTACAAAGGTCAGTAGTTTATATGGCAGTGTACAGAGGTCACTAGTTTATAGGGCAGGGTACAGGGATCAGTAGGACATAGGGCAGTGTACAGAGATCATAACATGTAGGTCAGTGTATAGAGGTCAGTAGGATGTAGGGCAGAGTACAGAGGTCGGTAGTAAGTGAGGCAGAGTACAGAGGTCCATAGTATGTAGGGCAGTGTACAGAGGTCATATTATGTGGGGCAGTGTACAGAGGTCATATTATGTGGGGCAGTGTACAGGGGTCAGTAATATTTAGGAAAGTGTACAGAGGTCAGCAGTATGTAAAGCAGTGTACAGGGATCAGTAATATGCAGGGCAGTATACAGAGGTCAGTAGGGCAGAGGACAGGGGTCAGTAGAGGACAGGGGGTCAGTAGGGCAGAGGACAGGGGGTCAGGAGGGCACTGAACAAGGGGGTAAGAAGAGCACAGTATGGGGGGGCACAGTCTGGGAGGGTGGTCGGGAGGGCACAATACTTGGATCTGGAGGTAACAGCACAGGGGGGCAACAAAGCATAATACTGGGGTTAGGAGAGCACAGTGGGGGGGGGGGGGGGGGGGCAGGAGGGCATGATACTGGAGTTAGGAGGGCAGAGTGGGGGGGGGGGAGTTAGGAGGGCACAGAGTGGGGGGGGGGCAGGAGAACACAGTACGGGGGTACAGGAGTGCACAGCACAGGGGGGGGGGGTAAGAGGACACAGTACAGGGGGGGGGGGGCAGGAGGGCACAGTACAGGGGGTAGTAATGTATAACACAGATATGGTCTCCTCAAACAGAGCAGTGCAGGGAAGCTGCTGTCACAGATCATATCTGTTCTTCCTAAACCCCTGCAAAGTGCTGGAAGAGTGGGAGGGGGAATGTCATTCTGACTGTAGATTTATCCCAGTGATAGGTTGGTGCTGTACCTACAGACCAGATTCCAGGACGCTGCCAGCCCGGGACGGCTTAGTAAAAAGAGTGACTGTCCCGGCTAATCCGGGACAATTGGCAAGTGCGCTGATCGGTGTATTCTGATGCTGGAGGAGTCAGAATAAAATATCACATCAGGGGGGATTCTCAATCCACCTCAAATGTGTGCATGGGGCATTGGGGGAGTTTTATTTCATACAACCCGCTCATGTATGACCAGCTTTAGTGCTACATGAGTAACTAGCACTGGCAGTGACCAGAAGTGAACTGTCTGGAACAAAGTGGCAACAACTGAAACTGGTACAAAAAAAGAATGTTATTTTACCATGTAACGGCCCACAACTAACACCAGCCAATGCAAGAAGAGTGCTCTACTCTAAGCAGATACACGCCACCATCCCCAGCAGTCACACTTTTCACTTGCAGGTGTTACATCAGAATCAGCGACCTATCAGACGGAACACAGGCAGAACACACATCGCACAATCACAGTCTCTGGTCGTATACATGTATTGTATGCCAATAGGAACCAGATACTGACCGTGCCCAAATCAAATATGGCGCTAGCTCACTGTTCAATACCTCAAACACGCTGATGTCATAGAAATGCGCCGGTTGTGCTTCTGTTAGCACGTTGTAGTGGCAGCTGCAGGAAGGAAGGAAGTCAGGAAGGGATTGGAGGGGAGCACAAGGATCGCGGTAATGTGTGTCCTGGTATTTCAGTTAGTGACAGAACAGAGGGAGTGCCCTGTTATTCTTATATGTTTGCTTTCTGGTGTTTCTTGTGAACTGTAATGAGGCTAAGCTTATGGGCATAGTTGCTGGGCTGGCTGTCCCTCGTCTATATGGATGGTCAGTCTCTGAGATTATAGATAACCAATGATCCTTACTATGCAGACAGGAAATATCTGACTTCTGTACCTTCTTCCTTTTCCTAGTTACATTTTGACCATTTTAAATCACAGCTTGTTATGCTGCTTAGTTTCAGAGGAAATAAAATCATAGCAGGGGGACATGTACTAGTAACGGAGAGCTAAAGACAAAACCCTTCTTTTTCATTTGGCCATACATTATTCAACCATGGGTGGAAGAAAAGAAAATCGTTTGATTTTTATTTATCTTTTTTTCCCCTTCGGTGTTAATGGGGAATTCCTCCCGCAGCACTATTGTGTTCTGCCAGCAGGGAGCCTTTCCCACCAGCAGAATACAATGATCACTACTGGCAGCTATAGCCAACAGCAGTGATCAGGTGAAAGAAACCCAACAAACTGGTTGTACTGAAATAGATCGGGGGTATCAACTTCAGTATCGCCAGCCTGCCCATAGACAGATAAAAATGTAGCCGCTTCCGCAGGAATTTTGATCTGTCTACGGACGGTTTAAGAGTTACAATCCCTATTGGGGAGATTTCCTTTCTTTTCCTGTCCCATAGCCAGAACAGGAAGTGAGAGGATATCCCCTCAAAGTAGTGGCATGTAAATGTAAACATGGCAAAACTGACGTTTTTAAACGTCGTTTACTATCTATCAAGTTAGATCCGTTCAGGAGAGGTTTTAAAACGTCCCGTGTACATTAAGCCTTAAAGTGGAGTTCAGCTGAAAAAATAATTTAAAGTCAGCAGCTACAAATACTGCAGCTGCTGACTTTTAAAATAAGGACGCTTGCCTGTCCAGGGCGCCCGCGATGTCCTCATCCAAAGCTGACATGTTCCTCGGGTGGAGGCGCCAGCATCTTCAGTAAGGGAATCGGGAAGTGAAACCTTACGGCTTCACAGCCTGGTTCCCTACTGCGCATTCGCAAGTCGCACTGTGCGTTCTGAGTGGTCCCTGCTGTCTTCTGGGACCTGTGTGTCTCCCAGAAGACAGCGGGGGGGGGGGGGACATGGTGAAGATCTATTGCTGGAAGTGGGAGCAAATACCTGTATTAGACCGGTAACTGCCCCCCCTCCCCCCTGAAAGGTCCCAAATGTGACACCACACCGGAGGGGGGAGGAACTGGATAATCAGAAGTTCCATTTTTGGGTGAATCTCCGCTTTAAAAACTAAACCTTTTCTGACACTTGTTGCTTGCAAGTTTAAAATCCTGTATTTTTTTGATCGAAAATTACTTGGAACCCCCAAACAGATAATAGGAATTGCTCATGCCTGATGCCAAGCGAAAACTGATGAGGTGACATTGAGGTTGGACACTAACAGGTAGTACTGGCATGTGGCACTGATTGGCAGGTGGCATTGGATGGCAATGGCAGGTTTAACAGCCGATAGTGTAACTGTGTGAAACTGAATGATCTCTGTAGCGCCGCGGTGTGTGAAACTGTATGGAGAGAGAGGAGCTGACAAATTCAGCGTGATGTTGGAGGTGGGTGGGACCCAGCAGCTATCCAGTCAATTATTGGGCTGTTTAAGAAAGGGGCGAGACACATACACATAGCAGCTCGCCCAGATCCCATCCCATTGGCTGGTGTTGGATAGATGGGTCCCGCCCACCCCCTACATTCAATCTCAATTTTGACAGCTCCTCTTTCTTTCCATACAGTTTCACACACAGCGGCACTGCTCTGCCAACAGTGTGGAGAAGGGAGGAGGAACCTCTCGCCATGTCAGACAGTGCTCTGTGTCTGGAGGGCCTATGAGGCGCCTCCACTTTCCCGGCCAAGACCCCATAGCCCGCCCTGTAGCAGAGGCACCTGTCACTGACAAAAGCCCAGGCCCCAGGGCACAATTTCTAGTCGCAACGGCGACCTGGCGCCTGGGATTTGTCAAGCCCTGATTATATATATATATATATATATATATATATATATAATTTTTAGCAGAGACCCTAGAGAATAAAATAGCGGTCGTTCCAATATTTTATGTCCCGCTGTATTTGCACAGCGGTCTTTAAAACACAATTCTTTGGGAAAAGCACACACTGACCACAGTCCAGTCCCCCTAAAGTCTGAAGGACAGTAAACTGAACCTTTTGTTTAAAAAGTTTGGAGACCCCTGCTTCAAAGTAAGAGAATCTAGAGGTGTCACCAGAACTAGTGTTGCCATTGAAAGATTTCTCCTCTATTACTGTTCTTGTGAAAACCACCATTTTGGGATTTTCTTTTACTTTCAATGTTAATGGTACACAGGACAAATAGAGAGGGATAATCTGTATAACGGGGGGCATAGACGGCAATATATACTGACAGGTGTTCTAATCCCTCTATCCTAAACAACAACAACAAAATGTTTTCCCTTTAGTACACTTTAAAGTGGTTGTAAACCCCTCTGTGCAACTTGTACCTATAGGCAAGCCTCATTATAGGCTTACCTATAGGTAGTGAAAATCTCTCCTAAACCTGTGCCGTTTAGGAGATATTTACCTTGAAGTGCGCTGATGATGTCATCGGCGCATGCGCTGTGAAGAAACGTCCCTCTGCAACGTTTCTTCACTAGCAAGTGACATAGCTGATGGCTTGCGCTACTCCGGGCAGTCACAGAGCCGGAGTCTGCAGCCCCGGAAGGAAGAGGAGCGAAGATGGATGCAGCCACCAGCGGGTACGGCGCGTGCTTCGTTTGCAGGTAAGTGCCACATAATGGGCCAGTATGCGATGAATACTAGCCTGTTATGCTTTTACTTTGCAGGGGAAAAAAAAGAGGAAGTAAAACACATCAGGGTTTCTTCCTCTTTAAGGGAAGTATAGCCAAACGTAGGGTGACAGGAGTATATTTACCTTTCTCCTCCTGTGACCCAGAGTCAGCTGATAGCATGCTGTTGCTGGCTGTCAGCTGATGACGCAGAGCACTGCCAAGTTTGGGAAGGATCCTGACAATATTGTTGAGATCCGGGCAGTTGACAGCTGGCTCTACATTTCAAGGTACAGCCGAGAGCTGGAGAGTCTCAGATATTTCAGGATCGTGCTGGAAAGTCCAGGGACTGCACCGACATTTAGGCCTGATTCACACCTATGCATTTTTTGTGCTTTTTGCATTTGCACGTTCTGTAGAGCAAATCTGCAAAATGCAAAAAGCACTAAAAATGCATAGGTGTGAATCAGGCCTTAGGGAGGAAGCTGGGCTGTAAGGATTTTTTTTTCTCCTAGTGTGTGTGTGTGTGTGTGTGTGGTGTGTGTGTTTTTTATGTAGCACTGAAAGTTAGGAAATGTACTTTATTCTACTTTGAAAAGACAGTTATAAAAAAATGTCCAACAACCATGCATATACACATTCTTTACATTGTTTGCAAGTGTTTTGTGGTGTAAAAAATGTCTCTCGTCTTGTATCTTACTCTTGCAGGACTTGCATAAGACTGTTGTGCATGGAATATTTACTACTATATGACAATGGACAAAGAACCATTAGATCTAAGACCAGAGAGGAGCAAATGTCCTTCAGAATCTGCTGATAATGACAAAAGAAATAATGGAGCAAATAACACACCTGAGGTTATGTCTAAGAGCCAGATGAAGAAAATGATTAAACAGAAGCAATGGGAAGATCAAAGAGAGCTCAGAAAGTAAGTGATTTTTTTTTTTTTTTTTTTCTCTTCAGGCCCATTAAAGCGGATCATCGCCACTGCCTCTGAGCACCATTTTTCATATTCAAAGCAAACTACCCCATCTATCCAGGTCTCAATGATTTATTTTGTTGAGAAATTACTTTGAAAAACACTCCCCAAGTGCTTCTGTCAGTGGCAATCTTGAGTAACAGCAAAAGATTTATGTAGCATTTCCTTCCTGGAATCCATATGCCCTTCGCTTAAGCATGCATGCAGGAGGGTGTGCTTAGCTGAGAAAACCCCTCCTCTGCTCCTGAAGACTCCTGGGATGTATGACGTCATTTTGGCCTAGGTAAGAAACCAGGAAATAACTCAAGAAATGTAAAAAAATATATAAAGTGTAAAACAAATATGATCTACTTTCTATTATCTATTTGCTAATGCTAGCAGCATGATGATTAAAAATAATGTTGATTGGGAGAGTGAAATTCCACTCTAAGGCTTTGTTTATGCTTAACAGTTTGGTGGTAAAAACAGGCAGTTGAGCTGTGTTGGAATGACTAACCAAGCCCCCTACTCCCCCCCCCCCCCCCCCCCCCTGCCAAAGCTGTAAAGGCAGCTGTACCAGTTTATACATATGCTTTGCATCATGGCATGCCTAAAATGACCCCCCCCCCCCCCCCCCCCCCCCCCTCTCACATTAAGCAGTAAGGGCAGCCCGCGAAATGTCACCTATTCAAGTGAATGTGGCCAGTGCACAGGGTTGCAGTGGTGTGGGCTTTTAGGGGTTAAACAGTCAGTGAGAAGGCACCTCATCACCCCGTCAATTGTCCTGCGGAGATGCCGGACGGAAGGATGTTTCTACACGCTCCACTCATTATACCCAAGTTTACATTATTACCATTAACCGCTTCCCAACCCCCCTATGTACATATACGTGTGCAGAATGGCACGGGCAGGCAAAATCCCGTATATAAACGTGATTTTGCATTTGCCTGCCCGTGGGTCGCGCGCGCCACCCGGTCGGGAGCTCCGTGACCCCGGCCGCGGGACCAGCAGACCCGATCGCCGCTGGTGTCCCGCGATCGGGTCACAGAGCTGAAGAACGGGGAGAGGTTTGTGTAAACAAACCTCTCCCCATGCTTCCTACACTGCCTGTCATTGATCGGCTGTTCCCGGTCATCGGGAAAGCCGATCAATGACGTCAGACGTCAGCCCTGCCCCCTAATGTAAAAAAACACACACACGTCACAGCCCATAACCCCTCCCCTTAGTGGTTAACCCCTTCACTACAACTGTCATTTATACAGGAATCAATGCATTTAAATCAGGGTTTGACAAATTTGCTTGGAATCTAGGAGCCAGCTAAAAAAGTTAGGAGCCAGGTTTTTTTTTTTTTTTTTAAAACGACTGACAGGTGGCACTGGGCACCGTAGGACGTCCTCCCAGAACCTTGCTCCATTCGGGAACATCCGTGACCGACATGTCCCGAGGACCCGGCGCATCGCGGTAAACGGCCGCCGATATCGGCCGCTTACCACGTGATCGCTCTGTCAAATGACGGTGCGATCACATGTACACAAACTGGCGTCACGTCATGACGCCGGTTCCTCCCTCCCCTCTCTATCGATCGGTACAGTGAGAGGGGAGAAGCGGAGAGGGGGAGAGATGGGACCAGCGCTGTGGGCTGGATGTGTAGTGCCCACAGCGCTGGTCAGTGACAGCTACACTGCCAGCACTGTGCAATACTCTGCCAGCACTGTGCAATACACCGCAATACTCTGCCAATACTCTCCCAATAAATTTTAATAGAAACAAAGAATTTTTTTTTTACAGAATTTTCTGTATTTTTTGATTTATAGCGCAAAAAATAAAAAAACCCAGCGGTGATTAAATACCACCAAAAGAAAGCTCTATTTGTGTGGAAAAAAAGGACAAAAAATGAATTTGGGTACAGTGTTGCATGACTGAGTAATTGTCATTCAAAGTGTGAGAGCACCGAAAGCTGAAAAGTGCCCAGTGGTTAACATTGCATTAGCATTGTTAAAGGTGTTGCAATACCAACGGCCACCACAAGATGACGCCATATTGTAGAAGTATTTCAGAAGGCCGCAAAGCCGCGGCCTAAATTTCTGGCCGGCGCGGCCCGATGCGATCGCATGGCGGGGGTCGGTGTCCACAGGTTGACCGGGTACCGCAGCTGTGTCGCGCCAGGACCCCAAATCTAGTCGCAATTGCGACTGGGGTTTGTCGAGGCCTGATTTAAATAGCATTGATTGCTGTATAAATGACAATGGTCCAAAAATGTGTCAAAAATGTCCGATGTGTCCGCCATAATGTCGCAGTCACAATAAAAATCGCTGATCACCGCCATTACTAGTAAAAAAAAAAATATTAATAAAAATGCTATAAAACTATCCCCTATTTTGTAAACGCTATAACTTTTGCGCAAACCAATCAATAGTCGCTAATTGCGATTTTTTTTTTTTTTTTTTTTTTTTTTTTTTTACCAAAAATATGTAGAAGAATACGTATCGGCCTAAACTGAGGAAAAAAAAAAAAGTTTTTTTATATATTTTTTGGGGATATTTATTATAGCAAAAAGCAAAAAATATTGCATTGTTTTCAAAATTGTCGCTCTATTTTTGTTTATAGCGCAAAAAAAATAAAAACCGCAGGGGCGATCAAATACCACCAAAAGAAAGCTCTATTTGTGGGGAAAAAAAGGACGCCAATTTTGTTTGGGAGCCACGTTGCACGACCCGCGCAATTGTCAGTTAAAGCGACGCAGTGCCGAATCGCAAAAAGGGGCCTGGTCCTTTGGCTGCCAATTGGTCCGGGGCTGAAGTGGTTAATAGAGGGCTGTTATCTCTCCTCTTCCTTTACTGCAGGATACAGGTCCCTGTCCAATTTTGACCTCAGTGCTGTCCGTTGTCTATCATCCCGGGGGGCCCTTTCCAGAAATAGTAAACTGCTTATACTATACAACTATGAGATTGGTACTACGATGAGCTGTAGGAGTGGGAATATCTGAGACACAGTCCCTTTTTTGTGTGTAGTATTTTGATTTTAAAAATCAACATGGAAAGCTCATCTGTCACATCACTGAAATATGAATCTATGATCAGATCCCTAAAATACCCTTGAAGAAGGAGATGTTTATGATCTGAAACTCGTCGGATGAAGGAGCATCATATCCAATCATTTTACATTGGTGTGATTTTTAGACAGAGTTTTTGTACATTCTATGTAATGTTTTTATAAATGCTTATTCAATAAAATTACTTCGCCATTATGGATTTGGTGCTTCCTTTCTGCAGTGAACTAAAAAGAGGGGAGTTATATCCTTACAACAGTGTGGTACTGTGGATATAAGTAGTATAATGTGCCGCGTCCTATATGATCTTCGAAAAAGAGAAAGGGGAGGGACTTGGACTTTTTAGGCACGATACAGACAGGTAATTTGTATAGAAAAGTTTTTTAATATTTAAAAAATAATTTTTACATGAATAAAGATACATATTAAAATTAGATTAGCTTGCCAACATATATTCCAAAATTCAAATAACCGCAAATAGCATCAAGATGAATATAGCCTTATGGACAGAGGAAAGAAACAACTATCATAGTTGAGTGACCAAGAGTATTAAACTGTCCGTCCACAAGGATAGATGCGATGAGGTCATCAGAAAAGCACGACATACATACAGGCTCTACATGTTTTGCGTACAATTACGCTTCGTCTGGAGCTGGATATAGGATAGCTGGCAGCTAATAAAGTCAAGAAATACATAATGAATACACATATAGTACAATTGTTTCTATTTTGAATTGATATATAACATATATGTGCAATCATATTACACAGAGAAATACATAGTTGTGTCAAACTTGGGTATATGTCTAGGGTGAATGCTAGCTGAAATGGGCCAGCTATGGGGGGAAGGGACAGGACTGTTACACACAGTGGGTGCGTGCACAATAAGATATATTTCAGCAAATCTATATTAAGATATTAGATAGTGAGAATAAACTTACTATATGATTGCAGAGCATAGAAAAAATCGATAAACAGTCCCCCAAAAAATGGCAAAAAATTTCGCCTTTTTTGGGGGGGGACTATTTACGGTGTCCGTCTGGGTGAAGCACAGTCCTTTTACCCCGTAGGGTCCCGACGCACTTACGAACACATACTAGGGCCAATTTTTAGACTGATCGAATTAACCTACCAGCATGTCTTTGGAGTGTGGGAGGAAACTGGAGTACCCAGAGGAAACCCACGCAGGGAGAACATGCAAACTCCAGGCAGATGGTGTCGTGGTTGGGATTTGAACCAGCGAACCTATTGCTGCTAGGTGAAAGTGCTAACCACTACACCGCTGTGCTGCCCCTTATCAAATCACATCCCACTCCATACACCCTGACTCCTTTTGAGTGCCAATGTAGAGCCAGACCCCACTCCCCAGACACGATATCATTCATATACTCGTCCATAATTTTTACCAAAAAAACCTCCGTTGAGGCCCTACCATCTCCAATGGGAAAAAGAATTGGGTAGACCGTTAGACCCAGCGGACTATGACCACGGGCCCCTCCAAGTGCTCAAGAAAATGTCCTTACATTGGATAATGCCTACCAAGTGTTATATCGGTGGTACTATACGCCAGCTAGATTGGCCTGATTCATTCCAACTTGCTCTCCTTTGCTTTCGAGGATGCTCACAGGATGGCTCTATGGCACATTATATGGTGGTCATGCCCGAAGGCGTGCAGGTTATGGGTTAGGGTTTATACCATTCTTCGTAACTTATTTCACATGAACCTTAAAAGGGACCCCTACAAAGCCCTCCTTGGGAAACCAATTGTAGAATGATTACGCCCAGAGCGGCAACTAGCTCAACATCTCTTTACTGTAACTAAATTAACCATCGCAAAAGCCTGGAAATCCCCCGCACTCAGTTTTGAAGCAGTAAAAAAATTGTATGAATGAAGTCGTGGTAAACGAAAAGCAGACTGCCATTCTTTTAGACACGCATGACAAATTCCTCAGTCTGGCAGCCATGGATCATGTACTTTCAACCCTCTCGATTTGACGGCACACTTCTTCTTCTGATCTGATACTCTCCTCATCCCTCCTTTCCCCTTCCCTCACTCTTCTGTTTTCTACTGGACTTTCCCTTTTCCCTTTTTCAACGTTTCCTTCTCCCCTCCTGCATTCAATCCACACCTTTTTTATTAGGCCGTCGGGTATAGCCTGGGCCGAGATAGTTATCATTGGAACATTATATTTTTTACGTTACTTTCTATCTCTGTCAACTTTAAACAATGTACAGTATCCTGCCTGATAGGGAAACCCCTGACCACAAAATTTGTTGGCATATGCCCAGGCAATTAAAAAATGGATATTCTGACTATAGATACCCTATCCGCCCAGGGACACTTCGAAAGGCAAATTTTGGTCTTCCATTTTTCTGTTAAATTTTACGGGACATTAGGTTTGTTACCTGTATGTTTGTATAACACATGCCTCTGTATACCATTTTATGTATTTTTTTTTTTTTTTTGAAACTACCACTGCATAGAGGCCTGCCTCTGTGCTAAATGAACCAATGCTGCCATCAATACAGTGCCACTCTACATCTGGTGGCACTAGCAGGTGACATGGTAAGTGACATTCCTCATCTGTTGGTATGTCACAACCTGCATCTAGTGGCAGGCAGCGTGGCAAGTGACAATACTGCTTCTAGTGGCATGCAGCGTAGCAAGTGACATTCCTCATCTGGTGGCAGGTGATGTGACAATTTGCATCTGGTGGCAGGCGACGTGGCAAAAAAAGTTGGGGGCCGCTGCTTTAAAGCGACAGATGGAAGATTGCACTTTTTTGACAGGTGTATAACTTTATCGTAACCAATGCTAATGAATAATATTTCAACTTACAATTTCCAGTGCTACAGTTTGTCTGCCACTTTGGGAAAATGGTTGCGTTAGTCGTTAATGATTGCTGAAGTCTAGCATTTGTTAATCTTAAATGTCATTTTATGTTCCCAGGCAGAAGAGGAAAGAGAAAAGGCAGAAAAAGAAACTTGAACGGCAGGCTCAGCTAGGACAAAATGTGGAGGGCATTGCCTGTAAAAGAGTGCGAAGGGAGATCCATCCCAGCCCATTACATCTTATTATAGACTGCAGCTTTGATAATTTAATGTTATTACAGGTAAGCTATTCTCTCCACTTTTTTTTTTTTTTCTAATAATTATTAAGTGATAGCCATTTTATTAATGATTTCTTATTTAGGATGTGAAGAAATTAAACAAGCAAATTAGAAGGTGTTATTCAGAAAATCGCAGAGCAACACACCCTGTCCAGGTAAACTATTGTATTTTGTTTAAAATTTCATGTGGTTCTTGGCCTTCAGGATTTCTATTTTACATCCAGATAACTATCTGTTTTCTATAAAATAGAAATTCTATAGGGATGTTGGCTACAGCAGCTAGCTAGAAATTCTTTACTTTTCCAGCCTAAAAAATGGTTATTTTGTTAAAGCAAATTATATGGTTTTATCCTTTTGCCTTCCAGTTAAAAAATGTCTTCCAGTAATTGTGATTCTGGTAAGGATCAGATGTTTCCTGGGCTAGGGTCATTTAACCCATGTACTCCCAGGTCTGTCTGTCATCGCTGCAGCCACTGGGAGCGTGTATATCTGACAAGCTGGCTGTCAGACAGAAGTAGTCTGACGGCCACCCAATAACGTACACAAATACCCCCGGTGACGGTAACCCCTGTCCCCACATACATGCAAAAATGAACGTAAATGCATGGGTCGGGGTCACCTACGTTGATTATGATACAAGTTACATATCTGTTTTATTTGGCGCAACCTCATCTTTTATATTTTACCAAAAAAAGGGGGTGTTTTATTGCATTTGTGTGCCCTTAAAAGAGATGTCCAGCCTGAGCTTGTTTTGCTGGGCTTCTGCTATGGGTCACAGGAGTGCAATTCGTTTTGCACTCCTGTGACATGTTTTCAGCAGAGAACGGACTGAAGTTCGCTCTCTGCTGATGTCATCCATATCACTGGACTGATAGCCGTCTTAGCCACTCTGCGAGCTGCTGAGAGCCTGAAATGGCCGCTCCCCGCCCATCTACAGCTCAGCACTCCAGTGAGCGTGGAGGAGCAGAGCCGCCGATTGACAGGCAGCAGCTTTCTGCTCGGGGAGCTGAGAGAACCAAGCCATCGTCGATGTTCGATTGCTCAGTTCTCAGTATAGAGGTGCTGGGGGACAAATGCAGCACCGGTCCCATGCTGCCGCTACCTAGGTAAGTATAAAACTGCAATAACCCCCAAACCCATTATTCTCTTTTAAATGAACATAAGTGTATTTTTTTTTTTTTTTTACTGACATTTTGCATTTCCTAGTCCTTTGCGGTAGTATTGTGTAACATAAAAAATATGTCTGCTTTCAGAAAATATATAATGTTTTGGTGGCTTTTTTGCAATCTTCAAGGTGATTGAAGCTGAACTGTAGGGAAAATATTTTTTAAACATGTGCAAAAAAAACGCAAATGTAACAGCATCTACAGCCCCTCCCCCAAAAGGACCCAATGATGAACCCCAAACAACACGGCCACTTCATTCATTCACAGTTCGCTGTGAATGGATAGACTACGAGTACTGTCAGCCACTGCGGCTAATGGGCTGTATTTCTCAATAACTGCAAGGGTGCTGGTGAGCACTGTGGTAGTCCCATTGATATTTCTGCTCTCAGGTAACTGCCTGCCCGTACGAGGTACAAACGGACGGCTATCCTGAGAGTCTGCAAAAAGATTGTAAAGTAATCTAAGCTCAGTTTTTATTTTAGTTATTCATGTGCAGGGCCCTGTTTTCTATATTTTGGTACATTAAAGATTTATTCTGTTATGTGTTATTGATCAGAATTAGGCCTAATGCCGCGTACACATGAGCGGAATTTCCATCAGAAAAATCTTGGATGTTTTTTCTGACGGAATTCCGCTCAAGCTTGGCTTGCATACACACACACAGTCACACAAAAGTTTGCTGAACTTTTGACCGTCAAGAACGCGGTGACGTACAACACTACAATGAGCCGAGAAAATTAAGTTCAATGCTTCAGAGCATGCGTCAAATTGTTTCTGAGCATGCGTAGGAATTTTGCACGTCGGAATTGGTACAGACTATCGGAATTTCCGATTGGAACTTTTTCCGAGCGAAAAATTGAGAACCTGCTCTTAATCTTTTGCTGGCTGGAATTTCGTCAGCAAAAATCCAATGGAGCATACACATGGTCGCATTTTCGGACCAAAAGCTCTCACCTGACTTTTGCTGGCCAAATTTCCGATCGTGTGTACGGGGCATAAGGGTCAAATACCATAGCTCCAAGGACATCTGTGATATTATTTAGCCTAAGGGATACCTATAATGGAAGCTGCCATTATGCATGTATATACTGTATGTCTGTACAGTTGTATCCGACTCTCTCATTATATGGGCCATCTTTCTGGGACACCCATGCCTGATATGCTTGAGAGCCTTTTTCAGTATGGTTTTCTCTGCAATATTTGTTATTTTTTCCTCCCCAGTTTCTTGGCTTGGGACCTGTATACAAACATGTGGATAGCCAATTTGTACACGCATACTAGTGGCAATTTAGAAGCCAATAAATGTACCAGCTTGTCTCTGGGGTGTTGGAGGAGACCAGAGTACCTAAAAGAAACCCACACAAGCACAAGGAGATCATGCAAACCAAAGAATCCAAGTGGTGCAAGGCAAGAGTGCCACGATGACCACTAAGCCACGGCCCAAGCTACTATTGCTTATTTCCTTCTGAAAATGCAGGTTGTTTGGCTGTCATGCTGCTAGAGGTTGTATTACATCCTGTGTCCTCCTTGGACAAGCACTGAGATCATGACTTCATTTGCTAAATGCTTGTTGCAGACCAGTGAGTGAGTACTGAATTCAAAGGTTTATCATAGCCCATAAACTAGTATTTTGGAAAAGATCAATATCTGCAGCCTTTATATTTTTCCTAGTACAGAATTTCTTATAATTTTCCACACCACTTACATACTTTCTTCTTGTAACCATAATACATCACCCTACTTTACTTGGGAGTTGGAGCTGTGGTATTCAATGTTATTGACATATTGGTAAAAATGAATTTTCAATCTTTGGTCATACATAATGGCATATTAAGAGGAATTATTACAAAAACTACTTTTTCTCTTTGCAGGTCCCCTTTAAGATGTAATGCTTATGCATATTTATCTTATATTTATATCAATTCATATTATTATATTATATTATATTCTAGTTTTATCTAACCAGCCACGGTGGGCAACTGAAAAGCAACATGGATGAATATGACAAAGGTTGGATCAACTGGAAGGTAATCGCGCATTAAAGATTGCTGTGCATCTTATTAGCCTGGGTTCACACTTGTGCAGTGCGGGACACTGCATGTGTTTTGAATAGGAATCGCACTGCATTCCTATTTAAATCACATGCGATTCTTTGCTGTGCAATTTTGAGCCCATTCATTTTGCATGGGCTTAATTCGCACACCACATGAAAAAGGTGCAGGCATTTTTCTTTTTTCTTTCCGCACCGGAATCAGATCGGATTCTTGCAAATGCATTGCGTTTTGCAACCTGTTTTGGGGTGTCATTATTTAACATTGACACCGGTGGCAGATCACATGAATGGAGTGCAATTTCAATGCGGTGCAGGAAACACTCGGCAATTGCTGTGTTTCCGCACTGCATTCATGTGAACCAGGGCTAAAGGCTTTGTATAGAAAAACATTTTGACATGTCTGAGCAGGACATCCAGCATAATGTTTGGTATTTTTTAAATTAACTTTTTAGGGGTATATATTAGATATTTTAATATGAATTTGTCCTCAGTGATGTACTACGTTATGTTATTTTAGCTAATTATTTTATGTTATTGCTAGAGCTTGCACATACCTTGGAATAAATGTGTCCATACCTTAATACTACTAAACAGGCTGCAGTACTACAATGCTGACACCTATGGTTGCCTTTTAGATAACATTTTATATGTACCACGGGTAGGGATGAGCCGAACACCCCCCATGTTCGGTTTGCACCAGAACCTGCAAACAGACCTAAAGCTCGTGTGAACTTTAGAACCCTATTAAAGTCTATGGGACTCGACCGTTCAAAATCAATAGTGCTAATTTTAAAGGCTAATATGCAAGTTATTGTCATAAAAAGTGTTTGGGGACCTGGGTCCTGCCCCAGGGGACATGTATCAATGCAAATTTTTTTTTAAGGAGCAGTGATTTTAATAATGCTTAAAGTGAAACAATAAAAGTGTAATATTCCTTTAAATTTCGTACCTGGGGGGTGTGTATAGTATGCCTGTAAAGGGGCGCGTGTTTCCCGTGCTTGGAACTGTCCCTGCACAAAGTGTCATTTTTGCAGGAAAAAAAGCTATTTAAAATCACTATAATGAATTGCTGGGGGTCTCCCCAAATTCAATTACCAGGCCCTTCAGGTCTGGCATGGATTTTAAGGGGAACTCCACGGCAAATAAAAAAAAAAAAATGGCGTGGGGGCCCCCCTCAAAATCCATACCAGACCCTTTTCCAAGCACGCAACCTGACAGGCCGCAGGGAAAGAGGGGGAACGAGAGAGCGCCCCCTCCTGAACCGTACCAGGCCACATGCCCTCAACATTGGGAGGAGTCTGTGACCCCTCAAAGCACCATGTCCCCATGTTGATGAGGAGAAGGGTCTCTTTCCCCACAACCCTTACCGGTGGTTGTGGGGGTCTGCGGGCGGGGGGCTTATCAGAATCTGGAAGCCCCCTTTACCAAGGGGACCCCCAGATCCCGCCCCTGTTTGAAATGGTAAGGGGGGTGATCCACTCTTGCTATGCAGCGACGGGTGGTCTCTTCTCCGGGGTCCAGCGATGGCTGATCTCTTCCGACGTCCAGCGCAGCGTGTCCTGTCTCCATGGAGACACTGAGGGAATCCGTCTTAGCAAAGGGGGAGCGGGCCACTCCGTCACCTGACCCCGCCCCCCTCTGACGCAACGCAAGGGGGAAGCTGGGATTCCCCTGTGACATATGGGTGACCCCGCCCCCTCTGATGTAACGGAAACCTGCATTACATCAGAGGGGGCGGGGTCACCCTTGCATCACTGGGGAAGCCTGGTAAGGCCCGCTCCTCCTCTGCTAAAACGGATTACCTCAGTGTCTCCATGGAGACAGGACGCGCTGCGCTGGACGTCGGAAGAGACGGTTCCCTGGGGCAGGACCAAGGTCCCCAAACACTTTTTCTGACAATAACTTGCATATAGGCTTTTAAAATTAGCACTTGAGATTTCTCCCATAGACTTTTACAGGGTGCTCGCGGCTTTTCAAATTTGCCGCGAACACCACAAATTGTTCGGTGAGAGTCATTGTTCGAGTCGAACATGAGTTTGACTCTAACTCGAAGCTCATCCCTAATCACGGGTGAAATTTTTTGTACAATAGTGTCAGTTTGCACCCTTTTCACCTTCCTATTTGTCTATTACTGTGAAGTGTAGGTGCCAGCTAGCTCTTGAATAGGGATGTGCATGGGTTTGCACAGAACACAGAAGGAAGCTGTCACTGCTACCCAATCAATTGCTTTCAGAACATTCCCCATCCCACAGCCTCACGTACACAAAGGGGTGGGGATAGTCATGACCTCACTGACTGATTATGGCTATATGATATGGCCATATTAGGTCAATAATTTCATGGGCATGCCTGTCATTCTGTGTACTTGCAGCTGCTGGACAAGGAATGCCCTGGCCACAGTTGGGCAGGAGTGACAGCTTCCTTCAAGTTACGGTCTGAACCAAAGTTCAGACCAAACTTGTGGTCATCATTTGTCTTGACACTATTGAGAAGTGTTGCAATGTACTTGTTGGACTGCTGTGTGCTTTTGGCCACTGTAGTATTTAAGAAAACACATAAAGGTGAGTGCAGGTATCATTAGTGCTTGTATTGTACTAGTGCAGACTTTTTTGATGTAGAATATACCTTGGACACCCATTATATAGCTTTCTCTACATAAAGATCTGAGCGTTTCAGCCATGACAGGATAAAGTATGGTGTCAGACAAAGTCTGATTGTACCACAGACACAGTCCTCAATGTTCGAAATCTAGGACTTGAGGTCTTTCAAACTAGTGTAAAGATGGACATAAAAAAGGCTGTATACAAAGCAGAAATGGTCTCTTTATTCCTTTTAAGCGCAGGGAAAGATATCGAAATACCTAGCTGGGTAGTCTGAGTGTAGAGCAGTGGTCATCAACCCTGTCCTCGGGTCCCACTAAGGGCTCTTTCACACGGGGCGGATCCGTAATGATCCACCCCGTAAAGATCTGCTGCTCAGCGGGGATTGCTCCGCTGATCCCCGCTGAGCTGGCGGCTCACAGGGAGGCCCACACTGTGCAGGGACCGCCCTGTCAGATCTCCGCTCTCCTCTATGGGGGATCGGATGAACACGGACCGTCTGTCCGTGTTCATCCAATCCGCTCTGCAGACGGATGGAAAAATATGGTTTTCCTCCGTCTGCAGATACGGACGATATCTGGTGTCAGCGGATGTTCATCCGCTGACACCCGCTATCCCATAGGGATGCATGTATGTCCGTATTTCATTCGAAAACGGGTGGATGAAATACGGACATACGGTCCGCTCGTGTGAAAGGGGCCTAACAGGCCAGGTTTTATGTATTACCTTGGAGATGCAGACTAGAATATTGCAATCACTGAGCAGCAAATGATATCACCTGTGATGTATTTCAGTTATCTTGCAAACCTGGCCTGTTAGCACACTTTTTTTTTTTTTTTTTTTCCTTTAATTGAAAGTAAATGTGCATGCAGGCTTCTTTAGACACCTACTATAAGACATTTATCTAGAATAGGTTTAAAGAGCTGCAAGTGAAATGCAGAATTATGCAATATAAAGCAAGCAGATATTTGCTGCTTCCATTTTATTTATTTTTTTTGAGATGCACCATTTGGAATTAAATCAGTCTATAAAGATTAAAATATGTAATATAGCCTGTCCCAGATAATGCCTTCTCCTGTCCACAAAAGTCCAGCTCCAGTGAAATGGACAGAAACAAAACTATGACAGTACCAACCATCCTCCACTATACTAATAAAAGTGCTTTAATTGCAGTCTCTGTCCCTGTTTGAAGTTATTTCCTTTTAGGCCAGGTTCACACCTATGCGAAATTAGATGCAGGTTTACCCGCATCCAATTCGCATAGCAGGACAATGTGACCGGCTCCCTATGGAGCCGGTTCACATATCTCTGTTGCGGCTTCGGAGCGCATTGCACTTTTGGCTCCGTTTTAGGGCTGAATTCAGGCATAGAGTCGACCCTGAAACGTGGAACAGGGACGTACAGCACATCGCTCCTGTGCGATCCGCAGCCGGTTCCAGTGTGAACCTGGCCTTAACTTCTTGACCAGAATCTAACATGTTCTGTCCCTTTCCCTTTGTCTCCAAACAGTAGAAAAACAAATCTTTTGCTGGAGTTCCACTTTACGATAAAAAAACCTTGCCTTAATCACTTGGCTTGCTGTGCCATTTAATCACGAGAAAAATTGCTAATGGCACATGACCTGATGATTTTCATTCTCGCTTTAGTTCTCCACTGAATATAATGTATAATTATTTTCCCTAAAGGATATACACATTAATTCTCAGCATTACAAAGATCTCTTGAAGTCTGAAGACCTTGTTTACCTCACATCGGATTCCCCTGAAGTACTCCATGAACTAGATGAAACCAAAGCTTACATTATCGGTGGCCTTGTAGATCACAATCACCACAAGGTAGAGTAAAAAAAAAAAAAAAAAAAAATCTGCAGAATGTTGGTGGTCCAGGACCACCAGCTCTTGGATGGTGCAATTCTAGGGGTTAAACATCCAAGGGTTCTGAATTACACTTGAAAATGATTTATGAATACAACACTGTTACTGGTCCTATACTCATTTAATCACCTACAACAAAATGTTTTGCTTAGGCCCCTTTCACACTGGGGCGGTGCGGGCGTCGGCGGTAAAGCAGCGGTATATTTAGCGCTGCTTTACTGTCGTTTTAGCAGCGGTATTCGGTTTTAACCCCCACTAGCTTACGAAAAAGGGTTAAAACAGCTTTGCCGGCGGTATAGCCGCACTGCCCCATTGATTTCAATGGGTAGGGGCGGTGAATACACTGCTCCTTCACCGCTCCAAAGATGCTGCTAGCAGGACTTTTTTTACCGTCCTGCTATACAGGCGCTTTTTTTAGCGCTGTAGCGGCTGAAAAACGCTTTAGTGTGAAAGGGGCCTTAGAGTATAGTTGGAACCGTGGCTTGTTTTTACTGCCAAATGGGGCTCTATTCGTTTTCCTCTTCCTAAAAACTGCTGACAACGTTTTACCAGACAGAAAATTAGGGAAACTCTCCCATCAGCAACACATACCACAATAAATCCACTATGCCTTCCTAAATCTGTCAGATTTTTGTTTCTTATTTCCTGATTGTTTAAACTGTTGTCTTAAGCACAGAAAATGAGGAAACGCCTCTAACCCGGGACAGGAGTCAAAACCAAACATGGTTTCTAATCCTTTTCTACCCATACACTTTAGAGGATAAGTTCACCTTTTGTAACATGTTGCATCCATATTCAGGATGTAACATGTAAAGCCTAGTACACACTAGTAGCTTTTTATTTTTTATTTTTTTTTTCATTCAAGTCAGCAGGGCTAAACGGGGAAAAAAAAAAAAAAACCTGACAGTTCAGGAGGAGCCACTATGCTAACTATCCCATGTTGTTTCTACCCTGCTGTTCTATTGTATTCTGACAGAGGGATGGTCCTCCTGCCAAAACACTCTGGTCAGTGCTCTCAGCCATTGGCTGATCGGAAGCCGATTAGCAGATCTTTTTCGGTCATGCCCCTACAACAGAAGCTGGCCGAAATGGTTTATTCACAGTGTTCTTTGAATGTGAAAACTACAAGTACCGACTGACTTTGCAGCTTTCGGCTTGTAGTTCGTAATAAACTACCTGGGCATGGTTGAGCGCTCAAGTACTGTAGTTACTTGAGTCTTCCTTTCAGAGTGTAACTGCCTGCCTGTATCAGAGGTATGGACAGACAGTCTGCAGCACCATGGCTATACAGCCACAATCTGCTGATTGTGGGTACATTGCTTTACAGGCTCTTAACAAAAAAAATTAATAAATGCATAGTTTGTTACCTGCAAAAAAAAGTGCATTTATTATTTTTTTTTGTAAAGGTGAACTTATCCTTTTAAGATGTATCTTCTCTTCAGCCCCTTTTACAATTCAAACTACTAGCCGAGACAATCTTTAATTAGTTAAGATGTAAACCAAGGGAATAACTGCAGAAAATGTGCTGTGTGTATCTTGTTCTGAGTATCATTTTAGGCTGAATTCACACTGTTGTAGCATGTAAACATGTTTCTCTTGTGGTTCCATTCTTTGTTAATGGTACTGTAAACCTTATACAGTATGCAACAAAACGCTCATAGCAGCTTCTTTGCTGCGCTTAGGGCAGCCCATTGAATTGAATTGGCTGCCCTATGCACATAGCACTATGATGTGTGGCATAGTGTGAATAGGACCTTGTGTGAAGCAGGAGCGGACTAACAACTCATGGGCCCCCGGGCAATAGATTATGGGGCCCCCAGGCAATCGGAGATTATGGGGTCACACAGTATACACAAACACACACACACAGTATACAATCACACAGTACACACAGTATACACAGACATGTTTTCTATTGGCTGAGAAGGTACTGGAGAGGTGGGGCATGTATAATCTCTGGATTTTTAGACCATAAGGATGTCGGTAAGGGACATTTCAGAGACAGATGTAAAAACAACAAAGATTTTTACATACTGTCCCTGGTTTTACTGAGGCTGGAAACCCTGATGGGGCCCCCTAGTGGCCCGGGGCCCTCGGGCAGTGCCCGAGTGGCCAAATGGTCAGTCCGCCCCTGGTGTGAAGTTACCTTGTGCTACCGGCAAGTATTTGTATTGATCTGATCCCTGTATTGCTGTGGAACTCCTTGGAGACAAAGGGATTTGCAAATGTATTGTTTCAGTGTTTACCATCCTCAAAACAATGTGTTCACCTCTACCTCTTAGTTAAATAGTACCTATTTAATGTATATCAAAACGCAGTGTAATTCACTGATCAGCTATAGCATTATGACCACTGAACAGTAACGTGAATAACATTGAATATCTTGTTAAAATGATAGTTGAAAGTGGGTGGGTTATATTATGAAGCAAGTCCATTGTTGTCTCAGAAGTTGATGTGTTGAAAGCAGAAAAGATTTGCAAGCATAAGGATGTCAGTGACTTTAACAAGAGCCAAATTGTAATGGCTAGGACAAACTGGGTTAGAGCGACTACAGCTCTCTTGGGATGTTTCCGATCTGCAGTGATTAGGACCTACCAAAAGTGGTCCAAAAAAAAAAAAAAAAAATGAAAAACGGTAAACTGGATCATGGGTGGCCAAAGCTCATTGATGCATGTGGGGATCGAAGGCTGGCCCATGTAGTCAGATCCAATGCAAGAGCTTCTGAAGCTCAATTAAAGCTGGCTCCAATAGAGACGTGTCAGAACACATCACAGTTTGTTGTGTGAGAGGCTGTGGAGATGCAAACTGTTCAGACTGCCCGTGTTGACTCGTGCCCACAGTCAAAAGCACCTACAATGGGCAGGTGAGCATCAGAACTGAATAACAAAGCAATGGACGAAGGTGACCTGGCCTGATGAATTCAAGAATGGTTTGAGGAACACAGTGAGTTTGAGGTGTTGACTTGGCCTCCAAATTCTTCATATATCAATCCAATCGAGCATCTGTGGGATATGCTGGAAAAACAGGTCTGACCAATCAAGGGCCCGGTTTGCAGCTTACAGGGCTTAAAGGATCTGCTACTGATGCCTTGGTGCCAGAAAGGTCATGGTGAGCGGTCATAATGTTATGAGTGATCGTTGCATATTACCAGTTCTTTTGCAATGTGGTGACTAAAATATTGACCCAAATTTAGTGAGATTTTGGGAAGCTTGAACAAGTGTATGTCTGTAATTAGATTTGTATGCAGATAATGATGACATTGTTATAGCCAGTGGATATGCTGGCTGAAGCTTTGCCACGTGAGCAGTCGGTATATGGTGAAGTGAAAGCACACAGGTATTTTTTTTTATCCTGTTTTGTAAATGGCAGCAGTAGGAAGAGCATCAGATTCAGCAAATGTTAGTTTCGTGCAGCATGCTTAAATCCCACGTAAGCTTCTGTCCGCCACCACAGGGTCACTTGGAAACTAGGCACACTCTGTATAAGGGAAGAGCATCTAAACTTACCTTGCCAGTGTTCCATGTACTCTGGTATTTTGCAGCTTCTTGGGTGCTGCAGGTGTTCCACAAGTTGGGTGAGTCAAATACCTGCACACTGTAGTTTCTCCCTCCAGCTTGTATGTCCAGTAGTGAAATATGTGCTACCAGGAGGAGCAGATATGCAGAGAAGTGTGGAATACCTGCTGCAACCGGGGGGCATCCAAAAGTTGAAGACGTGGGCTGCTTTCAGCGGACTTGAACATGCTTTAGCCCTGCTTGAGACATTTACATTGTTCAGTCATACTGTCATGATTTTAAGTTATGAAATTTCATTGCAGGGCATTACGTACAAGCAAGCTCTGGATCTCGGTATACGTCATGCTCAACTTCCTCTTGGGAGTTTTGTAAAGATGAATAGTCGCAAAGTCTTAGCTGTTAATCATGGTAAGTTATCTGTTTAACAATCCTCGGCACAAATCTAGAAGAATCCATTTTTGAAAGTGCAGCCAACAAACCATTCATAATATTATAGCCCAACTCCAGGCAAAATGTTATTTTTTTTTGTTCTCATCAGAGATATTCCATCATTTCCTATCCTCCTTGTCCCTGGCACATGAAATGAGGGTAAATCTCCCCATCAAGGATGACAGAAAATAAAAACCTGATGAAGGTGATACAGGATCAGAAAACATTAAAGTTTGTGCCCAGCCAAAAAAGTTTTTCTTAGTTTAAAGTAGATTAGAAGTTTTTACTGCTAAACAGGTTTCTGTTTGTCTTCCTTACTTTCTGACCTGCTGACAATGTTTTACTGGACAGGAAATTAGGTAAGCTCTCCAACAGCAACACACACATAAATAAATCCACTGTGCCTTCCTAGAGTAAGGGTAGGCTAGAACCTCTGTAAGGTTTTTCTCTTTTTTTTTTTTCCAGGATGTTGTCGGCACAGGAAGAAGTTTTCATATCCATCTCGCAGCACTATTTAAATGTCTAAAGCAGCTCTTAACTTATGCAATTTTCATTCCTTCCACAGATGGAAGGAGGAAAAAAAAAATCACTCGCTTTCCCCATCAACATAGTGTTGATGGGTGAATTACTCGCATAGCGCCATTGTGTTCTGCCAGCAGGGAGCATTTCCAGCCAGCAGAACACAATGACTACTGCTAGCGGCTGTAGCTGCATGTAAAAAAATCCAATAGGCTGGTTGTCCCTGCTAAACCGGCCGATCCATCTAGGGCCAGGTTTAGGCCACCAAAGGAAACGTTTAGGGCCATTTATCTGGTCAGCAAATGTATGCTTTCTCATGCAAAACAAATGAAAAACTCAATCATAAACATTTCCTTAGAGGGCTAAAGTAATATCATGCATCTGCGTACATCACATAATATTGATTAGCCAAACAAAGTTTGCTGGACGCTTACTAACAATGTTACTGTGGTGAGATATTCAAAAAGGTCAGGTTAAGCTGACCTAAAATATTAGTTTTAAGCAAACAGTGTTATAGTCAGTGACCAGCAACCCATTAAACCTGGATTTTCATAACGCAGTGTTTAAAGCGGATAGAGTTAAAGAAAAAACACAACATTGGGAGACCCAAGAAGCTGTCTGCATCTTGTATTCCCCAAAGACATTGCTCTACCTATGAAATAGGCCTGTTTGTACAGTCCACTTTTTCTGTTCCCTCCCCAAAACATTACTTGTGCAGATATCATCAGCGCTGTTGTGTAATTTTAACTTATTAAACAAATTAAATGGAATGCCTCCTAGCTCACCTTTGGCCACCCCCCCCCCCCCCTTCTGTGATGATTGCCTGTTACATTTGGTAATGCATGCTTTAAACCCTAAGCTTTCACATGGAAGTTTTGAAAAGTTTGTCCATCAGAAGCAGTTAATGTGTAAAGCTGGCCATACATTGAGAACATTTCAGTGGGTCCTGATGACCTGGCCAAAATCCAAATCGTGGGTGGCCCTGTTGGCACCCTCCCACCCGCCATCTTTCTATTCGAAATCTGAAAGAGGAAAGTGGAAAATTTGTTGGCTGAGCAGAGGCCGTATTCAGTCGGATGCAGGAACTGTTCTGGTATTCTGACAGCCTCAAGTGTTAGCTGTCAGAGGACAATAGTTGGAAGGGGAGCTTCCTCTACTCATGCTTTATAGCTTGGATGGGGGAAACCATAGTTTTCTGTTGTTCAGCCTACGCAGCTGAAGGAGTCAAATCTTAACCTGAATACACATTATACAATTTGTGTTGTTCAATTTCTTTTAAATTTACCTACAATTATGTAGTGCAAGGTCCTTCCTGATTGCATACAATTTGAAAGTGTTTAGGTTTGACCCATATTATATGGTTTTGGTAACTCTAAAGGAAAATTGTATTGTGTGTAGCCAGCTTTAGTGTATGGCTTGCTTTAGTTTCTCTGACAGCACAGACACTTAACCGGTTCCCGACCGGCGCACGACAATGTCTGTCGGCAGAATGGCACAGACAGGCAAATGTGCGTACCTGTACGTCCCTTTAAATTTCCCGCCGTGCCATCGCGTGCGTGAGTCGCGGGGAGATGCTAATGTAAACAAGCATCTCCCCGTGCTGTCTAGTGACAGTGTCACTGATCTCTGCTCCCTGTGATCGGGAGCAGAGATCAGTGATGTGTCACAGCTAGCCCTACCCTCTACAGTTAGAAACACTCCCCAGGACACACTTAACCCCTACAGCACCACCTAGTGTTAACCCCTTCACTGCCAGTCACATTTACACAGTAATCAATGCAATTTTAATCGCACTGATCGCTGTATAAATGTGAATGGTCCCAAAATCACGCCAAAATTGTCCGTGTCCGCCATAATGTCGCAGTCACGATAAAAATTGCTGATCGCCGCCATTACTAATAAAAAAAATATTAATAAAAATGCCATAAAACTATCCCCTATTTTGTAGACACTAACTTTTGCGCAAACCAATCAATAAACGCTTATTACGATTTTTTTTTTTTTTTTACCAAAAATATGTAGAAGAATACGTATCGGCCTAAACTGAGGGAAAAAAAAAAGTTGTTTTTATATATTTTGGGGGATATTTATTATAGCAAAAAGCAAAATATAATGCGTTTTTTTTTATTTTTTCAAAATTGTCCCTCTTTTTTTTGTTTATAGCGCAAAAAAATAAAAACCGCAGAGGTGATCAAATACCACCAAAAGAAAGCTCTATTTGTTTGGGAGCCACGTCACACGACCGCGCAATTGTCAGTTAAAGCGACGCAGTGCTGAATCGCAAAAAGTGCTCTGGTCTTTGGCCAGCAAAATGGTCCGGGGCCTAAGTGGTTAATGCAGAACTAGAGTGCATGCAAGTGGGGATGGGGATGATTGCAATCACAAGGTGACACATTTAAGAACCCTGCGCTGCATGATAAAAAGTAAAACCTGCTGACTTGTCATGGTCTGACATGCTACATGGCACTGTGCCTAAGTAAATTGTTGCAGGTTTGTCTTCTAATGGAGGCCACACTAAATATTTTTTATAAATCTGAACAAATATTTACTTACTGCCCATTAAACAGAACTTTCTCTGGCCAATTGGACATTGTGCACAGTACAATAAGTGTGCTATATCAGTATGTCTAAAGCAGTTACGTAGTAGGTGAGGTCAAAAAAAGACACAAGTCCAACCTATGTGTGTGATTATATATCAGTATTACCTCGTATATCCCTGTATGTTGTGGTCATTCTGGTGTTTATCTAATAGTTTCTTGAAACTATTGATGCCCCCCGCCGAGACCACCGCCTGTGGAATGGAATTCCACATCCTTGCCGCTCTTACAGTAAAGAACCCTCTACGTAGTTTAAGGTTAAACCTCTTTTCTTCTTAATTTAATGAGTGGCCACGAGTCTTGTTAAACTCCCTTCCGGGGGTTTGGTTTCGGCATGCTGTAGAGCGGTCACACTTTTTTCCCAAGCTCCGGCGCTGACCCAGCTAAAAGTATCTGAACCGACATAGCGGCATAATTTTCACCCGGGACGAAGATGCAGAGGAAATTGGGCAAGCCCCTACCCAAAAAGGGCACCTCGGCAGGCTCGATAAAGCACTATTTAGCGTCCGAACCGGACGCAGCAGAAGACTTGGATGGCCTGGGCCGCTCACCGCATGGCACGCACTCGGGGACAAGCTCCGCCTCCCGCACAGGCCTGAACTCAGACGCTGTTTCCCTGAATCGTCAGCCGGATCGGAGGGAGAGGAGAGCTCTCATAGACACTCGGGAGTCGCCGCTCTGGTAAGCAATCTCACGACTAAGACTGACCTGGCCTCCATGCTGCTAAGCCTCGAGCGGGTGATTAAAAAGGAGGTGTCCGCAGTACGCTCTGACCTCTCCAAGTGCTTGAGCGGGTGGAGGAGACTGAGCAGCGCCTATATCGCCACGTGACCGCCATTAGGGCCTTGCAGGCATCCTCCCGCCAACTTGCCATAGCCCACAGACTGGCCCTGTACAAGATGGAGGACCAGGAAAACCGCAGCAGACGCAATAATATTAGAATCGGAGGACTCCCCGAAGCCACCGGGGATGATGATCTTCTCCCCTCTGTCCGCGGCATTTTTAATGTCATCCTGGGCCTACCGCCAGATAACCCGCTGAAAATTGACAGGGTGCACAAGGCCCTACGGCCGCGTAACCTCTCCGCCGACACCCCATGGGACATTATCTGCAGAGTGCACCATTACCCGGAAAAAGAACTGATCATGAAAAAAGCGAGGACGACCACCCCAATAGACTTTCATGGCGCTATACTCTCCCTCTATCCAGACCTTGCCAGGGAAACGCGAACATCAGCTATAGATGGGGCTTTCCTGCTGCTTTAATAGCCCACAAGGATGGCAAATCGACGGTCCTTCGTTTCCCAGACGAATTGGAAAAATTCTGTGCCGATCTGAATATACCCCCTCCAGAGCTCCCCGGATGGCAGGGTGTCATTCCCCCCCTTGCCTGGCAACGCTGAGCCAATGTGGCAGAAGGTTAATTGCAAGCATCGTTCGTCTGCAGCAGGCTCCTCTCTACACACAGGCTGAGCCCAGTACTAATGGTCGTCTGGATCGTGTTTGCATTCTCAGATGGGTCTGGAATGCCCCCATGTTCTTTTTGTTTCTCGTTCTTTTTTTTTTTTTTTTCCAAAATTTTTATTTTTATGTTTTTTTTTTTTTTTTTTTTTTTTTTTTTTTTTTTTTTTTGGGCAGTTCACCCACCTACTTGTTCTCTCCACCTGTTTCACCCTCACAAAGTAACCGTTCACCTAACCCCCTCCAACGAATAGCCTCCTAGAGGTTATGCCGAGTGGGAATGTGAATGGGTCAAGGCTTACGGATGAGCGATGGTTCCAGGTATCATACCACTTGACTTTCTCTCCTCAGGTTACCGCCTGATGTCGCTGTTCGGTTCTATTTTGTTGCAGTTTAAGTTATTTTTGATTTCTTTGCTTTGCATTAAGATATGCCATTTTACAGGATTGCTGGAGGTCGGCGCCGGAGCCTTGGGACACTAAGACCCCTATAGGGATCGGTGTCCGGATGCCCGGGCTCCTCCACCCCCTTTTTGCTGGGAGCTGTGGGGTCGGGGGGGGGGGCGGTGCTGGGCCTCATATGTGGTCTACTTGAGCACAGCAGATTTATGCGTGCACTTTTGGCCAGCCTGATAGGCTGGTCCTTCGTATGTCAATTATGTGTTACTAACCTTTCACTTTTTCTTCCTCTTTCCCTTCTCACCTTTTCTTACACCACTCTATTCCCACCCCCTCCCTGCTCTTGGTACCTCCTGCCTCGGATCCAAACACCCACGAGGAATGTGATCTTGTTTCCTGTCTGCTACCCCCCATGGCTACGGTAAATCTACTTTCATTTAAAGGGGATTGCACGCCCCTGGAAAGAGACATAATCTCTATAGGGAGCTGGGTCGCCTGCGGGGGGATGTGATCTTCCTGCAGGAAACCCACCTCACTCACACGACCTTGGTGAAGTTATTCTCGCAACAATACCCTACTTGGTACTACAGCCTTTCGGACATACATAAAGCCAAGGGGGTGGCCATTGGTTTCCATAGAGGACTGCGTTTGCATTAGACTCCATGTTAAGTGACCCACTGGGCCACTTCCTGTTTTTGAGGGGCACCCTGGGCAGTATGCCATGCACTTTAGCGACCTTATATGCACCTAATCGCAACCAGGCAAGCTTCATTGCTACAACAATCAGGAAATTGCAAGAATTCTCGCAGGGATGCATTCTCCTAGCAGGTGATTTCAACACCCCTCTGGAACCGGTCATTGACACTTCCAGAGGGAGTTTGTGTATCCCGCATAAACAATTGCACTATGTCCGCAAGCAATTGCATGAATCGTGACAACTGGAGGATTATGCCCCCTCGAGAACGTGACTTTACCCACTACTCACAGGTTCATCTAACTTATTCTAGAATTGACCTATGTTTCATTGATCATCGACACCTACCCCTACTGGTGAGGTCGTCCATTGAGTCTTTGCCGATTTCCGATCATATGCCCATTACACTCACTATCAAGGTACTGTCCCTTCCCTTAAAGGCTACCAATTGGAAGCTGAATGAGGAACTCATTACAGAAGAAATTGATAAAAAAAAACGATAGAAGAGACTATCTCCTTATACTTTACAGAAAATTCATATCCTGACATTTCACCGGGCACATTGTGGGAAGCTCACAAGGCCCACGTCCGCGGCAAGCTGATAGAGCTGGGATCTAGGAAAAAGAGGGAACGCACATTTCAGCAGGCTAAACTGTTTGCTGAAATTAAACTTCTCGAACAAAGCCACAAAATCAGACAATCACAAGCACTATTTCACACCGGAGCGAAGGGAGGAGTTTAAGTCCATAATGCACTTAGAGCAAAAACAACGCACTCGCTTGGTTGCCCAACATTATTATGAATGGGGCAACAAACCGAGTAAATTACTTGCCCGATCCTTGCAGCAGAGGAAATTCGCTTCCTTCATTGCAAGGGTCAAGACCTCCTCGAACACTATGGTTCATGATACACCCTCTATTGCCAGAGAGTTCCGGGAGTTTTACCAGCAATTATACCATGTACAATCTTCCACCACCGATGTGGACAGAAAAAGGGTCCTTATCAGAGAGTACCTTGAGAGGGCAAACCTTCCCAAATTGGAGCCTGAGGTCTTGGCCTCGCTAGAGGGTGAGCTCACAGCTGGAGAACTAAACATGACTTTAAAAGGTATGGCAAGTGGTAAGGCACCAGGTCCGGATGGATTCACGGTAGCATATTATCGCACTTTTGCGAATATACTCAAACCCCGTTTAGCCTCCTATGCCAATGTAACTTCCACTGGCGGTAAGCTCCGACCCGAGACTATCCACGCTCACATCACAGTTATCCCAAAACCTGATAAGGACCCTAGTATCTGTGGCAGCTACCGCCCTATCTCCCTGTTAAATATTGACGCAAAAATCTATGCCAAAGCCATCGCGAACAGACTTCTCCCCCTAGTCCCGAAATGGGTATCCAAGGACCAGACGGGCTTCATTCCGGGTAGGGAGGCGAGGGACAATTCCCTTCGCACCCTCTCCTTGATGGTGCACATGCGGAGAACCTCCCAGCCCACCCTTCTGCTGTCCACAGATGCTGAGAAGGCATTTGATAGGGTGGACTGGGAGTTTCTAATGGCAACGCTGGCCCACTTGGGTATTAACAATCCCCTTTTGTCGCAAATTTCAGCTCTGTACAACAACCCCACAGCCCAGTTACGTATCAATGGCACACTTAGTGACTCTTTTACCCTACACAATGGCACACGCCAGGGCTGCCCCCTATCCCCCATCCTATTTGCCCTTTCTTTGGAGCCCTTCCTCTCCATTGTAAGACATAACCCGAACATCCATGGCATAGTCACAGGCCCAGTGGAACATAAATTCGCCGCTTATGCGGATGATATCTTATTCTGCATCCAGCAACCCCGAATTTCTCTCCCAAACCTTATGTTGGAGTTCTCCCGATACAGTGACATCTCCAATTTCAAGATAAATATGACAAATATGACAAAGTCGGAAATACTGAACATATCTGTCCCGAAACACGAGACCCTTATATTTAGCACAAGACTTCCCCTTTACTTGGCAGTCGAAAAAAATGAAATACCTAGGTATTTACCTAACACCAAATTTGACAGCCTTATTCCGCGCAAACTATATCCCACTATTGAATGCCATCAGAACTGATATACAGAGATGGTCACAGCTTTCTCATTCATGGTTGGGGAGAATGGGGGTAATCAAGATGAATATACTGCCCAGGGTGCTATTTATGTTTCAGATGATCCCATTCGGCTTTCCGATAGGCTATTTTGCAAAACTCACCTCTATTGTCAGTAGATATGTATGGAACAGGAAGCAAACCCAGACTTGCTAGATCTATCTTAACTAGACCCAAGGGAAGGGGTGGTTTAGCCCTATCAGATTTCAGAACGTATTTTCGAGCAATTATCTTGACTAGGCTCTCAGATTTGAAATCTCACAGGTCTACTAAACTTTGGGCAGCCTTAGAAATGGAGCTTTGTGGCTCAGATATCTCCTCACAAATGTGGATCCCGAGGAAATTTAGGAACCTTTCATCTGATGCATCCCCACTGACTCACTCGTCACTAATGGCATGGGACTATATGTGCAAGGCTCACAAATGGGAATACAATTCGCCATTACTCCCTCTGACTGGACACAATTACTTTCCCCCTGGAAACATCACCCCCGGGGTCTACCCGTGGAACCTGGGAAACGGGACTCTACTACATCAGGTCACTTCCTCCAGGGGCATCTTACCCCTGTCTACCATTCTTCCCAATACACACGTCTCCAATATGGATCACTGGAGATATCGGCAACTAACAGCATTTGTTCACTCTCTACCAAAACCCATGAGATCCCTAGCTGAGATAACTACCCTGGAAATGGCATTCTCCGAAGACCAACCAGTGGAGAAGCCCATCTCCCACTTTTATCGTACATTAGTGGACCTGTCCGCTACCAAAGACCCTTCATTTGTTCATAACTGGGAGCTAGACCTGCAAAAGGACTTAAACAGCGCCCAAAAGAAGGATATCCTATCATTAGCCCACACTTCCTCTGGAGCCTCACGCATGGCAGAGGTGAATTACAAGCTCCTTACGAGATGGCATTACTCACCTGTAATTTTGCACAAGACTTTTCTTCACATGTCCTCCCTTTGCTGGAGGGAATGCAGGGAGATGGCAACTTATGCCCACATCTGGTGGTCATGTCCATACATACGCCCATTCTGGTTAACTGTCCTTTACTGGATCAAGGAAATCCAGGGTTGGGAGATCTCTAATGATCCATGGGTTGTTTTGTTCCACTGTACGGGCAAACCAGTGGGACCATATAAGAGATCAATAACACCACACCTCCTTAACGCAGCAAAGGCTCTCATTCCACTCTTTTGGGAAAAAAAAAAAAAACATTCCCTCATTACGCTTCTGGCTGCAGAAAGTTGACAAAATTTACTATATGGAAGACCTGACCCTTTCTCTTAGAGGTAAAGCTGATTTGGCAAAAAAGATATTGTTTTGCTGGTTTGCCTTTAAATACGCTACCGCATATGCGGAAATTATGTCTCAACCGATATAATATTGCACTGTATACTATGCTAACTGTACTAGACACGATTTGAACCTAGATGTGTTCGGACCGAGGCAGGTCCCCCCCAATCCCCACCCCTACCCCCCCTTCTTCTCTACACCTTTTCATCCCTCTTACCCCCCCCCCTTTTATTCTTTATTTCCTCTTTTCTATAACAGTATAATATTAAAGGGGGTACGTTGGGTTTATTGAATGTTGTTGCATAGAAGCTACCCTCCTCTGCTCTGTGAGGGGGCAACCCTACACATGAGTGTGGATGTCCCCGATTTTATATGTTTGACACCTAATGTTGTTGCCAGAGGCGGATGGCTGTATTGTATAAAGATGTACCACCCCTTTTTTCTCAATAAAAACGAATTAAACAAAAAAAAAAAAAACTCCCTTCCGCAAAAAAGTTTTATCCCTATTATAGGGTCACCAATATGGTATTTGTAAATTGAAATCATATCCCCTCTCAAGCGTCTCTTCTCCAGAGAGAATAAGTTCAGTTTTCCCAACCTTTCCTCATAACTAATATCCTCCAGACCCTTTATTAGCTTTGTTGCCCTTCTTTGTACTCGCTCCATTCCCAGTGCATCCTTCCTGAGGACTGGTGCCCAGAACTGGACAGCATATTCCAGGTGCGGCCATACCAGAGTTTTGTAGAGCGGGAGAATTATCATTTTATCTCTGGAATTAATCCCTTTTTAATGCATGCCAATATTCTGTTTGCTTTGTTAACCGCAACTTGGCATTGCATTGCTGAGCCTATCATCTACTTGGACCCCCAGGTCCTTTTACATCCTAGATTCCCCCAGAGGTCCCCCCCCCCCCCAGTGTATAGATTTCATTCATATTTTTGCCACCCAAATGCATTATTTTACACTTTTCTTCATTAAACCTCATTTGCCATGTAGTTGTCCACCCCATTAATTAATTAATTAATTTGTTCTGATCTTTTTGCAAGGTTTCCACATCCTGCGGAGAAGTTATTGCCCTGCTTAGAATCATCCGCAAATACAGAGATTGAACATCCTTCAGGTCGTTTATGAACAATTTAAACTGGATTGGTCCCAGCACAGAACCCTGGGGGACCCCACTACCCACCCCTGACCATTCTGAGTACTCCCCATTTACCACCGCCCTCTGTAATCACCCTTGTAGCCAGTTTGCAATCCATGTACTCACCCTATAGTCCATGCCTACCTTATTTTGTACAGTAAACATTTATGGGAACTGGGTCAAATGCTTTTGCAAAATCCAGATACACCAGTGATCTCCAAACTGTGGCCTAGGGGCAGGATGCCAACCTTTTTCTCTGGGGCACTATTATATTTACTGACACCAATGAAGGGGCACAATTCCTGGGACCTTTTCTACTCCCGATGGCTGCAGTCGGGCCCCACCTAAAGTCTAAACTGGCCCTTTTGTTTAGAAAGTTTGGAGACCCCCTGGTCTAAAGAGATGTATTTTATTCTGATAAATGTAATTGGAGTCCCACCATCACTGATAACTCTGTGAACAATTCTGCTAGTAATTAACTATAAATTTACCTTTTTGTTCTTGCTTACCAATGTATTCTTATTTTAGTGTTTGAGATCATACTTGCATATCTGGAGAAGAAAGATTGGAAGGAAGCATTCTTCAGTGTTTTACCTCAGCGTAAAGGAGCAGTGCCTATTGATGAAACTGGTGAGGCCCCAACAGAGGTTTCCATTACTCAAGATGACGGGGATCACTTATCAGACAGTGATTCTGATTCTGAAGATGATGTGGAACAGATAGAGCTTGGTAGAGAAGAACAGAACAATGACGAGTGACATCCTATGGATGCTGTCTTATGTGTATATATTTTTCTTCAATTTAAGAAGAATTTGTTTTCAGTTTCACATCGAGTATTATTAGTTAATTTCTATATTTTAAGTAAAATAACAGACTCTTGTTTGTATCACTGATTTTAAGATCTTATTGGAAGAATTTGTACTGAAAATATATTTCAAAACATTCTTTTAGTTTTAAAGACTCCTTATGGGCATTTAATAAAACAAAAAAGTGGCAGACTTTTTGTACCTGGCTTCTTAGACTACATTAGTTGTGAAATTTTGTAATATAAACAGTGCCTTGAAAAAGTATTCATACCCCTTGAAATTTTCCAAATTTTTGTCCTGTTGCAACCAAAAATGTAAATGTTATTTATTGGGATTTAATGTGATAGACCAACACAAAGTGGCACAGAATTGTGAAGTGGAAGGAAAATGATAAATGGTATTCCAAATTTTTTACAAATATCTGAAAAGTGTGGTGTGCATTTGTATTCAGCCCCCCGAGTCCTTTATAGAACCGATTTTCTTTGCAGTTACCGCTGCAAATCTTTTTGGGGATGTCTCTACCAGTTTTGTACATGTAGAGTGACATTTTTTCCCATTCTTCTTTGCAAAGTAGCTCAAGCTCTGTCAGATTGGCTTGAGAGCATCTGTGAACAGCAGTTTTTAAGCCTTGCTACAGATTCTCACTTGGATTTAGGTCTGGACTTTAACTGGCCCATTCTAACACATGAATATTCTTTGATCTAAACCATTCCATTGTAGCTCTGGCTGTATGTTTAGGGTTGTAGTCCTGCTGGAAGGTGAACCTCCGCCCCAGTCAAGTCTTTTGCAGATTTTTCTTTTATGATTGCCCTGTATCTGGCTCCATCTATCTTCCCACCAAATCTGACCAGCTTCCTGTCCCTGCTGAAGAAAAGCATCCCCACAACATGATGCTGCCACCACCATGGTTCAGGTTGATGTGCAGTGTTGGTTTTCTGCCACAAATATCCTTTTGCTTTTAAGCCAAAAAGTTTAATTTTGGTCTCGTCTGACCAGAGCACCTTCTTCCACATGTTTGCTGTGTCCCCCCACATGGCTTCTCACAAACTGCAAATGGTAATTCTTATGGCTTTCTTTCAACAATGGATTTCTTCTTGCCACTCTTCCATAAAGGCCAGATTTGTGGAGTGCACGACTAATAGTTGTCCGGTGGACAGATTCTCCCACCTGAGCTATTGATCTCTGCTGCTTCTCCAGAGTTACTACGGGCCTCTTTGCTGCTTCTCTGATTAATGCTATCCTTGCCTGGCCTGTCAGTTTAGGTGGACAGTCATGTTTTTGTAGATTTGCAGTTGTAATAGTAAAAAAAAGCATATAAGGTATCTGCGCTACTGTACAATAATAATGATCACATTTAAACTAAAAGCAGCCAGCACAATTTGTTTGATTTAGCAAATACAGTAAGATAACAGAAATATTAAATAATCTTGTACAAAACTTAATGCTCATCGGAAGTTAATCAAAACCTTAAAAAAAAAAGTGTGTGTGTGTGTAATAAAAAAAGAAAAAAATATCTAATCTAAACATTTTGTCAAAACGAATAAAAATCTTCAGGAGAGCATTCAACAAGTGAAAAAAAGGTATAATGAAAAAAACAGCATTATTTAACCATTGTTAGTGAAAAAAAGTTATGTCCCAAGCGACATTCAATCCAAAGGGGACGTAACATTTTAAGTCATAAATCCAGCGGGTCTCCATACACAAGATCTTCTTCCTCTTCACAAAACTCCCTCGCCAATTAGGCATGAACCTATCGATAGCAACAAAAGTGGTATCCACTGTGGATTTCCATTATGAAATTCAAGATGGTGCCTGGAAACGCTATGCTTAGAAAACTTATTTTTTATGTTGGCCACATGTTCTTTGATCCTAACATTCATTGCTCTTATGGTGTGGCCTACATATTGCAGGCGACACGGACAGATTAAAATGTAGACAACATTTTGGGATGTACAGGTAATGAAAGTTTTGATACCATACACTCTAGATGTTACGTTGGATTTGAATTGACAATTTTTTTTATCCCGGACTTTGTTTTACTAGCATATGGCACACTTCCGGCACAGAAAGAAACCCTTTAATTTTTTAAAAAAAGGAGACCCTCTTGGGTGCAACATGAAGCTTCAAGGGTGGAACATCTCTAAAGATAACTTGTGGGCGGTCATGAAGGACCAGACCCAACATCCTATAATTTTTCAATACTGCCCAGTGTTTGGACATTTATCTTTTTGATATCATAGTATTGTTGGGAATATGTAGTAACCATTGAAAAGTTATAATCTTTCTCATTGGACTTAGATTTTGACGAGCCACACAAAATGGCAGCTCTATCCATATTTCCCACTTCTATAAGAATTTGGGAACTGATTTTTAGCCATGTGGGATGATAACTCCCCTGCCCAATATAGCCACTTTGATCTGTAGTTTTAAAGTACGGTGAGGTAATTGGAGAACCTTCCCTAATCTCAATGTTGAGATCAAGGAAGTGAATTTTGATCTGACTAGCTTCATATTGTAGAGAAATGCTCAAAGTGTTATTATTGAGCTGTTCCATGAAGCTCTCTAATGAAGTCATGTCGCTATCCCATAGGAGGAAGATGTCATCTATAGACCACCCCCAACTCTGGTCTCCTGTTGGCATAGATGAAGTCCTCCTCCCACTTGGCCAAAAACGGCTTGCCATGCTCGGGCCAAAATTCGGGCCCATGACAACCCCCCCTATTCTGAAGATAGGAGCCCCCAAACCAAAAATAATTGAGACATGGCAAACCTGATTAGACCAACACAAAGTGGACAGTAAATTTAATGTCTCTTTTCAGAAACATTTCAACCGCTTCAAACCCATCAAGATGAGATCTGATGGTATAAAGCAGGGGTCTCAAACTGGTGGCCCTCCAGCTGTTGCGAAACTACAAGTCCCATGAAGCATTGGAAGACTGACAGTTACAAGCATGACTCCAACAGGCAGAGGCATGATGGGACTTGTAGTTTTGCAACAGCTGGAGGGCCACCAGTTTGAGACGCCTGGTATAAAGAGAAGCTACATTGGCAGTTGCCATGATGTAACTCTCCTACTCAGGTTTGCCATGTCTCATAATTTTTTTTGGTTTTGGTGGCTCCTGTCTTCAGAATAGGGGGGTAGTCACTGGTGCTACATTCTGGTCATTAGTAAGGACTGCAAATGTGGTTTGAACCAGCAACAACACACTGGTCTGTACCTTGGCCTATAGACAATGTAGAGGCTCAGATTGCATGGCAGTTGGTGAATAACAGCAACTATGGGGTTTAGCTGAAGAGGCAGCCAGCTACCTGTACAAGATGAGTTGCCATATGGAAATGAGAGCCTATCACTGTTAATCTATGTCCTTTTAATAATTTGCAATACAACATTTACATCTACTTCACAATAATAGCCCATAATTAGAGGTTGTTTCTCCTACCTTTTAGGAACTGTAAATGACAAATGTCACAGGAAACTTGTCCTGGGGGAAATATGAGAAGACTAAGACAGCTGGCCTCATTCTGAAAATGCAGGTTGTCTGGCTGTTGTGCTAATTGAATGGCTTAAAATGGTTCTAAAGCCAAAATGTTTTTAACCTAAAAGTGATATTAAAGCTTCAGATGTTTATTATTTTAATGTAAAAAAAAAATTTTTTATACTTGCCTGCTCTGTGCAGTGGTTTTGTACAGAGCAGATCCTCCTCCTCGGGTCCCCCACCGGCGATCCTGGCCTCTCCCTCCTGCTGCGTTTCCCCACAGCAGCTTGCTATAAGGGAACCCAGGTAGACTTGCTTCTGAGCCTATTCACACACCGAGCTGCAATTTGGCCCCACCCCCTCTCTCATTTGCTCACTGGCTGTGATTGACAGCAGCAGGAGCCGAGGCTCTCGTGTACAGCGCTGGTGGAAGATCGGGCTCAGGTAAGTATTTGGGGAGGGGGGGGGGGTGTTTACCTTCATGCATGGAATACACACAAAATAAAAAAACTAGCAGAGCCATAGTAATTGATGTGTGAGTTATTGTCCACCTTCAGGTGCTGGACACTGGCACACCCTAAACAGGAAGTTGCCTCCCTATATAACCCCTCCCACTACTGGGAGTATCTTTTTTTTTTTTTGCCAGTGTCTAAAGCGTTGGTCACAAGTGAAGATGTGCTTTGCTCCTTGCTGGGGCTAGCTATGCAGCCGCATCCATTCAAAGTGTCTTTTAGGCCGAATTGAATGTTACCAGTGCCTCGTATACGAAGAAACAAGGTTTTGCCTGTAACGCTTTTCTTTTTAGAGCGCTTGACCCCTAGGATCCAGTACTTTTGGTATTAAGGCCATAACATTTTACTGGCGGGGTGCTTTTTACAGGTCCAGGATTGTGGGTTCCCCCGAGGGTCCTAATTTCCTGAAGGTTTGTTAACGGAACCCACCGTGAAGGGTGAAGATTGGGTACCATTTTTTACCATAGAAAACCCTGCGGCAGGCAAGGTAAGGGGAGTTTTTCTAAGGAATTTTTTAATTTTCTTATGAAAAATGTCTCCTTTAAAGTAAATGTTGTCGTGCCTAAGTGTCACCACTGGGGGCTGTATGGAGCATGTACCTTCTCATGCTTCGCTCTGAGTCACGCTGTGTCACAGAAGCAGCGCTTTTTTTTCCTCTGACTAGCAGGCAGACCTGCGGTAATTTTGGGGGGGTTTGCTTCCTCCAGACACCCCCCCACCTGAGCTGAACTCTTCCCCTCTTCAAGAGGCTGAGTAGAAGGGAGAACTAAAAACGATTGTCAATGCCGTTTTCTTTCACCGTCCCTACACAGCGGCGGCTTCCAGGTCTCTGCCATCCCCCCCCAGCTGATCCCGTTGGATCGGAGGCCCGTGCTTGCGCGGGAAAACTATTTTTTTTTTTTAAAAAGAAAAGAGGGGGCGTGATGTGGGGATGGGGCTTGGCATCCCAAAACGTGGGAATGTTTTTTTTTTTTTTTTTTTTAAACAAACTCCATTTATGCTGGCTGCAAAATTGTCGGAGAGACATGAGCGCAAAGAGGAACATGAAAGAGTTTTTGGTGATGCAGGCATTTCCTATTTGGCACATTTATTATTTGCATCAGGCTGAGCATTAATAGCAGCGGCAGTAGCTGGACTATTGCTCAAGCAGTGGATGCGATTTCTTCTGGTAGTATCTCCTGCTTTGTGCATCGGGCTATGGTCAGAAGGGGGGGTTGAAACACCCCCAAAAAAGTTCTGAAAAGCCTACTCATCTCTACAAATGGCATCCTTCCCGGAGAGGGCAGCTTGTCAGAGTGAGCATCAGGGCCATGAAATGTCTGCAACTGTTTTTAACATGGCAGACCCTGTTTATTTTATGATAATAATAATAATAAAAACAAAAAAAGTTTAGCGACTTTAATCGCATCCCAGTGTGGGTCAAAATGCGACGGGTTCTCTTCCATTACCCTCAAACTGAGAAACTAGGGGTGGGAGAAGACGAATTCCCTTAGGGGACCGTGGTGAGGCTGATGACTCCTCTTCTGAGGTGTCAAATGCGGGAGAATCGGCTGTTCCAATCTTAGGCTTGATGGTGCAATTTCTTGCTGAATGATCGCTCCACATTTATGTGCCCTTAACTGAGTGTTTGGGTTCACTAAAACCTCCTCAAGCTGTGCATGCTTTTTCCTGTCCATTCATTGCTGGAAAAGCTTTTTCCCCATCCGTCTTTCAGGACAGCACCATAGAGAGACCCTGGCTCCTCCCCTTTCAGGAAACACCGCCTTAGATTTTGAAATTTAAGCCCCCACCGTCCTGCCAGTCCCTCAGTTATGGTGTTTCCTCCGGTGGGGAGACACCGCTATGGAGCCAAGGGCTGAATAGCCAGGGAGGCTAAAGCCGATCGTTTCCAGAGAAGGGGGGGGGAGCAGGGGTCTCTCTACCTCCCTCCATCCTATCGTGCGGTCCGTGAGGCTGGGGAAGCCGGGGACTGGACTGACCTTTTTTCACGCACCTCCGGCTTCTTTTGGGGAAACTGTAAGCCGGAGGGTTCCGCTCTTCTCCTGTCCAGGGGGACGCCAACGGAAGCACTGGAGGCCGCCATGTTCGGCGTGGAGCTCAGTGCGCCGGGTCGGATGGCGGGTGACGTCATTTCCGACGGAGGTCAGTGCTTCCGTTCGTTCCGCGGCTTCCGGTTCCGGCCGCGGGATTTGAAAAGCGGAACGAGCGTTCTGGCTGGTGCTGCTTCATTTTCGGCCTGTAGCGACAAGCGTTCGGAAGCGAAGGCACCACCGATCCTCAGCGGGAAATGTCGGAAGTAGAGGCTTCCCGAACGGCTCCTGGAGATGCCTGCACCAGCCACTCTAAGGTAAGTGGAACCCTGGGGTGGTGTTCCCTTACTGGACAACCTGTAAGCTCCACAGGTGTGTTTGTCTCCCTTGGTGGTGGGGAAGATGGGGGGTAACTAGGACCCTGGTGGTGGTGGTCAAAGTTATAGCACCCTTGGTGGCCCTCTGTGTGTATTGCTGGTGGTTAAGGGGAGTCTGACTGCTCTCTTTTATGTTTGTCTTTTTTCAGAGCAAGTCTGCTGAGAAAACCAAATCGCCCCACAATTCAAAGAGAAAATGCCCTTCGTGCAGAGCCACAATGGGGGAATCGTGGTCCAAAGCACTCTGTAGGGAATGTATAGAGGGGCTAGTGAGGGAGCAGTCAGCGGAGCAAAATACGGAGTTAGCTGCGTCCGTCAAGGAACTATCAAACACCGTACAATCTTTTAAAACGCTCTTCTCTAGTTTTCAGTTTCCGCAGACTCAGATTAACCCTCCACCAGCACAGCAGAGTGTTGCGCCAAGCCTAACGGATGCTCCCTCGGCGAGTGGTGAGAATCCGGGGGGCTCTAGAGAAGAGATTGAGGAGGAGCCAGATAGCGTTGCTTCTGATTCCCAAGGGGAATCCGAGGGAGAGGAGGTGGATGGCGAGTCCACGAGAACCTCTCGCTACAAGCTTTCTCTGAAGGAAGTGGAAGAGCTTTTGGGAGCTATTCACACCACTTTGGGAATCCAGGAAGAAAGGAAAAAGCTATCGCTCCATGACCAAATGTACAGGGGCTTAGGGGAACAGAAAAGGAAAGTGTTTCCGGTCCATGAAGTACTGGTCGACGCCATTAAAAAAGAATGGCAGGACCCGGAAAGGAAACCATTCTTTTCAAGAAGTTTGAAAAGGAGGTTTCCTTTTGTAGAGGAGGAAGCTCTAGTGTGGAATAAAATTCCTAAACTAGATGCGGCCTTCTCGCAGGTCTCTAGGCACACCGACCTTGCCTTTGAGGATATTGGAGCCCTCCCAGATCCTATGGATAAAAGGATGGACTCTTTATTGAAAAAATCCTGGGATTCATCAATAGGCAACCTCAAACCCGCCATGGCGTCCACAGTGGTGGCACGGAACATGGAGTACTGGTTGACGCAAATTAAGGCGCACATTGAGGCAGGAACTCCTAAGGAAACAATCCTGTCTTCCTTTCCTATGCTCCTGAATGGAGTAGCTTATCTGGCTGACGCCTCAGCGGAGTCAGTAAGGATGTCAGCAAGGTCAGCAGCCTTGTCCAACTCAGCAAGGCGGGGCCTTTGGCTTAAGACGTGGCAAGGAGATAGCGCGTCAAAAGTCAAGCTCTGCGGTATTCCCCTCACAGGGGACTTGTTGTTCGGTCCTGGCTTGGAGGCCGTCTTGGATAGGACGGCCGACAGGAAAAAGGGCTTTCCTCTCAAAAAGGAATTTGCAGAAGCCAAAAGGAGGGTTCAACCCAGGAGGAAGTTTGAACCTCCTAAAAATGAGCAACAGAAAAAAGTTTGGCAGAAGGGCAAAGGGCGTGGGGGAGCTATTTTTCGCCCTCCTGAACAGCCCAAAAAGTCTAAATGACGGAACCAAGGTGGGAGGAAGACTGGGATACTTCCTCCCACAGTGGGAGTTGATCACCTCCAACCATTTTATTTTGGAGATTATAAGGAGGGGTTACAGGTTGGAGTTTTCAAAACCCCCGCCTCTCAGGCTTCTGGTCACCACGCTACCAAAATGTGCAGAGAAGGCTTCAGCTCTTCTTTCCTCCCTACAGGAGTTGGAGGAACAAGAGGTGGTAACCCGAGTTCCGGAGGAAGAGACAGGCAGGGGCTTCTATTCCCACATCTTTGTGGTCCGCAAACCATCGGGAAAGTTCAGACTTATCCTGAACTTGAAGCCCCTGAACGTCTCGGTTACATACAGGAAGTTCCGAATGGACTCGATCTATTCGGTAAAAGCACTTCTTCCCCAGAATTGCTTCATGGCGTCCATAGACCTGAAGGATGCCTATCTGCACATCCCCATAGCAGAGGGGTACCAGAAGTTCCTCAGGTTGGCGGTGAAGACCCCAGAAGGGATAGTGCATCTACAATTCAGGGCTCTTCCCTTCGGGCTATCTTCTTCCCCCCGTATATTCACCAAGGTCATGGTGGAGGTTCTGGCCTTCTTGCGACTCAGAAACATCGCAATAGTCGCATATCTAGACGATCTGCTCCTATTTGCTTCTTCCCCAGAGCAGCTGTCCAGAGATCTGCAGGTAACAAGGGAAATCCTCGAAAATCTAGGATGGCTCTTGAACCTGGAAAAATCCAGCCTGACCCCATCGCAGAAAATCATCTTCCTGGGCTACAGGTTGGATTCAACAAAACAAAAAGTTTTTCTTCCGGAAGAAAAAATCCAGAAGGTGGACAGGGCGATGTTGCTCTTGCAGGGCAATCAACAGATCTCAATAAGGAAAGCCATGTCAGCCCTAGGGCTATTGACATCCTCGCTCCCAGCAGTACAGTGGGCAGGGCTGCATTTTCGCCCTTTACAACTGTTCATACTGGGAATTTGGGACCACAGTCAGAATTCCCTGGATGCTCTGATAGAGGTACCAAGTCAGGTAAAGAGGTCACTTTGGTGGTGGAGAAAAGGGGCCAATCTTTCCCAGGGTTTGGAATGGGTCCTCCCGGTATCCAAAACCATCACGACCGATGCAAGCGGCACAGGTTGGGGAGCTCATCTAGGTTCCCGGATGGTTCAGGGCACCTGGCTAAAGCAAGAGGCAAGGGAATCCTCGAACTGGAGGGAGCTGAAAGCCATAGAGTTGGCGCTCAGAGCCTTTCAGGAAGAACTCCAGGGTCAACACGTGAGAGTCAGGTCAGACAACTCCTCTGCAGTAGCATACCTCAACAGGCAGGGAGGTACCAAAAGCAGGTCTCTGTGGAGCTTGACAAGCACCATTCTCAGGTGGGCCGAGACAAATATTCTGTCCCTGTCGGCGGTACATCTAAAAGGGGATCAAAATCAGGTTGCGGATTTTCTCAGCAGGAGAAAGCTGAGAGAAGGCGACTGGATTTTGAACCAGGATGTCTTCAAGGCAATTACCCAGAGGTGGGGGATGCCTTGTATAGACCTCTTCGCTTCAAGGGAAAACAGAAAAACAGATCTGTTCTTCTCCCTGAGCAGATGGGACGGAGCACTTGGAGTGGACGCACTGGCTCAGAGCTGGGAGTTCTCCAAGTGCTATGCCTTCCCCCCTCCTGTACTAATTCCAGCAGTACTGAGGAAGCTACGGTTGGAGAGCACAACTCTCATTCTGATAGCACCTCATTGGCCCAGGAGGCCGTGGTTTTCCATCTTGAAGAGTCTGGCAGTGGAACCCCCGTGGATTCTGCCATTCCAGGAAGATCTTCTGTCCCAGGGTCCAATCTGTTGTCCTCAGGTGGAGCGGTGGAACCTGGCTGCTTGGCTACTGAGGAGGAATTGCTGAAGGACAAAGGGTTCTCAGATCGGTTGGTGTCAACCCTACTAAGTTGCAGAAAAAAGGAGACGCAAGCTATCTACCTGAAAGTGTGGAAACGCTTTAATAGTTGGTGTGCGGATAGTTCCTTCGACACAAGCAGTCCGGTAGCGGTACTGGAATTTCTGCAAGCGGGGGCAGACAAGGGGTTGGCTGTTAGCACACTGAAAGGACAAGTGTCTGCTTTAAGTGTATATTTGGAAAAACAGTTAGCTTTAGATCCCTGGATATCTAGGTTTTTTAAAGCTCTGAACAGGCAGAGGCCAGTAAGAGTATCCTCTTTTCCAGTATGGGATCTTTCTTTAGTGTTACAAGCCCTCACTGGTGAACCGTTTGAACCATTGGAGGCTTGTACGTTGAGGTCGATCACCCTCAAAACGGCAAGAAGAGTAAGTGAACTCGAGGCCCTTTCCATTAGGGCACCTTTTTTTCAGATATTTCCGGATCGGGTGGTTTTTAGAACTGATCCGGCATTTTTACCTAAAGTGGCTTCAAGTTTTCATAGAGGCCAAGAAATAATTTTGCCTACCTTCTGTGTAAACCCTGTGAGGGAACAGGAACGCACATTTCATAAGTTGGATGTTAGGAGGTGCGTCCTCCAGTACTTGGAGAGTACAAAGGATTATAGGAAGTCTGATTCCTTTTTTGTATTGTTTTCAGGAGCTAAAAAAGGGTCTAGGGCCTCTAGACGAACGATAGCCAGATGGATTAGGTTAGCCATCAGACAGGCTTATGTAGCGGGGGGAGTGGAGCCCCCGGATGGGATTAGAGCGCATTCCACCAGGGCAGTGGCGACTTCGCAGGCTGAGTGGGCTGGTGCTTCTCCAGAGCAGATCTGTAGGGCGGCAACATGGTCCAGCTTTGATACGTTCGTAAGGCACTACAGGTTGGACCTGCTGTCAGCGAAGGACCAAGCCTTTGGGCGTAAAGTTCTGCAGGCAGTAGTCCCACCCTAAGGTAAGGTGCTCGCTTATCCTCTCTATGGTGCTGTCCTGAAAGACGGATGGGGAAAAACGGAGTTACTTACCGGTAACGTCCTTTTCCGGGAGTCTTTCAGGACAGCACAAGTTACCCACCCTAATTTGTGGACATGGAAGAAGTCATCGCATGAGACCGTCAGGTAAGAGATATAAGTTATTATGACGTGTTCTTGTGTCTCCCCAGCTGGCCGGAGGTACTCTTGAAGAACTGAGGGACTGGCAGGACGGTGGGGGCTTAAATTTCAAAATCTAAGGCGGTGTTTCCTGAAAGGGGAGGAGCCAGGGTCTCTCTATGGTGCTGTCCTGAAAGACTCCCGGAAAAGGACGTTACCGGTAAGTAACTCCGTTTTTTGTATCGGAGAGGATCAGCCAGATAAGCATTTTTTTTTTCCCTCCTAAAAAGTTTTTACACTTTATCCTATGGTGGAGGAAATTCACTAAGTAGGGTATACCAGCAATTAAGCTGTAATATCCTTTGTGAATAAGTTTGACTTGTCCGGCAGACAATGCTCAAATGCTTAGGGATCCAACGGATAAAAAGGTGGAATTCCTAGTGGAAAATAAAAACAAAAAAAAACTTTTTTTTTTTTCTCTGGCAGATTGAGTGTCTCATTCTGCGCTGACAGTAATTGCTTAATCATTGAGAGACCAGTTTAAACAGGTGTTCAAGGTTATTCTGCTCAGCAGGTCCAGGAGGCAGCTTCATGTTTGCAATAGTTGCTATGAGAGATTCTATTCTTCAGGCCTTGCGCCCTTTGCTAAGCGCCTTGTAAGAAGCTCCTGGCTAGTCTTCCTTTTTGCATGAAATAGCTATTTGGGGATGTTTTGGATAATACATCCAAAGAAATTCTAGTGGAAAGCACCCCTTTTGCCATTTAAGAAAAGGAGTAAATGTATTTTTGTTTTAAAGGGTCTTCTCCTGTGCCAGAGGCATCAGCCTCCAGGCAGTCACGGCGGCTTTCAGCATCAGATTCAATCAAATAGCGGGAATTCCTCTGCAGTTCTCAAGGATCTGGCAGGAAGAGTGTTGAGACGAATGGGGGACTTCCTCAATAGCTCCAGGGTAGAAACTGGAGTTCCAAGAGTTCCCATCTCCTCGTTTTCTCAGATCAAACGTTTCTAAGGTTTCAGAGAAAAAAAAAAAGTGATCATGGGGGTTCTCATTTAAGAACAGAGGTTGGGGTTTGATTTAAACCTTTTTTTCACGGTGCCAAATCTGAATGGACATTCTGGATCTCAAAAATCGAAATTCAATTCCTGAATATAAACACTCTTTTTCCGTATGGAGTCAATACCAAATCCGTTATCTCCATCCTACAAGGAGGAGAACTTTTGGTGTCAATCGACATCAAAGATGCATACCTCCATATGCCTATTTCCTCACTCACTAGTAATATCTACTTTAGGGTGTAGCTCTGCCTTCCGGTCCAGCTACTGCACCTTGAGTGTTTACAAAGGTTCTGTTTACAAAGGTTCTGTTCTAGCCAGATTAAGGGCCCAAGGTATAACAATTATGGTTTACCTAGTCGATCTGTTCTTGGTAGACCAGTCGGTAGCCCGCTTAGACCAAAGTATGGTCACCACATTCAACTACCTGGAATATCTAGGTCGGATTTTCAACCTACCTTTTTTTAAAACCATGAAGAAGGCTAAAGTACTTGGGTCCGATCATAGGTAAACCCAGAAAAGGGTATTCTTACCCCAGGCAAAGATCATTGCTATAAAGGAACTGATTTAGGTAGTCAAAGCAAGATGAATTTCTTCTATTCAACTTTGCATGAGGTTGTTGGGAAAGATGGTAGTTTCATTCGAGACTGCTTCAAAACGGTATCCTATCGGCTTGGAACAAAGGGTTCAAGCTCTACATTCCCAATGTGTCTGACTCCAAAGCCTATGGCCACATCACCCTGATAGCGTCTGATCTTGGAGGCTAAGCAGGTCGGGCCTGGTTAGTACCTGGATGAGAGACCACCTGGAAATACCAGGTGCTGTAGGATGGGTGCGCCGGAGCCTCAGTTTATGGTTAATATCCAAAAATCCACTAAGGGGAAAATCCTTCCTTCAGTTACCTGGATAGTGGTAACAACATATGCCAACCTTTTTTGTTTAGGTTGGGGTACAGTCCTGGAAGAGGCAACTGTCCAAGAGAAGTGGCCCAGATAGGAAATGGCCTTGCCCATTAACATTTTAGAAATTCAGGCAGAGCTTTTGGTCCTGAGGGCCTGAACGTTCAGTTTACGGTATTGTCCTGCCAGGATTCAATCTGACAATGCCACAGCAATGGCCTATATTAATCACCAAGGGGGCACAAGAGAAAGGTGAATCATATCCTATCTTGGGCAGAAAACATTGTACTTTGCCTATCGGCAGTCTTCATTCTAGGAGTAGAAAATTGGCAGGCGGACTACTTGAGTCGCCAGCAGTTGTTCCCGGGAGAATGGTTTCTTCCCCCCGATATCTTCCTGTCAATATGTCAAAAATGGGGGATCCCAGACATATATCCGTTTGCATCCAGGTTCAACGAAGATATCTACAACTTTGTGTCAAGAACAAAGGATGCGCTAGCATGCGGAACAGATGCCTTGCTATTCCCGTGGAATCGGTTCTCACTTATTTATGCATTCCCTCCTATTCTGCCTGCGTCCACGACTTCTTCGCAGGATCAAGCAGGAAGGGAATAAGTCTTGATTCTTGTGGCCCCCAGCGGGGCCCAGGAAATCTTGTTATGCAGAGATCGTAAAGATGGCAGTAGGGGACCCATGGACCCTACCATCACGGCCAGACCTTCTCTCGCAAGGTCTGGTGTTCCATCCTACTTTACAAACGCTAAATTTAATGGTCTGGCTATTGAGACCCACACTCTGAAGAAGCGTGGGCTGTCAAGTTCAGTAGTTTCTACCTTGGTTAATGCAAGGGAGCCGGCCTCCATAAATATATATTATAGAGTCTGGGAAACATATGTCTCCTGGTGTGAAACCAGGAGTTGCACCCCAGGAAATAGGTCAATGGTAGAATTGACTTTCTGCAGCTAGGGTGAGAAATAAGGCTGGCCTTGAGTGCTTTCTAACAGGTCTCAGCCTTATCGGTATTATCTCAACGACCACTTGCTTTTGCATTCGTTGGTTCGTAACTTTATTCAGGGGGTATTACGGCTTAATCTCCGGTTAGGTAACCCCTGAACCCTTGGGACTTGAATTTTTAGTTTTGTCGGCATTACAAAACAGCCTTTTTCTGGACCGATACGACATATTAAAAAAAAATGTGGAAGAAATCTGCGCTCGGAAAAAATTAGGAAATAACCAGAGCAGCTGAACACTATGGCTCTAGATACTAAACCAAAAAATAGAAATAAATGTGAAAAAGTGCAGCGCTCAGAAAAATGAGATAAAAAATGAGATAAAAAAACTTGACCAATAACGGTAAAGGTGAGTGAATCAAGTCCTATTCCATGTGAATGGATACTGGTACTTGCGACAATTTGAGTGCATATAAACTTATAAACAACTTAATTACAGTGCAAACCTAAACCAAATATGTGTTGATAAATGTTAAATACATAAACTAACATTTGCAAAAAAATATGTGAATACCCAAATCTATAAGTTCAAACACATAAGTGCATCCAAATCGCATGCAGTGAAAAACGCAAAAAAATCAATCAAAATGGTCAAACAGAGTCCTCAGTACTGAATATTGAGTACATAAACTAACATTTGCAAAAAATATATATGTGAATACCCAAATCTATAGGTTCAAACAGATAAGTGCATCCAAATCGCATACAGTGAAAAACGCAAAAAAAAACAATCAAACAGAGTCCTCAGTGTTCAGTAGCCTTTGACAGTCTCCTACACAGAGCGCTTCTGAGTGTAATAAGATTTTCTTAAAATTGACCTCGCAGTTCCCTTCAAGAGATATAAAGTAAGAAAAGGAGGCTTACCAGATGTCTGGTCTTTACCGCATATATCCCATCAAACGAGGTTCCAGGTACAGCGAATCAGCTGGGCAATTCCTCGCTCATCAGAGCGTGCATCAGGCTCTACCAAGTGCCTATATACCCCCTCTGGGGGGTCCGATTAGAGTCCCGCAGGGATACCAAAAATAAAACAAAAAAAGTCCGGATCGTGTAGTATGTTAAAACAAGGGATGCCTTTATTCTGGCTCAATGGGTCCAATGTACAGCACAGATAAGTAGCAATACAAAATAAAAACAGTTTCGCTACCTTGTAGCTAAGAAAGATAAAAACTCCTGGCCTGGGAGTGTAGAAGCGATCGCATATGCGCAGAGCGTGTGGGCGTGGCTACCCGACGATCGTTTCGTCACAGCGTGACATCATCAGGGGTACGCCCACACCTCCGCGCTATTCATTTAAATAGTAGTCTGAGGCTAAGTACAGCGGCGCTATAGGTCGGACAGGCAATCAATCAGAATTGACAGGAAACCACTAAGCGTCCAATAGTGGTCTGAGGCTAAGTACAGCGGCGCTATAGGTCGGACAGGCAGTCAGTCAGAATTGACAGGAAACCACTGGGGTCCAATCACAAGCGACACAGGAAGTACCTAGTGAGACCCTAGACACAATTACTGTGTATATAAATTACAAAAGCGGGCAAAAGTTAATTAAAGCACCGCCAGACTATAGTTGAAATCTGCATCACCTGCCTGATATGAAATTAGAGCAGGGATAAAATCGAATAAAAAGGTACAAATGAAATAAAGAAAAATGACAAATAGACTTGCTAGAAGGCACGTTTTATATAGCGCCATCTAGTGGATACATTGGTTAATGCACCCCATTTTAATTGGAATGCATAACAAAACTATAAACTGAAAATTAAAAATTAAAAATTAAAAGTGCCTATATAGTCAGCACCTATGCCTTCCATCTGTATGACCTCTGACCAATATTTCACCTATTACACATGTAAATATACTAAACATTTACTGATAAAGAAAAATATTGTTGCACGCATGTTGCACATCAGGTTGGGGGAGCACCTCACGAACATTCGTAAGGGTTATGATAAGCATAATGTCAGTAGACACTATGACTTGGTACATAAAAGGGACCCCACTGGTACCATTTTTTTGGCCATTGAGAGCTATGTCCCCCATTGGAGGGGTAGCAATGGCAAGCGCTCTATCTCCCGTGCCGAAACTAATTGGATACACAAATTAGGATCCCATGTTCCTGGTGGCCTCAACGTGGAATGGGACATCAACTGTTTTATTAATAACAGTTGATGTCCCCGTTCCAGTTTTTGGTTGAAAGATCTAGGCACTTTTTTCCATGTATCTATATATTTTCTTCTGATTTGCCATTTTGCCTTACTATTATCATTTATCATGGTCACTGCATGGGGTTCTGGCATAGACATGTGAATTGAGATATGGTCCTTTATGTTGATAATGAAATAATCTGCACTAAATCATATGCACTTTTATGCTTAGCATAACAATATTTTTCTTTATCAGTAAATGTTTAGTATATTTACATGTGTAATAGGTGAAATATTGGTCAGAGGTCATACAGATGGAAGGCATAGGTGCTGACTATATAGGCACTTTTAATTTTTAATTTTTAATTTTCAGTTTATAGTTTTGTTATGCATTCCAATTAAAATGGGGTGCATTAACCAATGTATCCACTAGATGGCGCTATATAAAACGTGCCTTCTAGCAAGTCTATTTGTCATTTTTCTTTATTTCATTTGTACCTTTTTATTCGATTTTATCCCTGCTCTAATTTCATATCAGGCAGGTGATGCAGATTTCAACTATAGTCTGGCGGTGCTTTAATTAACTTTTGCCCGCTTTTGTAATTTATATACACAGTAATTGTGTCTAGGGTCTCACTAGGTACTTCCTGTGTCGCTTGTGATTGGACCCCAGTGGTTTCCTGTCAATTCTGACTGACTGCCTGTCCGACCTATAGCGCCGCTGTACTTAGCCTCAGACCACTATTGGACGCTTAGTGGTTTCCTGTCAATTCTGATTGATTGCCTGTCCGACCTATAGCGCCGCTGTACTTAGCCTCAGACTACTATTTAAATGAATAGCGCGGAGGTGTGGGCGTACCCCTGATGATGTCACGCTGTGACGAAACGATCGTCGGGTAGCCACGCCCACACGCTCTGCGCATATGCGATCGCTTCTACACTCCCAGGCCAGGAGTTTTTATCTTTCTTAGCTACAAGGTAGCGAAACTGTTTTTATTTTGTATTGCTACTTATCTGTGCTGTACATTGGACCCATTGAGCCAGAATAAAGGCATCCCTTGTTTTAACATACTACACGATCCGGACTTTTTTTGTTTTATTTTTGGTATCCCTGCGGGACTCTAATCGGACCCCCCAGAGGGGGTATATAGGCACTTGGTGGAGCCTGATGCACGCTCTGATGAGCGAGGAATTGCCCAGCTGATTCGCTGTACCTGGAACCTCGTTTGATGGGATATATGCGGTAAAGACCAGACATCTGGTAAGCCTCCTTTTCTTACTTTATATCTCTTGAAGGGAACTGCGAGGTCAATTTTAAGAAAATCTTATTACACTCAGAAGCGCTCTGTGTAGGAGACTGTCAAAGGCTACTGAACACTGAGGACTCTGTTTGATTGTTTTTTTTGCGTTTTTCACTGTATGCGATTTGGATGCACTTATCTGTTTGAACCTATAGATTTGGGTATTCACATATATTTTTTTTGCAAATGTTAGTTTATGTACTCAATATTCAGTACTGAGGACTCTGTTTGACCATTTTGATTGATTTTTTTGCGTTTTTCACTGCATGCGATTTGGATGCACTTATGTGTTTGAACTTATAGATTTGGGTATTCACATATTTTTTTGCAAATGTTAGTTTATGTATTTAACATTTATCAACACATATTTGGTTTAGGTTTGCACTGTAATTAAGTTGTTTATAAGTTTATATGCACTCAAATTGTCGCAAGTACCAGTATCCATTCACATGGAATAGGACTCGATACGACATATTCCCTTGGTCCTTTTTTCACAAGGAAACTATTTTTTCTCGTAAACATATCTGCTGCAAGAAGGGTATCAGAATTGGCTGCTCTTTCTTGTAAAGAGCCATATTTTTATTGTTCACAAGGAGAAGGTAGTATTGCGTTCTCATCTTAACTTTTTACTGAAGGTAATATCAGGTTTTTATCTAAGCCAGGATATTGTTTTACCTTCATTTATCCAGAGCCCTGTTCTATGGAAGAAAAATCACTACATTCTCTTGATGTGGTGAGAGCAGTCAAAGTCTACTTAAAGGCGACTGCTCATATTCGGAAAACGGATGTTCATGTTGCCTGAAGGTCCTAAAAGAGGACAGGCAGCATCGACATCTACTATTTCTAAAAGGAATTGACAAGTAATCGTTCAAGCTTATGGTTTAAAAACGTAGTTCTACCCTCTCAAATCAAAACGCACTCTTTTAGGGCTGTTAGTGCTTTAAGGGCAGTGCATCACCAAGCCTCCATGGCTCAATTCTGCAAGGCCGCAACTTGGTCTTCAATCCATACATTTACCAGATTCTATCTGGTGGATGTAAAAAGACATGAGGATGTCGCCTTTGGGCGCAGTGTACTGCAGGCAGCAGTATAAATCCTCTGATCTCATGGTGCTCTACTTTTGGTTGTGTCTCCCTCCCCTCAGTTGGCATTGCTCTGGGACATCCCACATAGTAATTACTATGGCTCTGTGTCCTGTGATGTACGATTAAAGAAAATAGGATTTTTATAACAGCTTACCTTTCTAGTATACACGTGTATTGCTTTGCTACAAAACTGAGATACTCCCAGTAGTGGGAGGGGTTATGTAGGGAGGCAACTTCCTGTTTAGGGTGTGCCAGTGTCCAGCACCTGAAGGTGGACTATAACCCACATAATAATTACTATGGCTCTGTGTCCTGTGATGTACTTCAAAAGAAAATGATTTTACAGGTAAGCTGTTATAAAAATCCTATTTTTTTTGCTTCCTATCATTTGCTTGGAAGACCCTTAAGAAGGGAATTCCGGGATAATTGAAAAAGTAACATAACAAGATTTCTTCTGGCTACAGCTATAAAAAAATAAAAAAGTGCCTTTTATGCACCTATTCTATCTTCCTTGCATCTTGCTTAAATAAGTTCATTGCAAAGATTGCCTGTTTTACTGATAATCAGTAAGACATGGGTATTTCAACCTCAAAGCTGAGGCTGTGGTGACATTTATTTTCTGTAGCAGTTTCTTCTGGCCACTGATGGGAAGAGAAATAGACTTTGTGTTTGGATAATCGAGCCATCTGTCTTTTTCATCCCTTCAGCTCCCTCTAGTGGTGACATTAGGCAGCTGCTGTGGAAAGCAAAACATACGGCTGCCAGGAATGAAGAAAGTGATATTTTTTGTTTTCTAGGCTACAAGCTTGTTATCTTTGCCTTTAGAGTTAGCATGTTCCGCTAGGCTGAATTGGAAGTGATGAAACAAGTGAAACAAGGACATGACTGAGCTCTCATTAGGCAAAGAATCTTGAAAACGATGACAAGTGAGGCAAGTGGATTTAGGCCATCCCTGCTGTCTACATTGTACTTTTGCTGTCCCTGGATGACATTATTGGGGGAAAAGTTAGAGCAGCAGCACACTTTTCACTGTTATCTATTTTCAAACCAAGGCAGGACACTGATTGATATGGGGTCATTATTTAAAGTACCAAAAAATAGTTTAGCGCTAGAAAGCTGTACCTAATAAAAGGAAAAATCCAAGAAATCAACCTTGGTGCAGCTAAAAATAATGTGAAATGACTCAAAATAACCTACAAATACAGTATTATGTAACAATGTGAACTGTACACACAAATAAATGAAATTAAATGGTGAAACATAAATCTAAACACAAACATGTGACAATGTCCACACGGATGTGAATATAGGATAGGAAAGTTCTTTCTCCTCAATCTCCTGCTGGAGTTGAAACGTCTGCTCGAAGTAGACTGTTAAACACACTGGTGGGTATTTCAGATAAATTCATAAATGAAAGGTGGGGTACTCTTACCAAATAAGATGGATGCACATATCGTACGGCAGTGCGTCAAACAGGCTCTTAATACTGGATTCCTGATGGTATGCGGATGCCGGACTGAAATAAACCAATACATCTCCGACTCCAGGCCACTCACCGGTTGGTTTGCGGCTCCAGGGCTCTCAAGTCATAGTATTTTAGCTTAGCGTGTGAAACTGCTGGTTGCCATGGTTACCAGTCCGGCATCCGCATACCATCAGGAATCCAGTATTAGGAGCCTGTTTGGCGCACTGCCGTACGGTATGTGCGTCCATCTTATTTGGTAAGAGTACCCCACCTTTCATTTATGAATTTGTCTGAAATACCCACCAGTGTGTTTAACAGTCTACTTCGAGCAGACGCTTCAACTCCAGCAGGAGATTGAGGAGAAAGAACTTTCCTATCCTATATTCACATCCGTGTGGACATTGTCACATGTTTGTGTTTAGATTTATGTTTCACCATTTCATTTCATTTATTTGTGTGTACAGTTCACATTGTTACATAATACTGTATTTGTAGGTTATTTTGAGTCACTTCACATTATTTTTAGCTGTACCAAGGTTGATTTCTTGGATTTTTCCTTTTATTAGGTACAGCTTTCTAGCGCTACACTATTTTTTGGTATTGTGCATTGGGACTTTGTTTGAGTGTTAGCTGCTTTTTTATTCATTCACATCTTCGTTTTGGTTTTGCGCAGTATTTTCCTCCTTCCCTACTCATTATTTAAAGTGATTATAAGCTGTAACGACACCCCGAGTATGAAAGGGGTTAAAGCCGTTTAGGACATTCCATTTCCGAACACAAAGGCAGCTACCGAACACTCCAATCAGCCGAACAAGAAACCCATACGAATAATTCTTCCCCCCCCCCCCCAAGTACGAGGCGAGGCTCTGTACAGAGGGTCAAACAGGAATCAGACTCTTTGTTAGAACCAAAATTTATAAGCTTTTGTCGTCATTTATTGCAAGAAGCTAGAGGAATTCCAAAGAAATCTAAATGCTACTTGCCTGCATGTTATCCAAGCCATACAGTTATTACTACACAGGTAGCCAAGACACCATCATTCTTCTACAGTCAGCTTCAAAGTCTTTAGAACCTGACTATGGAATGAAAGAAAAAGATGGCCCTGTTTGCTATGAGAAAAAGCAGCCTGCACCTTACATTTGATCATTTAACCCAAAGCAGTGGCAGCTGGTGGGTTCTTCTGGGGGGGGGGGGGGGGGGGGGGGGGGGGGTTGGGGGGGGGGGGCACGGCAATGAAAAAGAGCATATATACAGTTTATAGAAGATAACATTTGCTCCATACAACACTGTGATTTGCTGATGCTGAGCCCTGTTGATGCAGCTGACGTGTATATTTTAATAACATGCGGGCACCGGCGTGTGGCGGGTCCAGTGTTCGCTCCTCCAGCTAAATCGTAAATCATTCAAAATGTCCTAGTCTGTTTGTCATCACCCTGTTGTAAGCTTCTTCTGCCACTATATGGTCAGGTTGCCCCTCAATTAGATTAGCAAAATTCAGAGTAAAATTATACTTTTAAATGGCTGAAAACAGTAGACTTTTAAAACAACTCAGATCTCTTCTTGGGGCAATAGCTAACAGTACACTATTGTACTACGAAATTACACTAAAGTTATTCAGATTTATTGAAGAAGAAAGGATATGGGCGATGAAGGACCAAAAAAAAACACTGCATCCCAATAGGGATAGATTTAAGGATAAATTGAAAGGGACTTTAAAGGTTCCAATTGATTAAACAACTTTTATAAAAATATTAATTTTATTTAATATCACTCTCTTTAAAATGACAAAGAATAGTCAAATACATAGATTTCATACAACATTGCAGCCACTTATGCTCAACATGTTTCACCCAAAGGAGCTTCCTCAGGAGTTAAAAAGTGCTGCATAAAGTTGATGCTAAGAAACAAATAAATGTAAATATTGACAAATATTAACATTTAATTATATTACAGCAATAGCATTGCAGTAAATGCACATTTGAATTTCAACACATTATTATCACATATAATCATTGGATATCATTATATATCAAGCTGAGACAGGGCCTACCGGATGCTTTTAAAATCAAATCTTGAATCAGTTGAGTATGATAATTCCTCTAGAATCTGGGTCAGAAGGGCACGTTGCAACCATTGGGAGAGGGCAAATTAGTGATAGAACAAAAAATATTTTTTATACATTTGAATTTGGTAATATCTCTACCTAGTAGTGGATGATGCAGGTTGACCATGGGTAAAAAAGATTACCTTGTTTTTATAAATATCAAGCTGTGACCAATTGATTCCTCATTTTTTTGAAACAAGTGATTAGCTTGCTGGGATTTAAAAAAGGGAGAAAACCGGCAGATGGTATTTCCTGAAAACCAGGAAAGACCCAAAAATGAAGCGTGAAACAGTGGAAAGCTTTCCTGCTGTATAAGCTTGTTTGCTCGAAAAGAAAAATCCACCAATATACTCGTAAAGAAAGAGGAGAGAAGAAGAGAGATGGTGTATATGTATGGTACATATGAGATGTCTCAAAAAAGGAATGTCACTAAGAGGGACAGGGCAAGAAAACAGTCCAGCCAAAGTGGGAAGCAGAACAAGTAGTCATCCCTCCTGTAATGGAGCGACCATAAACTTGTCCAGCGTTGGTAAATGCCCCATCTCCAACAAGGGAGAATTGAGCAATCCCACATCACATCCCAGAAATCAGATGTCAAAAAGATCTACTTAGAATGAGTACTTACAGACGATGGAATCACTGCAGAAGCGTTTCCGTGCAATAACGAGGAAGAGGAGAGGTGCAAACCCTCTCTCTCACAGTTCCTCTGTCAGAAATGGTGGCTAAATGCCACAATTTAAACCTCTTCCCATCCCGGCGACATTTGATGTCACCAGCAGGGCGCGGATGTATTGAAAGCGATGGCGCGCATTCATGAATCCAGAGCGGCGGATGTGACATCACACGCACGTGTGTGGAGACGCACATCGCCATATTGGAAAGTCTAATGCCCATGCATGACGTAGGGGATGGTCAGAGAGAAATTCTGACCCGCCCCCTAACGCTGCAGGGCATAGGACTAAGGGGAGCAATACAGAAGGCTGAAAAGTATGCAAACCGATCGGCAGATGTCCTTAAGAACCCCCCTAGCATGTGCAGACAGTGCTAAAAGAGCTAAAGCTTAACAAGAGCGATTGGTCTAACTCCCTGTAAACAAGTGCCCAGGGCGTCCATATAGTTGCTGGACCCGAGACCCAAGACATAGAGATTTTGTATCAAATAGAAAGGTAGATTAGGCAGGTATATGTGATTTAATCAAAATCCTGCCATCTTTTACATTCACATAAAGAAGCCCATCCTCTCAGCCCAATAAGTGCACAGAATACATATAAATGCAGTACAAAACTTTACATATTTCAAAAAGGTGTGTCCCCATCTTACGCCAACCTGTACCTGGGGGGGGGGGGGTCGGAGCGCAACCTTTTTTACAGGGAAGATATGCAACAATTCTTCAGCAAGGTGCTAGTCTGGCGTTGTTTTATCTACGACATTTTCCTAGTCTGGATGGGGACACAAGATGATTTGCTCATCTTTTTTGAAACCTTGAAATACAATAATTTCAATCTGAAATTCACCTTAGATTTTCACCAACAAACCCTGAATTTTCTGGATGTCAAAATCTTTGTTAATCCTGATGGCAGTCTCGGCTCCACATTATTCCAAAAATCCTCTGCAGGAAACTCTATCCTGCATGCATATAGTTCTCATCCTACTCCCTTGGTGATGAGCATTCCCTATAGTCAATACTTGAGTATAAGGAGGAATTGCAGTAGGGACACTGACTTTGAAGCAAAGGTACTACAGCTGCCCCTCCATGAAAGAGGCTGTAGCAAGAAATGCCTCAAAAAGGCTTACAATCGAGCCAAAAACCAAGATAGGGTGCAATTGATTCATGGTAAAAAATCAAAAAAAATCTGAGGTGGGGTTGAGATTGATTACCGTTTTTTTCAGGACAACAAAAACAAGTTTGTGAAATAATGCAGAAATATTGGTACCTATTGCTGGCAGATGATGCTGTATCTAAACACCTTAAAACCCACCCTGAAATAACCTTTAGAAGGTTGAGAACATTGAAAGACGGTCTGGTGCACAGCCATCCCCAATCTAAAATAACAAATAAAAATAGACTCAGAGGAACCTTTCCCTGTAATAAATGTAATTTCGGTAGATACATTTATGGAGCCCAACAAATTACATTACCTGATGGACACATCTATAGACCTAAGTTTTTGGTGTCAGTCGAGTGATCTACATCATGATATGCAACTGTGGAGCATGTTATGTGAGGAAAACTAAGAGACCCTTCTATCACCGCATCCATGACCATGTCTCTCTAGTCTCCAAGTCTAAGATGGAGACACCCATTAGTAGACACATGGGTTTATGCCACGGATTCGATTTATCCAAAATATTTTTTTTTGCGTTAGAATATCTACCAACCAATGAAAGAGGAAGAGATAATGATAGGCTGTTGTTACAGCGAGAAGCTCACTGGATTCACAACCTGTCGGCTCTCAAACCTCTGGGATAAAATGATGCCTTTAGTTACAAGCCTTTTTTATAATGGCTTAGTTTCCTGGTCATCACAATCTTTGAATACTTTATTCCCCTGATTCACTCCTATACAATTGGTCAATATTTACTCATCTTATATTAAGATGGGTTATTCTAATTGATTGTTTTGTTGTTATGTATACACCTTTTTGAAATATGTAAAGTTTTGTACTGCATTTTGATTTATTCTGTGCACATATTGGGCTGAGAGGATGGGCTTCTTTATGTGGATGTAAAAGATGGCAGGATTTTGATAAAATCACATATACCTGCCTAATCTATCTTTCTATTTGATACAAAATCTCTATGTCTTGGGTGTCGGGTCCAGCAACTATACAGACGCCCCAGGCACTTGTTTACAGGGTGTTAGACCAATTGCCCTTGTTAAGCTTGAGCCCTTTTAGCGCTGCCTGCGCTTGCTGGGGGGAGGTTCTTAATGACATCTGACGATCAGTTTGCATACTTTTCTGCTTTCCGTATCACTCCCCTTAGTCCTATGCCCTGCAGCGTTAGGAGGCGGTTGGAATTTCTCTCTGACCGTCCCCTATGTCATGTATGGCCATTAGACTTTCCAATATGGTGATGTGCGTCTCCGCACATCTGCGTGTGATGTCACATCCGCCGTCTTGGATTCATGCATGCGCATCATCGCTTTTATTACGTCCATGCCCAGCTGGTGACGTCAGATGCCGCAGAGACGGGGAGAGGTTTAAATTGTGGCGTTCAGCCACCATTTCTGACAGAGGAACTGTGAGAGAGAGGGTTTGCACCTCTCCTCTCCCTCGTTATTGCACGGAAACTCCTCTGCAGTGATTCCATCGTCTGTAAGTACTCGTTCTAAGTAGATCTTTTTGATTCTCTTTTTGACATCTGATTTCTGGGACACAATGTGGGATTGCTCCATTCTCCCTTGTTGGAGATGAAGCATTTACCAACACCGGACAAGTTTATGGTCGCTCCATTTTAGGAGGGATGACAACTTGTTCTGCTTCCCACTTTGGCTGGACTGTTTTCTTGCCCTATCCCTCTTAGTGACATTCCTCTCATATGTACCATACACTCTCTCTCTTCTTCTCTCCCCTTTCTTTTTAGAGGTCTATTCTTTAGGAGTAATCTTTTTTACCCATGGTCAACCTGAATCATCCACTACTAGGTAGAGATATTAACAAATTCAAATGTATTAAAAATATTTTTTGTTCTATCACCTTAGAAATGTTCCCTCTCCCTATGGTTGCAACATGCCCTTCTGACACAGGTTCTAGAGGAATTATAATACTATACTATAAAACTGATTCAATATTTGATTTTAAAAGCATCTGGCCCTCTCTCAGCTTGATATATAATGATATCCAATATTGAAATTCAAAGGTGCATTTACTGTAATGCTATTGCTGTAATATAATTGAATGTTAATATTTTTCAATATTTACATTTATTTGTTTCTCTCTTAGTATCAACTTGTTGCAGCACTTTTAGGTCTCCCGAGGAAGCTTCTTTGGGCGAAACATGTTGAGCATAAGTGGCTGAAATGTTGTATGAAATCTATGTATTTGACTATTCTTTGTCATTTTAAAGAAAGTGATATTAAGTAAAATTTATATTTTTATACAAGTTGTTTAATCAATTGGCACCTTTAAAGTCCCGTTCAATTTATCCTTAAATTTATTCAGATTTATGTCCGCTTGACTTATGCTTAACCTGTGCTGTGAGAAAATGGTACATGGCAGAGCTCTACATGTGATATTCACTAGAAGAAATTGCTTTGTTTTGTTTTTTGAGCAGTTCCAAAATCAGTTTTGAACTAAATTAAACTAAAATTCAATAAGGATTACACGTTGAATTTTTTAGTGTACTACAGATTTGTATGCAATAAACACTAGACCATTTCTGTTTCCAGATTGGAAAAATTTAATTTGTATCCACTTTACAAATGCCACAGTACATTTATATTTTTGCTTCTATTTGCCTAAGTGTGACACTATTTACTAAGTTGCGAGAAAGAGAACCTGTTATGAATTGAAGTGTTCTGTGTGCACTTTAGACATTTGAACATTTTTGAAATTTGACATGAACACTGTTGCATTTCCTTCACACTTTAGTAAATCAGGTTCTTTATTAAATCTTGTATATGTTTGGGATTGAGGTGCTTTTAGAAATGTAACCACTTTGCATCTCCTAGTACTGTATACTGCACATTTGATGTCGTTTTTTTTCTTTACCAGAAGGTGGTGCTGCTTTATCATTACTTTTTGAGAATGAGAAATATAAATGGAAAGCTCTACTGTGAGAATGCGGAGGCTGCCATTGCTGGACTCATTCCCTGGGAATTTTTTTTACTTGCTATATTATGTTGATTCATTGACATTTTTCTTATCCTTGCCCATAAATGTAATCAAAACTGGCATTGTATATAAGTGGGGAAAGTGGACATAGTAAGATGAGCTCCATCTCCACTTGATGTGCATTTGCAAAATGTGCTTTGTATGTGGAGGATTAAATTGGTCATGTACACTTTATGGCCAAACATTAGGAAACAAGCCACTGAAGATCTGTTCTCTTCCTAACACATCCAAACCTATCCATTTATAAGCGTGTCCTTTTACCAAAGATAAATCTTATAGTCAGCTCAAAGGCATTGTTTTACAGTCATAATAAAAAAACCTTTGTGCCTTACTAAATTAGACAGAGTCTGTCTGAATAATACTCTAATAGCTACACACCAAGAAGTGATCCTTATCCACTGGAAGTCTCAATCCTCACCCACTATAGCCATTTGGATCAATATCATTAATCAGGCAGTACCATTATATAAGTTGACGTATGAGGCCAGAGGGTGCCCAAAAAAATTCCTTAAGATCTGGGGCTCTTGGGTCAGCTCCGAAAGTACCATACCACCGGCTCCTTAAAAGACTAAATGAAGCCCATTGATCATTGATTGGTTCTAATTAAGCAGAATAGACATTTGACCTTTAGGCTGTCACATTTCCACTAAATGTATACCAGTTTACTAGATTATGCAATGGTTTGAGCGATGTTCGCTCCATATACAGTTTGTTTTCTGTATTGTTTGTTGTGTGTGAAAATAAATAAAATTCTACTTTAAAAAAAAGAAGTGATCCTTTTTGGTGTGCAGTAACGTTCAATTTGTTGAGGCATCCAATTCTTTATAAAAAAAAATAAAACAATGCAGCACAGTGGTGTAGTGGTTAGCACTTTCACCTAGCAGTAATAGGGTCGCTGGTTCAAATCCCGACCACGACACCCTCTGCCTGGAGTTTGCATGTTCTCCCTGTGCCTGCGTGGGTTTCCTCCGGGTACTCCGGTTTCCTCCCACACTCCAAAGACATGCTGGTAGGTTAATTAGATCCTGTGATAACAAAATTGGCCAATATATGTATGTTGTATGTGTTTGTAAGCGTGTCGGGACCCCACAGGGCAAGGACTGCACTATACCACAGATGGACACCAGTGGGAAGTGCCCTGAGGCGATTCAGTTTGCATAGGTAGCGCTATACAAGTCATTCATTCAATGCTCTTTTTTTAACAATGCTGCACACCACAACTCACAGTATGTTAATTCTGGTGTGCTGAGGTGCATTGGCTGTTATTGACAAGTAAAAAAGGCGCATAGTCACAATACCTCGTATGTATGCAAGAGGTTTCCTGATAGTCCAGAGAACAAGGAGGGGGGGAACAGGGGGGGGAAATGAAAAGTGACTGGGTGTGTATGTACGATATACACAATGGGGCATAAGGGGTCGTCAGGGCTGCCACCGAAAAGGCCTGAAGCCGGGTCCAATAGGAGCTGAAGGAAAAAAACAATATCCACTCACATCTTAGAAAGTAGTGTTGCATTCAGACATCTCTGTGGATTCCTCCTTGGTAAACCATTTTTTAACCCTATACAGAGACTTTTTTCCCCTATCTCACCACCTGGAACCCTTTTTTGAACTGTAAAGAGCTGTGATACTCTAATCTGACGTCTCTTGGAACTGTTGTTACCACCCCTCTGGAGGACCCAAAAGAGGGAACACCCCCACCTGCTACACCCATCTGCCTTATTCATCTCCCCTTGGACATGAGAAGGACGACAGCTTCTGGGCGAACCTCCTGTGACTTGTAGTCCTGCTGGCCCTCCATCCACAGAGATGTCTGAATGCAACACTACTTTCTAAGATGTGAGTGGATATTGTTTTTTCAATAAATGTTTATGTGATATATACTCAGAGGCGCCCCTCTCCTTGTTTTTTTTTTTTTTATTGGCTGTTATTGCACAGTGTGGTGGGATGCCATTTACAATTAATTGCACTGCATTCTATAGAGTATATGAGTTGCCTTCCTTCTGATAACATTGGGGTTTTATTGTGTGTTATCACATTGGAAAAGTGTAAAAGGGCCCTCTCTATGTTTATTTAACAGAAGGGTTTCCTTTAAATTGATCCTATTATGAATCAAATTTTAAACAGAAGAGAATGGATAGTTATTTTTCCTGCTGAATGTTCTGCCAGAACACAAATCCATGTTTAAGGCCGGGTTCATACTGCTGTGCGGTGTGGCTCACAGCAGGGGTCCGGTGCATCCCTGTTCTCTGTTTCATGGACGAATCGGGTCTGAATTTTTGACTGGATTCGGACCTGAAACGGACCAGAAGACACATGGGACTCTTCTGCAACCTGCTTTGCAGCCATCCCGAAGCAGTATGAACCGGCTCCATTGAGAGCCGGTCACAGTCTCCTGACATGTGAATTGAATGCGGGGAAACCTGCCTCTCACCCCTCTCTCTCTCACTCATCTCTTTTTCTCACCTCCCCCTCTCTCTCACTCCCCTCTCTCCCAACCCCCTTCTCGCTTTCATCCCCCTCTCCCCCCACCTCTGAAGAGGTGGAGCTCCAATTGGAATAGGGGGAGCCTAAAGGAGTGGAGTTTACAGATGAAGGGGGATCTTAAACAGGAAGAGGTGGGACAAATTACGATGGGGGCGCCTGATTTTAGTGTTGCCTAGGGCAGCACAAAGCCAATATACACCACTGGGTGTGTGCCCCAGGTGAAATGGCCAAGGCTTTGATAGAGTCAGCAAATATATGCTTGCTCTTTTCCAACAAGCATACCATGTGATAAAAATTGGTAGCTTGGCATTGGTTGGCGAAGTAAACTGGTCTATCTTGGGATAACCCCACCTGTGCCAAACTTGAGCAAAGAGCTGTGGGTTCACAGACAAATCTTTGTTATTCACAAAATCCCTTTATAGATAATTGACTTGCATGTTCTGAAAGGTGGAAATGGTGGGTAGGTCCTCTGCCTAAGAGAGACAAGCACTCATTCTTGTGAAAGGGTTTTCTGTGTGAACCTCCCTGACTCTCTGTTTGTAGCAATGCAACCTTGTGCTTTAGCAGTGAAGCTAGATGGAGTTCCTGAATATTGTATACTATGCCCTCTGAGGGCAGAAACCACCTCCTCTGGATCATACTGTCTTCACAACAGGTACCTCAATCTAAAAGACTAACATCAGATGTAAGAAGATCAGATGTAAGAAGATGTGACCTAGAGAGCTGTGCTGTAACAGGTTTTCTGGCCTCATCCACACCACCACAGACTGGATCTTATACCCATCAAGTTATGTATCTTCTGAGACAGACAGCACCTCTTCCTCTGGAATCCCCATTGGAAATCTCTTAGAAGTTAGGAATGCCATCTGACCATTGAGAATGGCAAAAAGGTTCCAAGGTTCAAAACTGAAACACTGCATAATAAAAGTAACTAAAACAAAAAAGTATTTTTAGTTAACTTTGCACACTATAATTATATACTTAATCATTATAAGTAATATTATGTATATGTTTGCTGGTCTTTTAGAAAATAGAAAAATCTGTTAAATTAATACTTATAAGAACCCTACCCTCCCACTTTACCATTTATCCCATACAGAGCTGGTTTTCAAAGAAGCACATTGGTTCTAGAGGCATGTACTGTAGGGGATTGACGACTGCATTACTTGGTGCTCAGTTTGACAACTTAGTACTCCCCTGTGTATAGCAGTACTACACAGAACTGAACCAACAGTCAAACTTACAGTTGAGTGCAGTAATTTGGGAGGCTGAGCTATCAGATTGGCAATTGGAATGCTCTCCTGCTTGCAACTGTGAAAATAGTTATTAACTCCCCTCCTTTCTTCACAATTTTTAAAAGCTGTATGTAAACTTTATTTCATTTTTATTATTTTTTTATTTGTTGCATTAAACAATTACACAAAATGTAAATGATTTCATCTCCATTTGATTTTTAAATACATTCATTATCACCTTGTACTAGAAACATGCACTAACTGGCCACTTTATTAGGTACACCTTGCTAGTACCAGGTTGAACCCCCTTTGGCCTTAATTCTTTGTGGCATAGATTGAACAAGGTGTTGGAAACAATCCTCAGAGATTTTGGTCCATATTGACATGATAGCATCACGCAGTTGCTGCAGATTTGTCGGCTGCTCATCCATGGTGCGAATCTCCAATTCCACCACATCCCAAAGGTGCTCTATTGGATTGAGATCTGGTGACTGTGGAGGCCATGGCAGTACAGTGAACTCATTGTCATGTTCAAGAAACCAGTGGTGAGATGATTTGAGCTTTGTGACATGGTGAATTATCCTGCTGGAAGTAGCCATCAGAAGATGGATACACTGTAGTCATAAAGAGATGGACATGGTCAGCAACAATACTCAGGTAAGCCATGGAGTTTAAATGATGCTCAATTGGTACTAAGGGGCCAAAAGTGTGCCAAGAAAATATCCTCCACACCACTATACCTCCACCACCAGCCTGAACCGTTGCTACAAGGCAGGATGGATCTGTGTTTTCATGTTGTGTACGCCAAATTCTGACCCTACCATCTGAATGTCGAGAATCATTAGACCAGAGCTGAAGGTGAAAATGCTATGGTAAGGAATTTTTCTTTTCCCTCTTTTGTACCTTGCAAATCAAACTCTTAGGGCCCTTTTACACTGGTCCGATTTTCCTGTTTTTTTTCCATGCAAGAAAAATGTTTCCCTTTAAATCCTATGGGATTTTTCTTCAGAACAGTGTGAAAGTACGAAAAGGATATTTAAGGTAATAATATATAGTAAACGTTTCACATCAGATAAATGTATCACAGTTAAATGTTTAGTATTTGAAGATTTGAAAATGGTATTACTTGAAAATAAGGATCCTTAGCCTGGTGTGTTAGCTTTGTCGGCATAGCATATTGTCTACAACTAATTATACCTGTTATATCCTAGTTGTGTGCTATTTTTTATTTATATATACATATATACACTGCTGAAAGGAACACTTTAAATCAGAGTATAGCATTAAGTCCATTAAACTCCTGGGATATTGATCTGATCAGTTAAGTAGCAGAGGGGGTTGTGAATTAGTTTCAGCTGCTTTGGTGTTAGACCCCTTTCACACTGAGGGCGTTTTGCAGGCGCTATAGCGTTAAAAATAGAGCCTGCAAAACACCCTAAAACAGCTGCATTATGCACTCCAGTGTGAAAGCCCGAGGGCTTTCACACTGGAGTGGTGCGCTGGCAGGGCGTCAGAAAAAGTCCTGCCAGCAGCTTCTTTGGAGCGGTAAAGGAGTGGTGAACTCACCGCTTCTCCACGGCTGCTCCCCATTGAAATCAATGGGGCAGCGATGCGATACCGCCGGCAAAACGCCAACGGCAAAACTCCGACGGCGTTTTGCGGGTGGATTCAACCCCTTTTCGGCCGCTAGCGGGGGTTAAAACCGCCCTGCTTGCGGCCGAATAGCGCCACTATGCATGCAAATAACGGTAAAGCGGCGCTAAAAATAGCCCCGCTTTACCACTGACGCCCTAGGCGGCGCGGTGTGAAAGGGTTCTTAATGAAATTAACAGGTGCACTAGATGGGCAACAATGAGACAATCTCCGAAATAGGAATGGTTTTACAGGTGGAGGCCACTGACATTGTTTTCCCTACTTATTTTATCTGAATGTTTTTCACTAGTTTTGCATCTCCTGTCCCACGGGGAGACCCGAGCAACCAGCCGGCATGTTCACCGTCTGGCTGGAGACCTCAATGAAGCCAAAATTGGCTTTAAACCTGTCTCGAATCTAGTAACCCGGAAACTAGGTTATGACATCACTTCTGGTTTACAGAGGACTTAAGGTGCTAGATTTTAAAAGATGACTTTTGATTTTAAAAAATGCTTTTAAGTGCAAAGGAGGGATTTGGGGTCTTATAGACCCCAGATCTCTCCATAAAAAGTACCTGTCACTGCCTATTTCTGTCACAAGGGATGTTTACATTCCTTGTGAGTGTGACAGCAATAAAACTGATCAGAAAAAAAAATGAAGGGACAGTGTAAAATCTTTTTTTAAAGCGCCCATCCCTCCATACATAAGTCGCGCCCGCAAATTTAGTCCGCGTTCTAACCACACATGTGAGGTATTGCCATGATCGTTAGAGCGAGAGCAATAATTCTAGTGCTAGACCTCCTCTGCAAGTCTAAACTGGTAAACTGTAGAAATGTTTAAAGCGTCGCCTATGGAGATTTTTAAGTACCGTCGTTTGTCGCCATTCCACGAGTGTGCGCAATTTTCAAGCATGACATGTTAGGTATTTTATTATTATCTTCATTTATTAGTAGGTGAATGCAGCCCTCCATGCATTCACATACATTGAATCCGGCCCTTGCGCAGTGGGTGCCTGGCTGTGAAGCCACAGCCAGGCGCCTACAGTTACAATGCCAGCGCAGCCGAGCGGAGGGGGAGACGAGCGGGGCTTCGATCCTCCGCATTGCTGGACCCTGGGACAGGTAAGTGTCCGATTATTAAAAAAGTCAGCAGCTGCAGTATTTGTAGCTGCTGACTTTTAATTTCTTTTTTTAAGCGGAACTCCGCTTTAAGTGGAAAAAAGTTGCTGACCCCCGCTAAAGAGGCTCCACAGGCAGTCCAACTCCTCCAGGATGGCACATAAATACATGCCATTCCCAGAAGGTTTGCTGTGTCTCCTAGTCTCAAGAGAATGGTCATAGAAGGTCCTTAACCTATCAGCAGGATCGGTATCTGCTCCTTTGTGCAAGGAAGAACAGGATGAGCACTGCCAGAGCCCCACAAAATGACTTCCAACAGGCCACTGGTGTGAATTTCTTTGATCAAACAATCAGAAACAGACTTTATGAGGGTGGCCTGAGGGTCTGACGTCATCTAGTGGGCCCTGTGCTCACTGCCCAGCACCGTGGAGCTTGATTGACATTTGCCATTGAACAACAGAATTGGCAGGTCTGTCACTGGCTCCCTGTGCTTTTTACAGATGAGAGCAGGTTCACCCTTAGCACATTTGATAGAGGTGAAAGGCCCTGGAGAAGCTGTTGAGAACGTTATACTGCCTGTAACTTCTATCAGCATGAACAGTTTGGTGGTGGGTCAGTGATGGTCTGGGGAGGCATATCTATGGAGGGACGCACAGACCTCTACATGCTAGACAATTGCACCCTGACTGCCATTAGGTATCGGGATGAAATCATTGGACCCATTGTCAGACCCTACGTTGGTGCAGTGTTGGCTATACAAACTACTGAGTACTAAGGATGAGCTCCGACGTGTTCATACAGCCCACGTGCAGAGCCCGCCAGGAAGTTGGCACTGGGCTGCGCTAATCACAGGCAGTGAGACATTTCGTGATCTCTGCAGCCGTGCATCGGGACAATGTCTCACTGCCTGTGATTAGCGCAGCGCAGTGTTGGCTCTTCACGTGGAGTGTGCGAACACGCCGGAGCTCATCCTTACTGAGTACCCTTTTGAGCTGCTGCAATGAAATTTCTGCAAAATGGACTAGCCTGCTGCATAATTTTTTTCACTTTGATTTTCGGAGTGTCTTTGAATTTAGACCTCTGTAGGTTGATAATTTTCATTTCCATCAAACGATGTGGCATCCTTTCATTCCTAACACATTACCCAGTCCATATCAGTATAGATATCCAGTACGATATATATTTCCCCTTTAAAATCTGATGTGTTTTCAAAGTGTTCCTTTCTTTTTTTTTAAGCAGTGTATTTGGATGGATCACCAAATGTGTTAATTGAGCTGCAAAGTTTTGGTCTGTAGCGTGACAGAGAAAGTACTAAGGGCAGGAGAATGCATTCACAGCAGCTGCTGGCTTTTTGATCATGTGACCGTTATCATGTGTTTCATTCGGAAGAGGAACTGTGTACAGAATAGGCTTACTAGTTGTGCTGCAGGTGATAGCGAAGCTTTGCTGTAACAATGGATCATACAGGAAAAGTAAGAGCTTTCAATTACCGCATTGTGAACCAGATATGGGCTGAAGGTGATAGCTGTCCAATAATGATTGCACAGTTTAATTATGAGATAGTAATACCATTTGATCAGGCAGTGGTGATGTTTAAGTAGTAGTTTTCAGAGATGACAGATCAGCCCATTCATACTTGCACAATGTGATGCAGTGCATTGCCGCACACGTTAACATTCAATATTTTGCACACATTTTGATGCCTCAGTGCAAAATAATTCATTTTTAAGCCCAGGTTCACACTGAGCTGCAGGAATGAAGCTGTGCGAGTTCAGCTGATTTCACTCCCACATGTCAGTCCTGATTTCGGCCGCAATTTCACAGACATCTGTGTGGGTTTCTGCACAGATGTCAATGGAAATCGCCCGCCAAAATCGCAAAAAGTAGTACAGAAACTTTTTTAAATCGGTGCGGCGCCGCAAATGCAGCGTCGCACCCATTAGGATGATGCCATTGCCGCCAATTTGACATGCAATTTGACATGTCAAATCGCACCAATGTGAATTAGGGCTTAAGGGCGTGCAGCATTTTATACAATGCAATTCACTAAGGATGAGCTCTGGTGTGTTCACACACTGAACGTGCAGAGCCCGCCAGGAAGTCGGCACAGCGCTGCACTAATCACAGGCAGTGAGACATTTCCTGATCTCTGCAGCCGCACATCGGGAAAATTTCTCACTGCCTGTGATTAGCGCAGCGCCAACTTCCTGGCGGGCTCTTCACGTGGAGTGTGCGAACACGCCGGAGCTCCTCCTTACAATTCACCATAATGCACAGGGGTGACACCTGCCTAGGTGTGTTGAGTTGTATTGTGAAAACCCTGGGGTTAGGCAGTCAACATGCTTTGGGGTATAATGCAAATTTTACCAAAATTCACAAATCTGAATGAGCCCTAAGGCATATCTCTGCCACTGCTGACCTCGCTCTGAAAAATGCTAGCTGCCGGGCTGTCACACAATTAATGGCTTTAGTACTTTGAGTCACTAATCCAGGACAATTCCAAGAATCAAACTTTACTGGCTACACACTTATCCCAAATCATCGTTAGAAAATATCTAAATTAGAGGATCAGCATAATAACCAGGCTACTAGAATTTTTAGGACTGCAAAGGTATTCCTCCATGCATTGACTTCCTTTATGGCAGATTCACACCATTCCTCCTACAGGAACATGCTATGCGATATGGGTGCAATGCGATTTCAGCCCATTCATGGGCTGAAATCATGGTGAACCACATCAAAAGTAGTGCATGCGCTACTTTACGAAACGCAGAACAACCTGATCACGTTACTTCTGTACCATGCAATCCAGCGCAGACAATCACACTGCATTGCAACCTGTGCATGGCACATCTTAAAGTGATTTTAAAGTCTCATTTTTCTTTTGTATAAAAATAACAAACATGTTATACTTACCTGCTTTGTGCAGTGGATTTGCACAGAGCAGCCTGGATTCTTTTCTTCTCGTGTCCCTCTTTGGCTCTCCTGGCCCCTCCCTCCTATTGGGTGCCCCCCAGAGCAAGCAGCTTGCTAAGGGGGCACTCAAGCCGAGTTACAGCTCTGTGTATCCATTCAGATACTGAGCTGTGGCCTGGTCCTGCCCCCTTTCTATTCCGATTGGCTGACTGACTTTGATTGAAAGCAGTGGGAGCCAATGACGTTGCGCTGCTGTCTCAGCCAATGAGGAGGGGAGTCCCGGATGGCCGAGACATTCCTACAACATCGCTGGAGCTAGAGGGACCTCTAGGGGAGGCTGAGGGTGGCTGCTACACACAGAAGGCTTTTGATCCTAATGCATAGAATGCATTAAAATAAAAAACCTCAGTGCGCATGCGCGGAGTTCCGGAGATGGCCGCTTAGCCAGGAGCTCCGCTCTACCCCAGCCAGACGGCGCCCATCGTTAGCTCCACAGCATCCCGGAGCGGCGGTACGAGAGCCCACGGACACCCCACACAACAGGGCATCACCCCATATGCTCAAATCCTCGGTCAGACGCAGTTTGGAGCCGCAATTTGAGATTCTGGATCCGGCCGGCGGATCCAAGATGGCGGCCGCCTCGAGGCAGCACCCGGCCTACACGGAGGGGATACATGAGGGGAGACAGGTAAATCCCCCCACAACCCTGCACTGCACCCCTGTGGCACAGGGATACCCACAACAGGAACTGTCTCCCTCCCCAGCTTCCACAGAATCCCTAATAGGCCGCTCCATGGACGGATTCTCAGTATCCCCTGCTGAGCCTCATGCTGCGCTCCAAGCTGTCCCCCTTCACACTGACCCCATGTCAACATCCCTCACAATGGCTGATCTATATTTGAAATTGTCAGATCTGCTCTCCCAAACAGCTGCCAAGATCACAGGAGATCTAAAACAGGACTTTCAGAACTTGGGCACCAGAATTGACTATATTGAGCATAAGATGGAACAAACAATCGCTGTGACTAACCAAACCTCTGACCACCTACACACAGTACAAGATCAATTGGATGTCGCCTTATCCAGAATTGACGATTTGGAAAATAGGTCAAGAAGGTACAACGTTAGGATCAGAGGCCTTCCTGAATCCGTTACTAACATACCAGCTGCGTACAAAACATGATCCAGACCCTAATCCCAAATGTTCCTCAACACCGCTTGGAACTTGACAGAGCCCATAGAGCATTGGGGCCCCCAAGGAAAGACGGAACCCCAAGAGATGTCATCGCAAAACCTCACTTCTACGCCATCAAGGAAGAAGTGATGAGACAGGCACGTTCAGCTCCCAAAGTCCTATGCCTTGGTCATCCTGTACAAATATTTGCAGATCTGTCTCCTTCCACCATGCAACGCAGACGCTCACTAAAACCACTACTTCAGGTCCTCACGCAAAAGGACATTAAATACAAATGGGCCTTCCCTTTTGCAGTAAGATTCACAGACAACGGCAAGACTTATGCATTCTCGACATTCCCAGAAGGTGAAAGACTGTTGCTGCGACTCAAACTCATTTCCCAAGAAGCAGACATGGAGGTGACTCACAACTTGCCCGGATCTTCCAAGAGACCAACCCCGACGAGCCCGGCATCGCCGCTTTGGAACAAGACAAAGGACAATGGCCCACCTTGAAGACCACTAAGGGGACATGGACTGTCCTGTGACCCTAGTTTTTGATTGAATCTGGTCTTCCTAGATCCAGATACCTGGACACTGTTCACTTTGAACAATGATATTTTTATTTTTTCTACATGCTTCCTAAGCTACATTTGGCTCCCCGGGGTCTGACCGGTCCTTGACTGGTCACTACTGGGGATTTACACACCACCACTGTGGGCAGGGGCCCTCCCTTCGCCCCTTCTTAAGGGACGAACGGGGGGCACCGGATGCAGAAGCATGCTGTGTTTTTCAGTACGCATTACACATGCCTTACTTCCTCCAGACTACTGAGTTACACTTATTCTCTACAATAATAGGGGGCGCCCTGGCTGGGGTAGGCCCCATGTGCCTCAACCTCACCCTTAGGTTCCTACCGGTATCTGAGGGTGTGGCTGTCTGTCCCTTTTGGGAGCAGACACCGTTACCGGTTCGGTAGAAGTCCCTAGGGGGTGTCTCCCCCCCTGGGAACTGTTTCCCTTGTTAGGAGACAAATCTTTCTACTCTTTTCCACTCTTTCCTTCTCTCCTTCCCATGCCCTTCCCAGTGATTTTGTGCCTAATGAGATTTATCTTTTCAGAACATCTGTCTCCAATATTGGTGTCCAGCTTCCAACTACCAGGAAGATATGATGATAAACTGAACGACCAAGCAGACAGAAAACATCTAAGGGTGAGTGACGAGATGTGCCGAGCTGACGCTCCTCCCACACCTCATGGCTGACACACCACAGTCCCATCTTAAAATAGCCTCCCACAATGTGCAAGGCCTGAACTCACCAATCAAAAGGAAAAAACTGTTTTCACATTACAAATCCCTTAAACTAGATATTCTGATGATTCAGGAAACCCATTTCCCAATGCGGTACAGTCCCAAATTTATACACGCTCACTACCCACACTTCTATCTTGCAAAAGTAGAGAACAAAACAAGAGGTGTTGCAATTTTCTTGTCGAAGTCGTGCAACTTCACTTTTTTATCCGAATACAGAGATGTGGAGGGGAGGTTCCTCTTGGTCAAGGGGACTATAGGAGGTCACATTTACTCCCTAGTATCCTATTACGCCCCAAACAAAGGACAGGAACAATTCTTCAAACGTATCCTGAACGAACTCTCCCCTCTATTAGAGGGCACTGTAGTTTGGGGGGGAGACTCTAACATAGCATTCGATCAGGCACTAGATAAATCCAAACCCCCCAAGACGCAGCTCACCAAACCCACCAGGGCAAGCCTGAGGATAGCAAAACTTCTACACAACAGGGGCCTCATTGATGTATATGGAGAGAGTTCAACCCTTCCAAAAGGGACTTCACCCACTATTCATACCCGCATGACACTTACGCCAGGATTGACCATATTCTGGTCTCTCCAGACTTACTGCCAGCAATCCTTAAATCCCACATAAGTGATACAGTTCTCTCAGATCACTCACTAGTCATTATGCACATTCAATCTAGCGCACACAGGACGAAACGGGGACAATGGCGCCTAAATGACTCCATACTTTCCGATCCAGTGCAAGTGACGGAATTAAATAAGGCCCTGACTGATTACTTCACCCTAAATAATGTAGAGGACATTTCACCGGAGACACTTTGGTCTGCGCACAAAGCTGTGATCAGGAGCCCCATTCTCGACAGAAGAAGACCTCAGTAATCAAAGGCCTTAGGACAGGGTCGGCGCCTGGCCCTGACGGGTTGTCGGCTCCCTATTATAAGACCTTCAAGGAATCCCTAGTCCCACATATGGCGAATTTCTTTAACCACTTAACTCAAGGCAATCCCCTGGACCCTCAACTCAATACGGCATATATTACGGTCATTCCTAAGCCTGATAAGAACCCAGAAGAAGTAGGAAACTACCGACCCATCTCACTCATTAACTCTGACCTCAAATATACTCACAAAAATAATGGCAGTACGCCTATCGTCCTTTATCAGCAAATATATACACAAAGACCAGGTGGGGTTTATACCGGGCAGGCAAGGCCCCGACCAAATTAGGAGGGCGATAGATATCGTAATCCATTCTTCAATCTAACTGGGATGGGGGCCAGCACAACAGGGACTCCTGTTATCACTAGATCTTCAAAAGGCATTCGACTCAGTATCATGGTCCTACCTTTTCCCCCTCCTGGAGAGATGGGGCTTCGGCCCCGCTTTAGAGGGGTGATCCACTCCCTATACTCACAACCCAAAGCCCAAATACGCATACAGGGACAGTACTCCAACCCCATTGCCATTGCTAGAGGAACCAGACAAGGCTGTCCGTTATCCCCGATCATATTTGCCATAGCGATTGAAACACTAGCTATAGCAGTACGAATCAACCCCGACATCCAAGGGGTCAAATGCGGGGATCGTACTCACAAATGCGGCCTTTTTGCAGACGACATGCTCTTATTTTTGACGTCTCCCATCACCTCCCTCCCTAACCTACTTAAAACACTCACAGACTTCTCTAGGATATCAGGTTTAGGTGTGAACTACTAAACGGGCTACATCAAATACTTGGGGATATCCCTCACGGACATACAATAAAAATTACCCCCCGCTTTTTCAAAAAACTGGCGTCCCTTCCAATATCTATTCGAAAAGATCAACTCAAGCCACTACAAAGTAAAATCCTGAAATTCATATGGGGGAAATCGGGCTATAGAATCCCCCAACAAACTCTATACCTTCATAGGAAAAAGGGGGGACTGGGATTAACGTATCTCCTTAAATACTATCAGGCAGCTAGACTGGCCCAATTTTCCACGGTATACTCAACATCTGAAAAACCAGACTGGGTCAATATCGAAAGGCAAGCCGTACCCCAGTACAACCCTAGACTATCTACTGTGGTGCCACAAAAACAAAGGCCAGCAATTCTTTCTCCCTCCCTCTCTCATTCCTACGCTCTCTGGGACGGAATCCGTAACACTCAGAACCTTATCTCTGGGCACGACCTCTCTCCCACATCTTTCATAACCCAAACTTCCCGCCCGGGATGGTCATTAAGACATTTCAGTGGTGGTTGGACAAGGGACTGTACCGCATTGGACACTACTTCACAAGTAAAGGACCTCTCACCCTGAATTTCTGTACCCATAAGCTAGAAATGCCAACCTCTGACTTTACAATCACTTTAAGCATTGCACTGATACCCGCTGCAGATTGCAAATGCAGTGCCTTATGAACATAGCATGGGAAATGTGCAGGGAACATGGGTTTCCCACACCACATTCTGGTGTGAACTTGCCCTTAGGCCAGATTCACACTTATGCACATATATGTTGACTGAAATGCATGTTCACGCATTGTTGACGTATAGTTACAAGCATTGGGTTGCAAGGAAACATACCTTTTCATTGATTAAACTCAGGGGTCTCCAAACTTTTCAAACAAAGGACCAGTTTACTGTTCTTTAGACTTTGGTGAGGGGCCAAACAGGAGGATCATTGTCACTGGGAGGAATAATGCACAATCTTTTATATCCATGATAGGAATTGTGCCCCTAGTTGGTTTCAGTGGAAAGAATGGCGCCTAATGCACCGTTGTTGGTGTCAGTGGAAGGAATAGTATTATTAGTATAAAGGGTTTGTATAGCGCCAACAGTTTGCGCAGCGCTTTATAACATGAGGGCAGACAGTACAATTACAATACAAATCAATACAGGAGGGATCAGAGGGTCTGATAAAAGTATGATAAAAAGTATAGGTGTGAATCGGGTCTTAAACTGTCAAAATAGGGATGGCTGTCAAGTGTTCTAGCCGTTTATAAAGGTCATGACTAGGAATGGGCTCAGGTGTGTTCGAAGTCCCACATGCCTGATCCCGCCAGGAAGCCAACACTGCTCACGGCTTATCACAGGCAGTGAAACATTTCATGGTCTTCAGCTGCACAGATCGTGAAATGTCTCACTGCCTGTGATTAGTCGTGTGGAGTATCGGCTTCTTGGCGGGATTGGGCATGTGGGATTTCGAACACACCCGAGCCCATCTCTAGTCATGACCGTATTGCATTGTAAAAATTCACCACAGGCTATGCAAATTGAGTAAACCTAACAAAACCAGGATTTTTACTAATGTCATGTACAGAGCCGTGATGATATTTTAAGTTTATTAACTGAACTGGCAAGCTGTATCTACATAAAATATAAACAGATTGGCTTTAGAGAATAACTCTTTTCCTGATAGAAACAGAAAAAAACATAAGTACTTATGGGGATGCACAAGGTGAATCTTTAAAGAGGCCCACAGGGTCTTGGGGTAATGAGACTAGGACTCCATGGAATCCTTGTACTGTGCCAATTGTCTCAAAGATTAGAGATGGACCACACTTTCGTAGAGGCATCCTGTGCTTGATGTAGGTCTTGTGTGCCTCCACCCACCACTTGATGAAATGATGTTAAAGCATAATTTATGTGTCATCTCGTATGTGTCATTTTTCCTAAGGTGATAAAATGCAGAGCAGCTGTCGCATGGGGCAAAAATCAGCTACTTTCTATTGAAGAAGTGGAGGTACAACCTCCAGGGTTTCGTGAGGTGCGCATTAAGGTAGAGTTTTCACGTTTATTACTATCTATCGCAAAAAACTTGATCCCCATGTTTTGTTAAAAACTGGTAAACGCCGTTGAAACTTCTTTCACGTTACCGATGTCAAGCCACTTTGAAGAGTGAATGTTCTGATCAGTGGTGCCTCCAGATTTCATATTTAGGGGAGTCACATGGGACCATAGTAGGGGGGGCAACTAGAAAACGCAATTTGTGTGTGTGTGGATATATATATATTACACACAGTTGTGCTGATATGTTTACATACCCTGGCAGAATTTATGATTTCTTGGCCATTTTTCAGAGAATATGAATGGTAACACTCACTCATGGTTAGTGTTTTTGGCTGATAATAAATGGCTTTCAATCAACTGTGTTTACTCTTTTTAAATCATAATGACAACAGAAACTACCCAAATTACCCTGATCAAAAGTTTACATACCCTGGTGATTTTGGCCTGATAAAATGGACACAAAGGGGTTTGAATGGCTATTAAAGGTAACCATCCTCACCTGTGATCTGTTTGCTTGAAATTAGTGTGTGTGTGTGTGTGTGTGTGTGTGTGTGTATAAAAGGTCAATGAGTTTCTGGACTCCTGACAGACCCCTTGCATCTTACATTCAGTGCTGCACTGACGTTTCTGGATTCGGAGTCATGGGGGAAAGCAAAGGAATTGTCAAATGATCTGAGGGAAAAGGTAATTGAACTGTATAAAACTGGAATGGGATATAAAAAGATATCCAAGGAATTGAGAATGCAGTGTTCAAACTCTAACCAAGAATTGGAAAATGAGGGGTTCTGTTGAAACCAAACCCTGGTCAAGTAGACCAACTAAAATTTCAGCCACAACTGCCAGGAAAATTGGTTGAGATGCAAAGAAAAACCAACAAATAACTTCAGGTGAAAAACAGGACTCTCTGAAAACTTGTGGTATGGCTGTTTCAAGATTTACAATAAGGAGGTACTTGAAGAAAGATGGGCTGCATGGTCGAGTCGCCAGAAGAAAGCCATTACTACGCAAATGCCACAAAGTATCCAGCTTACAATACACCAAACAGCACAGAGACAAGCCTCAAACCCTCTGTTACAAAGTCATTAGGAGTGATAAGACCAAAATTTAGATTTTTGGCCACAACCACAAATGCTATATTTGGAGAGTCAACAAGGCCTATGATGAAAGGTACACCATTCCTACTGTAAAACACAGAGGTGGATCGCTGATGTTTTTGGCATGTGTGAGCTACAAAGGCACAGGAAATTTGGTCAAAATTGATCTCAAGATGAATGCGGTATGTTATAAAAAAAAAATACTGGAGAACAATTTGCATTCATCAGCCAGGAAGCTGCACATGGGACGTACTTGAACATTCCAACACAACAATGATCCAAAACACAAGGCCAAGTCGACCTGTCATTGGCTACAGCAGAATAAATTGAAGGTTCTGGTGGCCATCTCAGTCTCCTGACCTCAATATCATTGAGCCACTCTGGGAAGATCTCAAAACGTGCAGTTCATGCAAGACAGCCCAAGAATTTACAGGAACTGGAGGAAGATAAAGAGCCTCATCCACAAATACCACAAAATACTTCAAGCTGTCATTAATGTTAAAGGGGGCAATACATGATATTAAGAACTGGGGTATGTAAACTTTTGATCAGGGTCATTTGGGTAGTTTCTGTTGTCATTATGATTTAAAAAGAGTAAACACTGTTGATTGATAATTAAATGGCTTCAGCCAAACACTAACCATGAGTGAAAGAATTTTTTTTATTATCATTCATGTTCTCTGAAAATGGCCAAGAAATCATAAATTCTGCCATGCCAGGGTATATAAACTTATGAGTGTATATGTAATAAAAAAAAAAAAAAAAAATATATATATATATATATATATATATATATATATATATATATATATCTCTCTCTCTCTCTACTCTCACTCTCTCTCTCTCTCTCACTCTCACTCACTCACTCACTCGCTCGCTCGCTCGCTCGCTCGCTCGCTCACTCACACACTCACTCACTCGCTCACACACACACACTCTCTCACACTCACACTCACACTCTCTCTCACACTCTCTCTCACACTCACACACACACACTCTCACACACACACACACACTTTCTTGAAGAAGTATTGGCGTTTGAATCCACGTGGAGAGAAGAACAGCCAGGTGGGGAGGGGGGGAGGACGGTGAATGCAGCCAGGTGGGGGGGGGGGGCGGAGTGGAGCAGCCATGTGGGGGGGGGCGGGGAAGGACAGAGTGGAGCAGCCAGCTGGAGGTGGAGGACAGAGTGAAGCAGCCCCTGGTGAAGGGGAGGGGCAGGGTGAATGCAGCCAGGTGGGGCGGGGGAAGGACAGAGTGGAGCAGCCTGGTGGAGGGGAGGGTGAATGCAGCCAGTTGGAGGGAAGGACAGGGTGAATGCAGCCAGTTGGAAGGTAGGACAGGGTGAAGCAGCCCGGTGGAGGGTAAGACAGAGTGGAGCAGCCAGGTGGGGGAAAGGCAGGGTGGAGCAGCCAGGTGGGGGGGGGGGGGGACAGGGTGGAGCAGCCAGGTGGGGGGGTAACACAGTCACAAAAGTGATAAGGTCCTGTCCCTCTTTGTAAGCCCCCCATCCCCATCGCTCCCCCCACCTGGCGGTAAGTTCTTACCTTGGGGGATATATAATAGAATCAGATCACTGGCACTTTCTCTCTGGCTCCCTCCACCCGACAGCCTCGTGGTCACTCTTCTCTCCCAGTCCTCTCCCCCCTCCTCCTCTTCCGCTCGGCATGCTGGGGGTTGCAGTTCACTCCCAGGGAATCATCCTGGGCCCGCTAGTACATTTATGTATGGGTTACATGTCCCTTAATCCTCTAGCTAGCTGTTAGTTTCCCATTGCCAGAGGCTGTCAGTTTTGGCACCGCGGCTGCTGCCCTGTGTCCTGTGGCAGCAGTGGCTGATGGAATATGGGAGGAAGGGAGGGGTCACCACCTGGCATCAGCACCCACTACACAAAAGAAGATGTTTTAATGGGGGGGGGTTTTATTTTGGTGGGGCCATGGCCCCCTCTGGCCCCTCGTAGTGACGCCGCTGGTTCTGATCACTTACTTGAGAGGGGTAAAGATTCTTATTCCATCTCAGGGTGGATGTTTGGCATGTAGTGTTACCAGAAGAATTGGTACCAGACACTTTAATAATGTTTGAACAGTTTATTAGTGCACAAACACGCAGTGGCGACAAACTACATACATTTTTAAAAGCCTTTAAAAGCCTTTACATGATACCACATTAGATTCACGGAGGAGGTCTACTGCTAAAAATTACTGCCCTCGATCTGACCTTCGCGGTGATACCTCACATGCATGTATAATTGCTTTTACATGAAAGCCGATCACTGGCTGAAAAGAATGATACCAAGATGATACCTAACCTGCAGGGTTGATGTTTGGCATGTAGTGACGGCGCTGGTTCTGATCACTTACTTGAGAGGGGTAAATGTTCTCATTCCATCTCAGGGTTGATGTTTGGCATGTAGTGTTACCAGAAGAATTGGTACCAGATACTTTAATAATGTTTGAATAGTTTATTATTCAAATAAAATGAATAATGTATTTAATAGCTTATTGGGAGAAAAGTGACAGTTAAAGCGCCAACCCTCCAGAAATCTATTGTTTTAAATTAAAGCATTAAATAGAGCCTGTTGGGGGACCAGGAAATCTACACTATATTGTCAAAAGTATTGGGACCCCTGCCTTTACACGCACATGAATTTTAATGGCATACTAGTCTTAGTCCGTAGGGTTCCATAGTGAGTTGGCAATTTTTTATTTTGAGAATCTTGCAAACAAGGAACACATCAACTTTTTTTTTTTTTACAAAAAAAAGTATATTTATTTTTGTAATGTATGCATAACATATTGTATACACGACTCAACCTAATAATAATAAAGGCTTACTTCAACCTATAATATATTAACAAAAGTTTTTCCTCCAACCAAGAGCAATATCACTGTAATATATAATCACTAAATAGCACAGACATCTTCAAAAATTCTACACATTACTCAACTTGATTAACATTCAGACCAAGAAACCTAGGTTATCATGTGTATGTAGCCTTTCTTCAAAATTATGTTTATCCATGAAACTCTAAGGGAGTGTCCAGAGAGAAAATAGGGAAAGAACCCAACACCCAGGGATCAACAAACAGCAGCTACAGGCCTGATATTCTTCCACACCTTTATCCAGACCCTTTGCCGCCATCTGTCTTTCTCAATAAACCAAATTTTGCCTACCTTACCAAGAATCTCACACACCACTACCGGAACAGGAAGGACTTTCTGCCGAAGGGATACCTGACATCATGCATTCCAGGTATAATATCGGACTACCAAGCTGACTAGGAAAAGAGTGTCCAAATTAAATCCCTTGCAATTCTGCAATGCTCCATACACCCACTCAGCATAAGACATGCTAGGCAAGACAGGAATATTTAGAGCCCTCCCCAACTTTTTATAGACTTCTACATTGAAAGGGCACTGAAGAAAAAAGTGGTCCATGGTTTCCACTTCACCCTGACACTGCGCTCTTGGACAACCACGATTGTCCAAAGAACGGCATTTCACGTTCCCCCTCACATAAAGCCTACCGTGGAAAGCGAACCAGGCCTGGTCCCTAAATTTCAAGGGAATCCGCTCAGAATTTATCAAATGTAAACCCTCCCTCATAATTATGACCTGGGCAATCCCTTTAGGCCAGTGGCGCATGAAAGACAGTAACCACGATCTTCTCACCCAGAATTTTCAGGCCCGGGGCAACATAAGCCGTGAGCTTACCATGCTTGACCCTTAGGCTTTTCACTGTCCCGCCACTCTCCCAACAGCCCAGAAAAGGTCTAAACCAGATCTGGAAAATACCTACCCATCCACGGTCTCTATGCTAGCATGTTACCAAAATTATGTTTCAAAAACATCAGAGAGAAGAACACAACCGGGTTGACCATCCCTAGGCCACCCTTCCGCCTAGATAGATAAGTCACATTCTGCTTCACAAGATTCAGCCTGTTACCCCATAATAATTGGAAGAAACAACTATAAATCCTGGTATAGCAGGACTCTGGCAAGATGCAAACAAAATTGACATACAGAAAGGTAGAAATCGGGTAGGTCGGGTACCAAAAATATGTAGAAGAATACGTATCGGCCTAAACTGAGGAAAAAAAAAATTTTTTAATATATTTTTTGGGGATATTTATTATAGCAAAAAGTAAAAAATATTGCATTTTTTTCAAAATTGTCGCTCTATTTTTGTTTATAGCACAAAAAATAAAATAAAAAACGCAGGGGAGATCAAATACCACCAAAAGAAAGCTCCATTTGTGGAAAAAAAAAGGACGCCAATTTTGTTTGGGAGCAACGTCGCACGACCGCGCAATTGTCAGTTAAAGCGATGCAGTGCCGAATCGCAAAAAGGGGCCTGGTCCTTTGGCTGCAAATTGGTCCGGGGCTTAAGTGGTTAATCAAGTCCACCCTTTCCCTCAAGGAAAGCCGCCACCCCTTCCAGCATTTCACCTTGACATCAGCATCATTCAGCCTGGCTTCCCAATTTGACTTACTGTATCATAAGGGCCAAACTCGATGGCTAATACTTTGACTTTCTGCTGAGGCCTCGGGAAGGTGTCCGGAAGTGCAAAGCTCTCACCTCCCTCGCTCATCCAAAAAACGTCACTTTTATCATGGTTGACCTTGGAGCCTGATGCTTCTGAATACTGCTCTATCGCTGAGACCACTTCCTGCACCTCCTCTGTCCCAGAGATAAAGACAGAAACGTCATCAGCATAGGCTACAACCCTCAAGGGCGGCTCACCAGTAATGCCCACAGGCACCACGCAAAATGGTCTGCTCTCTAGCCTTCTGACAAAGGGGTCGATTGCGAACACGGCAAAGGGCACACCCCTGACGCACCCCGATCCAACCCTGAAGTGCCATACAACCCAACCATTAACAAGCATGAAGCTCTCTGCCTCTCTGTATAAAGTCTTAAGACATCGAATAAACCCACCCTCCAGGACATACTTGTCAAGGAGAAGCCAGAGATACTCATGATTGACACGATCAAATGCCTTTGCCTGATCCAATGCCAGCAAATACTTTCCCCAGCCTTCAGCCCTGCAATGTTCCAGAGCCTCCTGGGCAGCTAACACCGCTGAAAAAGTGCTCCTGCCCTGGACCGAACAGTGCTGATGACGAAAAAGCAATCTGTCTAATACTAACAAGCGCCAGAAATCCATCATTATGCAACAGAATTGTTTGCATGCAGAAATATGTCAGAGCAATTTTTTAACACCTGATGAGTACAGTTGCTTGCTAACAGTTGAACTAAATGGTATCTGAGCACCACAAACTGAAAATGCGATTTCATTCAATTTTAATATTCTAAGCAAACTCACCTATCCATCCATGTCTCAAGTCTTTATTTTGTTAAGAAATCACTTTGAAAAACTCGCCCCTAGCATTTCTAGAGTAAGGGCAGATGATTCATGTAGCATTTACTTCCTGGAATCCATCAGTCTTTAGCTCAGTCATGCAAGCAGGAGGGTGTGCTTAGCTGAGAAATCTCATCCTTCCCTTTTAGATGAAATAAAAGAAAATGTCCATGAAGACTTCTGGGTTGTAAGACATAATTTTGGCCTACATCAGAAACTGGGAAGCAACTGAAGAAATACCAAAAAAAGTTTAAAAAGTAAATATAATTTACCTTTCTATCTATTTACTAATGCTAGCAGCATAAGAAATAAAAGTAGTCAATGTTGATTGAGAGAGTTTAGTTCCACTTTAGAAGTGTATTTAAGTATTACAAAAATTAACGTTTACGCACTGACTCAAATGTCTGATTGTTTTCCCATATTCAGATGGTGGCTACAGGAATATGTCGGACAGATGATCATGCTCTGCACGGTGATATGAAAAATATTGATTATCCAGTTATTCTCGGCCATGAAGGAGCTGGAATAGTTGAAAGTGTTGGAGAAGGCGTAACTGACCTAAATCCAGGTATGGATGGAAAAGTACAAAAATATAGCAGAACTATTGACAAATAACTGCAGGACACATGGGTATAGATGGAATTACTGGCAATTGCTTCCGGATGGTGTGACTGAACCGTCCAGCTTGGGTGCTTCTGTTAAGATATAAAGCTTCCTTCAGTCTGGACCCAGGAACCAGATATTATAGCTGAGTGCCCAAGACTAGCCAACAATAGCTTAGATGGAAACTGGATCTCTCTATATTGAAAACTCACACATAATTTATATAGCACACAGAACCAGGTAGTGCCTGATCACATTAACTTAACAATACAAACTCTAAACAGGAATATAATTAACATAACTAAAGAACAGCCAACATAAACATAATCTAAGTAAGCTAATAAACATAAACATATAATATCCCACAATAGTTGGATAGCAAGGTACAGTGGTCACAATATTAATCACATCTCCAAGAGATGATCAGACAGACAGAAACGATAATGAAGGAAAGAAAGTGCAGCACTCAAACCATAAATACTAAAAAATCAGATGATTGCTCAATTTAAAGTGCAGTCAAATTTCAAAAACGGATAACAAATATAATGTGTATATCATCCTTAGAGGATGCCAATACCCAATAGGAGATTCCCAATAGGAGATTCCTGATACACCTGGAGGACCCCTAGGAGATCGGCACCTGGACATCCTTGGATGCATCCGTGACCTGATTGTGACTCGTTTCGCATTAATAGACCTTCCCTAAAAAAGGGGGTCACTGGGGGCTCGGTAAGCCTCCATTTTTCATTGGTGTATAGAGGTGATGGGATCTGCGTGGTCAAACTGATTGTGATACTCCATCAAGTTGCATAACTAATTTTTATGCTATATACATGTATGGACATTTACATGGACACTATATACATTCATTGATTGTGTTTGTATATTATTTGTATTTGCAGTAGTTAATTAATTTTTTTCACTGAGCAATCTTTTTCACCCATTTTTCATGGTATAACTCTAAGGATGATATACACATTATTTTTATTATATTTGTTATCTGTTTTTGAAATTTGACTGCACTTTAAATTGAGCAATCATCTGATTTTTTAGTATTTATGGTTTGAGCGCTGCACTTTTTTTTCTTTCCTTACGCTTTTTGTGCCCGGTATCTGGGTTACAGTGTTCAGCTGCTTAGATTGAGGCCTACTGAGCGCAGATTTTTTTACCTTTTCATCATCAGACAGAAACAATAAGTGACTCAAATAACAATGGAGATGTTCACCTAGGAGGCACACAATGGGACAGACACTTAACACAACACACTTTCAACAGATTATATCAGGAGACCCCAGAATCAGGTTGCTTTGAAGTGATTATATTAACATCTGCTCTGAGTCTCACAGTCTAAAGAAGTCATTGTTGAATTAGGCATAGGGCCCCAAATATGTATATGGGTCCTCCCATTCCCAGAGTGTGTGTGTTTTGGGGAGATATGAACTTGAATCCTAAATAGGGATGAGCCGAACACCCCCCCGTTCGGCTCGCACCAGAACCCGCGAACGGACCTAAAGTCCGTGCGAGCTTTAGAACCCTATTAGTTATAATGGATGCGAACGTTCGAAATTAAAAGTGCTCATTTTAAAGGCTAATATGCATGTTAATGTCATAAAAAGTGTTTGGGGACCTGGGTCCTGCCCCAGGGGACATGTATCAATGCAAAAAATTTTTTTTAAAAACGGCCGTTTTTTCAGGAGCAGTGATTTTAATAATGCTTAAATTGAAACAATAAAAGTGTAATATTCCTTTAAATTTCGTACCTGGGGGGTGTCTATAGTATGCCTGTAAAGGGGCGCATGTTTCCCGTGTTTAGAACTGTCTCTGCGCAAAGTGTCATTTTTGAAAGTAAAAAAGCTATTTAAAATCACTCGCGGCTAATGTTAATTCACGGCTCCCGTAACACAGAGAACAGTGATTCATTGAAACTCATTCATAAAAAAAAGTCATTGATAAAAAAAAAAAAAAAAAAATGAAAAAAAAAAAGCGTAGGGGTCCCCCCAAATTCAATAACCAGGCCCTTCAGGTCTGGGATGGATATTAAGGGGGATCCCAGCCAAAAAAAAAAAAAAAAAATGGCGTAGGGTCCCCCTCAAAATCCATACCAGACCCTTGAGGTCTGGTATGGATTTTAAGGGGAACCCTAGCCAAAAAAAATGGCGTGGGGTCCCCCTCAAAATCCATACCAGACCCTTATCCGAGCACGCAACCTGGCAGGCCGCAGGAAAAGAGGGGGGGACGAGAGCGGCCCCCCCTCTCGCCTGAACCGTACCAGGCCACATGCCCTCAACATTGGGAGGATGCTTTGGGGGTCTAAGACCCCTAAAGCACCTTGTCCCCATGTTGAGTAGGACAAGGGCCTCTTCCCCACAACCCTGGCCGGTGGTTGTGGGGGTCTGCGGGCGGGGGGCTTATCGGAATCTGGAAGCCCCCTTTAACAAGGGGACCCCCAGATCCCGGCCCCCCCCCTGTGTGAAATGGTAAGGGGGTACAAAAGTACCCCTACCATTTCACCAAAAAAGTGGCAAAAATGGTAAAAAGGACAGGAGACAGTCTTTGACAATTCCTTTATTAAAATCTTCTTTCTTCTTTCTTCATCCTTCGGATTCTTCATCTTCTCCTTCCTTCATCTTCTTCCATCTTCTTCTTCCATTTTCTTCTTCCTCCGATCCGCTTCTTCTTGCGCTGGTCTTCTCGTCCTTCTCGTCCGGCATCTTCTTCCGTCGGCGTCGGCGTCGGTGTCGGTGTCTTCTTGGGCCGCTCCGCGCAATGGGAGGCTCCCGCTGTGTGAGGCTCCGCTCCATCTGACAGGTCTTTTAAAACGGAGGGCACCTGGTGACCCCGCCCCCCTCTGACATCATGGGGAAAGCCATCATGGAATTCCCCATGACGTCCCTGTGCGTCAGAGGGGGCGGGGTCACCAGGTGCCCTCCATTATAAAAGACCTGTCAGACGGAGCGGAGCCTCACACAGCGGGAGCCTCCCATTGCGCGGAGCGGCCCAAGAAGAGACAGAGACACCGACGCCGACGCCGACGGAAGAAGATGCCGGACGAGAAGGACGAGAAGACCAGCGCAAGAAGAAGCGGATCGGAGGAAGAAGAAAATGGAAGAAGAAGATGGAAGAAGATGAAGGAAGGAGAAGATGAAGAAACCGAAGGATGAAGAAAGAAGAAAGAAGATTTTAATAAAGGAATTGTCAAAGACTGTCTCCTGTCCTTTTTACCATTTTTGCCACTTTTTTGGTGAAATGGTAGGGGTACTTTTGTACCCCCTTACCATTTCACACAGGGGGGGGGCCGGGATCTGGGGGTCCCCTTGTTAAAGGGGGCTTCCAGATTCCGATAAGCCCCCCGCCCGCAGACCCCCACAACCACCGGCCAGGGTTGTGGGGAAGAGGCCCTTGTCCTAATCAACATGGGGACAAGGTGCTTTAGGGGTCTTAGACCCCCAAAGCATCCTCCCAATGTTGAGGGCATGTGGCCTGGTACGGTTCAGGCGAGAGGGGGGGCCGCTCTCGTCCCCCCCTCTTTTCCTGCGGCCTGCCAGGTTGCGTGCTCGGATAAGGGTCTGGTATGGATTTTGAGGGGGACCCCACGCCATTTTTTTTGGCTAGGGTTCCCCTTAAAATCCATACCAGACCTCAAGGGTCTGGTATGGATTTTGAGGGGGACCCTACGCCATTTTTTTTTTTTTTTTTTGGCTGGGATCCCCCTTAATATCCATCCCAGACCTGAAGGGCCTGGTTATTGAATTTGGGGGGACCCCTACGCTTTTTTTTTTGTTTTTTATTAATGAATGACAGCTCTCTGTGTTACAGGAGCCATCAATTCATTAGCCGCGAGTGATTTAAATAGCTTTCTTCCTGCAAAAATGACACTTTTTTGCAGGGAAAGTTCTAAGCACAGGAAACCTGCCCTCCTTCACAGGCTACCTATAGACACCCCCCAGATGTGATACTGCAATGCTGTTCTAACAGCATGCACACACATATCCCCAGAAATAAAGAACATATTGTTGTCAGCAGTCAGCAGCACACTGACACGCTGACACTGTGAGTGAAACATAATATGCGAGGCCGCCGCCGCGGCGGCCTCTTATACCGTGGGGCGTGTATTAAAGCCCCTGAGCTATAATTGGCTACAGGCATCCTGCCTGTAGCCAATTATGGCTCTCCTCGCTGCCGGCGCTGTGATTGGCCAAGCATGCGGGGTCACAGTGCATGCTTGGCCAATCATCAGCCAGCATTGCACTGCGCGGGCCGCAATGCATTGCGGGGCCGCTCGCATCACACGAATTTGATGCGAGCGGTCCCAATAGTTCTGGGCTCGCCGAGCGAGCGAACACCCGGTGCTCGATTCGAACATGGGTTCGAATCGAACACCGGGCTCATCCTTAATCCTAAACAAGACCTCTCCAAGGGTCCCCCAGGCACACACCTCCTAAAGAGTAGTGTTCCCTTTAAAAGCCAAGGCCCATAGTCAGTAGACAAAAGGTCACTCTGCAGTCCCCTACAAAAGCCCCTGTCCTGGTTGGGTCAGTCCCAGATGGGCCTTATAACAAGTGTAGAACAGCCACGGATGACACAAAAGGTATAAACTCAACATATACATAAAGCAAAGTAAGTATTAAGGTAAAGAATCAAGTTTTGGTAACACCTAAGGCTGCATTCACACCTGAGCGTTTTGTCGCCCTAAGCCGCCCTACGCCTGAAGCTACAAAACGTTCGAGGGGATAAAATACATTATTCTCTATGGAGATGGATCACATCTCCACTCCATGTCGCCTGAAGCCGAACGCCTGAAGCTCAAACAAGTTCCGGACCCTTTTTTGTCGCGCGAATCGGGCAGATTTGGGCGTTTGTATCCCCATAGAACATAGCAACAAATGATGACAGTGATGATAATTTTTCCTATTGGCTATCAAGAAAAACGCCGAAGTTGAAAAACGCCTGTTACGCCGTATGCAAATGTGCAAAAAACGACGGTATTCGCGCGACAAAACGTCGGTAAAACCGCTGGTAAAAACGCTCGTTCCGCTACGCTCAGGTGTGAATGCAGCCTAAGAGGCTGTTGAGCCTTGGTGGGGACAGGAGAGACAAAGGGCAGAGCAGGAAAGCATAGAGAGATATTTTTTAATTGCTGAGCCTGACTGGAATGAGCCTTAAAAATATTTTGTCGTAAACCCTGGTGTACTGTATTTTTTTCTAAAGTGTTTGTCATGTCCACTTATAAAAGGCTTAGGCTTCTTTCTCACAGGCAATGATTAACATGCATTTTATATATTTTTTTAAAAATATTTAGTCCTGCTCCAGGCACACACCACCATCACTCCTCTGGATCTGGGTGCATTGGCCACTCTGTAGGTTCCACTCTGTAGGTTTAACAACCTACAACTGTCAGTTATGAAACATTGAGAACATATCAGCCAGCTGGAGGGGACGCTCCTCTGACATGTCACAGATTCACAACAGTACAGTAGATGCATGCCAGATATGAGCAATAGCTTGTATCTTATGGAAACATGTTGTTACAAAACAGTGTGACAATACTCTCATCCTTTTCATTAGACTTCTACGTCATATGAGGGCATAAATAGCTCAAACTCAGGTAGTATCTTGGGTCTTGGTGAGGTAATCCTTTCTCCTAGGTTTTCACACCCAGCTTCACTCCAGTTACATTAATTCCTCAATGAAACATCAAAACAGTGCTCTCCGCTAATTGTTTTATTTAAAATGAAACAATTAAAAACACTTACATGGAACTATTCTGAGGAGGTAATTTCCAGGACGTAACATGTAATGCAGTGTTCTCTGTGACCTCATCATGCTGTATACCGGGACACTATTACCAGCTGTCAGGAGGCAGAGTGAGGTGAAAGGTGCGAGAGTGCAGAAGGGAGCACTGACTGGTCTGTATGTGCAGGAGGGCACAGGAGAGCTGAGCGCTGACTGGTCTGTATGCACTGGAGAGCGGAGCACTGACTGGTCTGTATGCATAGGAGAGCTGAGCACTGACTGGTCTGTATGCACAGGAGGGCACAGAAGAGTTGAGCACTGACTGGTCTGTATGCACAGGCGGGCGCAGGAGAGCTGCGCACTGACTGGTCTGTATGCACAGGAGAGCGGAGCACTGACTGGTCTGTATGCACTGGAGAGCGGAGCACTGACTGGTCTGTATGCACTGGAGAGCGGAGCACTGACTGGTCTGTATGCACTGGAGAGCGGAGCACTGACTGGTCTGTATGCACAGGAGGGCGCAGGAGAGCTGAGCACTGACTTATCTGTATACACAGATAAGAGGGCGCAGGAGAGCTAAATGCTGACTGGTCTGTATGCACAGGAAAGCTGAGTGCTGATTGGTCTGTATGCACTGGAGGGTGCAGGAGAGCTGAGTGCTGACTGGATTGTGACATGGAGGATATGAAGTGCTAGATTCCTGCATCAGTTTTTATTAGGAAAGTGGAGGGACTGGCAGGAACACTAGAGATTTCACACAAAGGAAGCAATACAAAGAGAACAGGAGACTTTTTCATACAAGTACAAAGTACAGCAGGCATATGTCGGGAATATGAAATGGGGTAACAAACACTTTAAGTTTGTATTTGTATTGTATTGTCGCTACTGGTTAACCTAGCCATGCTGGTTTGTAAGTGATTAGGTGCTAACAAAATTCTCTTTTGTAACAGAGATTTGGCACATATCAGAGTGTTTTGTAAAAACATGTTTTTTTATCAGATACAAGCTATTGCTCATGACTAGGGTAGCCAGATGACTTACTGCCCTGACCCATACATGTACCATATAAATACTTATGTTTCTATAATAAATATAACAAAGACACTGACACCTGCTGGATGAAAATGGCCTGTTCGGCCTTTTATTTAAAATTAACTCAAACAAACAAACTTTATTAACTTTTTAAACCACTGAAAAACTTTTACCTTTCTTACACTCCTCATCCAGCTAATCAGCTAATCAACTTATTATTTTCTGACCCCTGACGACCACTTGCAACTGAGCCTGTAATCCCGTTTGTTGGCAAGCTCCCCAGCCGCAGACTCGCCTCGGGGACTTGCCAACTGACCACAGACCCCCCAACAGATTTTACCCGTGAGTCTGGCCAACTGTCAGACCACTCGGGCGGACTCCATACCAGTGATGGGTCCTAACTTTTGAATAAAACCTCTTAACTGAGTCACTTAACTGTCGTCAAGGAAAAAACCAACACGCCAACGCTGGCTTTTTAAATCCAACGTAACACCTAACCCTACCAATAGGGCGGGCGGGCGGGAACGTTTCTCCTTGCCTGCTACCTCTGGACTGGTGACCTTTCCTTGCTCCCCACCACACCACTGACCTGTACTCCACCCACCACTGCTGAGCTCCAATAAGGTAAGCCCCCCTAGGTAAATATACCAACCCCCTTAGCTGACCTCTCGGTAACCCCCTTGCACCCTGTCATGTTTGCACTACGCTTACATTTCACTGCAGCTCCGTACATGTCTTGACTAGGGTAGCCAGATGACTTACTGCCCTGACCCATACATGTACCATATAAATACTTATGTTTCTATAATAAATATAACAAAGACACTGACACCTGCTGGATGAAAATGGCCTGTTCGGCCTTTTATTTAAAATTAACTCAAACAAACAAACTTTATTAACTTTTTAAACCACTGAAAAACTTTTACCTTTCTTACACTCCTCATCCAGCTAATCAGCTAATCAACTTATTATTTTCTGACCCCTGACGACCACTTGCAACTGAGCCTGTAATCCCGTTTGTTGGCAAGCTCCCCAGCCGCAGACTCGCCTCGGGGACTTGCCAACTGACCACAGACCCCCCAACAGATTTTACCCGTGAGTCTGGCCAACTGTCAGACCACTCGGGCGGACTCCATACCAGTGATGGGTCCTAACTTTTGAATAAAACCTCTTAACTGAGTCACTTAACTGTCGTCAAGGAAAAAACCAACACGCCACCGCGGGACAAGTGTGACACCTCACACTTGTGCCAGCCGCCACACCTGCATCGCTCTCCTGATGCCTTCTTCCAAGTCCAGAGACCACAAATCAATCCCAACCGGGTTGAGGTGAACTCCGTCTCCCCTAAGGTACCTCCACGTATCTACCTCTAATTCCCGGTGTCTGACCACTATGCCTCCGTTTCTGGCTACAAACCTGCCAACCTCTTTATTGACCTTAATCCTGGTCTTGTTGATCTTTTCCCAGGAGCGGGCCCCTCTCCACGACATGCGGGCCACAATATCTGACCATACTATGATCATGCCGGGGAAAGAGGTGCTGAGCCTGATAAAGTCCCACTGTACGTCCTTGATTATCTGGCGCATGGGCCGTACCACCAAGTCATTCCCCCCCACATGCAGGACCAGAACGTCCGGATGTCGATCCATTCCTGCAAACCTGTGGACTTCTGGTAACACCCTGTTCCACCTCATTCCTGGGACCCCAATCCACCGAATCCTACCCTCCTCCCTAGACATCCTGAGCTGTCTGCCGTCCGGCCGTACATCTGCCCTTCTAGCGCCCCAGAAGACAAACGAGTGTCCCAGGATCCATATGAGACACACAGGGGCTGAAAAACATAAAATAGATATCTAACACCAATAACCAAAACATATAAAAAACATGTTCAACCCACACACTAACATCCCCAATCCCCCACATCGTTACACCAGGTGGGGGCGAATGTAGACCTGATAACGTGCTGACTCCCATCTGCCAATCCTGCGTATAACTTCCCCCGGTAGACCCCACCTGGAAGCCTCCGTGGCCGCGCCAATCCTGAAAGAGTGACTCGCATACTCACCTGGGGGTAGGCCCCCCGCCTCCAAACATTTTCTAAATACCGCTGTAAACTGGTATCTGGATAAACACGAGCCATTCTCATGAATCAAGAAGGCCCCACCCCCTACTGGGCGCGCCCTTAAAAAATGGTCTACTGCTGCTACCGGGCATATTTGTGGTTCTGAACCTGCCAAAAGCTCGACCCGTGCCCCTTTTCCCAGCTGGTCCGTCTTCGACCTCCTAACCCATAGGACTACTGCTGACTGTGACAGCGTAACGTCCCCAAACCTCAAACCACCTGGAATGGATTTTGATGGCGACACCAGCTCCCCAATTCTCAATGCCCCGAAAAAACGCTAACAGGAAGGCAGCTCGGAAGAGTTTTTGTTCAAAAACTGTAGAACACACCTTCTTAACCTGTTCCAACACAATGTTCAACACCGCAAACGAAATGGGGCGTCTGGAGTCCCTCTGCGCTAGGCCCCTCCTATAACCCCTCAATGCTTTTTTAACCAAAAAATTCTTGGTCACGTCAGGCAGCCCTTTGTACTGGAACCTAAATGCCAGCGCTGATACCTTCTTACTAATTGCCGTGCCCGACACCCCCTTCACGTAGCTACTGCAAATGAAACACAATACCCAATGTACCAATACCTCGGGGTCTTCCGACCCTCCTACCTCAGTCAACCAAGCGGACCATTCACTCCACACCCTGTGATACGCCGTCCTAGTGCTCTCGCTGAGCGACTGCATAATCAATCCATCGGCGATCCCAACGCAATCCTCCACAGATCCGGCGGGCACGGGTCCCCCGTCGCGTTTGCCTCTGGAGCCAGTCTGCGGAACTCCTCCCACTGGAAACGAGACAGAGCATCCGCTAACTTATTCTCGATCCCTGGGATGTGAACCGCATACATGTACACGTTCAATTTTAAACAACAAAGTACCAACTGCCGTAACAATCTAACTACCGGGGGGGATGAGGCTGAAACGTTATTAATGGCCACCACCACCCCCATGTTGTCACAATTGAACCGCACCTTCTTGTTTGTTAGCTTGTCCCCCCATAACCTCACCGCTACCAGTATGGGGAAGAGCTCCAGCAGTGCCAGGTTCTTCAAGAAACCCGCTGCTCTCCACTCCTCCGGCCAAGGACCTGCACTCCAACTCCCCTGGCAATAAGCCCCGTAACCCGCAGAACCCGCCGCGTCAGTAAACAGTTCCAAGTCAGCGTTGCTAACTGGTCCCTGCAACATCATAGATCGCCCATTAAACTCCACCAGGAACGAGTACCATACTCTCAAGTCTTCCCTCAACCCTTCGGACAACCTGATAAAATGGTTGGGCATCCTCACCCCCGCCGTTGCTGCCGCCAGTCTCCTGCAGAACACCCGCCCCATCGGTATAATCCTGCAAGCAAAATTTAATTTGCCCAGGAGGGATTGCACTTCCTTCAACCTCAACTTCTTTTTTCCGTGCGCCTCCTTGACTTCCTGCCGCAATGCCACCACCTTTGTCTCCGGCAGCCTACACTCCATCGCCACGGAATCAATTGTAATTCCTAAGAACACCAGCTCCGAAATCGGGCCTTCTGTTTTGTCCGCCGCTAGGGGGATACCGAACCTATCCGCCAAGTACTGTAGCGTCCCCAATAATGTCCCGCATCCGCGGGATCCCGGGGGGCCTACGCAAAGGAAGTCGTCCAAATAATGGATAACCGAATTCACCCCCGCCGTCTCCCTAACTGCCCATTCAAAGAATGAACTGAAAGTTTCAAACAGGGCACATGAAATCGAACATCCCATGGGCAGACAGCGATCCACGAAGTACGCTCCTTCCCAATAACAACCCAGCAAATGCATACTCTGGGGGTGTACTGGCAACAGCCTAAACGCTGCCTCTACGTCCGTCTTTGCCATCAAGGCCCCCTTTCCATATTTTTTTACCCATGATACCGCTGCGTCAAACGATGTATAGGTTACCGCACAGGCTTGCGGGTCAATACCATCGTTAACAGAGCCCCCTTTTGGGTACGACAAGTGGTGAATCATCCTAAATTGCCCCGGTTCCTTCTTGGGTACTACTCCCAAAGGAGAAACTACCAAATTGGACACCGGAGGGGTAGCAAATGGACCGGCCATCCTGCCGAGCGCCACCTCCTTCCCCAATTTACCTGACACCACTTCCGTATGTTTTAACGCCGACCTCAGATTATCCGAAATTGGCGGAACCTCCCCCAACACGCTCGGAATCCTAAACCCCTCCCTAAAGCCCGCTTCCAGCAACTGGGCAGCCGCCCGGTCGGGGTATCTACTTAGGAAAGGCCGCATCCTTTCCAACTTCACCGGCGTCATCCCTTTTTCCAGTGGAATCACCTGCGCGATTTTTCCGGAAACATCTGGAGAAAGGGTGTGCTGCACTGCAACCTGAACATTCATGTTTGTACCGACAAGAGTTCCCAAACTTACATGTTCCGTCATTAAATTGCCAGCACACCCCTTTCTTTTTTGGGGCCGGCGATCCTGCTGAGGAAGCTCCGCCGGCCCCCCCTTGAAAAAACTGTCCCGCAGCCCTGGGAGAAGTCATCAACTTCATCCACAGGCTGATGTCCTTATGGTCCCATCTAATGGCCGGACGCACCGCTTTTCTCTGGCGAAATTGCTCGTCGTAGCGGAGCCATGCCAACCCCCCGTACACCCTATAGGCCTCGCTAATCGCCTCCAGGTAACAGAAGAGAGCCGAACAATGTTCCGGCGCTTTCTCCCCAATCACACTCGCCAGGATCGCGAATGCCTGCAGCCAGTTTGCGAAGGTGCGAGGAATCAGCCTATACCTACGCTTTTCCTCCTCCTCCTTTTTGCTCTCGTCAGGCTTGACCCTGTCCAAATTAAATTTTTCTAACGGTAGTAGGGAAAAAATTTCTACAAATTCATCCTTCCAGATCTTCTCCCTCACCTCTTTTTTCAAATGTGCCCCCAGCGGTCCCTCGAAACACACATAAACCTCGCAGCGGGCCGCATCGGCTAACCTAATTTTTTCAGCATCTTTATCCTTGTTAAGTTCCTTCTCCTTGTCACCCTCCTTGTGCTTTTCCTTGTCCCCTTCCTTGTCAGGTGTCGTTTCGGCCTTGTCCCTCGCTGCCTCCGTCTGAGTTTCCGCCGTGACCCCCACCCCCTGCCTGGGCCCAGTCTCCAGCGTTGCGGTGTTGGGGGGCATCCAGGGGTTGGTCGGGGCAGCTGCCTGTGTTGTCCCCCCTCCCAACCTCTGTAGCAAGGCCTTGAGCATGTCCACCACCCCCCCCTCCCCCCCCCGGTGACCCCCCACAACAGTGTCCGTTCCCAACACCCCTAAACCAGCACCCTCCCCCCTCCCCCCCGGATGCCCAGTGACACCCCGTGTCCTACCTGGCTGCCGTAGGTTGGATGGCCCACCAGCCGCACCGACCGCTGCTCCCGCCGGGACTTCTTCTTCCTCCAGCAGTTCTCCTTCCTCGCAGCTGCTGTCCTCGCGCCTTCCGGTCGCCGTCCCAGGCCTCTGTGCCGCTCCGCCAGGCACCCCAGGCCGCCTCCGGTCTTCTCCTTGGCTGCTCCGATGGCGGCCGCCATCTTCTTCCGCCGACTTCCGGCCGTCGTCACTGACGTCAGTTCCGCTGACGTCATCTCTCTGCGCCGCCGTCGACGTGCTCGCGCACGCGCTGTAGCGGCCGTCCCTCCCAGACCCGGCCTTGGGCCTGGAGGCGTGGCCTCCCGACTGCTGTTGTAGCAATGGCGCTGGCCCTCCTCCAGGAGGCAAGATGGCGCCCACACGAGGCAGGTCACCGGCCGCTTCCACGACAAGGCCGGTACCCGGGGACCGCATTCTCCCACGTCGGACGGCTGCCCCGACCGGAGCATCGCCAGCAGCAGCCGCCTGGTGTCCTTCAGGTTGGATGGTCCTGGAGGGGGCCGCGGATCCAGCTGGGTGAGTGCCCCCCCCTCTCCTGGGACTCAGACGCTTTCGGGGATTCCTCCCAGGGCCCCTGCCCGCCGACCGTGGTGTCCGCTTGGCAGAGGGGCCTGGAGGGTCCCTAGTGGGGCTCCCAATGCGTCGTCGAGTCCGTGGGGTGTTGTCCGGGCTCAGGCGCACAGGAGGGATAGACCTCCGAGGCCGCAACGGGGGGTCCCTACTTGTCTGGGGTCCCTGCCCTACCCCCTGCAAATTGGCTGCAATTTGGCTGTGAAGCCAGTCTGAGCCATGTAGTTCAGCTGCCTGCCTAAGCTGTTCCCACAGTTGATCTAATCCACTCATCTTTTTCAGGGTCCTGCTTCCCAACGTTTCTCCTTGCCTGCTACCTCTGGACTGGTGACCTTTCCTTGCTCCCCACCACACCACTGACCTGTACTCCACCCACCACTGCTGAGCTCCAATAAGGTAAGCCCCCCTAGGTAAATATACCAACCCCCTTAGCTGACCTCTCGGTAACCCCCTTGCACCCTGTCATGTTTGCACTACGCTTACATTTCACTGCAGCTCCGTACATGTCTTACCTGAACTCTGCTGTTGTGGATCTGTGCCATGATAAAGTCCCCTCCCTTTCAGCTGGCTGATATGTACTGAAGGTTTCATACCTGACACGTGTATGTTGTTAAGCCCTGTTTTAAGGGCTCTCTCGCTCCATGATCCTCATTCCTCACTATACAAATAAGCTTCAGATGGAGTGAAGCGCATTATGCTCCGATTTACACCTGAGCAATTTTAAGCTTGAAAATCTCTCAAGAACTCCCAATAAGCCAAATCCCATTAATTTCAATGGCCCCTTTTTACATATGAGCATTCTGCCACCTGAAGCAAAATGCCCGTCGCTCAAAAAAGTACATGAGCTTCTTTTTGGCAGATTACAAGCGTTTTGTCGCTTCTTTTTCTGCTCAAACTGCACCTCGCATGCCCTAATTAGACATATGCAGAATGGAAAAATTTGGTTTGTTTTAGTTAAATTTCATTTCTTAATTTTCTAATGAATTCCCCATTTTCTGAACGGTCGGAATTCGAATCTGTCGAAAAATGATCGACCAATTCAAATTCTATGTGAAGAATAGCTGGTTGTTCCACTCTGACAGCAGTCTATTTAAACGGAGAGTCTGCTTGGCTTTAATGCTGGATTCTCTTCAGCTTTGGTTCCTGTGTTCCTAAATTCTAATCCATGTCTATTAGCCTTGTTCCTGACTGGGCTACGTCTGACACGTCTCTTTGATCACCCCTGCCTGTTAAATCTGCTTCTTGTTGGGTGTCCCCAGCCCCTTGTGACGTCACCGACCAACACAACCATGGGAAAGAGGCCCTTGCCCCCATCAACATAGGGACAAGGTGCTTTGAGGTGGGGGCAGAGAACCCCCCCCCACCCTAAAGCACCCCCCTATTTTGAGGGCATGGGGCCTGGTATGGTTCAGGAGGGGGGAGGCACTCTCTGATCTTGTTTTAATAGGGTCTGGCATGAGTTTGGGGGGCCCACGATTTTTGCTTGGGGGCTCCCCTCCAAATCTATACCAGACCCGAAGGGCCTGGTATGGATTGGGGGAACGGCATTTATTATTTTTTTTTACATTTAGCTGTTAGTGGGGAACCCCGCTGATAGCTGATGACTCATTAGTTGTTAAGGACGCAGCAACTTTGCAACCAACTATATACAGTGTGTATAAAAAAGACACAAAACGCATGAAAACTGCATGCAAAACACATCAAAGACGCAGGTTTAAGAACACGAAACGCACCGCAAATGCACCTGAAAAACGCATCAACCGCATAGGTGTGAACCTAGACTTGAAGGACATTTCCAAATGCATGTAATAGTTTTAAATTGTGCTCTAAAGGCAGATTAGATACTATGGGGGTTGTTTATGAAAGGCAAATCCACTTTGCACTACAAGTGCAAACTACAAGTGCACTTGAAATTGCACTGAAAGTACACTTGGAAGTGCAGTTGCTGTAAATCTGAAATGAGTGGAAGCTCTGCCGATTTTATTATCCAATTTTATGCAAGCTAAAATGCTGTTTTTTAATTTTCCTTGCATGTCCCCCTCGGATCTATAGCGACTGCACTTCCAAGTGCACTTTCAGTGCAATTTCAAGTGCACTTTGCGCTTGTAGTGCAATGTGGATTTGCCTTTAGTAAATAACCCCCCTAATGTCTAAATGTATATAAAAATATGTAAATGGAGGTAGGACTCGTATACACGGGCTGCTGAGACGTACAATGTGAATTCTGGTGTCTTTTCTCTGCCCAGGTGCTGTGTGTAGCTTTGTTCAGGTATATGCTGGCGCTATTGTAAAAGAGTATAGCATTTGGGTGTATACAAAAAATAGATTTTTTGTTTCTATTATTTTGTTTACGCCCTTACACTATACTCGTGTTTACAATAGCACCGGAATATACACATTTATTTCTACAGGAGGTTGTATGCAGCACCTGGGAAAGACTCCAGAATTTACGTTGCACAGTCTCAGCCGATAGAGTGGCAAAAGCCGCAGGAAAACTTGATCTGGGACACATAAAGTTTGTATATACTTCCCAGACAATTTCTCCTTTGTTTAAATAAACTAAATGCAGGATACTAGTGTAATGTAATCTTAGTGAAGATGGAAAACATGTTATTACAGCTAGAGCAGTCGTTTTGTATTCTTTCTTTCTCTGCCCTTGGGGTGTAATGGGTTTGTCAGTGCCATGTAGACTTGTGAAGTTACTAATGGGCCCTAATGCATACTAGGAGTTTTAGCCTGTGTGCGACCAATCCCTGGAATTTTAGTGCACCAAGGAGGCACAGGTGCAGTGCCCAGCCCCACTGCCAGTAGCCACTCAAAGTCTATTGCAGGCTGAAAGCTGCTGCAGCTGGATGGGGCTGAATGCTGTACTCACATTTATGGCCCTATCTGTTAAGGGACAAATGTCTAGAATGAAAGTATTCTGCTTTCCAGGCATTCTCCCCTGCATGCATAGGGCCCTATATGCGAGTACACCATTCAGCCACAGCAGCTTTCAGCCTGCCATGGACAGGCAGTAGGGCTGGGCACTGCACCTGTGCCTCCTGGGGCACTAAAACACCAGAAATGGCTGCACACAAGCTAAATGACCAGTGTGCATGTGGCCTAAGGAGTATTATTGCTATCAGCTGGCAAAGCAAACAGGGTCCTCTATATTGGCTAAAATAAACACCTAAGGATGGGCTCTGGCGTATTTGTATCGTATCCGCCAGGAAGCCGTCACTGCACCCTGCCAATCATAGGGAGTGAGGCATTTCCCAGGCTCGCAGCTGCACTTACACACGTTGCCTATGATTGACGGTGTGCAGTGACGGCTTCCTGGAGGGTACAATCCGAAAAATGTCCAAGCCCATCATTAATAACCACCTAAGTATGGTTGAAATCAGCAAACAATAAACTTATAGCTGGGATGACCCGGACAAGGGCTTCTGTTGAACCAAACAAGAAAATAATTAAAAAAAACAAAAAAAACAAGGCTCATTATTATTAAACGCATATATGTGTTTTTTCTTTAGGAGATAAAGTGATTCCATTGTGTATTCCTCAGTGTGGACAATGCTGTTCTTGTTTAAATCCACACACCAACTGCTGCCTCAAAACACAGTACGTTTTTCTTTTTCTTGTTCTGTTACTCTACTGAAACAAGTTCTAAGGACAGTCAGTCATTTTTTTATAAGCATAATTAGTAATATGTATTTATTATTAAAAGGTGAATAAAGAAAAACTTTGGCTCTAAACTGTTTACATGATATACCCCCAGTGCAGTATAGGCAAAAAGCAACCTTATTTATGGAAGCTTCACGCCTCTACCAGTCATATCCATGACCTGTGCATATCCACTCCTTAAGAAGAGTTGTGATCTAGGAAAAATTCTCACACTACTATGACATAAAATAAAAAAAAATTAAAAAAAAAATATATATTTTATATATATATATTATATATATATATATATATATATATATCTATCATTTTGCAAATTGTGCCGACAGTGTGCATGACATGGACGGGATTGAGGCATAAAATTTCAATTTTTTAGGTCCTTGACTGTGTTGTAGATACCGTGCCAACACCAAGAAAGAAAAATCAAAGGGGATTTACAGAAAAATAGAACTTACTTTTCAGAAGCAACAAATTCCTACATTTTACGTAGATAGTGGATTGATAAAAATTGGCTACTCAAACATCTTAAATGCATATGTTACCCCAACATTTCATATTCCCAATATGTGTCTCTTGCACTGTGTGCTTGCTGATTCAAACTGACCATGGTAGGAATGAGAGCACATCCCTCTCAGTGTGGTCACTTTTCTGGCTGTGCTGGGAGAACAGTCAGCCTGTCCTCCAAAGATCAGACTTGATCTGACATGTCCCCCTGCACAACCATTCACTGCGAAGATCAGTGTCATGCTGTTTCTCCACCCCCAGCTTTCTAAGCTCCTTTATACAGTTGAGAACAGAGATTATGTGATCACTTAAAGCGGTAGTAAACCGCAGCTAAAAAAAAAAAGAAATCCCCTGCAAGGCAATGACATAATGTGCTAGTATGAATCGCACTGACAGGGCTTCCATTTTCACCTAGTCTTCCTTTCGGGTTCGTGGCCTCCAGCTACATGAGTGGTCGTGCCATCCTCCCACCCGCGCATTCTCGTGGGAGCCCCTGTTTATGGCACAGTGTGCCGGACCTATAGAGCGCATTCACCAATGATGTCACTGGCTACATGCAGTGTGAATATCTCTCTGCTCTCTTTCCTGATCTGCAGCTGCTCTCACCCCCTGCCTTGCTAATAGGAGGACATTGACGGAGACCTGGAAGAATAGACACAGGCTGCAGGCTCCCAAGGTTGGACAGGAGGCAGAGACTGGAAAGGGCACTGCGCTTTTAAAAATGAAAGGGGGAGTACTGTGATGGGGGGACATGACTGCAGGGAGGACTGTGATGGGGGGCCATGACTCCAGGGAGGACTATGATGGGGGGCCATGACTGCAGGGAGGACTGTGATGGGGGGCCATGACTCCAGGGAGGACTATGATGGGGGGCCATGACTCCAGGGAGGACTATGATGGGGGGGCCATGACTGCAGGGAGGACTATGATGGGGGGCCATGACTCCAGGGAGGACTATGATGGGGGGGCCATGACTGCAGGGAGGACTGTGATGGGGGGCCATGACTGCAGGGAGGGCTGTGATGGGGGGCCAAGTTTGCAAGGAGGACCGTGATGGGGAGCAATGACTGCAAGGGCCACTGTGATATAAAGGGGACTGCACCGTAAAGGGATACTGTAATCATTACAGGGTAGTCCCCGTTATATTGCAGTGCCACTTTACAGTGCAGTGCAGGAGGGTTGCGAGACTGCGTGAACCGCCCCCCCCCCCCCTTGTCACTGGAAGAATTGGCTACAGCAAAAACAGTCCCTGGTGTCAAAAAGGTTGGGGACCACTGCTCTAGACTTCCAGCCTTAGAATTGTCAAATTCCAGCTGCAAAGCTGGGTGTATAGCTGATCAAGCACAGTCTATGCTAAAGCAGAGGGCAGGAAAGACATTAGGGAAATAATAGACCCCTAATATCTCCATAAAAAAATAGTTGTCACCTGCCCAGGGGACTTGTTAGCCTCTTGGTGACAGAAATAAAGTTAAGTGAAAAAAAAGTCTGAAAAATATCATAAAAAAATAAGAAAAACACCCATCTAGCCAAGTGCACACACATACAAACATAAACGCGCACCTAGGGTATGCACACGTATGTAAACAATGATTGCGCAACAAATATTGGGTATCACCACACATTCAAGAGAGAAATAATTTTATGTCCCTCATTTAGGGCTAACTCTAAAATAATTAGCTATAAAGGCTTTTAACAGGTAGCCTATTGATAATTTTGAGTAATGTAATTTTTCACAGGCATGCAGTTTTGAAGCTTGCCATGTTTGGTATCTGTTTTACTTAAAGCGGAAGTAAACCCATCGATTTAACAGTCTAAAAAAAAAGGCATGCCGTGAATGCTAACTGCACATTGGCTGTGCTCTCAACCAAACAGTCAAACCATCCAATGGCTGGTGTCATAACGGATCACATGTGCAGCACTGTGGCAGTTGAAGATCAAACAGAGGCAAAGATGGCAGCTTCCTTGGCTGAAAACGATAGGGGGGTTTACTTCCACTTTAACGCATCTTTTATCTTATCTCATCTTTTATTATGTACAAAATTGGGGATTAAATCATGTTTGTGTGCACTAAAACAAATTTTTCTGTACTTTTTACGAAAAATATAGATTTGATAAACAGTTGGGCAAATACCGTGCGACAAAAAAATAAATAAATTTGAAACTACCATCTATTTATTCGAAAGGGTCTTTGCTTTGAGAAAATAAATGTTTTGTGGGTTTTAAATAATTTTCGTGTCAAAAATGCAGATTTTAACGTGTTTGAAAAATGCTATGGAAGTAAAGTGGTTAAGGTTGCTTTATGAAAACTAAAATGTGAGTTGCTGCCAATAGCATGTGATCAGTTTTCATTGATTCCTTTATGGAAATGCAACATTTTTGGCCATAGTTTATATACGTCAGCCTGGCTGTTTTGTTGTATATACACTGAGCAAAATTATAAACGCAACACCTTTTGTGTTTGCCCCTATTTATCATGAGCTGAACGCAAAGATCTACGACTTTTTCTATGTACACAAAAGGCCTATTTCTCTCAAATATTCTTCACAAATCTGTCTAAATCCGTGTTAGTGAGCACTTCTCCTTTGCCGAGATAATCCATCCACCTTACAGATGTGGCATATCAAGATGCTGATTAGACAGCATGATTATTGCACAGGTGTGCCTTAGACTGGCCACAATAAAAGGCCACTCTAAAATGTGCAGTTTTATCACACAGCACAATGCCAAAGATGTCGCAAGTTTTGAGGGAGCGTGCAATTGGCATGCTGACTGCAGGAATGTCCACCAGAGCTGTTGCCCTTGAATTGAATGTTCATTTTTCTTGCTGGTTGGAAACAAATGTTAACCAAGGACCTTTTGTGTTCCTGACATGTTCGTTTAATTCTCTAAATATGAGTACCCTGTATGCTTTTTATTTAATAAAATCATCTTGATTGAACATACTACACTATGAGGAGCTATTTCTCTTTTATCCTACATCTGAACCTGTAGATTCACTCCATGTTGTGACCCTATGAGATTCAGCTGTCTGGTACCAAAGTGAAGTCGTGCTATAGTGGATATATCATGCTTATCTGATCACCTATAATCTAGTGGTCCACTTTCTGCGATAAAAGGCCCGGTGTGTTGGTGTGCGGTGGAGGATTTCATAGTTCACCTCAGCTTGTCATATTTACACTGTGGGCGATGCCATTTCTTGGAACATGGACTCTTTACATATAATGACTGTGGACTTTTATTAACATAGTTCATGTTTATATTTCTAGCGCTGCATATCTTTATACATTGAAGAGGAATGGACCAACATTCCACAGGCCACAATCAACAACCTGATCAACTCTATGCGAAGGCGATGTGCTGCACACATGAGGCAAATGGTGGTCACACCAGATACTGACTGGTTTTCATACCCCCCGACCCCGCAATACAGTAAAACTACACATTTTAGATAGGCTGGTCACAATAAAAGGCCAAAGGCACACCTGTGCAATAATCATGCTGTCTAATCAGCATCTTGATATGCCACACCTGTAAGGTGGATGGATTATCTCGGAAAAGGAGAAGTGCACACTAACACAGATTTAGACAGATTTGTGAAGAATATTTGAGAGAAATAGGCGTTTTGTGTTCATAGAAAAACTCGTAGATCTTTGCGTTCAGCTTATGATAAATAGGGGCAAACACAAAAGTGTTGCGTTTACAATTTTGCTCAGTGTAGTAAAACGGCTTGATGATTAATATGCAACTGTAAAAAAAAATTTTTTTTCAGTGTTTAAATGTATTTGCTTTATCATTCTTCCTTCTTCTGTCATTCCAATACAGCATCAACGAATCTCAGAATGTAATGCCTGACAAGACAACCAGGTTTTCATGCAAAGGGAAAGTTGTGTATCATTTTTTGTGGACAAGCACTTTTTCTGAATACACTGTAGTGCCTGTTGATGCTGTTGCAAAAATTGATGACAAAACTCCAATGGATAAGGCCTGTCTTTTTGGATGCGGTTTTCCCACTGGATATGGAGCTGCTGTCAACACTGCCAAGTTAAGCAGTTAATGTCTTTCACTTTCATAACATTGTTAATAATTTCTGCATTTTATATCTACCTTTAAATAGGATTTACTGTGTAAGAAGAAGTACCTGATTGGGTATTCTTTACAATGTAAAGCTTCCCCACATTCATTAAGCTCTAGGAAAAATTAGTACAACTGCACTTGCAAAGTGCGCAGTCTATCTGCCTTTAGTAAATCAACACCATACATATGTGTTAGTAAATCATTGGGGGTTATTTACTAAAGGCAAATCCTCTGTGCACTTGAAATTGCAGTCCCTGTAGATCTGATGGGGACTTGCCACCAGATACAGCTTTTAACTTGCCACGTCACCTGCCACCAGATGCAGCTTGTTACTTACTGCGTCACCTTCCACCAGATGCAGCGCGTCACTTGCCACGTTGCCAGCGTGTAACTCGCCACCATCACCTACCACCAGATGCAGCTTGTCACTTGCCATGCAGCCTGCCACCCTGATGTGGATTGCCAGGTCACCTGCCACCCAATGTGGATTCACCTGCCACCAGATGTGGATTGTCACTTGCCATGTCACCTGCCACCAGATGCAGCACATGTGCATTGACTGGGTCCCAGAGGGAGGGCAGGCAGTGAGAGATGATGTAATCTTTCTGCTGCCTGCAGCTGCACAGTAAGGGCAGAACAGCGATGATGCAGGGTGGGTGCCCGTTCGCCGGCTCTCTCATGCAGTTTGTCAGCTCTCTCATGCTGCCTGCCAGCTCTCTCCTGCTGCCCGCCGCACTCGTGGCCCAGCTGCAGAGAGGCCACAGCCTGGTAGCGGGCCACAGCCCAGTGGTTGGGGACCCCTGCTCTAAATAAACAAGAAGGGTGCAGCAGCCTTGTGCATTAACATAGCTACCATTCATTGATAAAAAGAATGCAATTATACTTACAATAGCTGTGTAGTCATTGCAGACTTGAACATAACAAAAATTGTAATTCCGGCATACACCAGAACCAGGATTTTCAGTAGGAGGACCTGGAAGACACTTTATGGCAGAATCAATGGCTAAGACACTTAGAGGGCTATACCTTATTCTTTAAAAGCTAACTTGTCTGCCACACATCTGGCTTTTAAATAGTAAGCTACAACATAAGTCACTAATAGACTTTTAGGTATAGGGAGGGATCATACCAAAGAGATCGACGAGATTGTTTGGGAGCAGCCCACACACCCAACTCTACCATATCATATACACCTAACAATCGCTGTAGGATTTTTATGAGTTGGTATATATATATATATATATATATATATATATATATATATATATATATATATATATATATATATATATATATATATATATATATATGCTGAATTTATAATTTCAGCTATTATTCCATCTGTTGGTCCTCTAATATGAGCATTCTTTTGATAAGGAACTCGCCCAGTTCGCTGTGCATCCCCCAGGTTTGGGACTATGATCTAAACATACTTTCTGCCTATCCTTGTGGTGGTGTCTTCTGGCACCCTCTTCCCTTATTCACATTGACTACGTGGAATCAAACCCTTGAGTTCTCTAATAGTTTCAGGGGACTCCTCACCCCCTCAGGGCTATTAAGGTGTACTATACCATAATTATTTTTGGTTTGCTTAGTGAGCTTAGTTGTCTGGTTAGCCTCCCTTAACCTCTGGGTTTAATACCCCTGGCTTTAAGGGGTAGAGATGACAGGCCTTTGGCCTTTCTATGTGGACTTGATGGTCCTTTACCTAAAACAATTGTGTTAGGCTTCCTTAAAGCATATTCTTAACATTTAACCATAACCCTAGCCCTTAACCCTAACCTTAGCCCTTCACCCTAACATGCGACTTTGGACACATGAACATAAACATGAAGTTAGGCAGGATAAACCACTGAGCACAGTGGGCAACACATGAGATCGGCACTCCTGGTAGTGTTGGTCTCTCCTTATCAATGAAGCAGTATTTACCAACCCAAAAAACAGAAAGGTGTTCGCACTCTTTTCAGATAAAGGCTTTATTTACATTTTTATATTGGAGACAAGGACATTTTAATCTCACTTTGACATGACAATGAAAGAGTTGTTCCCTCTTCTATGGTGGGAATAGACTTTAAATAGCTGTAAAGATTTTCCAGTATATTGGAAAATTTCTGTGAGCAATAAAATACACTTTGCTGCTTTTGCTCTGTGTTCTTCTGTTAAAGTATATCTAAACCCAAAAACACAAATTTAATAATATTGTGTATTACCAATTTTTAGACACAGTAAATGCATTTTTTTAACTAAGTGCACTTTCCGTAAGTACAAACAATACCTGTTTATTTTGTCAGAGTTCCGATGTCCCATACCTTCATGTGCACTGAACTTATACAGTATCTCAAAGAATATTAGAAAGTTCTCCCAGCTATCTTTTGTCAACTACAAAAGAACACCTCCCTATGTAATGGATGTGAGGAGTGGTGAAAGGGTAAGTTCAATTCAGGAGGGTAGTTTAGTAGCAAACATGGTTTTCTTCATGAATTTAGTGAATGAGTAAGCATATTCACCCTGGGTGAGAAGGTGTGTGATTTACAGGATTACCAGGTGAAACTAAAAACATTATAAAATAAAACTAATGCAGCTACCTTAAATGAGGACTGATGACCTGAAATGTCATTTTTGTTTTTGGGTTTAGATATGTTTTAACTCCTTCACTAAATGATGATTACAAGTGAATGACAACCTGGTTTAATGTATGCGCAGCCCCAGGGATAGAATTTTGCTGGTAATATCTACGTTTAATGTTACAATCATTTAACAGTGCTTTGTAATTGTACAGGTGGAGCCTGGTACTACTTGTGCTGTATTTGGATTGGGTGCCATTGGGCTGTCAGTCATTATTGGATGTAAAGTTTCTGGAGCATCAAGAATTATTGCTGTAGATATAAACAGCAGCAAGTTTGAAAAGGCAAAGCTGTTTGGAGCCACTGACTGCATCAATCCTAATGATTATAGCAAGCCAATCCAGGAGCTGATCATGGAAATGACAGAACATGGAGTGCATTATTCCTTTGAATGCATTGGCAGTACAGATACTATGGTATGTCAGTTTAAAGGTTGCCATTGTTCTGCTTGATTAGTTATTCAGTAAGAAAACTTTAATGTCTGAATCTATATAAACAAAGAGTCTCCTCCAGTGAGAGTGGGGGGAGCGAAGAGTCTGGTGGTAGGGGACTCAATTCTTAGAAGGACAGAGAGGCCAATCTGTAACAAAGACCTGAAGCCCCGAACAGTATGTTGTCTACCGGCCGCTCGGGTTCGGCACATCACGGATCTGGTGGATAGATTACTGGGAGGGGCTGGGGAAGACCCAGCTGTCATGGTGCACGTTGGCACCAATGAAAAAGTCAGAGGCAGATGGAGTGTCCTAAAGAACGATTTTAGGGACTTAGGAGCTAAATTGAGGAAAAGGACCTCCAAGGTAGTATTCTCAGGTATACAACCGGTACATCGAGCCACAACAGAAAGGCAGAGGGAGATTAGGGACGTTAACAAGTGGCTGAAGAGCTGGTATAGTAAGGAGGGGTTTGGGTTCCTAGAGGACTGGGCCGACTTCTCAGTAGATAACTGGTACTACAGAAGGGACAGACTGCACCTAAATGAGGAGCGTGCAGATGAGCTGGTAATGAAGATGGCCAAAAAGTTAGAGGGGTTCTTAAACTAGGTGATGGGGGGGAGGGTCCAGAGGTAGAGATAGTCAGCGCGGAAAACATATTCCAGAGGGTAGTATTGGGGGCATTAGCACATAAACCCAAGGTAAGTAGCAAGTCCTAGTTGCAATCTCAGAACACCCAATAAGAGGATAATATGCGACCGGTCTAAACTACGTGGCATGTTCACCAATGCCAGGAGCCTGACGGACAAGATGGCTGTTGTACGAGGAGGATTTAGATTTTGTCGGAATTTCAGAGACCTGGTTCAACAGCTCTCATGATTGGCTGCCAAACATTCAAGGGTATACCCTTTATTGCAAGGATAGAGAGGGTAAAAAAGGGAGAAGGGTATGCCTATATATCAATAATAATGTACAAGTGAATGTGAGAGATGACATCACTAAGGGAGCTAGGGAGGAGGTGGAATCCTTATAGGTAGATCTCCAAAGGGATGAAGCTAAGGGGACAATAATACTGGGAGTATGCTATAGGCCCCCTTACTTGAGGGAGGAAGGGGAGACAGATTTCCTATCACAATTTGGATTAGCAGTAAGGATGGGAAGTGTTATCATAATGGGGGATTTTAACTATCCAGACATAGACTGGGGGGAGGGAACCGTGCATTCATCTAAGGCTCGCCAGTTCCTAAACGTCTTGCAGGACAATTTTATGGGTCAGATGGTAGACGCACCAACTAGAAATAAAGCGTTACTGGATCTACTGATTACCAGCAATACAGACCTGATCATGGATGTGCAAATACGGGGCAATTTAGGTAACAGCGATCACAGGTCAATTGGCTTTAGGATAAATCACACAAATAGGAAACATAAGGGGAATACAAAGACGCTGAATTTCAAAAGAGACAAATTCCCTAAACTACGAGCCTTGCTAGAATGCATAAATTGGGATAAAATCTTAGGAACAAAGAACACGGAGGAGAGATGGGTTTGCTTTAAGAGCATATTAAATAAGGGCATTAGCCAATGCATCCCATTGGGTAATAAATTTAAAAGAGCGAACAAAAGTCCCTGGATGGCTTAACTCCAATGTAAAAATGCATATAAAAGCAAAGGAGAAGGTCTTCAAAAAATACAAGGTTGAGGGATCATCATCAGCATTCAGACGTTATATAGAATGCAACAAGAAATGTAAGGGTGCAATAAGGACGGCTAAGATAGAACATGAAAGACACATGAAAATCCCAAGAATTTCTTTAAGTATATAAACAGTAAAAAAGGGAGGACAGACCATATTGGCCCCATAAAGAATGAGGAAGGACATCTGGTTACAAAGGATGGGGAGATGGAGAAGGTATTGAATTTATTCTTCTCCTCAGCCTTCACAAGGGAATCAGGGGGCTTCAGTAACCAAAACTGCAGTGTTTATCATGGCGCATCACAGGAAGCACCTCCATGGTTAACAGAGGACAGCATTAAAATTATACTTGGGAAACTTAACATTAATAAATAACCGGGACAAGATGGCTTGCACCTGAGGGTACTTGGGGAACTTAGTCAAGTAATTGCCAGACCATTTTTCCTAATTTTTATTGACAGTCGACTGACTGGAATGGTACCAGCTGATTGGAGAAAAGCCAATGTAGCACCAATATTTAAAAAGGGCCCAAAATACATCCCTGGTAATTACAGACCAGTTAGCCTAACATCAATAGTATGTAAACTCTTGGAGGGGATGAAAGGGACTATATACAAGATTTTAGTAATAAAAACTGTATCATTAGCAGTAATCAGCATGGATTCATGAAGAATCGTTCTTGCCAAACCAATCTATTAACCTTCCATGAGGAGGTGAGTTGCCATCTAGATAAAGGAAGGCCCGTGGACGTGGTGTATCTGGATTTTGCAAAAGCATTTGACAGAGTTCCCCCATAAACATTTACTTTACAAAATAAGGTCTGTTGGCATGGACCATAGGGCGAGTACATGAATTGAAAACTGGCTACAAGGGCGAGTTCAGAGGGTGGTGATAAATGGGGAGTTGTCAGGGTTGGGTAGTGGGGTCCCCCAGGGTTCTTTGCTGGGACCAATCCTATTTAATTTGTTTATAAACGACCTGGAGGATGGGGTAAACAGTTCAGTCTCTGTATTTGTGGACGATACTAAGCTAAGCGGGGCAATAACTTCTCCGCAAGATGTGGAAACCTTGCAAAAAGATCTGAACAAATTAATGAGATGGGCAACTACATGGCAAATGAGGTTCAATGTAGAAAAATGTAAAATAATGCAGTTGGGAGGCAAAAATAGGATGGAAAAGGACCTGGGGGTCCTAGTAGATGATAGGCTCAGCAATGACATGTAATGCCAAGCTGCTGCTAACAAAGCAAACAGAATATTGGCATGCATTAAAAAGGTGATCAACTCCAGAGATAAAACGATAATTCTCCCGCTCTACGGGACTCTGGTCCGGCCGCACCTAGAGTATGCTGTCCAGTTCTGGGCACCAGTCCTCAGGAAGGATGTACTGGAAATGGAGCGAGTACAAAGAAGGGCAACAAAGCTTATAAAGGGTCTGGAGGATAGTGGTTATGAGGAAAGGTTGCGAGCACTGAACTTATTCTCTCTGGAGAAGAGACACTTGAGAGGGGATATGATTTCAATATACAAATACCATACTGGTGACCCCACAATAGTGATAATACTTTTTCGCATAAGTAAGTTTAACAAGACTCGTGGCCACTCATTAAAATTGGAAGAAAAGAGGTTTAACCTTAAACTACGTAGAGAGTTCTTTACTGTTAGGCCCATACACACGGTCGGATTTTCCGATGGATTCTGTCCTATCGGACAATGTTGTCGGAAATTCCGACCGTGTGTAGGCACCATCGGACAGTTTCCATCGGATTGTCCGACGGACAAAGTTCTATCTCCTGCTCTATAAATATTCCGACAACAAAGTCCGATCACACCAATTCCGATCGTGTGTAGCGAATTCCGACGGACCATGCATGCTCAGATCACATTACAAGACCAAAGCTATTGGCTACTAGCCTCTACGTAGTCCCGTCGTAGGCAACAAACATCACCACGTTCAGAATGATTGGATTTTCCGACAACTTTGTCCGACCGTGTGTATGCAACACCAGTGTCGGAATAAATCCGTCGGACCAAATCCGATGGATTTGGTGGTCGGATTTTCCGACCGTGTGTATGGGGCTTTAGAGCGGCAAGGATGATGTGGAATTCCCTTTCACAGGCAGTGGTCTCAGTGGGGGGCATCGATAGTTTCAAGAAACTATTAGATAAGCACCTGAATGACTGCAACATACAGGAATATACAATGTAATACTGACATATAATCACACACATGGGTTGGACTTCATGGACTTTTTCAACCTCACCTACTATGCAACTAAAAAAAAGAGTCTTGCGAGCTACCAGAGATATGTCCAAACCATAACCACAACCAACCACATGTGTTGTGGTAAACTATATGAAAAAAAATATATACAGCAGTTGATCACACTCCCATAATTAGTGCTAAATGTAAATATATAGATAAATAATGCAGCGCTATGTGATTAAATGCTCAATATTCCCATACCATAATCACTATAAATTGAATATAAAGTGCTATATGTAAAATAAATACATAATTGATTTATAGATATATAACATCAAATGATATGTGCATCACAGAACAATAATAACAGTGCTCCAAACAAAAGCCCAGTACAAAGTAAGTTTGGTCTGGAAAAGCAGCTGAACCACCTCTGAGCTCTATGTGGTGGTCTCTGTGGAATCCCCAAGTAAATCCAATGATGCTTTCCTAGGGATTTACCTGGGGATTCCACAGAGACCATTACACATAGAGCTCAGAGGTGGTTCAGCTGCTTTTTCGAGACCAAACTTAGTTGTGCGGTCACACACCCTGAGGTGAGCACAATCACATGGGGGGAGCACGTGTTTCAAGTCACCTTATCATTGTTTGGAGCACTATCACACAGTCACAATATTGTATATCATTGAACTTCATTATCAACTTCTTTCACTGTGGACTTGCTTAATATAAGCATTTTTATCACTTTGTACTGGGATTTTGTTTGAAGCACTGTTATTATTGTTCTGTGATGCCCATATCATTTGATGTTTGTTGTCTGGGCATTTCACCAATTTTTATATTTGAGCTTTTCCATCAATAAAGGGGAGATTAATGATCATAATGCCTTCTGCAATTTCCTTGTCTAAAAACGATCTGAGCTGGACACAGGTGACATTAAAGATTGCTAAAGATAAATTACAAGCTAGTTTATGGTTAATTATTATTATTATGGTTAATGTGTAACAGAAATAATCCTATTCTTTATAGGGTTAAATCTATCATAAGCACTTATAAGCAGACATCTAGGGATTATATAATGAACCCAAAGTGTTCATTTTATATATCTTACTAACTCTGGAGCCCTGCCACTTTATTACCTCCAGTAAAGGAAACCTGTCATAAAAAGAACATGGCGGGTGACATTGCTGAACTGTACTTCTGAAAATGCATGTTGCTTGGCTGTCACACTGACTCCGCTGCTTCAATACTTTGAGAGGCTCATACTGGCTACACACTGTACACATTTATAACAGTTCCTGAGGATGATGGAAGAATTTGTGAGATTTCTTTTTTCGTTCAGCCCACAGGTTGAATAAAAAAAAATCTATGTGTATGGGCCAGCTTAAGCCCAAACAAGTATGACTTCACGGAACTTTATGATCTGTGTGCTCTCTTTGGTGCAGTGACATAGAAACAACCATTTATTTCTGTCTGGACAGGTTTACTTCACTGCAGTCCTCTCGGCCTTTGTTATTAATGGAAAGGAGCATTAGGAGTATTTCTTGCAGCATCTAATATCTTTCATGCTGTTCCACTGATACATTTTTCACCTTCCCCATAGACTACCATGGCAGGTCCTCCCTGCATTACTTTTATTTCTGTTATTTGCTTCTGCTTTATTTGGACTTCTTAATTTTTTTTCTCTTGTATTTATTAAGCTTTCTGTTATTGTGTGTGTGTGTGTGTGTGTGTGTGTGTGTGTGTGTGTATATATATATATATATATATATATATATATATATATATGTGTGTGTGTGTATGTGTGTATATATATATATATATATATATATATATATATATATATATATATATATATATATATATATATATATATATATATATAATATAATTGTATGAAATACATCTAAGCATGTAGTTAGTGAAGCTCTGAATGAATTTGATTATCATTTGTGTTTTTTTTTTTTTTTGCTTGATGCAGAAATCTGCCCTGGAGTGTACACAGCTAGGATATGGGACCAGTGTAATTATAGGAGGTGCCCCTGCAAATGCCCACATTACGTTTGATCCCTATCTACTCTTTACAGGACGTACATGGAAAGGCTGTATTTTTGGAGGTATCAAATCAAAGTACACAGAAAAAAAAAATCAGTGTTTGTTTTTGTATACAGTGTATTCTTAGGTGAACACAATTACAGCTGGCCACAAATGGGACCTGTTTATTAAGGAAGAGGAGAAAGTTCTTCACAAATAGTTAAAGCTTTCTCATAGTGACCATCCAGATTCCATCTTTAATTTTCTCCGAGAATAGAAAAATATACCCAACGTTCGGCTATAGATGGATTCTTATTCTTAGAGGTCTGATATTTATATCTCTCTCTATCATAGCAGGCCAACAGTCACAGACCCTTTTTAGACCTGTTTTTGAGTAGGACTTGCATATAATAGAAGCCTGGATAGACTAGCCCTCTGTTGTCTTCTCCTTGATCATAGAGATTTGTAGATCTAACCAGTCACATGGTCTAATGCAGAATTCTGGAAATATAGTCCGTGTTGGAAGACATCTCACAAAACGTTTTAATCACATACAGAGCAGGTACAACTTAGTCAATGCCAATCAGCGCCTCTTATTGCAAACAGGGCCTGCATCTAAAAATTGTAGCCTGAAAAGGGGAAATTGTTTTACAGATGAGCCCCTAGAGGCCAGTCCAACTTTGGTCTACCAGAGGCCAGCCTAGTATATTAAAGAAGAAAGCAGCCTTTGGGGGCCTACAACCCAGGCCACTTCTGCACAAGGTTCATCATACCTCATGTGGAACCGAATATATCTCCAAAGCTTGTATTTTTTAATCTTCTGGGCTGGCCATTAAATTCCAAATTTCTGTCTATAGTTGAATGACATGAATTTGCTCTTGCCTGCCTCATACTGTCCTTTACATCCAAATACAACACACATAAGTTACTCAACAGAGTTCCATAAGGTGTAGAATTAGCTGATCAAGTCATTAAACATGCAAAACCCCCTCAAAAACAAAAATGTTATATATTGCTGCTTCCCAATCCTTAAATGTGGTGGCTGCATAGTTTAATATTTTAGGCTTTTTTTCCCCATTATTTTCATCTGTGATCCAGTCAGTAACACACCTTTTGTCTTAGGGTGGCTCTATTCTGGATGGACAAGCAATAAATAAACCATTGAACAGCAGCATTGTCAGTCTGAGGAGAGGGTCGTTTTAGGCCCCTTTCACACATCCCTTCATTTCATCAGTTCAGTCACGTCAAAACAAATTAAGGGCTCTTTCACACGGGGCGGATCCGTAATGATCCGCCCGTGAAGATCCGCTGCTCAGCAGGGATCGCACAGCTGTTCCCTGCTGAGCAGGCTGATGACAGGGCGGTCCCTGCACACTGTGCAGGGACCACCCTGTCAGTTCTCCGCTCTCCTCTATGGGGGATCGGATGAACACGGACCGTCTGTCCGTGTTCATCCGATCCGCTCTGCAGACGGATGAAAAAAAATAGGGTTTTCCTCTGTCTGCAGAATCGGACAATTGCGGAGGCGGACAATAGTGGGTGTCAGCGGATGCTCATCCGCTGACACCCGCTACCCCATAGACATGCATGTATGTCCATATTTCATCCAAAAACGGATGGATGAAAAACGGACATACGGTCCGCATGTGTGAAAGGGGCCTAAGTATTCATCAGTTTTTCATCAGCTGCTCATCCGTTTCTTATCAGTTTGTTTTTTTACATCCACTACCAATGCAAAAACAGATGGAAAACAGACCGTTTGTCTGAATACATTTGTTTTTTTGTCCAATCTGTTCTTTTAACAGAAAAAAAATAGAGCTTTGATCCTTTTTTAAAAACGGATGTTGACGAATTTGATGCATTTATGTCCTTTTTTTCATCCGTCAACGGATGGATGAAATACGGATGTGTAAAAGCGGCCTAAGAAGATAGCAGATTTAGATTGACTTGACTAACAAATTAAAGTGAACACATTTTAAGCAGCTACAGAAACAGTTTCTTCTTTTTGGGATAAAGGTTTTACATATATGAACAATTGGTGACCTTTGTACGTATCCATGTCAGTGCTAAATAGTTTGTCTCAACCATTTGACTGCTACTTTTGATGGACAGATTGGTCTGTTAAAGGAAATTAAAAATGAACATGCTTAGGGCGGCTTGTTTACACTTGCAGCAGCCCTTGACACCCCTAATCCCTAAAAAGTCTTCTGTGGTGCTTTAAAGGCAGATTGGAGGTGATTTGTCATCTCTCATCATCTGTGTTATCCCTAAAAAGCCTGCACCACCCTGCAGCAACTGCATGCATTACATCTGGTTGTTGAGCGACTGTGACATGGCCCCATTCAGTTAAATATTGCTGTGGAAAGTGACACGTAGCAACAATTTTTCCACATCCATGATATATCTACAACCCCATTAAGCCTCCATTGCAGCTTAAAGGAGGTGGATGAGGGTTGGTAAAACTGTGGCTCAACAGCTATTTCTGCCATCCCCTGGCTGCCTGTTTGAACAAGTTCTTACTGGATGGATCACTAGGTGAAAACAAATCGAAAAAAAAAAATGCTAATACAACCAGCATCAAAAATTGGTAAGCAGCAATATAACACATTTTAGTTTTTTAGTTTAACATTGCAATATTTGCCCTTATTTAAAAAATCGTTTTACATGCCATGATTAAAATGTTGGCCACATGTTTTATGTGGTGTACTTCCCTAACCATAATTAGTACAACTAGGAGGGGGAACCTTGCCTTGCGCCTCCTTACTAGGATATCGGGAGACTGTTGAGGCTACTTTTACTCTTTTCAAAAGTTAGCTAAATAATGTTTAAAGCGGTAGTAAACCACCGCACATTATGAAATGCTTACCTTAGAATGAAGCCCTCACCGCTGACAGGGCTTCCATCTTCACCCGGTCTTCCTTCCGGATGCTCCGGCCAACTGGCTGGCTGACGCCACGGCACAGAGCTCTGAAGAGACAGCACGAGTATGCTGTCCCTTCAGAGCACATGCGCTGGTGATGTCACTGGCTGCATGCAGTGTGAATATCTCCTAAACAGGGCAAGTTTAGGAGATATTCACTCTACCTATGTACAGTATCTCCCAAAAGTGAGTACATCCCCTCACATTTTTATAAATATTTTATTATATATTTTCATGTGACAACAAAATAACTCAACACACAGCCATTAATGTCTAAACCTCTGCCGACAAAAGTGAGTACACCGCCAAGTGAAAATCTCCTAATTGGGCCCAATGTGTCAATATTTTGTGTGACCGTTATGATGAACTATGAATGTAAAAGAGTAAAGTATGTATAATGAAATCAAAATGAGAAAATAAAGAATATATAAAAAAAATATATATTTTGTGTGACCGCCATTATTTTGCCGCAGTACCTTAACCCTCTTGGGCATGGCATTCACCAGAGCTTCACAGGTTGCCACTCCTTTTCCACTCCTCCATGACAACATTACAGAGCTGGTGGATGTTGGAGACCTTGCACTCCTTCCCCTTTGAGGATGCCCCACAGATGCTCAATAGGGTTTAGGTCTGGAGACATGTATGGCCAGTCCATTATCTTTACCCTCAGCTTTATTAGCAAGGCAGTGGTCATCTTGGAGGTGTTTGGGGTAGTTATCATGTTGGAATACTGCCCTACGGCCCAGTCTCCAAGGGGAGGGGGATCATGCTCTGCTTCAGTATGTCACAGTACATGTTGGCATTCATGGTTTCCTCAGTGAACTGTAGCTCCCCAGTGCACTCATGCAGCCTCAGACCATGACACTCCCACCACCATGCTTGACTGTAGGCAAGACACACTTGTCCTTGTACTCCTCACCTGGTTGCCGCCACACACACTTGACACCATCTGAACCAAATAAGTTTATCTTGGTCACATCAGACCACAGGACATGGTTCCAGTAATCCATGTCCTTGGTCTGCTTGTCTTCAGTAAACTCTTTGCAGGCTTTCTTGTGCATCATCTTTAAAAGAGGCTTCCTTCTAGGACGACAGCCATGCAGACCAATTTGATTCAGTGTGGGGCGTATGTTCTGATCACTGACAGGCTGACCCCCCACCTCTTCAACCTCTGCAGTAATGCTGGCAGTACTCGTACATCCATTTCCCAAAGACAACTTCTGGATATGACAATGAGCATGTGCACTCAACTTATTTGATCGACCATGGCGAGGCCTGTTCTGTGTGGAACCTGTCCCTGTCCTGTGTGGTCTTGGCCACCATGCTGCAGCTTAGTTTCAGGGTCTTGGCAATCTTCTTATAGCCTAGGCCATCTTTATGTAGAGCAACAATTCTTTTTTTCAGATCCTCAGAGTTCTTTGCCATGAGGTGCCATGTTGAACTTCCAGTGAACAGTATGGCACACCTGCTCCCCATTCACACCTGAGACCTTGTAACACTGAGTCACATGACACCGGGGAGGGAAAATGGCTAATCAGGCCCAATTTGGACATTTTTACTTAGGGGTGTACTCACTTTTGTTGCCAGCGGTTTAGACATTAATGGCTGTGTGTTGAGTTATTTTGAGGGGACAGCAAATTTACACTGTTATACAAGCTGTACACTCACTACTTTACATTGTAGCAAAGTGTAATTTCTTCAGTGTTGTCACATGAAAAGGTATGATAAAATATTTACTAAAATGTGAGGGGTGTACTCACTTTTGTGGGCTTATTTGTAGGTACATGTTAAAAAAAAAAAAAAAAATACTTTAAAAAACTGTAAACTGTATTATGAGATAAAATTTATATGTATACCTAATTCTGTATTTTCACATTATTCTGGTCTGATTTCCAGGTTGGAAAAGTAAAGAATGTGTTCCCAAACTGGTGTCTGACTATTTGGCAAATAAATTTAATTTGGATGGATTAGTAAGCCATACACTACCTTTTAACCGTATTAATGAAGGCTTTGAGCTTTTGGAGTCTGGCAAAAGGTAATATGGTTGGTTATATTAACATTTGTTTTTGTTATTTGAACTAAATTTGTGTGTTGTGCATTTCTATTTTAAACTAAAAGTGTAACTAAAGGCAAAAACGTTATTTTTTTTTTTTTTTTAAGTTTTTAGATAGAGTGGAGAGGGATTAGAATGCCTGTCAGTTTTTATCGCTGTCTGTACCGGATTAGGGGGATTCACCCTCTCTATTTGTCCTGTTTACCATTATCATCAAAAGTAAAAAAGAAAATCCAGAATGTTGGGTTTACATCAGAACACTTATAGAGGGGAAATCTTCAAATGGGGACACTAGATCTGGTGACACCCTGGGATTGCCTCACTTTGGAAGGATTCTCCCTCACTTTTATGGGACAGGAAGTGAAGGGAAGTCTCCCCAATGGGATACAGAGAGAAAAAAAAAAGTTTTGCCTCTAGTTACCCTTTTTAACTGTAAATATTTGAAATATACCTAGGAAAGCTGTCAGAACTGGCATATAAAGATGAACTAGGAGCAAAATGAAAAATGACATAAGTTTCAGTCTGTCACTAGTGGTAACGGCAGAAAAACATGTTTGCACAAACATGTTTTGAAGTTCCAATCGAGCAAAGGCAACTTGACCCAGTAATGTTCTGATTACTATGACCATGTAGACTACGCTTTATACAAACATTCATTTATAGTGCTGATAGATGGGTGTATACCCAGCACTTCTAAAGAACACAAAACATCTATTAATTTACTGTCAAAACTCTAAATCAAGAGATGTTTCAGTATTACACATGCAAATTAAAAATGGAAAAAATTTATAATTATGATGTTTTATATATATATGCCTATTGTTAATTTACTAACTTTTTTCTTTTTTTTTCTTTAAAAGCATCCGAACAATCCTATTGTTCTAACATGGAAGACTGATTTGTATTGGTGTCATGTTTGGCAGTTCGTTCTGAAGGTCCACAATTCAAGTGAAAGGATATGAAGTTTTGAACCTGAAATATTTTCAAAATTACAAATAAAATCCATACTGAAAAATCTTACTTTTGTAGCGCTACCCTTCTGGAGCCGCTTGGTAATTTCGGTTCTCTGTTCTACGAATTGACTTAAGATACAACCTCAGCCCCTCTGACACAACTAGTTGAATGAAAGTTACTGCTCGCAAGAGCATGAGTATAGATACCTTTAAATTAGCTGTGAATTGTATCAGGAAATGGACACAAGACTGTTTAGTGGTAAATTAACTCAATGTATTGGTACAGGTTAGAATTAATGGTGGTTTGACCATAAATGAGCACCCAGAAGACAGTATAATCACTATGCCAAGGGAACGTAGAATAGAGTTCTGCACAATAAACAGTGCATATAAGCCTTAACTGCAATGTAAATAATAGTACTATAACTATACTATAGTACTTCTTCACATAAGCAGTAGGTAAAGGTCTCTGTGTAGCAGATGTAAATGAGTAGTCTTTAGTCCTAACTCCTCAGCTAGCGTTGGGGCCCTGGTGTACCATTGGTGCACATGAGAATAGTCCCAGTCAAGTCTACAGGCAGTAATAAGTACCAGATGGCTGTATGGTCAGTTACTAAAGGGATCAGTGTCTCTACTAGGAGTAAATCCTCACAGCAGCAGCTCACAGATCACAGTGATATTGCAGCTCACCATCCAGTCACACAGCGATAAGTCCATTATCTGCTCTTCACCCAGGTGACTCAGTTGACACCCCCAAACTCAGCACTCCGGATCCCACTCAAGCTGCTCATATGCAGCAGTAATGGTGCACAATGTAAAGCAATATGCACTCTCTGGTCTCCCTCATGGCAAGAAAAATCTGTGTCTGCTACAGCCTGGGAAAATGCAGCTCTTCCCCTCTTCTTGGCAATCTCCTCTCTGGGGAATGTAGTTCAAAAGCTTTTGATCACCACAGCATAGTCTCTGTTCCGGACTACAGTTCCCACAGTGCAATGCTGCTTGACTCTCTATTAACCGCTTCCCGACCGGCGCACGACGATGTACGTCGGCAGAATGGCACAGACAGGCATAAGGGCGTTTATATATAAGTCCCTTTTAAAATGCCACCGTGCCATCGGGAGTGCACCGGGAGCGGCGCGCTCCCGCGCCAGTCGGGACCCCCGTGAGGCCAGTCGCGGGTCCCGCGGACTCGATCGCCGCGGGGACACCCGCGATCGTCTCACGGGAAGGCTGAACGGGGAGATGCGGAAATAAACAGCATCTCCCCGTTCTGCCTAGCAACTAGTGACGCCGATCTCTGCTCCCTGTGATTGGAGCAGAGATCAGCATTCACTAGCTGACAGCCACGCCCCCCCCACAGTAAGAAACACACCCCTAGGCATACTTAACCCCTACACTGCCACCCCCTGGTTAACCCCTTCACTGCCAGTGTCATTTATACAGGAATCAATGCATTTAAATAGCATTGATTGCTGTATAAATGACAATGGTCCCAAAAATGTGTCAAAAATGTCCGATGTGTCCACCATAATGTCGCAGTCACAAAAAAAAATCGCTGATCGCCGCTATTACTACTAAAAAAAAAAATTATTAATAAAAATGCTATAAAACTATCCGCTATCATGTAAACGCTATAACTTCTGCGCAAACCAATCAATAATCGCTTATTGCGATTTTTTTTTTACCAAAAATATGTAGAAGAATACGTATCGGCCTAAACTGAGGAAAAAAAATTTTTTTTATATATTTTTGGGGGATATTTTTTATAGCAAAAAATAAAAAAGAATGCGTTTTTTTTCAAAATTGTCGCTCTTTTTTGTTTTATAGCGCAAAAAATAAAAACCGCAGGGGCGATCAAATACCACCAAAAGAAAGCTCTATTTGTGGGAAAAAAAGGACGTCAATTTTGTTTGGGAGCCACGTCGCACGACCGCGCAATTGTCAGTTAAAGCGACGCAGTGCCGAATCACAAAAAGGGGCCTGGTCCTTTGGCTGCAAATTGGTCCGGTCTGAAAGTGGATAAACTCTTCCTGCTCAGCAGCCTCCTCCTCTTGTTGAAACAGCTGTTAACCAGTATGGCACTGCAGGGCAGCAGTTACAGAGAACAACTACAGCCAGTGTTTCGCTCACTCTCAATTCTTAGTCCAAGCACCTGGCTACACTTTTTTAACTGAATGACTAAATCTGCTGCAACCATTTCTTCCAACACTACATAAAAAATAAATAAAGCATCAATGTTAAAAGGATGTATTATATATCCATAACATAACATGTCACTGCTGTAGCTGATTATCTAAATGTAAAGTAACCTGTTTCACCCACAGTAAAGTATTATTATTATAATTAAGTAAATAAAGTATTAATGATGTGTACTATATCCAGAACATAACAGCTCAGTGCTTTAGCTTATTATCTAAGCTAATGTAACCTGTTCAACCTAACAAAGAATAAAATAAAGTGTTTTGTGTCTTTATTCATCTTTAAAGTGGAACTATTCTCCCCTCCCCTTGCTTCCTCGTTAGCTCCCCAATGCAAACATACTGTATGTGCACCTCTGGATTGGGAGATACCATTCCCCCACATGCAGATGTTTGCTGGGAAAATCTACCTGCCAGTTTTGAGCACAATGGATACCGCTGGAAAATCTCTGCCAAGAACAGGATGGACTCTACCTCCTGATGGATGTAATTCACAGCTGTAGCATAGTCTGACTGAACTTGGACCAGATGAGCAGTCAGAAGGGACAAAGCAACAATGCATAGATTGCTCATAACTCCAAGATGTTGGTAAAACAATCCATATGTGCAAAACAAGGATAAACAGAACGTGCACTGCTTCCAACTTCTAGCTAGTAGGATCCTTATGGAACCATTGAGAGCAACCAATTGTTTCTCTGGGTTTTTCTATTCTTGTAAAAAAAAAATATGGAATCAAGGATGATAAGGAAACACCTTGGTGGAATGCTTGGGTTTACGATAACGAGGTCCAGACACAGTGCTAGAAGATGGAATAGGAAGGTGTTATGAGAGCAGAAAAGAGCAAAAAGAGCAGAAGACACGTGTCAAACTTGACCTTGCATATAGTGCAAACTAGGTCTTGATTAGAAAAATAGTTTGTAGCCATAACACAACTGTGCTTCTGTTTGCCTCCACATGTTGCAGACAATCAGAAAGTTGTATACCTTAAGCAAGGGAGTGAACCTTTAAGAAAAATTCCCAGAATTACCCATGCTGCGATTCCAGTGCGAAAAAAAAAAAAAGGTTCCTGCACTATTTTCGCACATATCCAATGCGAGTTCAGCCATACAACCTTATGGCTGAACTTACATTGCACAGACATCGCATGTGATCGGCACAGCAATGCGATGCGAATCACATGCGATGTCTGACCTTGCATATGTGTGAATGAGTGGTGGGAGAGTAGTCTGACAAGGATACGAGATGCTAACACGTACCATGCAATATTCTCACCACAGCCAACTGCATGGACACTAAATATAGTGAGCCCTCTTCTGTTAGACATGACACACAACCTAAAGAGGATCCTGCATTGGGAAAGTGACATTTGCTCTGACATTTCTGCAAAACCAATGCATCATGTTACATGCATCGAACATATTTTTTTACATTTTCAGTGTGTCGTCTTGGAGGTGTGCTTGAATACTGCCCTGAGGCCCAGTCTCCGAAGGGAGGGGATCATGCTCTGCTTCAGTATGTCACAGTACCTGTGGAACTCAATGAACTGTAACTCCCCAGTGCCGGCAGCACTCATGCAGCCCCAGACCATGACACTCCCACCATCATGCTTGACTGTAGGCAAGACACACTTGTCTTTGTACTTCTCACCTGGTTGACCCCACACACGCTTGACACAATCTGAAACAAATACATTTATTGTGGTCTCATAAGACCACAGGACATGGTTCCAGTAATCCATGTCCTTAGTCTGCTTGTCTTCAGCAAACTGTTTGCAGGCTTTCTTGTGCATCATCTTTAGAAGAAGCTTCCTTCTGGGACGACAGCCATGCAAACCAATTTGATGCAGTGTGTGGAGTATGGTCTGAGCACTGACAGGCTGACCCCCCCACCCCTTCAATCTCTGCAGCAATGCTGACAGCATTCATACGTCTATTTCCCAAAGACAACCTCTGGATATGACGCTGAGCATGTGCACTCAACTACTTTGGTCGATCATGGTGAGGCCTGTTCTGAGTGGAACCTGTCCTGTTAAACTGCTGTATGGTCTTGGCCACCGTGCTGCAGCTCAGTTTCAGGATCTTCTTATAGCCTAAGCCATCTTTATGTAGAGCAACAATTATTTTTTTCAGATCCTCAGAGAGTTCTTTGCCATGAGGTGCCATGTTGAACTTCCAGTGACCAGTATGAGCGAGTGAGAGCGATGACACCAAATTTAACACACCTGCTCCCCATTCATACCTGAGACATTGTAAAGCCTCATACACACGATCGGACCGTGGACCAACTTTCCTGTGGATTTTTGTCCAAAGGGCGTTGGCCCCAAGTTGGTATTGCATACACACAGCAGGACTTTTTCAGCCAACTTTCACCAAAATCACTTGGTTTTTCTGCTCTTTACCGCCACCTTTGGTCAACTTCTGTATTGTTGTCTGATCTTTTGCATTGGTTCTGCATTGGTTTGTACAAAAGTCCGTTGGTTTTGTGTACACACGGTCGGACTTTGGTCCATCGGACTTTTGTTGGCAGAAAGTTGGTCCGTTCGCACAGCCAACAAAAGTCAGATGAAACCTGGAAAAAGTTGGTCCGATGGAGCGTACACACGGTCGGATGTTGGTCCAAAACAGCTAATTTGCATGTTGGTTGTCAAAAAGTCCGCTCGTGTGTATGGGCCTTAACACTAACGAGTCACATGACATCGGGTAGGGAATATGGCTAATTGGGTCCAATTTGGACATTTTTACTTAGGGGTGTACTCACTTTTGTTGCCAGCGGTTTAGACATTAATGGCTGTGTGTTGAGTTATTTTGAGGGGACAGCAAATTGACACTGTTATAAAGCTGTACACTCACTACTTTACATTGTAGCAAAGTGTAATTTCTTCAGTGTAGTCACATTAAAAGATATAATAAAATATTTCCAAAAATGTGATGGGTGTACTCACTTTTGTGAGATACTGTATAAGGCATTCCTAGGGAAAAAGCAGTTAAACAGATTGCAGAAGCTTACAGTGTCACTAAAGACAAAAAGATTTTTTATTCGTCTTCGATAGCGCAGAGAGGGATGTAAACATTTGTTACTTTTTATTGCTGTCTTAGTCCCTATTTGGGAGAGTCACCCTCTCTATTTATCCTGTTTATCGTTATCAATAAACGTGAAAGTAAGGCTCGGTTCACACTGCCGCGTCCTGAAAGCAACTTTAGGGAATGCCTGTGTCATTTTCCTGTAATGTCAGATACAAATCACATCAATTAAGATGAGGACCAGACAGACTTTGAAGCAACTTCCATTAAAGTCTATGGGCACAAGTCGGATAGAAGTCACCTTGAAGTAGTACAGGAACCTTTTCTAAAGTTGGAGCGACTTCAGCAGTGCTAATAAAGACAGCTCTCATTGACTAAAATGTGATTTCACATGTCATGCAAATCGGGTCTCACAAGTCGGGTCCCAAGTCACGGCAGTGTGAACCAAGCCTAAAAGAAAATCCCAAATTTTGGGTTGACTTTTGGGAAGCAAAAATAGAGAAATCTTCCAAATGTGGACACTAGTTATGTATTTCTTCACTTTGGAGGGATTTTCAATCACTTCCTGTTTTGGCTATGGGAAAGGAAGTGAAGGGAATTCTTCTCAATGGGATAAATGGCAAAAAAAAAAAAAAATTACAGTGGTTATAGCCTTCACTTACGCCAATGTTTCTCAACTCCAGTCCCCCCAACAGGTCATGTTTTCAGGCTTTCCATTCATTTTGCACAGGTGATTTGATCAGTTTCACTGCCTTAGTAATTACCACAGGTGTTTCATCTGAGGGAAATTCTGACCTTGAGGACTGGAGTTGAGAAACATTGACTAATGCTAGCCATACACTATACGAAAATTCAGCCGAACCCAGTTTTCAAAAAACGATTGTTCGGCCGTGAGCGCAAACAATGGTGCCATCATGTAATGGCCGATAAATCGTTCAGTGGACATAAATAAATACATTTTATGTTCGTTTTTTTTTTTTTACATATACCTAGTGCAGACAGGTCGGACGGGAAACACATTAACCTTTCAATTTATCGTTCATTTGGCAGAAAATTTCCAAACTTGTCCTTTGTTTTTTGGCTCAAAAACATCCAAACGATTATCGATTTTGTGCCCATTAACTGGCCAAAAAAACGAACAAACGTTCTAATGACCGAATTTTGGCCGATTTTTTGTATAGTGTATGGCCAGCATTACTCTATCCAAAATGAAAAAAGAGTTTTTTCAGTGACACTTTAAGACCTTGATCCAGAACCTTGTGAGCACGGGGCAGGTACACCATGTCTGCAATGCGTCACCTGGGAATGATCCGTGAATAGACATGTCAAAAAGAGATGGATGCAGATGAGCTAAGCATGATAGGACCATGTACTATCTTGCATGCACCCCAGACCTGGATGTGTCACATCACGTACTAGGTACGTGATCCGGCACAGAGGGGTCGCCCTGCAGTAGTATATGTACGGTGTGCGGTCCGCAAGTGGTTAAAGTGGTGAAATTGCACTGAAAGTGCACTTGGAAGTAAAGTCACTGTAGATCCGAGGGGGACATGCAAGGAAAATAAAAAACATTATTTTAGCTTGCACGTGATTGGATGATAAAATCAGCAGAGCTTCCCCTCATTTCAGATCTACCCTTCAGATTTACAGCGACTGCACTTCCAAGTGCACTTTCAGTGCAATTTCAAGTGCACTTTGCACTTGTAGTTTGCACTTGTAGTGCAAAGTGGATTTGCCTTTCGTAAATAACCCCAATTGTGTCCTGAAGAGCTCAGTCTATTTATTTCTAAGTGAAAGGACTTCGCTTGGACTGTCCAGAGAGGAAGATAAATCGCCTCAAGTTGCTACAGCAAAGCTCAGTCCACCCTTTACTTGTGCAAGGATTTGACTTACAGTTCTTATAATATATATATATATATATATATATATATATATATATATATATATATATATATATATATATAGGTTCTTATTAAAGCATCATAAAAAAACATATCCCTAGACTGGTTAATAGACATGTGCACACTGAAATATTTTGTTTCAGAATTTAGTTTTCGTCCGAAAAATAAATTTATTTAGTTACTCCCGAAATTCGTTTTTATTTATTTTGTTTTTCGCAAAAAATTCCATTCGTCCGAAAATCCAAATTAATTAAGGTTGAATCTGTCATTGAAGGCTTATGGTGTCTGTCAAATGTTCAAAGAAGATTCGACGGAGCAGCTAAACTGTATGACTCCATATAGTTTAGTTGCTCCGTCAAATCTTCTTAGAACTTTCGACAGACACCATAAGCCAAAGATTCGACGTTTGTATGTTTTTCGATGCTTTGTTGAATCTTTGTAGTTCATGTTGAATGTATGTAGTTCAAACAGAAAATGGACTGGTGATAGTTATCACTGATCAGACAGGTAACAAGATAGGGTATATAAAATCTATATAGAATCTCAATCTATAATATAGAATCTATAATAATAAATCCCCCCCCCCCCCACAACACAGGCAGCCTCTGAGGCCATCACAACACTAGTATCACTATCCAGTTCACAACACTAACACAATAGCAGCAGATTATTATGAAAAAGTTAAGTTGAACTGTAGCTTGCTTCACTATTGTTCTGCTGCTGTGCTTATGCTTAATTGCTAAATAATTCAGGTTCTCTGACAAACGGACCAGCTAAGATTGACTGTCTTCTGAAATGATTCAGTGTGTGTGTCTCTCTGCTAGCAATCGTAAGTGAAAGTAAATTGGCTGTACGTGTGTACTTAGTTCTAGCTATTTTACTGCTCCTCCTCTTTGGTTACAATCAGCCAATAACATTCATCATCATCATTATTTTTATTTTACTTCCCCCACCCAATACCAGCAGCGATCTTTTCTCTCTATGTCGAATCTTCTCTCAACGTCAAATCTTTTCTCTCTACGTCAAATCTTTTCTCTCTATGTAGAATAATCTTGGACTAATAGAGTTAAGGTTAGGCACATTCGACCACAGGTTCGATGGACACAGATTGTTATTGTAAGCGTTGAATCTCTTATCTATATTGAACTGTTTTCACAACGAAATGAAAATAAAGCATTTGTTTATGTCGGATCTTTCATTTTTCGGATTCTGCACTTTCGTTATCGTTTGTTAAAACGATAATGAAAATACTTGAAATTTGGACGAAAACGAATGCACATGTCTACTGGTTAATGAGCATGAAGTATAACTGGAACTGTGTGCTAGGTTCCAAGTTCCAATTACTGGAAAAGGGATCCAGGCTGTCAGGTAGGCTGTACAGGGCCCTGTGATTTCTAAAAGTAGCCCTGCTTGAGAGCAAAAGCTTGTGATATGATCTGGCATATCCATCTTGTGATATGTGAGTGGTAGAGAACACTGCAAGTCCCTTATGGAGAACATATGTGACCAAAAAGTATTCTATTACTCTGAGGGATGAAGTAGCTTGCAGACAACCTTTAATGGTCAAGCCACATCTAGGATGAAGTATGTTCGATGTGTCAGAGACAGACAATGTGAGTAAAGGATAAATTCTTCATTAACCACTTGCCGACCGCCGCACGACGATATACGTCGACAGAATGGCACGTACAGGCAGGAGGGCGTATATATACGTCCCTACCTGTCTGCGGGTGGGGGGCCCGATCGGGCCCCCCCCCGGTGCCTGCGGCGGTCGGCATCGTTGGGGGAGCGATCAGAGATGAGGGGGAGGCCACTCATTCGTGCCCCCCCCCCTCGCGATCGCTCCCAGCCAATGAAACACTTCCTCTAGCCCCGTCATGTAAACAGGGCTAGAGGAAGTGATGTCATCCCTAACAGACGCGGGTGGGGGGCCGATCGGGCCCGCCCCCGTGTCTGTAAATTGTCCGGGACATTGGGGGAGGGATCGGAGATGAGGGGGGGGCACTCATTCGTGCCCCCCCCCTCGCGATCGCTCCCAGCCAATGGAATGCTTCCCCTGGCTCTGTATTGTGTACAGAGCCAGGGGAAGTGAGGTCATCTCTCCTCGTGGCGGTCTTTTCGAACCGACGCCGAGGGGAGAAGACACGTGAGTTGCACAACACTACACTACACTACACTAACAGTAGAACATTCTAGGCACACATTTCACACCCCAGCCCCCCCCCCCCCCGATTGCCCCCCTGCACCCCCTGTCACAGTGATACCAAAGCAGTTTTTTTTTTTTTTTTTTTTTTTTTTTTTACTGTTAACTGCATTGGTGCATTGTGACCCTAATAACTGTTAGGGCAGTTAGATTTAGCCCCCTTTAGGTCTAGGAACCCCCCTAATAAAGATTTAACCCCGTGATCACCCCCCGTCACCAGTGTCACTAAGCGATCGTTTTTTTGATCGCTGTATTAGTGTCACAGTTGACGCTAGTTAGGGAGGTAGGTATTTAGGTTTGCCGCAGCGTTTTATAGGGTCAGGGACCCCCCATATACTACCTACTAAAGGTTTTAACCCCCTGATTGCCCCTAGTTAACCCTTTCACCAGTGATCACCATATAACTGTTACGGGTGACGCTGGTCAGTTAGTTTATTTTTTATAGTTTCAGGGCACCCGCCGTTTATTACCTAATAAAGGTTTAACCCCCTGATCGCCCGGCGGGTGATATAAGTAAGGTTTTAGAGTCAAATAGGGTCTGCGTCGCCCCAGGCAGCGTCGGGTTAGTGCCAGTACCGCAAACACCCACGCACGCAGCATACACCTCCCTTAGTGGTATAGAATCTGAACAGATCGATATCTGATCTGATCAGATCTATACTAGCGTCCCCAGCTGTTTAGGGTTCCCAAAAACGCATTGTTAGCGGGATCAGCCCAGATACCTGCTAGCACCTGCGTTTTCCCCCTCCGCCCAGCCCACCCAAGTGCAGTATCGATCGATCACTGTCACTTACAAAACACTAAGCACACATAACTGCAGCGTTCGCAGAGTCAGGCCTCATCCCTGCGATCGCTTACAGTTTTTTGGTAGCGTTTTGATTCAGTCGCTAATAGTCAGGAGCTTTTTTTTTTTCCTGTGAGTCTCACTAGTGTACTACTAAATTTAGAGCCCAAAATGGCAAGTCAAACGTACACTAGTGAACAGGCCTACTTGTTTCTGAGCATGACAGATAGTGAAGAGGAGGTCACTCATCTGTCAGAATCAGGCTCAGAATACGACCCAGTAGACGACAGCGACTCCATGACAGATAGCTCTGACGGCGGAGTTGTGGTCCCTGCTAAGGTCAGGCGTACCAGACCCCAAACTCCTTCTTCTGTTGTTGAGGTGCAGGAACCGCAGGTCGCTCGTAGGAGGCAGAGACGTACTAGAGCCGCTATTCCTTCTGGTGAACAGGCAAGCACCAGCGGCCTAGTACACCCTGGACGTAGTCAAACCAGCACTTCAGTATCACGTGGTGACGTGGCGAGTCCCATAAGTGCAGTTTCAGCTGGCGAGGTGGCAAGCACAAGTAGTGTCCCGCTGCCACCAAGAAGACGACAAAGACAGGCCCGTCGTGCCCATAGTGCCCTTCCTGCAGAATTTGCCAATCCTGATTGGGTGCCCACCACTTCTGCAGAACCCGTACTTCCCCCATTCACTGGCCAACCCGGTATTCAGGTGGAAACAGCTGATTTTACGTCACTTGATTTTTTTTCGCTGTTTTTCACCGAAGATCTCTATAGATCTATTGTGGACCAAACCAATTTGTACGCTGGTCAACACATCGCTGCTAATCCCCAGTTGTCCACCCTTGCCAGAGATTGGAGACCAATTACGGTCCCCGAATTTAAGATCTTTCTGGGCCTTTCCCTCATCATGGGCGTAGTTAAAATGGGTACGTTGCGTTCATATTGGTCCACTGAGCCAATGTACCATATGCCCGTGTTCTCTGCCTCCATGTCCAGGGCACGATACGAACAGATTTTGCGGTTCATGCACTTCAACGACAATGAACTCTGTCGTCCTCGTGGAGACCCTGCATACAATCGGCTCTATAAAATTCGGCCCCTCATAAACCATTTCAACCAACGTTTTGCAGACTTGTTTACTCCCCATCAAGTTGTCTGCGTTGACGAGTCCCTGATTAAGTTTACTGGCCGCTTGTCATTCAAACAATACCTTCCCAGCAAGCGTGCCAGATACGGGGTCAAGATGTATAAGCTCTGTGACAGGGCCACAGGCTATACATGTAAATTTATGGTTTATGAGGGCAAAGATAGCCACATAGAGCCGACAAACTGCCCTGACTACATAGGGAGCGCTGGCAAGATTGTGTGGGACTTGGTGTCACCCTTATTCGGAAAGGGGTACCACTTGTACGTGGATAATTATTACACGAGCGTGCCACTGTTTAGTCATTTGTTTGATCATCAGATTGGAGCATGTGGCACCGTGCGACCTAATCGCCGGGGCTTTCCCCAGCGGCTTGTAGAGTCCCGTCTTAGGCTGGGGGAGAGAGCCTGCTTGAAGTGTAATAACTTGCTCGCTATGAAGTGGAGGGATAATAAGAATGTTTTCGTTCTTACCTCCCTTCATGCAGACACGACGGTCAAAATTACTACGGCGGCTGGTGTTGTGACGAAACCCCTCTGTGTCCACGAGTACAACCAAAACATGGGAGGGGTGGACCTCAACGACCAGTTGTTGGCGCCGTACCTAGTTGCCCGTAAGGCTAGACGCTGGTACAAAAAAGTGTCTATTTACCTTTTCCAATTGGCTTTGCTGAACGCTCATGTGCTATACGGAGCTTCAGGACGTACTGGATCCTTCCTCAAATTCCAGGAAGAGATCATCGGAGCCCTTCTGTTTCCAGACGGTGCTCCACCTCACATTCCCCAACCAAATGCAGTTAGCCGGCTGCATGAGCGGCATTTTATTCATGTCCTCCCGAGTACCCCTACCCAACAAGCCCCCCAAAGAAAATGTCGTGTCTGCAGAAAGCGCGGATTTAGGCGTGACACCCGCTATTATTGTCCCCGCTGTCCTGACAATCCTGGTCTTTGCATCGGTGAATGTTTTGAACGCTACCATACACTAGTTGAGTATTAGCGTAGGGTACAGCATTGCACAGACTAGGCACACGTTCTCAAGAATGCCATCGCATTTTGAGACCAAAACCGATGGAACCGTTACAACAGTTCCGTTAGAACTGTTACAGTTACAAACAAAAGTTAAAAAAAAAAAAAAGTAAAAAATAAAACAAAAAAAATATAAAATAAAAAAACCAAAAATAGTTGTTTTATTGTTCTCTTTCTCTCTATTCTCTCTCTCTATTGTTCTCCTTTTTACTGTATTCTATTCTGCAATGTTTTATTGTTAACCATTTTTTTTTGTTTTCAGGTACGCCATTCAGTTGCAGCGCGGATTTATCTATCTTGACAGTAACAGCGTTTGCTCCCACGATACATAAAGCCGTGACTCCAACGCTGTAGGAGGTGATTTCACCACCACAGTTAAAAAAAAAGAGCATATATGCCGAAGCATGGGGGCAGCAGAGGGCGGAGGAGCGATTTGCTCCTAATGCCGCCTACATACGGTTGAAATTCCGACGGAGGCTTGCCCATGGAAAATTCCGACCGTGTGTACGCGGCATAACTTTTTTGCGGGAGGATGCCCCCATGCTTCGGCATATATATATTTTAGGCACAGGTTGCATTAAAAAATGTTTTATTATTTACTATGTTTTTTTTGGTATTTGCTTTGCAGGTATGGTAAATCTTACTGTTATACTGTAATGTTACTTTGTTTTATTGTTAACCATAATTTGCTTAGCAGGTACGCCATTCAGCTGCAGCGCGGATTTATTTATCTTGACAGCAACAGCGCTTGCTCCCACGATACATAAATCCGTGACTCCAGCGCTGTTGGAGGTGATTTCACCACCACAGTTAAAAACAAAATGGTGCATGTATGCCCATCATTAGAAGTGGGTGGATGAAGGGAGGTTCTAATCGTGGGCATACCCACCGATCAATCTTTTTTTTTCGTTCAGCCCACAGGCTGCATGAAAAAAAAGATTACAATATATGCCAAACAAGGGCCAGCAACGTACTGGTATGTTGCTGGACTTTGAGTGGTTATACCAGAATGATGCCGGCAGGATTAGGCATTATCTTGGTATCATTCTTTTCAGCCAGCGGTCGGCTTTCATGTAAAAGCAATCCTAGTGGCTAATTAGTCTCTAGACTGCTTTTACAAGCAGTGGGAGGGAATGCCCCCCCCCCCCTCCCACCGTCTTGCATGGTTTTCTCTGGCTCTCCTGTCCCAACAGGGAACCTGAGAATGCAGCCGGTGGTTCCGCCAGCTGACCATAGAGCTGATCAGAGACCAGAATGGCTCCAATCATCTCTATGGCCTAAGAAACCGGAAGCTACGAGCATTTCATGACTTATATTTCGCCGGATATAATCAGCGCCATTGGGAAATTGGGAAAGTATTTTATCACACCGATCTTGGTGTGGTCAGATGCTTTGAGGGCAGACGACAGATCTAGGGTCTAATGGACCCCAATTTTTTCAAAAAAGAGTACCTGTCACTACCTATTGCTATCATAGGGGATATTTACATTCCCTGAGATAGCAATAAAAATGATAAAAAATATATATAAATGAAAGGAACAGTTGAAAAATAAAATAAAAAAGCAAAATCAATAATAATAAAAAAAAAAAAAAGCACCCCTGTCCCCCCCTGCTCTCGCGCAAAGGCGAACGCAAGCGTCGGTCTGGCGTCATATGTAAACAGCAATTGCACCATGCATGTGAGGTATCACTGCGAAGGTCAGATCGAGGGCAGTCATTTTAGCAGTAGACCTCCTCCGTAAATCGAAAGTGGTAACCTGTAAAGGCGTTTAAATGCTTTTAAAAATGTATGTAGTTTGTCACCGCTGCACGTTTCTGCGCAATTTTAAAGCATGTCGTGTTTGGTATCTATGTACTCGGCCTAAGATCTAATTTTTTATTTCATCAAAGATTTGGGCAAGATAGTGTGTTTTTAGTGCATTAAAATTTAAAAAAGTGTGTTTTTTCCCAAAAAAATGCGTTTGAAAAATCGCTGCGCAAATACTGAGTGAAAAAAAAAAAATGAAACACCCACCATTTTAATCTGTAGGGCCTTTGCTTTAAAAAAATCTATATTGTTTGGGGGTTCAACGTAATTTTCTTGCAAAAAAAAATTATTTTCTCATGTAAACAAAAAGTGTCAGAAAGGGCTTTGTCTTCAAGTGGTTAGAAGAGTGGGTGACGTGTGACATAAGTGTCTAAATGTTGTGCATAAAATTCCAGGACAGTTCAAAACCCCCCCAAATGACCCCATTTCGGAAAGTAGACACCCCAAGCTTTTTGCTGAGAGGCATGTCGAGTCCATGGAATATTTTATATTTTGACACAAGTTGCGGGAAAAATAATAATTATTATTATTTTTTTTTTTTTTTGCACAAAGTTGTCACTAAATGATATATTGCTCAAACATGCCATGGGCATATGTGGAATTACACCCCAAAATACATTCTGCTGCTTCTCCTGAGTACGGGGATACCACATGTGTGGGACTTTTTGGGAGCCTAGCCACGTACGGGGCCCCAAAAACCAAGCACCACCTTCAGGATTTCTAAGGGTGTGAATTTGTGAATTCACTCCTCACTGCCTATCACAGTTTCAGAGGCCATGGAATGCCCAGATGGCACAAAATACCCCCAAATGACCCCATTTTGGAAAGTAGACACCCCAAGCTATTTGCTGAGAGGTATGGTGAGTATTTTGCAGATCTCGCTTTTTGTCACAAAGTTTTGAAATTTGAAAAAAGAAAAAAAAAATTTTTTTTTTCTTTTCTTTCTTCATTTTCAAAAAAAAAATGAGAGCTGCAAAATACTCACCATGCCTCTCATAAAATAGCTTGGGGTGTCTACTTTCCAAAATGGGGTCATTTGGGGGGGTTTTGTGCCATCTGGGCATTTTATGGCCTTCAAAACTGTGATAGGTAGTGAGGAGTGAAATCAAAAATTTACGCCCTTAGAAATCCTGAAGGCGGTGCTTGGTTTTCGGGGTCCCGTACACGGATAGGCTCCCAAAAATTCCCACACATGTAGTATCCCCATACTCAGGAGAAGCAGCAGAATATATTTTGGGGTGTAATTCCACATATGCCCATGGCATGTGTGAGCAATATATAATTTAGTGACAACTTTGGGCAAAAAAAAAAAAAAAAGTTTGTAATTTTTCCCGCTACTTGTGGCAAAATATAAAATATTCCATGGACTCAACATGCCTCTCAGCAAAAAGCTTGGGGTGTCTACTTTCCAAAATGGGGTCATTTGGGGGGGTTTTGTGCCATCTTGGCATTTTTATGGCCTTCAAAACTGTGATAGGTAGTGATAGGTAGTGAGGAGTGAAATCAAAAATTTACGCCCTTGGAAATCCTGAAGGCTGTGCTTGGTTTTCGAGGTCCCGTACACAGATAGGCTCCCAAAAAGTCCCACACATGTGGTATCCCCGTACTCAGAAGTAGCAGCAGAATTTATTTTGGGGTGTAATTCCACATATGCCCATGGCATGTGTGAGAAATATATCATTTAGTGACAACTTTGGGCAAAAAAAAAAAAGTTTGTCATTTTTCCCGCTACTTGTGGCAAAATATAAAAATATTCCATGGACTCAACATGCCACTCAGCAAATAGCTTGGGGTGTCTACTTTCCAAAATGGGGTCATTTGGGGGGGTTTTGTGCCATCTTGGCATTTTATGGCCTTCAAAACTGTGATAGGTAGTGATAGGTAGTGAGGAGTGAAATCAAAAATTTACACCCTTAGAAATCCTGAAGGCGGTGCTTGGTTTTCGGGGTCCCGTACACGGATAGGCTCCCAAAAAGTCCCACACATGTGGTATCCCCGTACTCAGAAGAAGCAGCAGAATTTATTTTGGGGTGTAATTCCACATATGCCCATGGCATGTGTGAGAAATATATCATTTAGTGACAACTTTGGGCAAAAAAAAAAAAAAAGTTTGTCATTTTTCCCGCTACTTGTGGCAAAATATAAAATATTCCATGGACTCAACAGGCCACTCAGCAAATAGCTTGGGGTGTCTACTTTCCAAAATGGGGTCATTTGGGGGGGTTTTGTGCCATCTTGGCATTTTATGGCCTTCAAAACTGTGATAGGTAGTGATAGGTAGTGAGGAGTGAAATCAAAAATTTACACCCTTGGAAATCCTGAAGGCGGTGCTTGGCTTTCGGGGTCCCGTACACGGATAGGCTCCCAAAAAGTCCCACACATGTGGTATCCCCGTACTCAGAAGAAGCAGCAGAATATATTTTGGGGTGTAATTCCACATATGCCCATGGCATGTGTGAGAAATATATCATTTAGTGACAACTTTTTGTAAACATTTTTTTTTTTTGTCATTATTCAATCACTTGGGACAAAAAAATAAAATATTCAATGGGCTCAAAATGCCTCTTAGCAATTTCCTTAGGGTGTCTACTTTCCAAAATGGGGTCATTTGGGGGGGTTTTGTACTTCCCTGCCATTTTAACACCTCAGGAAATGAGATAGGCAGTCGTAAACTAAAAGCTGCGTAAATTCCAGAAAATGTACCCTAGTTTGTAGACGCTATAACTTTTGCGCAAACCAATAAATATACGCTTATTGACATTTTTTTTACAAAATACATGTGGCTGAATACATTTTGGCTTAAAAGTATGACTAAAATTGAGTTTATTGGATTTTTCTTATAACAAAAAGTAGAAAATATCATTTTTTTTTCAAAATTTTCGGTCTTTTTCCGTTTATAGCGCAAAAAAATAAAAATCGCAGAGGCAATCAAATACCATCAAAAGAAAGCTCTATTTGTGGGAAGAAAAGGACGCAAATTTCGTTTGGGTACAACATTGCATGACCGCGTAATTACCAGTTAAACCAGTGCAGTGCGAAATTGTAAAAAGTCCTCTGGTCTTTAGGCTGCATAATGGTCCGGTCTGAAAGTGGTTAAAGTGGTGTTGCAACCAAAAAAAAAGCATGAATGTGCCAAAAAAAAAAAAAACATTTGGAAATTTTTTTTTCTTACCTGTAAATGCCTGTTGCTACGGGGTCCCTTGTAGTCTGCCTCCTTCAGTGCCTGGGCTGGTGACATCACTTCCCCTCGGCGCAGGAAGGGCTCAGCTCTGCCCCCTCCCTCTTGTCAATCATCTGGGACACGTGACAGGTCCCAGATGACTGCGCGGCCAATCATGGCGTGCGGCGCCGCTCGCGCATGCGCAGTGGGTGCCCACGGTTACAATGCTGGCACCGCCGAGAGGAGAGGGGGCGAACGGGGCTTCGATCTCCCGCATCGCTGGACCCTGGGAAAGTGTCCAATTATTAAAAGTCAGCAGCTGCAGTATTTGTAGCTGCTGACTTTTAATTTTTTTTTTTTTTAGAATGAGAACTCCTCTTTGAGGTGGAAAATGGAGATGACTTGTGATAAAAAGCAAAGCTTTGCTCTCAAAACCATCTTATCCTTCTATACAGTAGAATAAGCAAGAGCAGACTTGCACAAAAAAAGAGTCTTCAAGCCAGCTGCTTCATATAATGATGAACTCACTGATCCATTCTTGAACCCAGGATCTTGTTAACATTGGATACTTGGTAAAAAATGATACTCCCTGACAGTTGGGAGGTTAAGTCACCTTGGGGAGCTGTCTAGCTCCCTGTCTAGTTTCTTTCTGTGCACCTGATATGGCTTTAGTGAGGTCTGACGAACCCTAAAATGTATGGAGAGACTGAGGAATTGGTGGTGAACAGCATACCAACCTCATTTTCCTCAAAAAGTTGTTAACAAAATGGTCAAATTAAAAGCTAATGTAATGAAAAATTATACGTTTAAAAAAAAAAAAAAAATCCAGTTAGAAGGAATACAGAGGATTTAAACATCTCAACTAGCCAGGGTCTTAAAATTACTTCTGATGAGGCCCTGTTGTAAATGGTCAAAACATAATTGGTCTGGTGTGCAGTTTAAGAGAAAAGTGTGGCCTAAGCTCTTTTGGCCATACTCCTCACGTGGGTCTCAGGAGTGCACTTACTTGTGCGTAAGTTTCTTGTTGTCACTAATAGTGTTTCCAATGGATATAATAAAATATTCTAGCACACCTACAACATACCCCTCAGACCCTTTTGAGTGGTAACAGTTCTGCAATTAGCATCTGCAAACTCTCCTTTTACCATTTGAACGTTTAGGAAATACTAAGGGTCATTTATGAGGGCCGATGACTGTTACAGCATCAAATTGGATTTTTTTTGCAAGTGATCTGGACTGGAACCAGGTGGACTCTTCCCAAGTATTTACTGTTTTACTGTTGCTTATGTCTATTTTGTAGTGTTTTTTTGTGCAAATACGTAGTGCACCATTTTTCTTTTCTTCTCATTAAACAATACTGAAAAATATATCAAATATTATCAGATAAATCCCTGCATGGTCTAGGAAAAAATGATAGAACTTTGCCGAAGATACCATTGTGTACACCCCTGTCTCATGTGGCAGCTAGTGATACAGACACTTTTTTGGAATATCAGAATTGCAACAGTGGATGCTGTAAACTGTGCATGTTTCCATTTAAACACATGGTGGCTACCATGTTTGTGTTTAAAGTTATAACGGTTCAAAAAACGAAAGAGAAAGATCAATTGCTATTGTTGTCCCTCAGAGGTGTGAAGTGCCTTCTTCCATCTGCTCCTCCTGCTTGCAAAACATGGAGGACTGCCTTAGTGTGAATATTAATGCTTTAATAAGGGCAGATTGTGGCTGTATATGCAAATGTAATTTGAGATCCTCCATTCATTTAACACAGAATGATAGGCAAGGTCTAATAGCCAGATTGTGCTTGCATGTACATCTGTCTTTAAAGGCCCTTCATCAACCCATCATATAATTATTATATGTGCAGGGTCTAAAATGTCAAAGAGAAGCATGGATTCTGAGAAATAAGTTATGACTTGCAGCTTCCATATTTTAGGATTGCCAGGAATCCAGACTGCAGATGAGCTTGCCTAAATGCAATGCACAGACCCCAGTTCATCAATACTTATGTTAATGAGCTCTAGATGAAAAATAAAAAGTACTTTGTGTACAATTTGCACATTAACCTTAGCTAATCTTTATATGTCACAAAATTAGGCAATTACAGTTTTAGGATATAGCCTCCAGGCATTTCTGGGTAATATACAGTCTCATGGTGGTGGCCTATGTATGATTGACACAATGATGCTGTGCAGTCAGGGGAGGCAGGTGAGGCAGAGCCTCACTTGCCATGAACATAAAAATAAATAAATGAATAAAAAATTAAATATATATATATATATATTTTTTTTTTTTTTAAATCGAGCTTCGAGGGTCGTAGTTCAGCAAACTGAGGTCACAAAGACCCCTACGATAGCCTAAGTCCTACCCCACCACAGGTTAATATTTGGGGCTCCTACGACCTATGGTTCCGGAGATACGGGGCTCCTTGCACAGCTTGTCAGAAGCTACATACAGAGCGGCCAGTTTAAATACAAGCTGACACAGTCTGTTTACAGAAGACTGAGAGGATGAGCTCACAGTGCCTCTCCTCACTTCTTGTCAGAGGCACTGAGCTCGATGGACAGCTTGGAGTCTTGGACCAATGGTAAAGTACCATTAGCCCCAGCTGTCCAATAAAAATGCTGCAGTGGAGTCATGCCTTATACTGCAGTGTCATAGAAAGGGACATATGTTTAAAACACAAATGCTCCCTTCCAGCCCAGCCCTCTTAACAAGAAGGAAATAACATGTGTTTATGTGCATAAGATTTACCCATAAGCTCATGTTTAGGGAGAATGAGAATCTGCTGCTGTTGAAAAGGTCCTGTTATATTCAAGCTAAATCATATATTATTATGCTATATGTTATAAGATATTTTATTATTTATCTATTTACTGTGAAATTACTGGTTGAAACTTCACTAATTTGTTGGTTAAGCCACCTGCTTGAGTACAGTTTTTGAAAATATAGTAAATTGACCTTAAACCAATATATAATAATTATTTGTATATTACTTACTTATGGTAACTAACCCCTTGCCACCCAGGCCAATTCTGACACCTCTCTCCTACATGTAATAATCATCATTTTATTTTTGCTAGAAAATTACTCAGAACCCCCAAATATTATATATATAGTTTCAGCAGACACCCTAGGGAATAAAATGGTGGTCGTTGCAACTTTTTATGTTACACTGTATTTGCGCAGCAATTTTTCAAACGTGTTTTTTTGGGAACATTTTTTTTTCATAAATATAAAAAAAAAAACACTACAGAAAACCCAATTTGCTTTTTTTTTTTGTATAATGTGAAAGATGATGTTACGCCAAGTAAATAGATACCTAACATGTAACGCTTTAAAATTGCGCACACAGACTGGTATGAGAACTATTCTCGATCGATCAAAGGCATTTACAATACCTCTCTCATTGAGGCTAACATCAAAATATTTACAAGATGGTACTTAGTTCCTACAAAATTAGCGGCAATGTATCCTTCCACTTCGCCTCTATGCTTTAGAGGTTGCCAAGGACTGGGCTCTATGATACATATTTGGTGGGAATGTCCCAAACTCCGGGGATTTTGGAATAGGGTCTTCCATATTATTAGAAAAGTTACAGGTTATGCTGTCCCCCAAACACCAGCGATTGCCTTGCTTAATGGATTAGTGCCGCAGGTGCCTAAAAACACTAGAAGACTGATTCTATTTATATTAACGGGAGCCAAATTAACCATTGCAAAAAATTGGAAGAAGCCCTCGGTATCTGTATTGTCCATGAAAAGGAAAATTTCATGGATAATGGAACAAGAGAAAATGGTCAGCTCCCTATTGGATAAGACCACACAATTTGAAATCATATGGGATCCCTGGGCTCAGTATCTGGGTATTTCACTGAGGTCAGGCACAGATAGCAATATTAATCGCTGATCTTTGGATCTTTTATAGGACATAAAGGCATCATCTCTTCTTCTTTCTATCTCTTTTCTCTCTCTTCTCAGTTTTTAGTCTTTCCTTTTTATTTTTATTTTGGATATTATTATTATTTTTTTATTATATATATATATATATATATATATATATATATATATATATATATATATATATATTTTTTTTTTTGACTAGAGTATCTTTCCTTGAATTACCTAGGAATTGACAGGTTTTTTACATTCGTATGTCTTACTAAATATAGGATTTTTTCCTGGGCTTAATCCAGTGAGAACATGATGTTGTATCCATGTTAGAATCTACAATTTTATTTTGTCTGGGCAACTCGAAAAGTTAATAGTATTATATCAGGCTTCTCAGAAGTTATATAGTAAATTCTATTCGTTCGAGGGGGGGGGATATCTGCACCTCCTTGGACACAGCTTGATCCCGGTTGGGGTGTCGGAGGGGATGCGAGTTCCTACCCTTCTTGGAGTGTTCTGGGATATAGCATACAAATGAGTTGTCACAGCTTAAGTTACATATTTATTTCTTACTTTGTTAAATTCTCAATGTCTCATTGGTATGTTAACTAGTCACATTTGTTAGATTTACTGTGAATTCTTCTGTAATGATTTTACTTTGTGAAAATAAAAATCTTAATGAGAAAATTGCGCACACTTTTGGAATGGCGCTGAACTTCGGTACATAAAAACTCCATAGGCGACGCTTTAGAATTGTTTTTACAGGTTACATGTTTAGAGATAGAGGAGGTCTAGTGCTAGAATTATTGCTCGCTCTCTAACGATTGTGGCATATGTAACCTGTGTGTATCTGCCTCTGATACTAGCCAGTGCCACACCAGCCACTGACCTCACTGCACGCCCCTGATGCTAAGGGGAATTTAAAAAAGCAAAGTTTGCTTTAAATATCCAGTGATGCAAAAGAAGTTACATGTTTGTGCATGTGATTAGATGTTAGAAACAAACTTAACCTCAGCTTCCTTTACATTTGTAAATCACTCCTATGATGCCAGTTTCTATCATGTAATTAGGACTGTGTTATAATTTGGTGTATATGTTAGAATTACAAAATATCTTGTTTGGTTTTATTAGTTTATTGCATTAGTTTTGACTCTGTTTAAATAATAAAACGCTGATAAAGCAAAGTTCATACCCACAAAGCAAATATCTGATCCGATAACATTCAGTCAGTTAATGTTAATCAAAGTGTATAGGTTGATCTGACAGATCAAATCCAAAGTCTTCTGGCAAATGTGGGAAAACAATGCAATACATGATTATGTTGCAAAAGTTCAACAGAGGCAAAGGTAACATTTTTTTTTGGATGTAGCATTGAGTGGGAGTGTCCTGAGAAAGCAACTGTTATAATGCACAATTTTGGTTGAACGTTTCTTTTGCTAACAAGAAGACAGTATTTTAACAATGAGTACTACAGCAAAGGTAAAAATTTTTGCTTTTTCAGCTTTATAACATACCTCTCATAACTTTTGCTTGATACTCTTAAGCCCCATACACACGGTCGGATTTTCTGATGGATTCTGTCCTATCGGACCATGTTGTCGGAAATTCCGACCGTGTGTAGGCACCATCGGACATTTTCCATCGGATTGTCCGACAGACAAAGTTGTATCTCCTGCTCTAAAAATTTTCCAACAACAAAGTCCGATCACACCAATTCCGATCGTGTGTAGCGAATTCCGACGGACAAAGTGCCACGCATGCTCAGATCACATTACAAGACCAAAGCTATTGGCTACTAGCCTCTACGTAGTCCTGTCGTAGGCAACAAACGTCACCACGTTCAGAATGATCGGATTTTCCAACAACTTTGTCCGACCGTGTGTATGCAACACCAGTGTGGGACTAAATCCGTCGGACCAAATCCGATGGATTTGGTGGTTGGATTTTCCGACCGTGTGTATGGGGCTTAAGAATTAGTTATGACACGTGGAAATCGCAGTAAATGTTCGAACCTCCATGGCAAAAAAAATGAAATATAAATCAGGTCTTAAACTTATATCAAGTAATATTGCTAATTAAGTACATATTCAACATCTTCAGTTCTTAGAAAAAATATATATATATTTTTTCTCTTATTTTCTTCCCTTTTTTGTCACTCAGTGCGCTCTCCTATCCCAACTCCTATCCCAACTGATTTAATACACTTTATCCCTCCCTACCACGTTACCCTTTATCCCCCCCCCCTTTCATTCCATCTTCTTTCCCCCCTCACCTTTGAAAACACCTTTTCCCAAAAGCACACTATAGGTTAAGCTCTACAAATTCTTTGCTGGTACTCTCTTGTTATGCTTTTATATTACAGAGTTGTGTGATTCCCATTGTGCTAATAATGAATAAAGAATTTCCAAAAAAATAATTAATTTTGACTGGAATACAGTAATGTTGTTTTTCTGTTTTGATAAAAGTTTTTCATGTGCTAGTGCTAATCTGGTTAAGCCAACAATGCCATCGTGTTGGTTTGCAAAGGCAGTTACACCTTCATCCATGGATCACAATTTGACAGATATTCTTTTGGTACAGCTATTTCATATTAAACAGGCAATTTTGACAGATATTAGTGAGAAACGTACTGCAGTGCCTATTTGTTCTGGAACACTATTCCTGTAATCTCTCTTTTCAATTTTTCAGATAGCATACTTTAAATTATGCAAATTTGTTACAGGGTGGCAATGGTGCTCTGTAGAGGGAGAAGAGGAGGCACTGGCAATATGGGGGAAAGAGGGGCACTAGTGCACTGATGCTCTACAGCAGTGATGGTGAACCTTGGGCACCCCAGATGTTTTGAAACTACATTTCCCATGATGCTCATGCATTCTGCAGTGTAGTTGAGCATCATGGAAAATGTAGTTTCAAAACATCTGGGGTGCCAAGGTTCACCATCACTGCTCTACAGAGTAAGAGAGTGAAACTGGTGCCTGGTGGGATTGCGGTGGGGACCACTGCCTACCCATGCTCTGCATCCCACTCTGTTGCTTCCCTTTACTGGAACTATAGTGCTCATGAAAAACAGGAGAAAGGTGCCAAAGCATGGTGCAGGAAGGAGTGTTCCAGCACCTGGCTGGGAGCGGGATGCAGCCTGAATCTGCAGGACACTGGGATTTTGTTAAAATCGTAAGACATTTCTACAAAGTTCGGGACTGTTGGGAGGTATGGCTGCGAGCGCAGCTTCTGCTCACCATTGCCTTACTTGTGGCCTGCTGAATGTGTCCTCTGTCCACTAAAGGTGCATGTTTATTAAGTACTGTATTTACTACAACATATAATGCTTGTCAAGAATAGTAAGAGGGACTATTTTTTTTTTACTAGTTGTTTTTTTTAACTTAATGTATTCTAAAAACCTTCTGTGTGCAACGCCCCCCTCAATTCTTAACTGAGCCCCCTCCGATCCAGCGATGTTCACGAAAGCCTCAGCTGTATGGGGACTCTCCCTCCTCATTGGCTGCAACAGCAGCAGGAGCCCAATGGCTCCCACTACTTTCAATCAGTCAGTGAGCCAGTGAGGAGAGAGTGGGGGCTGGGGCCAAGCCGTGTGTCTTGTGGACACATAGAGCAGCAGCTTGGGAGTGAGCCTGCAGTGGTGCCCTCAGGGCAAGCGGCTTTCTCTGAGGGCACTGCTCGAGGGGGAGGAGCTGCAGTTGGGACCCCCGAAAAGAAAAGGATCAGAGCCGCTCTGTGCAAAACCATTGCACAGAGCAGGTAAGTATAACATGTTTGTTATTTAACCGATTGCAGTTTTACTGCTACAGGGCGTCCACTGCGTGCAGGATCACGTACTGTATATATACTTGATCCTGCACCTTCGGGTAGCAGGTGCGAGTGCGCACCACCGGCGGCTCACTCCTGCTGTGATTATTCACAGCGGGAGCCGATGGGCAAGTACGGCGGACCCGATTACTTCCTCTAGTACAAGCACCTCCCACACAGTTAGAAAACACCAGCTAGGCACACATTTAACCCTTTGATCGCCCCTGGTGTTTACCCCTTCCCAGCCAATGTCATTAGTACAAGTGACCGTACATGTTTTTAGCACTGATCACTGTATTAGTGTCACTGGTTCCCAAAAAAGTGTCAAAAGTGTCAGTGTCAGATTGTCCGTCGCAATATCGCAGTCCCACTGTAAGTCGCTGATCGCTGCCAATACTAGTAAAAAATAAATAAATAAATAAAAATATCCCATAGTTTTTGGACGCTATAACTTTTGCGCAATCCAATCAATATATGCTTACTGGGATTTTACCAAAAATATGTAGCAGAATACATATTGACCTAAATTTATGAACAATTTGATATTTATTGAATATGGTTTATATCAGTAAGTAAAAAAGAATATATATTTTTTCAAAATTGTCTGACTTTTTTTGTTTATAGAGCAAAAAATAAAAAGGCAGCAGGGATCAAATACCACCAAAAGAAAGCTCTATTTGTAGGAAAAAAGGACATAAATTTTATTTGGGTAGAGTTTTGCGAGACCGGGCAATTGTCCGAGACAAGTTATATGGAGTCATGAAGTATGTATCATATATGCTTCTGCTTCTTTACACACAAAAGTAACTTTACAAACCCTTGTATGGGGCTTGTGATTGATGATTGGCGCCAAGAAGTCCTTATCCCGCTCTTTCTATGATAGGGCAACAACCCACCTGCTTGTTGTCCTTGACTTCTGCCATCTTATGCCAGAGGCCTTTCCATGACATCCCCAGTCATTAACCTTTATATTCAAAAGAAAGGAATGTCCACACAAATGATATGGTTTCTGCACATTACTGGTGTTCTTGTAAAGAACAGTGAAAAAGCACATCACATGGGCATACTATCCTGGTGAAAATGAAAAAAAAACAGCTAATAAATCTAAGGGCTGGAATGCTGCAATTTAATACATTTTTGTTCTCGGGTTTGGATAACCTTTACCATAAATAATTAAATTATGTAAATAGAAAATTGTGCTGTGGAAACTAAAGAAAAGCTAATATTACAACAGTTGTCCTCATGTAAAACATTTCTGGTGTTGCCAATAAGTGTTCAAATACCTGGGTTTTTAGGGTCACGGTGTCTAAATTTAAGACTAAGATCAGGTTTTATTTTAGAATGACTCTTTCTACTGCTGTACTAAATAAGTTATCTTATAGCAGGGTGTATGTTTTTGCTTATAGGTTATTAAATGTAAAGCTGCTGTGGCTTGGGCCCTAAATCAGCCACTGGAAATTGAGGAAATTGAAGTACAACCACCAAAAGCAGGAGAAGTCCGGATTAAGGTAAAGTTTTCCTTCTATACATGGGTTACCTATTTACAGTGATGTAAGTAACTTAGTTAAAATAAACAGAGTTACTTAACGCAGTTACTTTAGAGGGTAACGAGTAATCTAACCGATTACTCTTCCCCTCATGGTAATGCCATTCCCATTACTTGGGCGGCGTTACCGCAATTATATCTAATGCCCGGGACCAGGAAGACGGGACTAGCGAAGGAAGTGAATGTCGCTGCCTCCATCAGCGAGATTGACACCTCGCAAGCCCTGTCGCCTGGTATGGATTTAAAGGGGAACCCCTACGCCGGAACAACAGTCCCCCCAAAGTCCATAGCAGACCCTTATCCAAGCACGCAGCCCGGCCGGTCAGGAAAGGGGGTGGGGACGAGCAAGCGCCCCCCCCATCCTGAACCGTACCAGACCGTGTGCCCTCAACATGGGGGTGCTTTGGGTAAGGGGGGGCCCTGCGGGCAACTTATATAGGCACAAGGGGCGGAGTCACTGGGTGATGTCACATGGTGATCCCACCCCTTATGATGTCAGCACTTGGTCCTGAGTAACTGGAGGATGAGTATCTTGAGTATTGAAACAGTGGCATCCTTTTTATAGGAAAAGCTGATGTTTTCTTGTAACTTTGGATTCTTAGATCTCTAGATGCAATGATTATAGTGACATGATGTTTTCTGTCATTCTCTGTATCTATCTATCTATCTATCTATCTATCTATCTATCTATCTATCTATCTATCTATCTATCTATCTATCTATCTATCTATCTATCTATCTATCTATCTATCTATCTATCTATCCATCTATCTATCTATCTATCTATCTATCTATCTATCTATCACATCTATCTATCACATCTATCCCTAGGGAGCTGCAAGTAGAACTTGGATCCCCTGCACATCCAGGCACACCGAATCTTCACAGGCACAGTTGAGTCAGAAAACAGTCCAGTGCTTTGTTTTTTTTTTTTTGGTTTTATTGAGGGATTATTTATTTATTTATTTATTACAGGATTTATATAGCGCCAACAGTTTACGCAGCGCTTTACAATATATTACATAGGATAGGATTACAATTTGGATAGGGATTGGGAAATTAAGGGATGCCCACTTAACTTCAAAACAACTTCAGGGACAACTTCTACTATATACACTCCTTTTCTTCCTCCAGCACTAACTTGCTTGAAGAACTCCAGCTCACACACTGAAGGTTAATCCAACAAAAGGCAAACAGTCATATTTTGAAGCAATATCCCTTTACAGGCAGGAACCTGAGGCTCCCTGTGGCTACTGATCCCAGAACCACCTCCTCAGGCACTGTCAACCCGCCTGGCTGCAACTGCCCCTTTTACTAGCCCTCCTGGATAATTTCTCCACAGTCCTCTCCAGACTGAAACACTCAGATCTCCCAGACAAGCTGAACCTCTCCAGCTGTCCTCTCATTGCTCCTGTGCCTCCAGGAAGGATTCCTCCATGTGCTGTAGAGGGTCCCTCCAGCACTCGAGCCCCAGGCCCAAGGTCACCCCCTCCCGACTAGGGGGCACCCTTAAGGGCCACCGACAGCCTCCTCAACACTCCATCTCCATCTTCCACCAACTGCCCCTGCTGGCAGGACCCATGTGTATTTATGAGGTGACCTGTCCCCTTCCAGCCCATTTTGCAGGGGATTGGCTGGGGCCCTCATCAACACTCCAAGCAGCTCCTCCTAGCTTCCGCCTACTACTTCTAGAAGCTTCTGCAAGATTCTAGAGAGCAGGGGGAGGCACCAGAAAAGCTGCTTGCTGAGTCGTCCAGCCTACCTCAGTCACTCAGCCCTGACCCAGATTCAACCCAGGCCTGGCTCTCAGCCAAGCCAAATTTACCTACACTAACCACTTACTATGTACATCTAGCACATATACATATACAGTTTCTATTTTAAACTAAATAGGTTGTTTTACAAGGTGAAGGTTTACATATACCTTAAGTTTTACAGTATGAGCATAAAAGATGATGCATAAATGGTTTCTGAACAGTAAAATATTTCAATGCAATTTATACCATACAATGTAAGTCCATATCTAAACATACTGTATGTTCATTTTGTAACCAAGCTTTATTTCTGTTTTATAATATGTTTAGATGATAAGCACAGGAATATGTCGGACAGATGACCATGCAATCAATGGTAAATTTACAGGGTTGGACTTTCCTATTATTTTGGGCCATGAAGGAGCTGGAATCATTGAAAGTGTTGGAAAAGGAGTAACTGGATTAAAACCAGGTATTTAGAAACATATGATTGTTTACAGTTAAACATATCTGAAATTAATATTACTATTTTTGTTATTATTCAGGATTTATATAGTGCCAACTGTTTGTGCAACCTTTACAAAATAAGGGTGACAGTACAGTTACGATACATATCAGTACTGGAGGGTTCGGAGGACCCTGCTCATGAGATCTTAAAGGCTCTAGGGAAAGGCAAGTGATACAAAAGATATTAATGAGGGATGAGTTGATGGAGACAGTAAAATTAAATTTTTTAAGTGGAAGTAGGATAGGCTTCCTTAACCACTTGCCGACCGGCGCACGACGATATACGTCGACAGAATGGCACGTACAGGCAGGAGGGCATATATATAAGTCCCTCCTTTAGCCTGTCCGTGCCATCGGGAGCCATCGGACTCGATCGCCACGTGGACCCCGGCGATCGTCTCACGGGGCGGCTGAACGGGGAGATGCCGAGATAAACAGCATCTCCCCGTTCTGCCTAGCAACTAGTGACGCCGATCTCTGCTCCCTGTGATTGGAGCAGAGATCAGCATTCACTAGCTGACAGCCACGCCCCCCCACAGTAAAAAACACACCCCTAGGCATACTTAACTCTTACACTGCCCCCTTGTGGTTAACCCCTTCACTGCCAGTGTCATTTATACAGAAATCAATGCATTTAAATGCATTAATTGCTGTAAAAATGACAATGGTCCCAAAAATGTGTCAAAAATGTCCGATGTGTCCGCCATAATGTCGCAGTCACAAAAAAAAAATCGCAGATCTCCGCCATTACTAATAAAAAAAAATTATTAATAAAAATGCTATAAAACTATCCCCTATCTTGTAAACGCTATAACTTCTGCGCAAACCGATCAATAATCGCTTATTGCGATTTTTTTTACCAAAAATATGTAGAAGAATACGTATCGGCCTAAACTGAGGGAAAAAAAAGTATTTTTATATATTTTTGGGGATATTTATTATAGCAAAAAATAAAAAATAATGCATTTTTTTCAAAATTGTCGCTCTATTTTTGTTTATAGCGCAAAAAATAAAAACCGCAGGGGCGATCAAATACCACCAAAAGAAAGCTCTATTTGTGGGAAAAAAAGGACGTCAATTTTGTTTGGGAGCCACGTCGCACGACCGCGCAATTGTCAGTTAAAGCGACGCAGTGCTGAATCGCAAAAAGGGGCCTGGTCCTTTGGCTGCAAATTGGTCCGGTCTGAAAGTGGTTAAAGAGATGAGTTTTCAAGGATTGCCTAAAGGTGGACAGGTTAGGAGATAATCGTATGTTTTGTGGTAGTGAGTTCCAGAGGAAATAACAGGCTCTGGAGGAATCATGGGAAGAGGTGACAAGGGGACTAGAGCGAAGGGGGCCAATAATATCAAAGGCTGCAGAAATGTCTCATGCCCCATACACACGGTCGGAATTTCGGCTAGCAAAAGACCGATGAGAGCTTTTCGTTGGAAAATGCGACCGTGTGTAGGCTCCATCGCAATTTTGCTGGCCGAATTTCGGCCAGCAAAAGATTGAGAGCATGTTCTCAATATTTCCGACGGAAAAAGTTTATATCGGAAATCCCGATCGTCTGTAGCATATCCAACACGCAAAATTCCTACGCATGCTCAGAAACAATTCGGCACATGCTCGGAAGCATTGAACTTAATTTTCTCGACTCGTCGTAGTGTTGTACTTTTGTGTGACCGTGTGTATGCAAGCCAAGTTTGAGCGGAATTCCGTCGGAAAAACCATCATAGCTTTTTCCAACGAGAATTCCGATCGTGTGTACGTGGCATAAGAGTATGAGTATAGAGTAGATAGAGCAGTGGTGAATGTTTTTTTGGCAGTAAGTCGTTAGTGAAGTTTTAGGAAGACAGTTTCCGTGGAGTGTTGTAGGTAAAAAACGTGTTAAAAGGGGTTGGAACAGTGAGGAAGTGGCTCAGATTGTTGTAAAATAGGCACCCTAAAAGTTTGGAGGTAAGTGGGAGCAAGTAGATGGGTTTAAAATGTTTGGACAGGAAGGGTTCTTTAACCACTTCAATACAGGGCTTTTAAACACCCTTCCTTACCAGAGCACTTTTTGCGATTCGGCACTGCGTCGCTTTAACTAACAATTGCGCGGTCGTGCGACGTTACACCCAAACAAAATTGACGTCCTTTTTTTCCCACAAATAGAGCTTTCTTTTGGGGGTATTTGATCGCCCCTGCGGTTTTTATTTTTTGCGCTATAAACAAAAGAAGAGCGACAATTTTGAAAAAAAACACAATATTTTTTTACTTTTTGCTATAATAAATATCCCATTTTTTTTTTAAAAAAAACTATTTTTTTCCTCAGTTTAGGCCGATACGTATTCTTCTACATATTTTTGGTAAAAAAAATCGCAATAAGCGTATATAGATTGGTTTGCGCAAAAGTTATAGCGTCTACAAAATAGGGGATAGATTTATTGAATTTTTTTTTTTTTTTTTTTTTTACTAGTAATGGCGGGGATCTGCGATTTTTTTTTCGTGACTGCGACATTGCGGCGGACACTTCGGACACTTTTGACACATTTTTGGAACCATTCACATTTACACAGCGATCGTTGCTATAAAATTGCAATGATTACTGTGTAAATGTGACTGTCAGGGAAGGGGTTAACACTAGAGGGCGCTGGAGGGGTTAATGTGTGTCCCTAATAGGAGTGATTCTAACTGTAGGGGGAGGGGACTTAAGGGGAGGAGACCGATCATGTGATCCTCCGTACTGGGATCACATGATCGGTCTCCTCCCCGCTGACAGGACGTGGAGCTGTGTGTTTACACACACAGCTCCACGGTCCCGCCCGGTCCCGTTGTTTTTAACGGGCAATCGCGGGTGCCCGGCGGACATCGCGGCCGCCGGGCACTCGCACCGGGTCCCGAGCGATGCCGCGCCCCCCAGGCGGCCGGGAATCCGAGGACGTCATATGACGCCCACCCAGGATGGTAGATCCACCTTGTGGGTGTCATATGACAATGGCCGGGTATTGAAGCGGTTAAGAGTTTTTTTAAGTATGGAGCTGACCAGTACATTCTTTAGAGGGGTGGGCAAGAGTGATGAGCTGAACACACCTGGGTTCAGATCGAGCAGGGTTCGGCGAATGTAACTAAAGTTCAGGTGCCGAATCCAAACCACATTAAAGTCAACGGGACCCGGATTTTTTTTTAAAAACTTCTCAGGGAGGGAGTGAAAGAGAGTGAAGCTGCCATCATTGTACTGCGACAGGTCGCCACGTTCCCAAGAATCACTGTCATTGTGCGTCGGCTTGGGAACTCTAGTTTGTGGCCAGCGGGGGAACAATCAGTGGGTGGGGTAGACTCGATGTCTGCCTGCCACCCACGATCGTTCCCCCGCAGTGACAGAACGCGATCTGCCTATGTAAACAAGGCAAATCTCCACTCTGACAGGGAAGATCACACAGATCCTGTCTTTCTGGATCTGTGTGTTTCCCCAGACAGCCCACCCCCCATACAGTTAGAAAACACCTGCAGGGAACACATTTAACCCCTTGATCACCCTGATGTTAACCCCTTCCCTGACAGTGTCATTAGTACAATAACAGTGCATACTTTTAGCACTGATTACTGTAATAATGTCACACACCCAAAAAAGTATCAAATGTCAGTTAGCTGTCCAATCTGTCCGCCGCAATGTTGCAGTCCCGCTAAAAATCGCAGACTCAACGCCATTACTAGTAAAACATAATAAATAATAATAATATAAATGCCATAAATCTATTCCCTATTTTGTAGATGCTATAACTTTTGCGCAAACGAATCAATATATGCGTATTACGATTTTTTTTATTTTATAAAAAATATGTAGAAGAATATATATCGGCCTAAACTGAGGAAGAAATTATTTTTTTGTTAGGATATTTATTATAGCAAAAAAGTAAAAAATATAGCTTTTTTTCAAAATGTTTTTGTTTATAGTGCAGGAAAAAAAATGCACAGGAAAAAAAATGCAGAGGTGATCAAATACCCCCAAAAGAAAGGACTGAAAAAAAGGACCTCAATTTTGTTTGGGTACACCATCGGACGACCACACATTTGTTAGTTAAAGCGACGCAGTGCCGTATCGCAAAAAATGGCCTGGTCATTAAGGGGGGAAAAGAGAATATATACAGCATGTGTAGTATGCCACATTCAAAAATTTGACTGACTAAATTATGCTGAATATTGGGCGTGGCTTATAGGAGCGTGGTTAAATAGAGTTGGAGCCTACATAATGTATGTACTGCACTCACAACATAGAATACAGGGTAAAGGGATTAGGTCTATGTACTTACTACACCTCACATTAAGTGCAGCAGTCAAGACAATGCAATTTACAACCGAGTGCACTATGTATCATCATAGGGCCCTTTACATTGCAAGTTAGCGGCAGCAAAATATGCCCCATTGTCAGCCGTGTGCCCTAAAGTCAGTGGTCCCTTGGAAAAAAAAACCTTGATTAGTATGAGTAAAAATGCCCAGTGTTGGTTGTGGGGAAAAAATACCTGATGTAGTAGAAGGAAAAGATGCCCATATTTGGTCGTCATTAAGGGAAAATATATCTGGAGTCAGTAATCAGTGGGAGGACAAAATATCTTAAGTTGGTATTTAGTGGGAAGAAATTTTTTTCCAGTGTTTGTGTCTGTGGGAGAAAGAATGTCCGGATGTCAGTGTTCAGTGGGGAGCAGGCAAAATACTTTGATGCATTGGTGTCGGGGGGAATGGTAGGGGGCATTGGTGCTCAATATGGGTTGAGGGGGCTTCACTGTTGCTCAGCTGTTCTAAGCAGGTGGTGGAGGAACAATAGTGCCCAGGTGGGAAGGAGGGGACAATAGGGCTTAACAGGGGGAACATTAGTGCTCAGAGAAGAGTGGGGGGGGGGCAATAGTACCCAGCAGGGTTGTGGGGAAATGAACAATAGGGCCCAGTGGGGTTCGGGAAGAACAATGGTGCCCAGTGGGAGTGAGGAGAAACAAACATGGTGGAACAATAATAGTGACATCCATGTCAGTGCACTGCATACTAGCACATTATGCAAGACTTGCCTTAAAATGAGACCCTCCAGTCTTCCCCCAGTCTTCCTTCCAGGTTTAGCCTGTGCACAGGATCCCTCGGCTATGGCACAGAGCTCTGAAGGTTCGGCACAGTATGCCTTTAGAGCACATGCGCCGGTGATGTCACCAGCTGTGTGCAGCGTGAATATCTCCTAAACAGTTTAGGAGATATTCACAGTACCTACAGGTAGGCCTTCTTATAGGCTTACCTGTAGGTACAAGTAAAAAAAACTGAGGTTATTACCACTTTAATATTGAAAAATATAGACAGCAACAGTACTATGCATTTTAATTATATCACATAATCCCTGGTCCAACAGAAGGCCTTCTGACTCTTTAAATATGTCTTGGCAGTTCAGGTTCTTAGTCTTCAGTATGGTTGTTATCAGTATAAAAAGGAAAATTACCATTGTCAAATAACATTTCTGAATAGCTTAAAATGTGCAAGATTACTGGCATTCCATATGCCTTCTTCAGACAGTTCATAGGTGTAAAGTAATTATCAGCTTGTGACTCTAACCAGATTGGAGAAAAAGGATTGTCCCTGTTTTAATAAGCCAGGTTTCCTAACTCTAACTAAAGATTCAGGCCCTGAGACTCGTTGGTTGTGTTATGTCTGTAAATGCCCTCCTTGGGGACCAAAAAAGATGTCTGAAATTCACAGCTTCAGTTCTAATTTACCATCAAATTTGTGAAGGATTCAAGTCATTTATGAGAGCCAGTGACTCTGATACATCAGATTAGACTGTTGTTTTTACTATTGCTAATTGTCTGTTTTTTAATAACTTTTCTGTATGTATTTATTTGCATCATTTTTTTTTTTTTTAATTTCTTTAAAATGATGATTTAAAATGATTAAGCTAAATCTATGAATGCTCTGGTCAAAAATTAAAGGCTCCTTACCTCTGTGAGGACTACAGTATTTAATAAAGCTCTTACATTCCTATTTGGGTATTGCAGCGAGTAACATTTATTAAAACATTTGCAAAATTGTGAGAAGTTGCTGTGAACAGTGCATGTTTTATTAAAAACATAAAATGAGTTGGCTGGCTCCAGTGACAATCACTCTGTCTGCTGGTGCTTAGATTGTTGTTCAATGGACTGGAAAAATCTCTGTGTAGGGTGAAGCTGTGAGTACGATTGTCACAAATATAGCCAACAACCATGGACAGTTCATGTCTAATCCTATAGCAAAGTCATAAAACAGGGCTCAGTTTTGGAGTTTGGCCATTTGCTTTGTAGAAAGTACCATGATTGTACTTGTATTGGTCATGCAAGAAAAGCTTTTTCTAGTAATTTCTTAAGTTCTTGGGAAACAGCTTCTCTTATGCCCCGTACACACGGTCGGATTTTCTGACGGAAAATGTCCTATCGGACCATGTTGTCGGAAATTCCGACCGTGTGTGGGCTCCATCTGACTTTTTCCGTCGGAATTTCCGACGGAAAAATGTTTGAGATCCTGCTCTCAAATTTTCCGACAACAAAGTCCTATCGGACTTTTTTCCGATCGTGTGTAGCAAATTCCGACAGACAAAGTGCCACGCATGCTCAGATCACATTACAAGACCAAAGCTATTGGCTACTAGCCTCTACGTAGTCCCGTCGTACGCAACGAACGTCACCACGTTCAGAATGATCGGATTTTCCGACAACTTTGTCCGACCGTGTGTATGCAACACCAGTGTCGGACAAAATCCGTCGAAAAAAATCAGACGGATTTTGTGGTCGGAATTTCCGACCGTGTGTACGGGGCATTAGAGAGAAGGATAAAGCCCCATACACACTATTCGATTTTTTTGCAGATTTTTGTCTTCAGATTTATCAAAACCATGTAGTGCAAGGTCCTGTTTGATTGCATACAAATTGAAACTCTTAAGGTTTGACCTCATATTATATGGTTTTGTTAAATCTGAAGACAAAAATTTGCAGAAAATCGAATAGTCTGTATGCGGTCTTAGACTGTCCACTAGATTGAAGGTAGACCTTCCACTAGACTGTAGATTTAGGGCAGCAATAAGACTCATGCTCAGTGCTTCTCTGCAAAATATAGAATTCAGCTTGCACACGAGTTGATTGAAACTGGCAGACAACCAAGCACAAGAAAACTAATCAGTTTCAGAGTATGCCCAAAATTTTTTTATTTGAAAAGTGATTCTTACAGATTTTGGAGGAAATATAGAGATAATGTAGTATGTTATCCTAAGCATCAGTAATAGTTAAGTTGCACACATGTTTGTCTGGAATGAAAGTGTCATATTTATCAACACTAAAGCTAAAGAGTGGTAAGTTCCCTTTCAAAGTAAGAATAAGATTGTGTATGATCAACGTTTGTTTCCTCTCAAGTGAAGCAACCAGCAAAAAGCAATATTGCCAAATGGGTTTCTACTGATCTTGCTTTAAAAGCAGCATATAAATTGGATAGATTCTTAAAAAAAAAAAACGTAGGCTGATCTATGGCTGTTAAGGTCAAAGGGCCAGTTCTGGCAGTTTAATCCTTGTCATCAAGTGCACCAAGTGCACCATAGTTGTACGAGGCATAACATATATTAAACAAATAAACTATATAAAATGAATAGTACTGTTTATAAATTTACACATGCAATGTTAACATATTTGTTATTGTTTTTAGGAGATAAAGTTATTCCACTTTGCCTTCCTCAATGTGGGAAGTGCAGCTCTTGTCTTAATCCAAAGAGCAATTATTGCTTTAAATCGCAGTAAGTATTCAAGAAATAGAAAATGTTTTCTTTGAAAGTGTCAGGGTTTTTTCTATTTTGAAATATAAAATATGTAGTTGCCTGGTTCTCAGATGAACTCAATATCACAGGAGCACAGCAATGTTTACCAGTCTCAGGGCTAAAGGACAGGAAAACCTGAGTTTGCTTTTCCCATATTGCAAGGACATATTTAATCCAGTGGACAATGGTTTATTATTGTCCTCAAACACCACCAGTGTATAAAGAGGAATCCTTTTTAAAGTGAAACTGGTTCAGACAATATGTATGCTGTTTATGGGAAAGACAATTACATATCCTCTTCTGTTTCCAAGGCATGAACAAACGAACCTGTTTTATGGCCGAGTAAATACATTTTCGGACTCGCTATTTACTCAAATAGCCTAGACAAGGCACTTTTTGTAGCATGTCAGTGTTGTGGCATTGTTCAAGACTAATACACTAACAGAAAAAGCCTACAATTACTGTTTAACCAGTTAACATTCTGGAATCTCTATAAAGTGTCTTGGAGTCCAGGAAAAGTGAATTGGGCGTATTATAGTATTTTTTTAAAGTGGAAGCTCCGCCAAATTTTTTTTTTTTAAAAAGTCAGCAGTTACAAATACTGCAGCTGCTGACTTTTAAAATAAGGACACTTACCTGTCCCAGGGTCCAGCGATGTCGGCACCCGAGGCCAATCGTCCCTCGGTCCTCAGATGCTGCCGCCACCATCTTCGGTAAGGGAATCAGGAAATTAAGCCTTGCGATGAATGATGGCCACGAGCGATCGCAGGCACGAGAGGCAGAACAGGGACATGTGTGTGTGTGTGTAAACACACACATCCCAGTTCTGTAAGGAGAGGAGAGAGAGTTTGTAAGTTTCTATGAGCTGGGAACCACAATCTCTCAGCTCCTATAGTCACTCCCATCCCCCACAGTTGGAACACACACCTAGGGAACACAGTTAACCCCTTGATCACCTGCTAGTGTTAACTCCTTCCCTGCCAGTGACATTTATACAGTAATCAGTGCCATTTTTTTTATAGCACTGATCGCTGTATAATTTTTAATCGACCTAAAAATGTGTCCAAAGTGTCCGATGTGCCCGCCCTAATGTCGCAGTCTCGATAAAAATTGCAGATCACCGCCATTACTAGTAAAATAAAAAATAATAATAAAAATACCATAAATCAAAACCCCATATTTTGTAGATGCTATAACTTATTGCGCAAACCAATCAATATACTCAATATATATCAATATATATAGCGGCCATAACCCCTTGAGGGGCGGCCTTGACTTTTGGGCTTACCAGTCACCTCCTCATGGCTTGTCAAGGAATGTCCAGGGGTTCCCAGGGTTAGTACCCAACAACTTTGGATGCTGACACATAAAAGTCCTTGCAAAGGTTTTTATTCTGCAGTGGTAACATCCAAGATAACACAGTCTTAAGTAGGAATAGAGGGTACGGGTGAAGAAACTCAGGCACCTTGAACTGCTGACATCCAACTAATGTCTCTAATCAACCCAGAGAGTAGCCACTCGCAGCTGGGTACTTCAATGCCGGATAGACCTCTAGCCAGAGGTCTAGCAGCCAACAATGAGATCCGGAAACTTGCAAAAGTCTCTGACACAAAAATTAACTTGTAACTGAAAACAATAGGAACCTTTCCCGCAGTACCTGGAACTTTCTCTGTCTCCTTGGAAGTACTGTGGAAGTGTGGATTCTTTAGTGTCCATACAACTCAGCTTCCAGGCTCTTACTGAGATGCCGGCTTGTTGGCCCTCCTCCGAAGAGTCCTCCCCTGGTCACTTGTACGAGTTGCCGTGTCCCTCCAATACCGAGAGCACACCAGGACGCCTTGAATCCTCCTTCAGTTACTGGGCCTCAGGCTTACCGGCTCCGAGACTCGGGAACAGATGGATCCCTGCCCCAGACCAAGGGGCTAGTCAGACTGACCATGTTTGCGGGACGGCAAATGCTCCTAGGCCCGGGACCCCTCGTGGGGCTACCCTGGTCCAGAACCAGGAACAGACAGCTACGGCCGAACCCCAAACACGTGACTTCAGCACCTTAAGTACCCCTCCCCGGACTACATAGCGGGGCCAGACGCGCCCACTGATTGGCTTCGGGAAAGATTGGTACCCAACACTTCCAACCAGGCCTGGTTCTCAATCTGTCAGGGGTGCTTCACTGCACCTATAACCAGGCAAAACCCTAGTACAGCCCAGCCAAACTGATGCCAAAGCAAACCTGTACAATTAACCCTCAGAACCCCAATACTGTTCTGAGGGAAAAAACAAAATTTCCACTTATAGCGCACACTTGTTTAAGTGTGACCGCTACACATATCTATGTATCTTCCCTGCATCTATCACCTTTTGTACCACCACCCCCTCCCTTTAAAATGTAAGCTCTACGAGCAGGGCCCTCCTGTCCCTTCTGTATTGAACTGTACTGTAATTGTGCTGTCCCCCCTTTACATTGTAAAGCGCTGCTTAAACTGTTGGCGCTTTATAAATCGTGTATAATAATAATAATATACGCTTTTTTAGATTTTCATTACCAAAAATATGTAGAATACATATCGGCCTAAACTGAGGAAAAAAAATAGCTTTTTTTAAAAAAAAAAATGGGGCTATTTATTACAGCAAAAAGTACAAAATATTGTGTTTTTTTTTCAAAATTTTTGCTCTTTTTTTGTTTATAGCGCAAAAAATGAAAACCACAGAGATGATCAAATACCACCAAAAGAAAGCTATATTTGTGGGGAAAAAAGGATGTCAATTTTGTTTGGGTACAATGCAATTTGGGTAAACGCAATTGTCAGTTAAAGCGACGCAGTGCCGAATCGCAAAAAATGGCCTGGTCATTGAGCAGCCAATTCTTCCGGGGCTGAAGTGGTTAAGAATTGTCAGACAACGATGCTGACAGATGGCCGGAGGAACGAGTGGCCCTTTTTATTTTTATTTTTGGGTTAGCGGTGGTGGCGGGTGGCGGGATTGATGTTGGATCTGCACCGGGGACATTTGTTTTATTTTTTTAAATAAAAGGACTTGCTGTCTAATGTCTTTTTTACACTACACATTTTTTTTGGTGAATGGGCACTATGTTCCCCATACTCATTTACATGGGGGGGGGGGGGGGATCTGGGGGTTTCCAATAAGCTCCCACCTGCAGACCCCCACATCCACCAGCCAGGGTTGTGGAGAAGATGCCCTTGTCCGCATTAATATGGGGACAAGGTTCATTGCGGGGGGAGGGGCAGAGCCCCCCGGCCTCTAAGCATCCCCCCCCATGTTGAGAGCATGTGGCCTGGTATGGTTCAGGAGGGGGGGAACTTACTTGCTCCCTCCCTTTCCTAACCTATCAGTCTGTATGCTCATATAAGTATACATTGGCAAGACCCCATGCCATTTTTTCCCCCAATTTTTTATTTTTATTTACTGCCGGCAATTCTTTTTTTTTTTATTCAACTATCAGCAGGGAAACCCCGCTGACAGCTGATGACTCATCGGTTTTTTAAGGACGCAGCTGCCATGCGCTCCTTAACCACTTCAGCCCCGAAAGGATTCACCCCCTTCCTGACCAGGCCATTTTTTGCGATACGGGACTGCATCGCTTTAACTCACAATTGCGCGGTCGTGCAACATTGTACCTGAATAAAATTTATGTCCTTTTTTTCCCCACGAATAGAGCTTTCTTTTGGTGGTATTTGATCACCTCTGCGATTTTTATTTTTTTTTGCGCTATAAACAAAAGAAGAGCGACAATTTTGGAAAAAACACATTTCTTGCTATAATAAATATCCCAAATTGAAAAAAATAAATAAAAATGTCTTCATCAGTTTAGGCCAATATATATTCTTCTACATAAAAAATCGCAATAAGTGTATATTGATTGGTTTGCGCAAAAGTTATAGCATCTACAAAATAGGGTATAGATTTATGGCATTTTCATAATTTTTTTTTCTACTAGTAATGGTGGCGAGCTGCAATTTTTTGCGGCAGACAGATTGGACACTTTTTTTACACTTTTTTGGGACCACTGACATTTATATAGCAATCACAGCGATTACTGTATAAATGACACTGGCAGGGAAGAGGTTAACACTAGGGGGTGATCAAGGGATTAAATGTGTTCCCTGACTGTGTGTTCTAACTGTGGGGGGATGGGATTGACTAGGAACACACGATCTCTAGGGTCGACTAGGGTCTCCTCTCCCCTGACACACACAAAACCTTGCTCTGTCACGAGCGATCGCGGGTGCCCGGCTGAGATAGCAGCCCGGCGGGCATGAGCAACGGCTCCTTAGGGACGCTGCGGCGTGCGCGCGCCCCCTATACTCCTTAAAGCGCCCGCCATACAGCTACAGCGATTTGCACAGGAGTGCCATTCTGCCGCCGTCATTCGACGGCGGGCAGTCGGCAAGTGGTTAACAGCCATGATGTTCCTTATCAGCGTCTATTTATTAATGCAAATAAATACGCTGGCTATTGCCAGGCGTTAAATTACCGCATGTTTTCACTACTAAAATATCACAAGACTTCATGAAATAACTCACACTGTATTTTAGTAGCTTTTTTTGTGCATACCCAAAAACTTTTTGAAAACCGCTGAGCCCTATTTTACTGCATTTTTTTTTTAAGGGGAAACATACCACTTTGTGAATGGAGCCCATTGTTATCTATAAAAAGGAATCCCAGGTTTTATCAATAACTAAAAAGAGTTACGCTTTAACTATCAAGAAGATTAACAAGGACTTAGATTATTCTGTTGCTATAGCATTAAACCTCTTTAAACAATGGCATGTCAAGACTTAACTATTGTTTATGATACATTGTTTTCTTTTAATTTTAAATATAGCTTTTCTGAATCACAGAATGTAATGCTTGACAAGACATCAAGGTTTTCATGCAAGGGAAATGTTGTATATCATTTTCTGTGGACCAGCACCTTTTCCGAATATGTAGTGACGCCTGCTGAGTCAGTTGCAAAGATTGATGATGGAGCACCCATGGATAAGGCCTGTCTTTTTGGATGTGGCTTTCCCACTGGATATGGATCTGCTGTCAATACTGCCAAAGTAAATCTATTAATGTTTAGATTTGTTTGATGTAACACTATTGTAAGCCTCATTTAATGCATGTATGCCTATGAAAGTGTTCAGACATTGCTAACATAGTAAATATTTCCTACATAAACAAAGAGCACACAGAACACAGAAAACAGTGCTAATGAAAATTCAACGAGGATCCCCTGGGGACGAATCCATAGTGTAATATTCATATTCCATCAATGCCAATGTCTAAACTGTCCTAAATCAAAGTATACAGTATATCTCATTAGTTGTGTGAATAAGGTATATTTTTATTGATCAATACCTTTGATCATTGGTATTGTATCATTTTTATGTTGGGCACAGGACTGTGAGAATTTTGCAGCTTCTGGAACAGGTGGTCAGAAGAGGGTAGGATTATGCTGCAGAAGGGGAATAAGAAATTTGTGTTAGGTTAATGTTGACATCAAGGGATTTATCTTAACTTCTAATTTTAACTTTGCCATTAGCTGTTAGGAGGTTAGTGTTGAGCAGAGGGAAGGCTAATGCCCGTACACACGATTGGATTTTCCAACAACAAATGTTGGATGTGAGCTTGTTGGCGGAAAGTCCGACCGTGTGTATGCTCCATTGGACATTTGTTGTCGGACTTTCCGCTAACAAATGTTGGCTAGCATGTTCTCAAACAAATGTGTGTACACAAGTCCCTCGGACAAAAGTCCAAACTACAAACACGCATGCTTGGAATCAATGCTCACCAAACACAACATTAGCAGAAGGAGCACAAAGGGTGGCGCATGACTATTGAACTTGTTTTTTATTGGTTCACAGTACGTCTTGTACGTCACTACGTTCGTAATTGTTGGCCAACATTTGTGTGACCGTGTGTATGCAAGAAAAGTTGGAGCCAACAACCTTCGAACAAAATTCCACGGTTTTGTTGTCGGAAAGTCCGATCGTGTGTACGGGCCATTAGACTTATGCCGCGTACACACGAAGGGACAATCCCGCGGGATTATCCTCTGGACTCAAGTCCAGCGGACAATCCCCTCGTGTGTGGGCGTCGGCGGACTTTTTGCCACCAAAGTCCGGCGGACCAAAGTTTTAAGTTTGGTTTTAAAATTATCCGCTGGACTTGGCAGTCCGGCGGACAATCCCGCCGTTAGTAGGCTAGTCCGCGGGACTTTTGAAAATGAACGGACTTGCCGCTCATCGGCAAGTCCGTTCATTTAGCACGTGACTTCAAGTTACGTAGCTAGCGTAGGCTGTAAATGCCGCCGCGCTAGCCCTGTAAGCTGGCATGAATTTAAAGGGACTCCCCACGCAGAAAAACGGCGTGGGGGTTCCCCCCAAATCCATGTCAGACCCTTATCCGAGCACGCAGCCTGGCAGGCCAGGAAAGGGGTGGGGACGAACGAGCGCCCCCCCCTCCTGAGCCGTACCAGGCCGCGTGCCCTCAACATGGGGGGTGCCCTGGGGAAAGGGGGGCCGTGCGGCCCCCCACCCCAAAGCACCTTGTCCCCATGTTGATGAGGACAAGGGCCTCTTCCCCCGACAACCCTGGCCGTTGGTTGTCGGGGTCTGCGGGCGGGGGCTTATCGGAATCTGGGAGCCCCCTTTTATAAGGGGGCCCCCAGATACCGGCCCCCACCCTATGTGAATGAGTATGGGGTACGATGTACCCCTACCCATTCACCTAAGGTGTAAAATGTAAAGTAAAAAAAACACACACACTTTTGAAAAAATATTTTATTGCACTGCTCCGGGGGTCTTCTTCCGTCTTGGGGGTCTTCTCGCCGGACTCCTCCGCCATTTACCAAGCTCTTTTACCGAGTGGAGAAGTCCGGCTACCTTCTTCGTCATCGCCGCCGTCGTCTGGGGGTCTCGATCCGCCTTCGGGGGTCTTCCGGGGGTCTCTTCTGTTCTTGCGGCGGTCGTCGTCTTCCGCGCTGCCGGCGCCTTCTTCTTCTTCTTCTTCTTCTTCTTGTTCTTCTTCTTCCGATGTTGACCCGTCGCTGTCTCTGCCCGGAATGCCAGAGCCGCGCTGTGCTGGGACTTATATAGGGACATGGGGACAGGGTCACATGCTCATGTCACATGGTGACCCCGCCCCCCTGTGATGTCACAGTCCCGGAGGATGCGCGGCCTGGTACGGCTCAGGAGGGAGGGGGGGCGCTCGCTCGTCCCCACCCCTTTCCTGGCCGGCCAGGCTGCGTGCTCGGATAAGGGTCTGAGATGGATTTGGGGGGGACCCCCACGCCGTTTTTCGGCGTGGGGATTCCCTTTAAATCCATGCCAGGTGACGGAGCTAGCGCGCCGGCATTTACTGCCTACGCTAGCTACGTACCTGAAGTTACGTTCGAAATGAACGGACTGCTCCGTGTGTGGGCAAGTCCGTTCATTTTCAAAAGTCCTGCGGACTTTGGCCGGCGGATTATCCGCCGGAGAAGTCCGTGCGTGTGTGGGCAAGTCCACGCGTGTGTGGGCAAGTCCACACGCTCGGAAAGTCCGGCGGACCCAGCTGGAAAGTCCGGCGGATTGTCCGCTGGACTAGGTCCGCCGGCAAAAGTCTGCACGTGTGTACGCGGCATTAGGGGCTTACTTTAAGTTTATGTTAATGGTTAGCTGGAGGGTAACTTTTAAGGTTGGATTAAGTGTTCTGGTTGAAGGGCTAGTGCTAGGGCTTGGAAAAGGGTTAAGTGTTGTATGGGAGATTAGGAATTAAGGCATTTCTTCCAGTTAAGGTTGGGTTGTGTTCAGGTGTTGGGAATTTAGGTGCAGAGACCCCAAGAAAAATTACCAATGAAATTCCAATTTTATCAAATAACTAAACAGACACTTCAAGGGCATAGTACAAAACGCTGGATTTATTTTTGTCTGGACAGCTTACACAAATGGAAGCATTGAACTTTTTGTTTACTAAACAGGTGGAGCCTGGTACTACCTGTGCTGTATTTGGATTGGGTGGCATTGGGCTGTCCGCCATTATTGGATGTAAAGTTTCTGGAGCATCAAGAATTATTGCTATAGATATAAACAGCAGCAAGTTTGAAAAGGCAAAGCTGTTTGGAGCCACTGACTGCATCAATCCCAATGATTATACAAAGCCGATTCAGGAGGTGATCATGGAAATGACAGGAGATGGAGTGCATTATTCTTTTGAATGTATTGGCAATACAAATGTTATGGTAAGTAGTTTCAAATGTGATTTTCCTTTAATCAAAGGTTCACTGGGCAAATTACAGATGAAATTATATTTCCAGCCAGTTTAATCTTATTTCCATTTTTTTATTTTTTTGGAAGACATGTTTTAGATGCTGGCTGTGTTTTTTTTTCATAATATATCCAAACTGCAAAATCCCAATTACTGATTCTAGCTTTTGAAAGTGATGGCAGGCAGGGGGAGCAGGAAGATAAAGCCCATATACACCTGTAGCAGTTACACTGGATCCTACTTCAAAATGCAAGGTCCCACTATTTAACACAACCCTAAGGGAGAGAGGGTAAAAATACTAGGACAAAAATACATGGGGGTAAAATGCTTTTGTAAATTGCCTTTAAAATTCCAGTGATGACAATGCACAGTGTAGTAACTCTTTGCATTCATTCACTCTTTAAATTAAATCAGTAACAATTTGGTTTATGATCGTTTGGTATGCACAACTGCAGACTAAACTGCTCGATTGTAAACACATACAAAATATCAATGTTTAAGGTAGCAGTACATATAGAATACTCATTATTTTTATGTTGGGAACTTTTAGAGCTCCATGAGTCTGAGCATGGGGGGTGGTGTGGTGCAAACTGTGAGAATAATAAGGGCAAACCGAGGTGATCATAACACCATTACTAGTAATACATGGGCTGCAAAAAAGCGATCTTTACAATACCTGGGCAACAAATGGGCAATTATTACAATATGCAGGCAATAAGTGGGTAATTGGTATACTACATGTTATATTACATATTACATAAAAAAAAAACATGTGCAACAAGCAACAAATTGTAACAAAATGCAGGCAACAGATAGACAACCTTTGCAGTATAGGGCCAATATTTACTATATGCTGGCAACAAATGTGTTTACAATCGATGAGCACCAACAATAAAATCTATACAACGCACAGGTGTTGACAATAACAGTAACAAATACTGGAGCCCTGTCTGCCCTCCTTCTTGCCTTACTAAAGGCTTGCAGTCTGCAGTTACTAGAGGTAATGCTGGAGAAGAGAGAACAACATTTTGACATTAGCATTACTCTGTATATCAGTAAGCTTCATTATGACAATGCTGAATAGCTTATATTGGGCATTTTCAGAAAATTCTATTTGTTTTCCTGTATCACTTCAGAGAAAGGTGGATTCATTCTTGAAGGGTATAGCAATGCAAGCTACTATCCAAATTTAAAGGCTGGTTATATAACCAAATTAAAATAATTCCTCACCTATATTGTTTAATGTAAATTATAGGTATTTGAATATTAGTTCAAAGTTAAGTCTTCTTTATGATTTTCTTTATCCTAGGTAGCAGCACTGGAGTGTACTCATCCAGGTTATGGGACTAGTGTGGTTATAGGTGAAGCTCCCCAAAATACAAACATCACATTTAATCCTCTTCTGCTTCTCACAGGGCGCACATGGAAAGGCAGCTTCATTGGAGGTACAATTTACTATAAAACATTGATGAAATTAGCTATTTTCAGATGTTTTGCACTTTGTAAAATGACAAGCATAACACAAAGCCATATATGGGAATAGAGATGGGCTGAACACCCCCCTGTTCAGTTCACAGCAGAACTCCCGAACAGGGGGAAAGTTCTAACCCGAACGGCGAACCCCATTGAAGTCTATGGTAGCCGAACAGGAAAAAACAAAAGTGCCCATTTTAAAGGCTTATATGCAAGAAGTTGGCCATAGAAGGGGTATGGGGGTCTGGGTACTGCCCTGGGGGACACGTATCAATGCAATTTTTTTTTTTAAAACAATAATTTTTTCAGGAGCAGTGATTTTAATAATGCTTAGTACAACAATAAAAACGAAAAATTCCTTTATATATAGTGCCCGAGGGGTCCCCTTAGTCTGCCTGTAAAGTGGTGCATCTGTAGCATGTATAGAACATACTGCAACAAAAATGACAGAAAAAAAAAGAATGAAATTACATTTAAATTTCCGGCAATACAATACCATTGCCAGCAATACAAAAATGTTTCCCTTATCCGAGCAAGCAGCCTTCCCCACAACCCTAGGCGGTATTGTGGGGGTCTGCGGGCAGGGGGCTTATGGGAATCTGGAAGCCCCTTTTAACAAGGGAGCCCCCCATATCCCACCCCCATATGAATGAGTATGGGGTACGGTACCCATTCACCAAAATGTGTCCCCAATGTAAAATAAGTCTATCCCTTACGACCGACGCACCCGGAAAAGAAAACTCTCCCGCCATCCATGAAGGCCGACCACCTACTGCAGGCTCCGCCGTTTGACAGTTCTTATATAAGGGCAGGGCCACCTAGCGAAATCACCTGGTGGCACCGCCCCCTTGTGATATCACAGACCAGTACATGCTGGGTCAGCGATGTCACAAGGGGGCGGTGCCACTGGGCGGGGCCGCGCTGATTTTTTTTACCCACAAATGATTTTTTTTATTCAGCTGTCAGCGGGGAAGCCCATTGACAGATAATGACTCATCAGTTGTTAAGGACACCACAGCCGGCTTCCCGGTCCTGTTTCTTAAGCTTTTCTTTCTACTAAGCCCTAATTGGGTAAAGCTTTGCGCATGGTGCAGAATGCACTGTGCAGCTTGAAGTGGATTGCAGGGCGTTCCAGCCGGGGGCGAACACTCTGCAAATTTGGGTGTTCATCCAATGAGGCGAACAGCCAATGTTCAGCCTGAACTGATGCTTGGCCCCGAACTGTTCGCCCATCTCTATTTGTGAATATAAGTTTGTTTGTAGGTGTTTAATTATTTTGAAACAACTTAAAACAACTTATAGTGCTGAATTTCTATTATATCTATTATAGTAACTTTGGTTGCAGAGCCCAGTCTACTTCTATCTTGTAGATATTGCAAATGCTCTTTTCATGTGGACTGCTGACATTTTTTTCAGAATTGGTCCTGTTGGTCAATCAGTCTAGGTTTGTCTCATTGAGGACTCTGGCTCTCTCAGGGGCGGACTGACAACTCATGGGGCCCCTTGGCAATAAGAGATCATGGAGACCCGCTATGTCCCCGCCCACACTCAAGCCACACCCACACAAAGCCTCACCTACATATTGCACTGCCCACATTACATGCATTCATCACAGAATTTCTCTACACCTTGTTAAAATTAAATGTTTAAAACAGTTAAGAGAAATTTTTTTTTTTATAATAATCTTAAATTAAAGAAAGTGCAATGGTACGTTTCCAAAATGTACCAAAAAAATAAAAAATTCCAGATTGATCCATACGATACAGTATTAAAAATCTGAACACAATTAAAAGCTAATTAGGAACATAAATAAATAATAAATATTAAATTGCAGATTTTAAGAGTCCATACACACTGGGCTTAAAAAAAAATGTTGGCTTCCTTGGCAGAAAAAAACACATTTACAGAATATTTTTGTACAGGAGTTTAGACGCGTTTAGGAGCATTTAGTGCTTTTTTCTGCCAGAAAACTCTCAAAAACGCAAACCAGATGTTTTTTTTTCTGCCTGTAAATGCTGAGCTAAATATATACCTTTAAAAACGTCCTAATGTGCATGGACACATAGGATAACATTCAGCTACTGCTACAGGCTAAATGTAAAACTCCTGTAGAAGCAGCATTTTTTTAAGCCCTCTGTGCATGGACCCTAAAAGAGAACAAAATAAAACACAATAAATAACATGTTGGATCCTTTGCTGAGCAAGCAGACTCCTGGTGGAGTCCAACCAGTGTGAAAGGGGCTTAACAGGTAATTTGCCTGATTTAGACTTGAAAACTCACTTGCTTTATAAAGGGGTTGTAGGGACTGCAGCACGCGTCAAAGAGGCTTTCGTAGTAAAAGGTCCACTCTAAGCCACAGAGCACTTTTGCTGACTAACATTCACTCTATTATCCAATATATAAATATCCAGTGGTAATATATAACAATAAAATCTTCATATACAGTGACTAAACAAAACGTTCATATGTGTCCAAGTTTTCTTCTGTTTATAGATTTTGCAATCCTTATATTCAGTTTTTCTTCACCCTTGTGGGTCTTAAATGGCATAAAGTGAATCCCACCAAAGTTCACCTTAATTTTAGACCTGTCTCCAGGTCTAAAAACACCTTCCCTTGCTGGGGTTCAAATCCCACCTCATCAGATACTTCTGTCCTCCTTCTCCTCCCCCTGGATTCAATTATACAGGGGGCTCTTTATGCTTTAAACGGATCCTCTGTTCCTCAATCAAACAAATGCTCCCAATAGTGTAGTATGTAAAACGTATTAATTCCACACAATAGCACCCGTACAATAAAAAGGCAGTCTAGCTCTTCTACATAACATTCTAACGGAGCGGCGGCTCCTGTCCCATTTGCTCCACTCAGCCTCCACAGTGCTGCATCACCCGACTCTGCCCAACGTGTCACACCCATGTGACTTTCTCAGGGGTCCTTTTTTCACATTCATTTACTGTCAGTTGTGGGAGCACAATTTTTTGGATCTACAGTCTGGTTATTTGTTTATTTGTTGTTTTGCACAGTATGGTGCGTGGGATAAAACACCAGTTTTTTTTTACTCTATTTATTTTGTGGATATTTAGCTTGGTATGAGACTGAATCCTAGTGATGGTCAACTGATGAGCTTTTGGGGACCCCAACTGCACTGCAGCCTCTGGAGCCTCAAGGAGTTGTGCACATTATTTTGTGCTAGACGTACTACAGGAGACGGCCAGAGACTGAAGACATACTACAAGAGGTGGTCAGAGACTGTAGACAAACTACAGGAGACAGTCAGACTACAACCATACTACAGGACATAGTCAGAAACTGCAGCCATACTACAGTAGATGGGCAGAGACTGCAGACATGAGTTAAAAGATGGTTAGAGACTGCAGACTTGATACAGGAGATGGTCAGAGACTTCAGACATGATATCAGAGATGGTCAGAGACTGCAGGCATGATACAAGAGATGGTCAGAGTGCAGGCATATTACAGGAGATTGCATTTATGCAATTATGCCTGAACCCAGTGTAAAAGTGTATAATATTGCAGGGCATCTCCACTCTACTCCAGCTCTGGAAGATCAAGTCAGTAATCCTCCTTAGGCCTCTTTCACATGGGACAGATCCGTGATGATCCGCCCCGTGAACATCCGATTGCTCAGCGGGGATCGAGCCGGAGGATGACAGGGCGGTCCCTGCACACTGTGCAGGGACCACCCTGTCAGATCTCCGCTCTCCTCTATGGGGGATCGGATGATGACGGACCGTAGAGTCCGTCGTCACCCGATCCAATACGCAGACGGATGGAAAAGTAGGTTTTTCTTCTGTCACACTTTTTCGGATCGGAGCGGGTCGGATGTCACCGCTGACATCCGACCCGCCATAAGGGTCTATAGAGTATCCGCTCAGCTACGCCTAAAAAACTGACAGGCGGACCTGAACGGATCATCCGCGTGAAAGAGGCCTTACAAAGTATATCCAAGTGACAGAAGGCAGCAGTACTTCCCATTTCCAAAATAAAACTTGGAGGACAGTAAATAGTTAACGAGTCAGTGAACCAGCAGTAAATCCTCCAAAAGGCAACAACAAACAAATCATGCAGCACATACAGAATGAACTCTAACTGAAAGAACTCAATAGAAACAACTGAAGATCATCAGCAGTGATGTGTCACACTGTCACTCGTCACATGTAATGATGGCCAGCTGCAACGTCTTCAAGAAATCTAATCAGTGTGTTAAGGCAGTGTTCAGTTTGCAGGTTTGACAAAATACACACTGATCAGGGGATGCCTCCCTTTGCTTTTGTCTCACTTGTTACTCTTTTTTATAACTGCCTTACCTAACCAGCACACTGCACACTGCCTGAACACACTGATTAGGTTTCTGTTGCAGCTGTCCAGCATTACATGTGACAAGTGACAGTGTGACACATCGCTGCTGACAATCTTCAGTTGTTTCCATTGAGTTTTTTCGGCTAGAGTTAGAGTTGCCACCTCATCCCTTTAAACCCGAACACATATGAGTTACACAGGTTCTGACGATAATTGAATGCAGATAAAGCACAGAGCCACCTTAACCACTTCCCGCCCGGTCAATAGCATATTGACGTCCGGGAAGTGGTTCCGTTATCCTGACTGGGTCATATGATGTCCTTCAGGATAACATGCCGCCACGCGCCCATGGGGGCGCGCATCGCGGTGATCGGTGGAGCAGTGTGTCAGTCTGACGGTGGAGGCTCTTTACCACATGATCAGCCGTGTCCAATCACGGCTGATCACGATGTCAACAGGAAAAGCCGGTGATCGGCTTTTCCTCACTCGCGTCTGACAGACGCGAGTAGAGGAGAGCCGATCGGCGGCTCTCCTGACAGGGGGGGTCTGCGCTGATTGTTTATCAGTGCAGCCCCCCTCAGATGCCCACACTGGACCACCAGGGACTCCACTAGGACCACCAGGGAAGTGGGCAACATGTGGATGGCCAGGTATGTACCCCCTGGCCATCCACATGTGCAAATGATGCCCAATCTGTGCCAGTCAGTGCCCACAAATGGGCACTGACTGGCACCATCAAGTAGCAATCAGTGCCACCCATCACCCAGCAATGCCACCCATCAGTGTGATCAGTGCCACCCATCAGTGTAATCAGTGCCACCCATCAGTGTCCAGCAGTGCCACCTATCAGCGTCCATCCATGCCCATCAGTGCCCACCTATCAGTGCCCATCAGTGCCCATCCATGCCACCTATCCGTGCCACCCATAAGTACCCATCAGTGCCACCCATAAGTGCCGCCTATGAGTGCCCATCAGTGCCGCCTATGAGTGCCCATCAGTGCCACATATGAGTGCCCATCAGTGCCGCATACCAGTGCCACCTATCAGTGCCCATCAGTGCCACCTATCAGTGCCAATCAGTGCCGCCTATCAGTGCCCATCATCAGTGGCCGTCACTGCCACCTCATCAGTACCACCTCATTGGTGCCACCTCATCGGTGCCCATCAGTGCCGCCTTATCAGTGCCTGTCAGTGCAGCCATATCAGTGCCCATCATTGAAGAAGAAAACATACTTATTTACAAAAAAATTAACAGAAACAAAGAAAAACAAAGAACATTTTTGGTCTTTTTTTATTTGTTGCGCAAAAAATAAAAATCGCAGAGGTGATCAAATACCACCAAAAGAAAGCTCTATTTGTGGGAACAAAATGATAAAAAATTTGTTTGGGTACAGTGTTGTATGACCGCGCAATTGTCATTCAAAGTGCGACAGTGCTGAAAGCTGAAAATTGGTCTGGGCGGGAAGGTGTCTAAGTGCCTGGTATTGAAGTGGTTAATCAGCCACAGAACCTATGGAATTAATATGTGTACAAGTTTAAAGGGATGAGGTGGCAACCTTAGCTATAGTTCTTACATCATATCTTCTCATAGCTCCTGGGCTTCAGGTACTTTGTGTCTCTCCCTCCCTGGCGCCTCCATTCAGCCCCACTCCAGCCTCCAGCATGTTCAGACAAATGTTGGGGGCTGGAGAAGGGGCTACAGTGCTTGCTGATGGCTAAGGATGGAAGGGAGGAGGAGCAACAGTCGCTGCAGCCAGTGCAGTGTATTTGCCTTGTCGGCAGGCCCTCCCTCATACTGAGATAAGCAGCGCTATTGGCTCCGGGGTTCCTATCGGCACCGGGCTCTCAGGCAGTGTCCGAGTACCCAAATGGTCAGTCCACCCTTGGACCCTATAACAGTCAGGGTGCGATAGATGCAAAGTTAGTGATAAATACTTCATGAAACATCTATGCAAAGAGTAAGAGCAACAGCCCATTTGCCAGCTTCTTTAAAAAAAAAAAGGCATAGGTAGCTGGGAAGTGAAACAAGGGACCTGTACTAATTAAAAAAAAAAAAAAAAAAGTTAAAAAGTGCTGTTAGATGGTCAGAGATTTATTCCAAGCAGTTAAATGTACACCTATAAAAGTGGCCAGGAATCTGTCATTTGGCAGCTTTAGCACTACCAGTGCTAAATGGCAGATCCCTGCCGGCTTGTGTTTGTCAACAAACCAAAGGATGTAATTCAGAAGTGGTAGCACTACCACCCCTGTTGACACCAGTGCAACTTGTCATGCGATTTGACAATTGCAAATTGCATGACATGTCCCATTTCATTGCCGGAAATTGAACCATTCATATTGCAGGGACTCATGTCACAGTGATTATGAAAGAGGTTCCTGCACTACTTTTTATTCATTTTATTGCAACTTGCATAGGCTTCTGTTAAATGAAGTTGCAAGCCGCAAGCCGCAATGAAATCAGCAGTACAAATCGCACTAATAGTTTTAAAATCGTGCTGAAGTAGCAAAATTTCAAAGCCCCACCGGTGAACCAGGGCTAAAGGACAGATCCTTGCTGGCTTGTTTGTAAACAAATGTCCTGTGGATCCTGGGTGACATCGCTGGCCAAACGTAAACACATGACAGTTTCTGTAAGTTTCAAAAGACTTCTATTAAAGCAGAGTTCTGCCAATTTTTTATTTATTTTTTTAGAGTCAGCAGCTACAAATACTGCAGCTGCTGACTTTTAAAATATGGACACTTACCTGTCCAAGGCGCCCAAAGCTGATCTTTCCCTCGGCTCTCGGGTGGAGGCACCGACATCTTCGGTAAGGGAATCGGGAAGTGAAGCCTTGTGGCTTCACAGCCTAGTTCCCTACTGTGCATGCGCAAGTCGCTCTGCGCGATCCTACTGGTCCCTGCTGTCTTCTGGGACCTGTGTGTCTCCCAGAAGACAGCGGGGGGGGGGGGGGGGGGGACAGAGGAGGTGCCGGATATGGCATAGATATACCTGCATTATACAGGTATCTGCTCCCCCTACCCCTGAAAGGTGCCAAATGTGATACCGGAGGGGGGGGGAGGATTCCAAAAAGCGGAAGTTCCATTTTTGGGTGGAACTCCGCTTTAAGCCCCCAAACCCTTGCCATTAAGACTTTTAGCAGTAATATAGACAGTACATGTCAGCTTTGGCAGGCCATAACACTAATAGCCTTGTAAATTAGCAGGCCATAAAACTTCTTAATGGTTAATTAGCAATCATTGATATCATAAGGACAGACCCTGGAAAATCTGGCTTTAGCTGACAGAGAGTAAACATTCCAAAGTCTGGTGTTTTTATAAATGACTGTAATTGTCCATCATAAAGCAAACAGCTCTGCATTTGAAACCTGGACAAAGGTGACCTGAAAGTACACTCTCAAACTCTCACTCTCAAAATGTACACATGATTCATAAATACTGATAGGATTAAATTGTATTCATAACAGGCATCTTTCTGAATGTAAAAAACATATATATATAGAGAGATGGCGCTGTTGCACAATAGTCAGCATTTGTGCCTTCTTATTAATCCGAAAATAGTTTGCAATTCAGACATTTTTACAAAGATAAAAATATTTGTGAAAAAACAAATGGAAGAAAAAATCTTTTCATGTCATTAGCAGACCATTTAATAGTCTTTCTGAATGTATATGATTAATTTGATACTAACAGTACAAACAAACGGCAACTGCCCCAACCTATAACTGGCCTTAACAGCAAGGAGCACATAGAAGGGCGACGCATGTCAAACAACAACAAAGAAAAATTCCCAGCTCAACTTACCAGCCAGCCTGCAGCAAACCAAACTGTCCTGCTCCTACTATGGAGGCTCTCAAAATGTATAAAGTTAGGATTGCACATAATACTGGGGTGCCTTTTCATGGCCTCTGCGGCTTACACATGTATTTTCAAATGTTTGCAAACGAAACCCTGTTTTTACCATAAACTGTTAGACAGGACCATTCGGTTTGTTGCAGGTTGGTCAGTAAGTTGAGCTGGGAATTTTTCTTTGTTGTTGTTTAATTTGATACTAAACATGGCTATGCTGTCATCTACAGGAGTATGTGCATTGTGGTGTGATCTAGATATCTGATATATAATATTTATACTCTATAAAATCGTATTTTCATGCTGTAAAGTAATATATGGGTTATCTGACAGTAGCACGTGGTAAAATAAATATATGACTGCATTTTTAAAACTGTCATCAAGAGGGGGTATCATAATATCCTGTTTCTCACCTCCTAAAGCCCCATACACACGCTCGGACAATCCGCGGACAAGGTCGGTCGGACTTTGTCCGACGTACTTTGTCCGATGTTGGCGTTGCGTACACACGGTCGGACTACGTTGTCGGAATATCCGGTCCGGAAGAACGTCGTGACGTAAGTCGTCGTCCACGAGATTACAAAAGGGAAGTTCAGCACCACGTCAGGCACCCGTTGGGCTCCTTCTGCTGATCCCGTGTTTATCGAGAGTTAGTGGAAGTTTGGTGACTTAAGATTCGCGCTTCTCAGTTTTCTGACTCAGATCGTTACTGCTCTTCAGTTTGTGCTTGTCGTGCGTATCTGTTTATTAGTGCGTGTAGTCAGTTCGCATTTGTTGGTCATTGCGGCCTATATCTTGATATAGGACGCTTTGATTTGCACTGCTTATTGTCTGCTCGTTGCTGGTATTCACTTCGTTCTTTCAGGCCTTGCTGTTTATCGGTGCTTTCTGTTTGTCCGTTCTGACCAGCCGACCTTTTGTGACCTTCTGAGCGATGTTTCCCGTGCGTACTCGTCGCCGAGTTCGTGCTGTACGCGGAATTGGTGTCGGGCTTTTAGCTTTGACCCAAGACCCGTCCATGAACAGAGTGATGAGGAGTATGTGGACCAAGAATTGGTTGCTTCAGCGTGACCAGTTCTCGCACATGCCTTTGCTTCGTGAGATCCGGGAGAATAATCCTGATGATTTCAGGAACTTTCTCAGGATGACGGACCCCGATTTTCACCGTCTTTTGGCTTTGCTGACCCCCTTTATCAGCCGGCAGGATACCTGCATGAGACAAGCCATTACTCCGGAGCAGAGGCTTGTTGCCACGTTGAGGTACTTGGCGACAGGGAGAAGTCTTCAGGATTTGAAGTTCTCTTCAGGTATCTCTCCCCAGGCCCTGGGAATCATTATTCCAGAGACCTGTTCTGCCATCATTCAGGTCCTGCAGGAGGACTATATTAAGGTAACATTTCTACTTTACTATTCCCTTCTATGTATGCTCTGTTTGCTAATGACTTGTATTTTTGACCTCCTTCCCTAATTACCATGATTGCAATATGTTCTAATATGCTGTGCCCCTTTTCTCCTTCATGCATTTTTCCCTTCACTTACCTCACCAGCATGCTCTTCTGCCCCAATAGACACCTATGGCCTAGTCACTTAAGCAATGTCTTTTGTCTGCTGCATAGTATTGTTTGCCCCCAAACACCCCCTAAAATATGCACAAATGTTTGCTGTGTGGTTTACTTCATGTAGAGCCCCCTTTTTTTTTTTTTTTTTTTTTCTTTTGGTGGGGGGGGGGGGGGGGGCAAACTCATTAGCAACCCCCTCCCCCAACTGCTCTGTCAGATGGTACCAATCCTTTATCTGCTGGCTTTCCCAAGGTCAATACACACTATATACCTACCTCTTTATAGTGCGCATCTTTAGGGATGAATTCAGCAAAGCATGTAGTGCAAGGGGCTGCCTCCATACATTCCATTTCCTAATTTTTTGTCTTCTTTCCCTCCTATTAGCTTGCTTGGTAATTTAATAATGTCACACTGTGCCTGCCTTTTTTGGGGGGGGGGGGGAAAATGTTATTTGATCTTTCCTGTGGCCTGCCAATAGTGTTAAGTACAGAGGGTCTGGCCAAAATAGGCCACATTATTGAGCCATTTGCCAATCAATGAAGTGCAGAGGGTTACCTGTCCACCACCCCCCCCCCCCCAAAACCATAGTTATTGCCAATGTCCCATCAGAAGTGGGGGGATTGATGGGGGGGTGAGTAATCTGTGAAGGGGAGCCTCTACTTTTCTGTGTAAATACTTTCCAGCCTCCAATTTTATACAATGCTCTTGTTCCAAGATGTTGATTGTCTAATCTGCTTGCAATGTTTAGGTGCAAAGTGACTAATTTTTTTTTCTTGTTTCACTCCACAGTTCCCTTCCACGCCACAGGAATGGCAGACTGTGGCCTCCCACTTTGCCAGCCGTTGGGACTTTCCTAACTGCGGAGGGGCAATTGATGGGAAACACGTCCGCATCGTCCCACCGCCCAACTCGGGGTCCTACTATTATAATTATAAAGGGTTTAATAGTGTAGTGATGTTGGCGGTGGTGTCGGCAACATACGAGTTTATGTATGTGGACGTGGGGATGAACGGCCGGATATCGGATGGTGGGGCCATTACGCACACGGAGTTCTACTGGCGTCTCCAAAGTGGCAGTCTGTGCTTGCCACCTCCAGAGGAGAATGCCGAAGGACTCCCCTTCGTCTTTGTCGCAGATGAAGCGTTTGCGCTGACTCCCCATGTGATGAGGCCGTTCCCGATGAGGACCCTCACCCCGGACCAGAGGGTCTTCAACTACAGGCTGTCCAGAGCCAGAAGAGTGGTGGAGAACGCTTTTGGCATCCTGGCCAGCCGCTTCCGCCTGTTCCTGACGGCATTTAACTTGGCGGAATACAAACTGAACCACATAGTTCTTGCCTGTTGCATATTGCACAACTTCCTCAAAAGACATAACAGGAACTATGTGGTGCCCGTTGGCCCAGATGTGGAGGGCCCTCCAAATGCGGACCTCACAGCCCTTCGAGTGGCACGTCCAGGCTTGCCCCCTCTCAATGCCCGCGTGGTCCGGGACCAATATATGGAATACTTTGTGGGTAGGGGGGCCATTGCTCTGCCTGACGATGTGTGAGAGGCATTTTTTAATAAATCTGATATTTTAACCAACCTCTGATTTCTTGTCATTTCAGTCTTCTTTTTAGCTTATTTTACTTTGTCATTTTTTCCCTTTGCCTTCGACAGTGGTAATGCACTTTCTGGGCAAAAGGAGGTAACAGTCTCTTCTTCCCAAAAAAGATTATTCTCATGTGTGTTTGCTACCTAATCTTTGGTCTAGAGAAGGTTTGTCCTGCATAACTGACACCCAAAATACTCCTTTTCAGCACCAGGTCTGACATGTGTGTATTCTCCAAAATGCTGTGCTCCGTGTTTTCGTACAAAGCACTGTGGGTGTCATTTACATAAGTCAAATCCGCTATGCTCTACAAGTGCATTGAAAAAGTTCCCTGGGAAAGGAAATTGCAGTGCAAAGTGGATTTGCCTTTAGTAAATAACACCCATTGCCCCCCATATCCTTTACATTTTACATACATAATGCATTGTTTTATTTAAATAAGGAAGCCACACATTTGGAAAAATAAAAAAGTTTACTTGGAAAACATTCACAAGTGCGTTTACAATCTTCACGCCAAAACTGACAACATCTTGGTTATTTACAACATTATTTACAAAGATTACGCAATTGGTAAAACCAGGCATGGAGCTAAGCAGAACCTATGAAGTAGGAAAGTTCAACTTTGTAAAGTGAAGACAAGATCAGACATGACTATATGTTCAAAGTGTGTTTGATCTTGCCTTCATCACATGGGGGGGGCACCCCCGAAAAGTGGAAATTTGGAACATGCACACAATTTGGTTCTGAAAATGGTCATTAGATGGTAAAACACATGCCTAGAAGCTTCAAAAGTGCCATTTTCCATCATGGGGATGAATGGACGTTTTTTGGGGGTGCAACCCCTTCACCACAACCACTTTCGTAGTTCGTAAAGTGTTTGCACCCCCAAAAAAACGTTGCCATTCATCCACCATGATGGGAGCTAGCACATGTGGACACAATGTGTGCATGTTCCAAATTTCACACAGTTTTTAAGTTGCAAATGTGTTCAGAAGCTGGCACAAATGTGTGTAAATTACTTGGTGCTTTTTCATATTTTTCCTAAAACATCAATGATGTTCTTCAATTTTTGTTGAACATCATTGATGTTTTGCTTTATGTAATCTAGATCTCTATTGCAGACCATTATCTCTCCGATGAGTACGTGGGCACTCTCTGTGGTAAAGTGCGATTTTTCTTCCACAACATCCACGTCACCTAAAAACCACAAACAAAAAAAATGGGGTGTTGGAAATGAGGCAGCCATACATGGATTAGCTTACCAGTAGCTGTGTTCTCCCACACTCACCTGTTGTGGTGACAATTTCTCCAAGTTCGATGATCTCTCCTTCCTCCTCCTCCTCTGCTTCTGCTCTTTCCCCTTTTTTGGTAGGTGTTGGTTTGGGTGTTTCCTCAGACGGCCCAAGTTTTCGCTCCCCTATGAGAATGTCCAAAAGGAAGATTTAGCAACACAAGCTATTGAGGGCAGAAATAGGAAATGACAAACATTGCTTGAAAGTGACGGACACTATTTTAGTTTGGCCAGTTACAAATGTCAACTACATGAATGAAGTCACTTTGTAAAGGTGCTAAACTGACTAGCTTTTTGGTAGAAGTTTGTGTGATGGAGACCCCCCTCTAGTATCCACTGGAGCACATGTGTGGAAAAGCATAATAAAAAGGGGGTTTGGGTGTCCCAGCACTAGTGCTCTAGAGTCCAGATGGGTAAACAGCTACTGAGTGACCTCTCCTTTACATTGAATAAATTGGCTTTACATTCTTGATGACATTTCTAGTGAGAACAAACTTCCTTTCCCCAAAAAAACACCAAACATCGTATTATAAGTGGCCGAACGATCGAGGTTGCGTACGATCGAATGCACACACACACGACCATGACAGTGGCAGAAAGATCGAGGCTGAGTACGATCGAATGCACAGACGAACCTGAAAGTGGCCATTTTGGAATGTACAACTTGGTAAAAATCAAAACACAATGGAGCAGTATGCAAGCAAGAAATCAAACACAAAACACAACTACTTACTTTTTTGAAGAATTCTCTTGATCTTTCTGTACTGATCGGCCTCCCTCAGTTTCAGGTCTGACCAGCGTTTCCTGAGTTGCTCCTTGGATCGTTGTACCCCAAAATTATTGTACAGCCTTCTCACAACTTTAGACATGATCTTGGCCTTGCGGACATTGGGGTTGAGGTAAGGCCCATACTTCCCATCATAGTCGCTCCTCTTTAATATGTCCACCATCTCCAACATTTCTCCAAATGACATATTGGAGGCCTTGAATTTCAGGTTCCGGGATCGGGACGTTTCTGCCTCCGGACTTTCCTCGTCCTCCTCCTCGTTGGTGGGATATTTGTGGCGCACCTGCTGTGTCCCCGCCATGTGCTCTCCCCACTACGCCGTAAAGAGAAGGGGTGGGGAATAGACGAGAAAGATCGTCAGGGGCGGGCGGAGTTTGAAGCATGCGCAGTGTATATAAAACGTCACACGCCTGTGTCGTAGCCACGATCTGGGAGACGAGGGGAGAGAAAACTCACACGAGACGATCGCTACAAACGAAGGTACAATTTAACGTTGGTACATAACTAGCCTAGACTGATTTGAACTTGAGGCTTCTTTATGGAGAAGATTAGGAGAGTTTAGCCTGACATAATTTTGAGGGTTTTGTGTGTTGTTGTGTCTTGCAGAGATTGATATGAAGGGATTCAACGACATGAGTTTTCTCCCCCTCTTCATTGCCAAATACAGGGATTTTCCCATATTGTGGCAGGGTATACACCCACATTACACCAACAAACCAAAGAGGCACGCAGCCCTGGAGGAACTTGTGGAATTTGTCAAGCCAAGGTTCCCCACGGCAACTGTTGATGATATTAGAAAGAAAATTGGCAGCCTGAGGAGTGCGTATATCAGGGAGAGGAAGAAGGTCGTGAAGTCTGAGGAAACTGCAACTTCAGCAGATGAGGTCTATGTCCCCAAGCTCTGGTACTATCAGAGTCTCCATTTTCTGAAGGACCAGGCTGATGTCACGGAGCCAACCTCAACTCCTCCTTCCACGCTTCCTTGCGCACAGCCCACCCCTGATGAGGCTTCCGAGGAGCAACCTGGGCCTTCCAGTCTGGAAGAGGTGGAGGAGCCCAGCTTGTTCCAGGTATAGTAGTTTTGCTACCATTTAGGGGAATAATGAATGATGTTCACTTAATTCAGGATCGCCAATTGCTTAGTTCCTAACGTGTTTGACATATCAACAGACAGTGGTGTGGGAGACATTTGGGGCCAGAATCTAAACTGCTGGGCTGAGAATTGTATGGTTTTCTATTTGTAAACATTTTGCACCAGTCACTAGATGAGAATTGTGTGTGTTTGATGAACAAATAACTGAAACTATGTCCCTTTTTCCTACACAGGAAGACCTCAGCCAGGAGGTGGCTGTGGAAGGTGGCAGTCAGGAGGAGGCAGGGGTTAGTGGCAGCCACCAGCTGGGTAGTGGCAGCCAAGAGGGGGCTAGGCCTCGGAGCCTGACTGACACCCAAACCCCTCCCCTCCGCCCTCCGTACAAAAGGGCGAGAAGGGGGGGTTATGCGGCACAGTCAGCGCTCCGGATGATAAGAGAGGCTTCAGACTCCCTACATGCCACACCCGCCGACGAGGAGACCTTTGGCTCGGTGGTTGTCACAAAAATGATGGGTATGGAGGTGAGGCAACGCAACATGTGTGAGGGGCTCATCCTCCATGTCCTAAATAAGGGTAGGGCTGGGGAGATGACCCCAGTCACACATGTTTGCCATAGCTACCATGCTCCACCTCCTCCTCCTCCTCCTCCTCCTTCTGCCACCCCACCAGCACGACAGCCACAGCGTGCAAGGAAGCGTGGAAGGAAGACCTGAGAGTGACGACCTGCAATCAGTCTGGTCTGAGAGAAGATGGAGCCTCTCGTAGTACCAGAGCCTGGGGACCTAGATGGCATCTGCTGCAGTTCCGGATACTTTGGACTTCACGACCAGATTGCACTCCCCTTAATATACGTACTCCTCAGGCCCCCAATTTTCTACGCTTGAACAATGATGGTTGCCGTGGGGGGCCAAGACTTTGCAAATTCCCCAAGTTTCACCATGGCTGCGTTCCTCTTTGGTTTGTTGGTGTGACCTAAATAAAGGTTTTTTTGATTTGAAATAATCATTGACTATTGTGTTTTACTTTGCTACAATGACAGTTTTTCTTTGAGTAGGCTGGTACATTTCACTAATCCTAAAGTCGAATTAACAAGGGGCACCAACAACAAACAAACTCCTAGTAAATGTAAGCAAGAAATACAAATGTAAATAATGTGTTTTTGGTAATTTGAGACACACAACCCCCCTCCAAAAAAAAAAAAAAAAAAAAAAAACATTCAAATATGTATTCCCCCCCCCAAAAAAAAAAAAGACAAATCATGGTAAAAAAATAACAAAGATTCATTTCCGTTCAGAGTAAAAATAAACATGTAGTGTATAAATGCTGCAAAGTAATAAAGAAGTAAGTTTGTGAGAAGTGCGGGTGAATAGGAGCAGCTAAAAGATGTCATTCTTGTTGCATTGTAAAGAAAAAGAGAATGCGCTGCATTAAAGACATTTTAACATTGCAGCGTGACGAATGTGCTGTGTCGATTAGGAAAGGTAGTTTTACCTGACCGAGCGCTTCCGTCACAGAATTTCTTCTGAGCATGCGTAGCACTTTGTCCGTCGGACAAGCGTACACACGCTCGGATTTGGTGTGATCGGACCGGGTTGACGGCAAATCTTTCCAGCAGGAGATAAGACTTTGTCCGACGGACAAACCGACGAACACTGTCCGATGGTGCATACACACGGTCTGATTTTTCAACAACCTTGTCCGATCGGACCAAATTGATGAAAAAGTCCGACCGTGTGTATGGGGCTTTAGAGTCATGTTATTTCTGCAAAGGCTTTCCTTAGGGGGCCTCCAAAAGCTGGTGCAACTGCTGATCTGAGCTCTCATTTTTCCATCAAAACTACTCACGAGAGTGACCTTTGAAGGCAGTGATTCTGTCAGATATGACGTTTGCTAAGGTGATTGAACACTGCTAGAGTAACAGAACAGGCAAAACCTTGCTATCTACTTTTCACTTTTTCTGTATATAATAAGTGCAGCGCTAATATAAGCGGAATCCAAATAACATATAAATACACATAAACCTACTCAAAAATATATATCTCCTATAGAGTGTACATCAAAATCAAATACATATACTTCAACTCATTTAGCAATAAATCATATTAGAAGATATGAGCCAATTAATTAAAAAGTCTGTGAAATCAAGTGAAAGAGTGATAAATACATTTTTCTTATTCCAATGTTTTTTGTGACCTATAATCTCTTCTGCGCTTTACACCACCACACTGTATCATGATCCCAATCTGCTCACCTCTGCATTGACATCTAATGCCCAGTACACACGATAGGATTTTCCGACAACAAAATCCATGGGATTTTTTCCCGACGGATGTTCGCTCAAACTTGTCTTGCATACACATGGTCACACAAAGTTGGTCGGAAATTCCGAACGTCAAGAACGCGGTGACGTACAACGCGTACGATGAGCCGAGAAAAATTAAGTTCAATAGCCAGTGCAGCTCTTCTGCTTGATTCCGAGCATGCGTGGCACTTTGTGCATCGGAATTGTGTACACACAATCGGAATTTCTGACAACAGATTTTGTTGTCGGAAAATTTGAGAACCAGATCTCAAATTTTGTGTGACGGAAATTCCTATGGAAAATGTGTGATGGAGCCTACACACGGTTGGAATTTCCGACTACGAGGTTCTATCACACATTTTCCATCGGAAAATCCTATAGAAGTATAGCCAAAGCTTTTTTGGCTATACGTCTCCTATGGATCACAGCAGTGCAGTTTGTTCTGCACTCTTGTGACCCATTTTCAGCTGACAGTGGGCTGAAGTTTAGTTTAGTTGTAGATCTATGCTCTGAAAAGCTGGATGGCACCTGACTCAACCTCTGCCAGCCCTTCCCACCCCCTCCATAGCCCAGCGCTTACTAAAGGGTTTACTGAGGGCAGAGCAGAGAGCTGGAGACTAATGCCTCGTACACACGAGCGGATTTTCCATCAGAAAAAACTTGGATGGTTTTTCCGACAGAATTCTATTCAAGCTTGGCTTGCATACACACGGTCACACAAAAGTTCTCTGAACTTTCGACCGACAAGAACGCAGTGATGTACAACATTACGACGAGCCGAGAAAATTAAGTTCAATGCTTCAGAGCATGCGTCAAAATTGTTTCCGAGCGTGCGTAGGAATTTTGCACATCGGAATTGGTACAGACGATCGGAATTTCCAATCGGAACTTTTTCCAAACCGAAAAATTGAGAACCTGCTCTCAATCTTTTGCTGGCGGGAAATCCGCCAGCAAAAGTCCGATGAAGCATACACACGGTTGGAATTTCCGACCAAAAGCTCACATCGGACTTTTGATGGTGGAATTGCCGATTGTGTTTTTGACATTTTTACAGCAGCTGTTTTTGGCTGTAGACGTTTTTTTCTACAGTCATTAAAATCTCCATCATGTTATCCTATGTGTCCATGCACATGTAGGCTGTTATCAGCAGTTTTGGGCAGTGGCGTTTTTGAGCAGTAAACCCCCCCCCCCAAACTAGTGGGTTCTGACGTTTTTCAGCTGTAAAAACGATCTAACGCTGATAAACGCTGATAAATGTCGATAAACGCTCAAAAAAATCGCTCAACAACGTTTTTTAACGTTTTTGATCCACTAAAAAAAAACAAAAAACGCTATTGCACAAACGTTGAACAAAAGTTGAAAAACTCACTGCAAAGCTACTGACGTTTTTATAACGTTATTTTAACGTCCAGTGTGCATGAGGCCTAAGGCCCCTTTCACACTGAGGTGCTTTTAAACTGCCAGTAAAATACTGAGCGCTTTTGAAGAGCTTTTCAGGCGCTTTCCATTCATTTCAATGGAGAGGGGCGTTTTTTTCACTGCACTGCCCAAGTGTGAAAGCATTCATTGATTTTATAGGAAATGGGTTTTCATGAGCTTTTCAAGCGCTTTTTGTTAGCATGAAAGCACCTGAAAAGCGATTCAGTGTGAAAGGGGTCTAAATAGTTCCAACTCTCTCCTAAGAGACTCTCCAATATATCATGTCTGAGGTTTCTGTGTTAATCTGCTTCAATGTTCTCTGCCGTGCTCTCCTATTGATTTTGCTGTTGTTATCATTGTCTATTTTTTTTTCTGTAAATATTTTGCCTGCACTGTTTTTCTTTTTTCTTTCATTGAGAAATATTTTAAAATCTATATGCCTTATCTCCAAAAGCTCTAAATAACAACCTAGGGCAGGCCATACCACAGGTTGCAGGAAAAAAATGTGCACGATTCCCCGTCAACACAGACAGTGCTGACAGGGGAATTCCTCCTGCCGAGCAATTGTCTGCTCCTGGCGGGGGGCGTGGGGACAGGCAGGGAACCCATCCCTGCTTGGAGTGGACAGTGATTATCACTAGCGGCTATAGCAGCCTCTAGCGATGATCGATCGAACAACTTGGTACATTCAGCCTGCCCATTAACAGTTTGAATCTTAGCCAGTTCAGCAGAAACCGTGCATGGTGTCGTGGATAGTTCGCCACACTCTTGCGCTAATAAGCGCCTTTCAATCTTATGATATAATGCACCCTCTGATCGTATGCCTCCCTGGATCCCCAGCTCCCAAAAACAGACATTACCAGCAGCTTCACGTCATCCTCTCATCATCAGCATCCAAACCTCACCAGCCAAGCATTCCATCTAAACCCCTGGTTTCCCATTGCCCAGTAAACAGCCATCAACAGCAAGTATTCTTACATGTTCATCTCAGCCTCGGTCAGCATCATTGCCCTCTCCCAGCTCAGTGAACTCCTTTATTTAGAAAACATTCCAAGCCACACCCTCAGGGGTTTGCCTCCAACAGCTAAACCCCTCCCACAAAGGATGTGGCCTCATCTCATTCACACAGGATGTGAATGACCATATAAGGAAATACAATACAGGGACTACAATACAGGGACAATTGTTTTCCTTCAAAAGAACCAATCACAGATGTATACATTCAAACAGACTAAGCAGTGATGTACAAACCGTCTAAACTGCTTTCAATGACAACGAACAATATAAAACTATGGCTCCGTGGGCCACAATATTTATACCGTTATGCTAAAGTTCCAGTGTACACAGGGATGTTTGCTTGAAGCTATCAATGTTGTCATCGGGAAGTGGCCAGTCTCCCGGTGAGGCACAAATTAACTTCCTTAAACCAGCAAACACATCTGCAGTGTCCATAGGAAGGTTTACGCAGCCAATGGTCTTCCGCCAACGTCTTTATGTGCGAATACGCGCCGATGAGCGCATTACAGCAAAACCGACACTGGGGGGCATCTGACAACATACATTAATAAAATTTTCCATGACAATGGCCGGCAGGATTTGAACCATGTATGGTTGGCTTTACTCTTTGAAGAACTTTTTTGTAGCTTTTAACTGTGACATTGTGTATTCATTTTAAAAGTCTAAATTGTTACAGCAATGGTGCACGCTTCCATTAAAAACACATCATTGCAGCTACTCTATGTGTGTAAAACGTTAACTGCTGATGTGGGAATAACTCAGTCCATTGGCACTTAGATTGTTGTGCTGCAAGCTAGACAATGTCTGTTCAGGGTGAGGCTGAGAGTGCCATATACTGTAAATTTGTGCTTGCCTGATACATAACACATTTATATAATTTATATATATTTTTTCTTTCATAGTCCTGTATTAATCAAGAGTCTGAACTTTTCAGGTCTTAAAACTAGGGACCATATCCCCCAGTTGGTATCTAGTTACATGACAGGCAAATTTGACGTGGAAGGTTTAGTGACCCATACTTTGCCTTTTTCCCAAATAAATGAAGGATTCCAACTTCTAAGATCTGGAAAAAGGTTGGTATTTGTATTAATGAATTACATTTAGAATTTACTTTTTAAAATTTACTTTTTTGAAAGGAATTGGATTTGTGGGTATACTAGAGGCTGTGGTCTAGGACACCAAGGTCTATGCTTGGTGACACCCAGTGATGTTGATAATACTGCATGTTAAAACATTGTATTGCTGTCTTTTAATTGTTAGAGAGAGGATTGCTGTTATAGAAAAGGCCTAATGCATAAAGAAACTATTTTCTTGTAGGGTAAATGCATACAGAAATTCACGACAGATCACCTTTGGATATCTGTCTAGGCTGGAGAGATTCTGTCCTGCATGTGAATTTCGAGAGGAAACATCATCGAGAAACTGTTCATTTTTTAAAGGAGCATTCCTAAATACAAAGCATAATTCTTTTAAGCAGAGTTGTTTCTGGTAAAAGCTCAACTTTTGATCTTGCATCACAGTACACAGGGAACTAATTTTTTAACCACTGGATTATGCAGCTATCTTCAGGTGATTGGACACTGGCAAATCAATCAAAGCTGCAGGGTACCTCTATGTAACCCCTCCCACTGCCACATCTCTTTACAGACTCTAGCACGTTTTCCTACATGCTTCTCTAAGCCACTGCAGTGCCTCCAGCAGCTATCCAGACAGCTCAGGTTTTCTCCTCAGCAGTGGTGGATCATAATTGCACCTTGCTGGATGGAAGATGTATATATATATATATTGTGCTTAGTCACTAGACCCTGCTATTGGCACCCACCTTGGCCAGCGTGCAGCATGTGGACTGGCTGCAGGGCTGCAGGGTATCCTACAGGTGCATCTAGCTGGCACTGGAGTCTGGAAAGTCCTTCTTCTTGATTTTGAAGTTGCTTATGATAGATGAAAGCCTATCGGGCCGGGGCAGAGTCCTAGAGGCCTTCTTGGTTCAGGTGACCTGCTTGTTGGAGAGATCTCGACTCCCAATCAGCATCTTGGATTTCAGGGTGAATTGATTGTCTCTCTAATGCTTATCCCTCTAGTTGCAGGGTCACCAGACCATAATCCACTCAGACAATACCACTACTGTGGCTTGAATCAACAATCAGCGTGGAACCAGAAGCTATGCAACTCAAAGATAAGAGGGCCTGATTTTGGCTTGGATGGAACTTCAGGTTCTGGCCCCATCTTTCGTGCACATTCCAAAAGTAGAATATTGTTAGCTGGTTAACCTGTCTCCAATGCCCGAACCCCCAAGAATGGACCCTTCGCCTAGAAGTCTTTTAAAGCGGCGTTCCACACGTTTTTTTGTTTATTAAAAGTCAGCAAATATAGTGTAGCTGCTGACTATTAATAAACAGTCACTTATCTGTCCCACGGTCCAGGGATGCGGTTGCCCAAAGCCTCGCTCCTCTCCCTCTCCTCTCCGCCGGCGCCATCATAGCAACTGTGAGCTTTACGGCCAGGCGTGCCATGTGCCGCGCTCTGCTAGTGGCCAGGCAATCTTCTGGGACCTGTGACGTGTCCCAGAAGATTGCAGAGAGGGAGGGGCCGCCTAGGGGGAGAGGAGGAGACGCTTAGGTGGCCAAGAGCAGGAAGGAGGAAGTACATCCCCCCCAAAAAAAAAAATGACATGCCAAATGTGGGTATATGTCAGGGGGCGAGGAGTACTTAAAGCGGAAGTTCGACTTTAAGGCATTTGGGACATCAGATATAGACTTCCTTATGCCCAGGTTCAGCAACAAACTGCACAGATTTGTCACCAAAACCAGGAATCCTTGAGCCTTCACAGTAGATATCTTGGTAACTCCATGGGATCAGTTCAGCCTGATCTATGCCTTGTCACCTCTGAATTGCCTAGATTCTTTCTCAGGACCAAGAGGGAGGACACCCTGGCGATCCTTATTGCTCCAAACTGGCCCAGGAAACCATGGTATGTGGACCTAAACAGGCTCCTGGCAAAGGCTTCTTCATGGGCACTACCAGATCATCCAAACATTTTGTCCCAAGGACCAGTATTCTACCCTGCTACTCGGTCACTGGCTTAAAATGGCATGGTTGTTGAAACCCAGGTCCTGAAAGACATAGGCCTTTTAAATGCTATCACCCCTACGCTTCTTAGAAAACTAGGAAGTCAATCACTCTTATGGCCTACCATTGCACCTTAAAGGCTTTCTTCACTTTGTGCAAAGCAAGGAAGTTCCATTATAGCAAGTACTGTGTGGGATGCATTTCATCATTCCTCCAGTCTGGCCCGGGCCAACATTATGTGCCATCAGGTGTCAGGCATCTGCCTTGGTGATTTTCTTTCAGAGATTGGAGGTATCTTTCTAGTAAAGGCTTTTGTGCATTGGGTTGCCTGTATTATTCCCCCTGTACATGGACTGGTGACTCAGAGGGACTTCAACTTAGTTATGTTGGATCTGCAGAAGCCATCCTTTGGACCAAATATCCGTCTGACTTCTCTCACATACAAGGTGGCTGCCCTCGATGCCTTCATTTCTGCTAGATGTCTCTTCTCCTAAAGTGGTGTCTACCTTTCATCGTAACAAGAACATCATTTAACCCTCTTACACCAAAACATTTGTCTCCAAATGTCTGCTAGAGGTGTCAGTACTTCTTGGCCTTATCCAGTATCAGGTTTCTGTTCCCCAAAGCATTAAGGCTGCCACTTGGTGGGGATTTCAGTGCTGGGGAGCAATGTTTTTTGTGCCGGTGGTGGGAGATTTTTATTGATGGGGGGGATATTAGGTGTATGACATTTTTACTGACATGGGTGAGCAGGGATTTTCTTGGGGGAGGTGTAATTGTTGCTGAACATGGGCATTCAGTGCTGGGCAGCAATGATTTTTGTGCTGGGGTGGGTTTTGGGGGTGGGGGGGTTGATTTTTGGCTTGGCAGAGATGTTTGTGCTGGTGGATTGTTGTAATGCTGGGAAGAATGTAATTTTTGCAGTAGGGGTGAGTAGTGTTTTCTTGGGGGTGAGGAACTTAATCTGATGGGGTCAGTTTTCTTTGTGGGGGTGTGAGATTTTTGCTGTCAGGCATGCAGAGATGTTATCTTGAGGGATGGGAGATTTTATCTAATGGTGTGAGAAGGGATTTTCTTTAGGGGTGGAGTATTTTATCTGATGGTATGAGAAGGAATTTTCTTGAAGATGAGGAGATGTTTTATTGGGGGTTGGAGATTTTAATTGATGACACCGAAAGGGGGGGGCTATTAGGGTGTGTAAAGTTTTTGCTGACATGGTGAGCAGGGTTTTTCTTGGGGTGGGGGGGGGGGGGGTTGTTAAGGATTGTTGATGTTCTTGAGAGGGGGTTTGCTTGGAAGAAGGAAGTTTGGTTTTGTGCTGAGGGTAGGATTTTTGCTTAGAGAGGGGTGTTTAGTTGCTGATACATTCTCCCGACCCTGTACTCTGTACATTACATACTCCTGATTCCTGCATGCTGTACAATACATGCTCCTTACCCCTACACTCTGTATGTTAAATTATACATAACATACTCCATATTTTGTATGTACAAGGATGGTGGCATATGTGTGAGTAGGCTTAGGTTTATTAGGCTTAGGCTTTATTTAATTATGTCTGTTTAAGTGTTCTCACTGTTAGTGTCTTATAGAACCACCCAGCCTACACGTATCTGTATCATGCTGTTTTGCAGCACCACAGAGCAGGTCATCATCCCCAAGGAAGTATGTGACCAAGCCATTCAATAGAATCCTGACTATGGTGATCACTACAGTAGCTCTTCTGCAGCGTGAGCATTTAAGAAAGTTGTTATCTGATTACAACAGGAAACTTTTTAGCCATATCCAGGTTGCGAATAGAGAAGTGGAGCACAGACCGGCGGGCGGACAAATTATGGATGGTTGGGCCTCTATTGCAAGCATTTCTACTTAGGCCCCTCATATCTTTGCAGCTTGCACTACCAGGTGGCAGCCCATCTGTTCCATTTATGGGTGACTTTTTTCTTTGCAGAAACTGGCAGAGGTGTTATAGAAGGGAAAAAATCTTGTCTCTGATGTCACATTTTCAGTTAGTTCAAATAACTTTTCTCACCTCACTATAACAGTGTTTATTTTGCTGGATTCCTAAAAAACATATATGCTGTATACTATCTCCTTAATTTCTATTATGGGCAGTAAAAAGTGATGGTGCATGATGAACTTACAGTGTATGTATCTACTAACTATATGACCCACTTGTAAAGGCTTGGGTCACATTGGAATAAGAATAATCTTGATTAGTGATTTGTTTTTCATGCACATTATTTTAACATTTTCTAATCTTTTTTTATAGCATCCGCACAGTCTTGTTATTCTAAATTGAAGAGTTTTCTTGGACCAGTATCACCCATAATGGACTAGATTAAGACAAATAAAAATGGCAATCTTTACTTACATGTAATTTTTTTTAATTGATTTCTAAAATGTACTTTACTTGGCACAAGCCAAAATAAAATGCTTTTCATTTTGTTGAAAACTGATTCCAAATTGTTAATGTAAACAGCATATTTATAAAATAGTAGGACCGTGTGACATTCACCAAAAATTTGTGGTTGGTTAATCATTCTCTGTAATTTAAAATGCATGCACTAGGAGAATTTACATGTAGTGAATATTCAGCGAATATCACATTCACTGCCGTGTAAAGTGCCTTTAATATGACAGACAAGTTTCAAGCTGATTAGAAACAGAAAAAGGAATATATTTGTCTTGCAACAAAATAAAAATACATAAACTTTAGTTACAGAAACCGAGGTATAAATGCACAAACATAAACAAGAATTGCTAAAAATGTTCGGATGTATAGTCTTATATTTCTTTTTGGATTTTATGCTCCAAGTAGTCAACTTCAATACATCTTACAAGCATAAGCGTCGCCAGGGGGTGGCTATTGAGGCTATAGTCTCAAATCTAGAGCCCATAGCCCTGAGTCTCTTGCCGCAGGGTCCCTGCCTAACCAGCGGGTCGCAGCCGCGCCGGGCGGGCTGCATTAGAGGTGGATGAGAGGAGAGAGACGAGCGGGTGGACGAGCAGAGATGACATCACGCCCGCTCCACGTCACCACTCTTCCACCCTCACAGCCGGGCAACTTCAATGTGGGAGCAATGTGCGGCGGGGAGCAGAGAGATGACATCATCTCTCGCTGCCCGCCACACATCAGTGCTCTTCCGCCCAAACAGCGCGGGTCTGACGGAGGTGCGGCAGGGAGCAGAGAGATTACATCATCTCTCACTGCCCGCCCTCCATCTCTGCAAATGGTGGCAGGTAACGTGGCAATCTGCAAATGGTGGCAGGTGATCTGGCAAGTGACAATCCAGCTGGTGGCAGGTGGCATGGCTAGTGACAATCCTTATCTAGTGGCAGATGACGGTGGCAAGTTAAAAAGCTGCATCTGGTGACAGGCGATGGTGGCAAGTGACATGCTGCATCTTATGGCAGGAGATGTGGCAAGTGACACGCCCAGGGCTCCCACTGATATTGCATTATGGTGAGTTGAACCACTTCATTATATATTAGAATGTAACAATAGAAACAATGTGCTTCGATCACCCTGACACCATATGAACCATGGTGCCATGATGATTGAAACGCTAACACCAGCCTTTGACTGCAAAAAATTGCTTACCACCAGCATGACCCCCCCCCCCCCCCCCCCCCCCCCCCCCCCTCCCCACACCACCCCCCCCCCCCCCCCCCCCCGGGCCTGGAAAAAGGTTGGTGACCGCTGCTATGGGCTCTAGCCCCAGATCTTTTGCAGACCTAGCAACGCCTCTGCTCGCAAGCGATCTGTGTATGGAAACATCCCAAAAAATCCAACAAACCTACGTTTAATTTGTCACAGCATCACACTGACCACATTTAATGCAATCAAAGATTAGTGATTCTAATAATGTATGTCGATGTGCTCACACTCAGAGCATCATGCAGTGTATTGCTAGTATGACAGTTTATGTGCATGAAGATAACAACGTATACACAGATCAGCCATATTATTACAGTATGGCCACTTGCCATAACCCATCAATTTCTGGACTCCACTAGACCTTTTAAGGTACAGTATGCTGTGGTATGTGGTACCAAGCCTTCAGTGCTACCTTAAACTGTACTTAGAATGATGCTCAAACCAGGAATTGCATTTTCAAGATTCACAGGTGAAGAGGTGCAGGTTGTCAAAATGTCCATCCAGAGCAATGCATATGTAGTGGTGCCCCTGTGGGGTCGCTGCGTGTTCTAGCATCCACACATATCACCCTGCTGGTCAGACATCCATCGCACATGCAGGCACTTCTGCCAGCTACGCCAGCCAATTAAGTACCCTGACAACGTGCTTAGCCATCTCCCATCCCTGTACTATACACACACAGCCTGAATACACAGCACATCCGATCATCATGAAATTCTATAATCTGCCTGACTTTTTTTGCTCATCAGCTATCCTTAGGCCCCATTTGCACTTTGTGATTTTTAAACATCAGCAGAATAGCTGCGATTCTGCCTGTGATTACAAATCGCTCTGCAATTGTGGCAAAACACACCATGCATGTTTGGGTGCCATTCATTCCTAATGACACCTCAAACACAGTGCGATTTTGCCACGATTGCCACACGACAAAATCACTTGGCAATCACAACAGCTCACTCATTGTGCAAAGCTTGTCGCCCAAAAAGGAGCAGGTGTTTCTTTTGGGCGACAGCTTTGCCTGATGCATTTTTCCACGCTAGGTGCATGACAATCGTGGCAAAATTGCACCGCATTTGAGGTGCCATTAAGAATGAATGGCAACCAAACACATGTGGTGCGTTTTGCCACAATTACAGTGCAATTTGGAAGTGTAAATGGAGCCTTATTATTAGTGTTTTTTTGTGTGCAGCCCAAGACATATACTACAGTAACTCTCATAATAACAAATCAAAACAGTCACAATGGGTCTAGAGAGAGGTATACCAATCACGTTTAAAGAGTTGGAAACTGATGCTGAGGGGTGATTCTTGTTCATTTACCACTTACTGACTGGCTATTGTATTTATAGCTGATCAGTGGCCTTAAATTAAGTGCAATCCACTCCACCAGTGATGTGGTGTTTAAGTCCCATGAAAATTCTTAAAATCTAACTTCAAAGATGCCTGTTCCACCTTATACAATCCACTTCCCCTCATGTTAAAGGCACACCACTCCCCAGTGTTCCTTTATTGGGCACTGCGTCGCTTTAACTGACAATTGTACGGTCATGCGACGTTGCACCCAAACAAAATTTACACCCTTTTTTTATCACAAATAGATCTTTCTTTTGGTGGTATTTGATCACCTCTGCGGTTTTCATTGTTTGCGCTATAAACAAAAAAAAAGCCACAATTTTGAAAAAAAATGCAATATTTTTTTACTATAATAAATATGTAGCACTGACCCCCGAAGGAGCTGCTGGTTTTATTTGGGCTTACCGTTACCTCACTTACTTGCTTCTCCGTCTTGGGGATCCCGTGGAAAATGGCCCAAAGTAATGTTGAGACTATCACTGAATCCTCTTTTGGGTTGTTTATTTAGAAAAGAAGACAAAGTCTCGTAATAAAAAGGGTAGAGGGTTAGGGGTGAGTTCAGGTACTTAAGATTGCAGGGTGAAGATGCTAGAAGGATCCAGAGGATATCACTGTTTCACAAACTGGATTCCTTTAACCTCCCGGATAGACCTCTTTCACTAGGCCTAGCAGCCGGTAGGATGCTCGGCGAAGTCTCTGCATCAGACTTGCAAGTTACACTTTAGCGTCACTGAGGGATTGGATGAATTTTTAGAGAACTAACATATGGTACCAGTTTCTCTCAGCCGACCCGGCGATACCGTATGAGTGTTGATCCAGGTTGCGTCCTTCAAGTAAGTCTCCGGGCTCCGTCAGAGAAGCCAGCCTTGCGCACGGCCTTCTCCTGATCGAGTCCTCCCCTGGGGTACTTAAGTTGCTGGGCCTCTCCCTTCAGTTGAGACGGATGGATCAATAGGCTCCGAACTTCAGTCAGGCCTGTCCCTTCAGTTACGTTGCCTCGGACTAGCCAGCCCCGAGACACAGGATGCATGGTTCCACACCCCAGGCCAGGAGGGCCATAGGACTGGGTCAGGAGGACCACCAGAACCAAACAGACAGAAAATAATCATCCCCCACCAACATGGCATCGGTACCTTAAATACCACCCCCCAGAATGCAAAGCAGGAGAACACACCCACTGGGCTGGTTCCGAGAGATAAGTGGCATTCAATGCATCCAGCTATACTGCGTTTCTACCCTTGCCAGCAGTGACAGCGACACCTGCGGTCAAGGAGAACCCAGTGCAACCCAGCTGGACTGGTACTGAAACCAGATATTTTGTGAAATTATCCTGAAGCCCAACTGTGGCTTCAGGCAACTTAATTTTCAAAAACAATAGCGCCTGCTCGTCAAGAGCCAGCGATACATGCTCCCCCTTCCCATTTAGATGATGTCCTCATCGTCTGGGAAGAAAAAACAAAAAAACTTTCAGTCCTGAAAGTCAGGTACCTGAACTCAAAATTTGGATGAGGGATGGAAAAGAGGGATAAACAAATGAACATACAATATGTATTTTAGGAAACAGTCCCACTTATGACATTTACCCCAGAGTTCTCACCTCTATCCATAGCAGATTCCTTGGGAACAATCACCTTCCCCCCATCCGATCCAGGTAAGTTCTGGAGTAGGCCTCGACCGTGGCCGCAGGAGGCTTTCACGTACCCTACTTTTTTATGAGCAGATGTAGGGATTTTTGTAGTGATGGATGAAGCAGTGTCCATGACATCCAGAGTGGCTCCTCCGGTGGCAGCAGAAGCACCACCCCCCCCCCCCCCAGAACACTGGCTGTAGTAGTGGTTGGTCTACAAGATGCAGGCCTCACTACAGGAGCACATGCAGCAGACTCCTCGGTGGCGACGCCTGTGGCCCAGTCCATGCGGTATGCACGAGGTGGCACAGTGGGTTGCTCCACTGTGAACAAATATTCTCCGCAATGTAGGCATCTAACAAACGTCCGGAGACTTGCGACCAGTCCCTCGCATTTGTTACAGAGCATTCCCAGGGCCTCAACATCTCCTGTCGTGTACAGCACAAAACACCCCTGCGGTCTTAGGCGAATTCCTGTATCTGTGAGTAAAGTCCCCGGCAGTTTCACACTTGTGGCATTTCCCACTGAGAACATCCTGGGTCCCATGATGGACGGTGTTCCTGGCATCCGATAAATTTTTTTCTCTTAGCAAGAAAACAACACAGTCTCTTCCTTCCTCTCCTTCGACACACTCATGTGGTGCCTCATGCAGGAAAAGAACAGGCAAGACTCCTCCCACTGGTTCCTCTGGTCATGCAACTCGCAGGCTTTTCTCAACTCCGCCCACAGTCTACATGCTAGGCAGTGACCTGCAATCAACCCCTTGTAGAAAAATGGCGCAGTCTAAAAAAAAAACCTCTACCATGTAGATTCCACACAAACAGTTCACTTTAGTTGCAAGAGGTAACGGCAAATCCCGGACGAGCCCCCACATGTAGCACTGACCCCCGAAGGAGCTGCTAGTTTTATTTGGGCTTACCGTTACCTCACTTACTTGCTTCTCCGTCTTGGGGATCCCGTGGAAAATGGCCCAAAGTAATGTTGAGACTGACACTGAATCCTCTTTTGGGTTGTTTATTTAGAAAAGAAGACAAAGTCTCATAATAAAAAGGGTAGAGGGTTAGGGGTGAGTTCAGGTACTTAAGATTGCAGGGTGAAGATGCTAGAAGGATCCAGAGGATATCACTGTTCCACAAACTGGATTCCTTTACCCTCCCGGATAGACCTCTCTCACTAGGCCTAGCAGCCGGTAGGATGCTCGGCGAAGTCTCTGCATCAGACTTGCAAGTTACACTTTAGCGTCACTGAGACTCTGAGAAAATAAGTGGGACTTTTGTGCCAGTGAACTAAACTTTGGCTTGGGTCCCAAAATGCAAAATGGATCAAAGCCCTATACACACATCCCACAGCAATGATCAAGGGAAATGGCACTCTTTCAGACCCATTGCAGCTGTATTACCTTCTAATTGTACTGTCCCTAAATCCCCTACTTGCAACAATTAGAAATAACTCCTTGAGCACTAGGGTCATCAGTTTGAGTCTCCATCATGATACTACCTTCATAGAGTTTGCATTTTCTTCTTGTGCTTGCAAGAGTTTCCTCCGGGTACTCCGTTTTCCTCACACACTCCAAAGACTGCAGTCTTTGCAAGTAGAATGCAGTAAGGTAAAAAAAAACTTCTGCCTTTATAACCACTTTAAGTGGCTCCTGCCTAAATAGACCCTAGTATGTGTATGTATTAATGTTGGGTAGGGGCTTTAGATTGTAAGCTCCTTGAGGGCAGGATGTGAATGCACACTATACGAAAAGTGCTGCATAAATTATCAGTGCTATATAAATACCTGTAAAAAATTATTCATGACTTCTAGCTACTAAATATCAGATTGCCTCTTATGGGTACAATATCCTATTATTTATCAGTAATGAGTTAACTGTAGAGTTGAGCGGACACCTGGATGTTCGGGTTTGGGGGGTTCGGCCGAACTTCGGAAAAAAGTCCGGGTTTGGGACCGAACTTGACCCGAACTTGACCCCGAACTCCGAACCCCATTGAAGTCAATGGGGACCCGAACTTTTGAACACTAAAATGGCTGTAAAAAAGTCATGGAAAGGGCTAGAGGGCTGCAAATGGCAACACAATTTTGTTCAGAGCATGGCACGTGCTCTGCAAACAAATGTGGATAGGGAAATAACTTAAAATAATTAAAAATTAAATTAAAAATACAAATAAAATGCTGGAGGCCCCCTTCTCAGCAGAAGAGGTACAGGAAGTCATTAAGAACCTCAGAAACTCAACGGCACGATGCCGCACATATGGTGGGAATACCCCAGAGTACGCACTTTCTGGAAAAAAATATTCAATTTAATGGATAAGATAGTGGGAAAATAAAATACTTGGAAATGAAAAAAATGAAAAAATTATAATCTTGACCTAGGAGGACGAGGTCCATATGGAGTAGGAGGTTGAGGTGGCGGTGGATGTGGCGGTGTAGGTGGAGGAGGACAAGGTAGCCAACACTGGTTCAAAAACACAACAATGGCTGGGTAAGGCTAGTGGTGAATGATGTGTCGAATTCTGTCCCCCGTCGCATAGTGTCCACCCTGTACTGCGCTTGCTCAGTACGTAGGACAAGGGGATTTCGAAACTCTCCGAAGACGATGCACGGTGACTCCAGGTTCAAGCCACATCCTCCGAGGTTGAAGCCTAGCCAAGCGAGCCCGTGAGGGGCCCTGTTACTATGTGCTACCGTATGTCCACTTGGATGGTGGGGCTTGAACCTGCACTCACTGCCCAGGCGACGTTCATCTTTGGAGATTTTGTGAATCTCCTTGTCCTCCGTACTGCGCAAGCACTGCGCCTGCACAGTAAGTGGCCGGACACTAGCCGATGGCCAGACAGTTTTTGTCAGAACACCGGTATACGTGTCTATTCTGCACAAGGTACGGACAAGTCCTGTGGGATCCATGCCTGATTCATTTTAATGAACGTGAGCTTGTCCACATTGGCTATGGACAGGCGGCTGCGCTTGTCTGTGATAACGCCCCCTGCCGTGCTAAATACACGTTCAGATAATACACTGGCTGCAGGGCAGGCCAGCACCTCCAAGGCGTAAAGGGCAAGCTCAGGCCATGTGTCCAATTTGGAGACCCAGAAGTTGAAGGAGGCAGACACGTCATTCAGTACGTGTAGGCGTGTGCACACATACTGCTCCACCATGTTGGTGAAATGCTGCCTCCTGCTAAGACGTTCCATCTCAGCGGGTGGTGCTGGTTGTTGTGGCGTGCTGACAAAGCTTTTCCACATTTCGGCCATGCTAACCCTGCCTTCCGAGGTGCTGGCGGTGCCCCGGCTGCGTTGGCGACCTCTTCCTCCTCCTCTGCCTTCGCCTTGTGCTTCCACCGTACCCCCGCTTCCAAGTGGGAATGCCACCAGCAGCGCGTCTACCAGCGTGCGCTTGTACTCGCGCATCTTACGATCACGCTCCAGTGAGGTAATTAAGGACGGCACGTTGTCCTTGTAACGGGGATCCAGCATGGTGGCCACCCAATAATCAGCACCAGTTAAAATGTGGGCAACTCGGCGGTCGTTGCGGAGACACTGCAGCATGTAATCGCTCATGTGTGCCAGGCTGCCCAGAGGCAAGGAAAAGCTGTCCTCTGTGGGAGGTGTATCTTCTGTGTCCTCGGTATCCCCCCAGCCACGCACCAGTGATGGACATGAGCTGGTCTGGGTGCCACCCTGCTGTGAACATGGTTTCTCCTCCTCCATCTCCTCCTCATCCTCCACCTCGTCATCCTCCAGAACTGTGCCCTTGCTGCCAGACAATTGTGTACCTGGTGCTTGTTGGTGCAGGAACCCACCCTCGTAGCCACTTGTAAATGACTGCCCTGAAAGCCTTGGAAATGAACCCTCTTTCTCCTCCTCCTCATCCTGTGCCACATCCTCTTCCATCATCGCCTGAAGAGTTTTTTCAAGGAGGCATAGAACTGGGATAGTAACGCTGAGAACGGCGTCATCGGCACTGGCCATGTTGGTGGAGTACTTGAAACAGCGCAACAAGGCACACAGGTCTCGCATGGAGGCCCAGTTATTGGCGGTGAAGTGGTGCTGTTCCGCAGAGCGACTCACGCTTGCGTGCTGCAGCTGAAACTCCACTATCGCCTGCTGCTGCTCGCACAGTCTGGCAAGCATGTGCAAGGTGGAGTTCCACCTTGTGGGCACGTCACATATGAGACGGTGAGCGGAAAGGCCGAAGTTACGCTGCAGCGCTGACAGGCGAGCAGCAGCAGGGTGAGAACGCCGAAAGTGCGCACAGATGGCCCGCACTTTCTGCAGCAGCTCTGGCATATCGGGGTAATTCTTAAGGAACCTCTGGACCACCAAGTTCAGCACATGCGCCAGGCAAGGGATGTGCGTCAAACCGGCAAGGCCCAGAGCTGCTACGAGATTTCGCCCATTATCGCACACCACCAGGCCGGGCTTGAGGCTCACTGCCACCAACCACTCATTGGTCTGTTGTTCCATGTCCCTCCACAACTCCTGCACGGTGTGGGTTTTTTCCCCCAAACAGGAAAGTTTTAAAACTGCCTGCTGTCGTTTAGCCCTGGCTGTGCTGAAGTTGGTGGTGAAGGTGTTACGCTGACCGGATGAGGAGGCGGTAGAGGATGAGGAGGCGGAGTAGGAGGAGTTAGCAACAGGAGGCAAATTGAAGTGCCCTGCAATCCTCGGTGGTGGAAGGACATGCGCCAAACTGCTGTCCGCCTCAGGCCAGGCCGCCACTACATTTACCCAGTGTGCTGTTAGGGAGATATAACGTCCCTGACCGTGCTTACTGGTCCACGCATCTGTAGTTAGGTGGACCTTGCCACAGATGGCGTTGCGCAGTGCACACCTGATTTTGTCCCCCACTTGGTTGTGCAGGGAAGGGATAGCTCGTCTGGAAAAGTAGTGGCGGCTGGGCACGACGTACTGTGGGACAGCCAATGACATCAGCCTTTTAAAACTCTGGTCATGCAGGTTGTGCTCAGGTTGAGAACGTTTATGCCTCGCTTCAAGCTCTGATTGCACAGCGTGCAAACCACTCGTGTCTTGTCATCAGCACATTGTCTGAAGAACTGCCACGCTAGGGAACTCCTTGGACCTGTCTTTGGTGTGCTTGGTCCCTTGCTGCGTTGGGCAGTAGCAGACGTACTGTCTAGGGGACGGACGCTCCGCTTTTGCACCCTGCTCCCTCTTCTGCTGTGCTGGTGGCTCTGTGCGACCACTGCCTCTTCCTCTGAACTACACTGGTCACCTGCATGACGTTGATTCCATGTGGGGTCAAGGACCTCATCGTCCTCCAGATCATCTTCCATTCAGTCTTCACCCCTGCCCTCCTTGTCGCTCTGCACAATGGCGAAAACAGCAGCAGTTGGCACCTGTGTTTCGTCATCATCCAAGACGTGCTGCGATGGTCCTCCCATGTACTCATCATGAAACATAAGTGGTTGGGCATCGGTGTACACAATCTCTTCCACTTCTGGGGCAGGGCTAGGTGGATGGCCCTGGGAAACCCTGCTAACAGAGTCATCAAAAAGCAGAAGAGACTGCTGCATGATTTGGGGCTCAGACTGATTGGCTGATTTGCAAGGGGGTGAGGTGAAAGACTGATGGACATCGGCTGCAGGTGCCAACTCTGAACTTTCATCAGGAGACTGGGTGGGAGACAATGTGAAAGAACCGGAGGCACTGTCAGCAACCCAATCTACTATCGCTTGTACTTGTCCTGGCCTCAATATTCGTACAGCCTCATTAGGCGCGCCAAAATACCACTGCAGGCTCTGTCGCCTACTCTCACCTGAGGAAGGTGTTTCACTAGTGCGTGTAGCTGGCACAGATCGACCACGTCCTCTCCCTGCAACAGGAGCGCCACCAGCAGCACCACGACCCGGGCCACATCCCCTTTTTGATGATCTCCTCATATTTTCAAAATTTATGATCTCGCCCTAAATGGGTGTTTTTGTCAATAGCAGAATACACGTACAGTGTCTAAAGCGTTTATGAACACGCAGAAAATGTTATTGGGAAAAAAAAAAAAAAATGCAAAATTAATTTTTTTTGCAATGTTTTTCCAATATCAGAATACACGGATAGTGTCTAAAGCGTTTATGAACATGCAGAAAAATGCTATTGGGAAAAAAAAAAACACTGCAAAATTAAATTTTTTTGCAATGTTTTTCCAATATCAGAATACACGGATAGTGTCTAAAGCGTTTATGAACACGCAGAAAATGCTGTTGGGAAAAAAAAAACACTGCAAAATAAAAAAAATTTGCAATGTTTTTCAAATATCAGAATACACGGACAGAATCTAAAGCGTGTATAAACACGCAGAAAATGCTATTGGGGAAAAAAAAAAACACAGCAAAATTAAAAATTTTTGCAATGTTTTTCCAATAGCAGAATACACACAGACTATGGTTTATCTCTTACTATATGTAGTGTTGGTCCTAATGGTGCACTGAGCTTGCAGGTAAAACTTTTATATTTTGTCTGGCACTGGCCTCATGGCACTGTTAAAAGACTGTGCACTGCACCCCAGCCAGGGTACAATTGATTTAGGAATCTCTTCAATAATTCTCTCTGCCTCTTGCTTTTGCTTAATAAAGAAACTCCCTACTCTACTCTAGCTATCTAGATCGCTCACTGATCTAACTAATTAGAAGAAAATTAAAGGAATGTGGACTGACTGACTGACTTTATCACACTAACTCCTAAAATCCTCTCTCTTAGCAGCACAGGAACCTGTCTATAGCAGAATGACGCTGTGTGCTGTGTGTCTGGACTATATATAGAGGCAGGGTCACATGCTGCACTGCCCAATCACAGCCATGCCATTAGTAGCATAAAAAGGGAAGAAGTATCTCCAAAGAGGGAGATAAGAAAGTGGGGCTTATTGAACAAAAGTATCAATTGCAGGAAAAAGTCAAATGACCATGTATCTTATATACTATGTTAAATTTATTGATAAATATTCATACAATTACCTTGTACCTAATTAGATATTTAAACAATGATACCTAAAGAAAAAACACAAACCATACTACATATAGAAGTCACCGTGCTGGCAGGTAATTTCCAGAACAGGTGGCTGAGGACAACGGGGGGACAAACGACATGCAACAAAACAATACAAAACACCGTACGGATGCCAGAGAAACATTCATGGCAGGCCTGCCATTAGCTGAAATCAGCGTTTGCTAGCATACTCTGATGCGCAAAGAAAAAAAGGGAAATGGTCCCACTAGTAATATGGCAGGCTGTCACGAATGCCCCCTGGGGGCTCGAGCCTATGGTAAGGGAAAGGAGAAAGAGGGAAGAAGGGGGGCATCACTGTACAATATTGCTGGTCAATTGCTTTTCCTCAGTCTAGTAAAATAAAATGCATTTTCGTGTAAAGCAAGTTGCAGAAGTCAGTGATTGCTGGCAAGGAGAAAATCCTGTGGGCTGATATAGATAATGACCAATGTTCGAGTAAGTAGTTGTATATGAATTGGGGTATCATTCAATAAGGTAAAGTCCCAGTGCAGTTTTCACCAAAGTTCCACTCAGTTACGGTAACAGTTACCAAACATGCTTAATTTTGCAACATTGCATTTGATTAAGGGCACTTTCACCATACTTTACCCGTCCTGTGGGGATAGATGGTCATCAGTCCTGGGCTGCGAATAGCCTACGGAACTTCTCCAATGTCCATATGCAGCGTGTCAGACCTCCGTATTGTGGATGGCGTTTTGCCGTATCGATGTATTTATCCTCTCGAGGTTATACTCGTCCACTCGTCTCGGGGTGCTGCTGCGGGTATGGTGGTAATGATTGGATTTCTCCGTGCCCAGGAGTCTATGTCCTTATGCGTGCTTGATGTGGGTAACGATAGTGGTTTTTCCTCTTTCCTTTCGGATGTTTGCCGGCTCGTGCACTCATGCCATTAGTAGGCATGGCTGTGATGGCTTCTAAGGGCACACTAGTGAAACTAGCGTCGATTGGCTGCCCTGCAGCTTGTAAAAGGCGCCAATACATCGCCGAACACCGGACCCGAACCCGAACTTACAGCCAATAGTTCAGGTTCGGGTCCGGGCCCCGGACAACCAAAAGTCCGGTACGGACCCGAACTTTACAGTTCGGGTTCGCTCAACCCTAGTTAACTGTAATCAACCTGAAATAATAATGACATTTTTAACCTGATCATATCTCCCAAAAGGATAACAGCCCCTTATTCCTTTATCTCTGTTTATGTTGCAACCCTATTTAAGTGAAATACATTGCACTTTATCTTACCCCATCAATTGCAGCCCTCCTCTCTCATAACTATATAGCCTTGCTGAATGGAACAAAACTTGATCTTACCAATCCATCTGACTCACCTTTTTGTGGATATAAACTGTTAATCTTGCCAAGAGCCCTGTTCATTTTCAGATTATACCACTGGGTCCTCTTGGACCCTCTTTAGAACTCTAGAAAAAAAATATAAAAATGTTTGTGTGGGAATAGGATCAGCCAATAATCTCCCACTTGTTGCTGGCTAGTGGGGTTGGTGTTACTGGGTGTTGAAAGCTACTATTTAGCCTCCAACTTATATTTTTTTATATATATGAGTTATTAACTGGACCTTCAACAGGTCTCAAACGAGATGGGTCAAGTTGGAGCAAAAACTTAGCAACTGTCTGCACTCAGACATGCAAAATCTGGTGCAGCTGTGCATGGTAGCCAATCAACTTCTAGCTTCAGCTTGTTCAATTGAGCTTTTTAAAAAAGAAAAACAAAGAAAAGAAAAAGATTGGTTTCTATGAAGAGCTGCACCAGATTTTGCACTCTCCAGTTTTAGTAAATCAACCCATGGGGTGGATCCACAGACAAAACAATAATTTACAGGGAACCTCATCTCCTTTAACTTACTATTCTTTAAGGGTATGAGACACTATGCACAAAATATGTAAATAAAACCAACCCACTTGCAACTATACCACACATGCTTCACAGATGCAAAAACAGCAGAATTGGACCTCAAGTTGCTTTCCAGGTGGTATAATACTGTAATGAATCTACATGCAATAGACAGTACAACGTCTAATAAATATTGGAGTGGTTGTAACCAACATCAGTCCTTCTCTCACATATGGTGGACCTACCTAAGGTTATGCCATACTGGAAATATATTCTCAAACTCTGAGAAAATAAGCAGGACTTTTGTTTGTTTAGATCACTGGACTTGTTTGTTCTATGACCCATCTACCCCTAAGCACTTATAAGAAAACCCCATCTTCTAAATGCAGCAAAGGTCTTAATTCAGTAATACTAATGCCGCGTACACACGAAGGGACAATCCCGCGGGATTATCCTCTGGACTGAAGTCCAGCGGATAATCCCCTCGTGTGTGGGCGCCGGCGGACTTTTTGGCGCCAAAGTCCGGCGGACCAAAGTTTTAAGTTTTGTTTTAAAATTATCCGCTGGACTTGGCAGTCCAGCGGACAATCCCGCCGTTAGTGGGCAAGTCCGCGGGACTTTTGAAATGAACGGACTTGCCGCTCATCGGCAAGTCCGTTCATTTAGCACGTGACTTCAGGTTACGTAGCTAGCGTAGGCAGTTACTGCCACCGCGCTAGCTCCGTGACCTGGCATGGATTTAAAGGGAATCACCACGCCGAAAAAACAGCGTGGGGGTTCCCCCCAAATCCATGTCAGACCCTCATCCGAGCACGCAGCCTGGCAGGCCAGGAAAGGGGTGGGGACGAACGAGCGCCCCCCCCCTCCTGAGCCGTACCAGGCCGCGTGCCCTCAACATGGGGGGTGCCCTGGGGAAAGGGGGGCCGTGCGGCCCCCCCCACCCCAAAGCACCTTGTCCCCATGTTGATGAGGACAAGGGCCTCTTCCCGACAACCCTGGCCGTTGGTTGTCGGGGTCTGCGGGCGGGGGCTTATCGGAATCTGGGAGCCCCCTTTAATAAGGGGGCCCCCAGATCCCGGCCCCCCACCCTATGTGAATGAGTATGGGGTACGATGTACCCCTACCCATTCACCTAAGGTGTAAAATGTAAAGTACAAAAACACACACACTTTTGAAAAAATATTTTATTGCACTGCTCCGGGGGTCTTCTTCCGTCTTGGGGGTCTTCTCGCCGGACTCCTCCGCTCTCTTCTGCTCTTTTACCTAGCTCTTTCACGAGCGGGGGAGTCCGGCTACCTTCTTCGTCGTCGCCGCCGTCGTCTGGGGGTCTCGATCCGCCTTCGGGGGTCTTCCGGGGGTCTCTTCTGTTCTTGCGGCGGTCGTCGTCTTCCGCGCCGCCGGCGCCGCCTTCTTCTTCTTCTTGTCCTTCTTGTTCTTCTTCTTCCGATGTTGACCCGTCGCTGTCTCTGCCCGGAATGCCTGTGCCGCTCTGCGCTCGGACTTATATAGGGACATGGGGGACAGGGTCACATGTTCATGTCACATGGTGACCCCGCCCCCTTGCGATGTCACAGTCCCAGCATCCTCCGGGACTGTGACAACACAAGGGGGCGGGGTCACCATGTGACATGTGCATGTGACCCTGTCCCCATGCCCCTATATAAGTCCAAGCGCAGCGCGGCACAAGCATTCCGGGCAGAGAGAGCGTCGGGTCAACATCGGAAGAAGAAGAACAAGAAGAAGGACAAGAAGAAGAAGAAGGCGCCTGCGGCGCGGAAGACGACGACCGCCGCAAGAACAGAAGAGACCCCCGGAAGACCCCCGAAGGCGGATCGAGACCCCCAGACGACGGCGGCGACGACGACGAAGAAGGTAGCCGGACTCCCCCGCTTGTGAAAGAGCTAGGTAAAAGAGCAGAAGAGAGCGGAGGAGTCCGGCGAGAAGACCCCCAAGACGGAAGAAGACCCCCGGAGCAGTGCAATAAAATATTTTTTCAAAAGTGTGTGTGTTTTTGTACTTTACATTTTACACCTTAGGTGAATGGGTAGGGGTACATCGTACCCCATACTCATTCACATAGGGTGGGGGGCCGGGATCTGGGGGCCCCCTTATTAAAGGGGGCTCCCAGATTCCGATAAGCCCCCCGCCCGCAGACCCCGACAACCAACGGCCAGGGTTGTCGGGAAGAGGCCCTTGTCCTCATCAACATGGGGACAAGGTGCTTTGGGGTGGGGGGGCCGCACGGCCCCCCTTTCCCCAGGGCACCCCCCATGTTGAGGGCACGCGGCCTGGTACGGCTCAGGAGGGGGGGGCGCTCGTTCGTCCCCACCCCTTTCCTGGCCTGCCAGGCTGCGTGCTCGGATGAGGGTCTGACTTGGATTTGGGGGGAACCCCCACGCCGTTTTTTCGGCGTGGGGATTCCCTTTAAATTCATGCCAGCTTGCGGAGCTAGCGCGGCGGCATTTACTGCTTACGCTAGCTACGTAACCTGAAGTTACGTTCGAAATGAACGGACTGCTCCGTGTGTGGGCAAGTCCGTTCATTTTCAAAAGTCCCGCGGACTGTCCGCTGGACTAGGTCCGCCGGCAAAAGTCCGCACGTGTGTACGCGGCATTAGAATTTCTGATGGCTCTTCTACCATACCCATAATCAATGAACAGCTCCAAAAAGTGGAAGACAAGTGATAAGGCAAATGGAAATAAAATTCTCTTATGCCACGTACACACGATCGGAAATTCTGCCAGTAAAAGTCCGATGAGAGCTTTTGGTCGGAAAATGCAACCGTGTCTATGTTCCATCAGACTTTTGCTGGCTGAATTCCAGCCAGCAAAAGATTGAGAGCAGGTTCTCAATTTTTCGGTCGGAAAAAGTTTAGATCGGAAATTCCGATCGTCTGTACCAATTCTGACGCGCAAAATTCCTACGCATGCTCGGAAACAATTTGACGCATGCTCGGAAGCATTGAACTTAATTTTCTCGGCTAGTTGTAGGGTTGTACATGACCGCGTTCTTGACGGTCGAAAGTTCAGCAAACGTTTGTGTGACCGTGTGTATGCAAGCCAAGTTTAAGTGGAATTCCGTCTGAAAAAACATCCAAGATTTTTCCGACGGAAAATCCGCTCGTGTGTACGCGGCATTAGATACAAGAGCTCAAACACTAAGTACTATGAGACTTGGGCTTGCTGGATTATTACAAAAGCACTCAGGACAGCATTTCATTTTTATTCAGTACATAGGTTAAAAAATGCATGTCATCTCTCCACAGGGTCTATGTAAGCCTTCATCAATCAGGATCTAGCGACCACTTAGATTCTTGTTTCTCCTCATCAACTAGACAATATTACTTATCCATGTATACATTATTACATGGTGAAAAATGTTGGCTGACAGATCCCAACATCTTTCCCTTCCTAATACCCCATCTGTCCAATTCTCTCTTCCCCTTTTCATGTCTAGTCTTGTATTTGTCAGGTCTATTTTGTTTTGTCCTCGAGCATGATTGTGCCTAACAACACCTGTGACCTGTCAGAGTTAAAATATCACTACTTTCTTGATATCTGTAAAATGTATCCCTTAAATGAGTATGACAGTTAATAAATACAAATCTAATAACTAAAAAGAAAAGTTTTGGCTATAGAAACACTTTTGGGTCATGCCCTTGACAAGCAAAGTGCAATAGTTTCAAAAGAGATAAAAAATTTACTTCAGAACATGACTGTGAGTAAATGTTGCTCAATGTGTGCAGATTATTCTGAAACATATAGCATATTCAGCACAGAGCAAAGGCACTGGATTCATTCATTATCTATGGGTGTGTCTAAATAAAACTGTTACTGTAGTTAAGTGAAATTTTCAGGAGATAATGAAATAAATATGGAGATACCCTTGTCAACTTCCTTTTTAAAGGCTGTAGCTCCTGGCTGTGTGCATATGTGTATACTTACCTTAGGTCAGTGATTAAAAAAAAATTGAAGCCAAATCATCAGCATGACAGCCAGGCAGCTAGCATTCTCAGAAGGAGCAGTCTGCAATGGCAACCTGGATAAGCTTACTTTAAACTGGAACTGCAGGAAATAAAAGACTATTGCTGTGTACATATAAATTACCTTTATTTATGGTTATCCTGGGTCCAGATAGTTGCTGTGTAAAGAAAAAAGAAATCACGCCTGATATTACTGTTGGCGCCAAACTTCCTGTACCTCAGCTAAGAGCTGCAGCGTTCATACAGTGAACAATACAGTGTTTCTGCACCCCGTCTCTTTCTCTTTCAGTTGATAGTGGCAATTACAGGGAACATGAGAGTGTGACTGCACAATGCAATCTCACACAGATTAGCAGTGATTTAAACCAAGTTTGTGGGTACTGACAATATAACACAATTACACACACAACAGACTTATAGAGCTACCCTCAGAGGAGGCACTGGGTTGTTTGGTTTCCTCCTACCCTGCATTAGTGGTGCTGGTCGCCTCTGTCACTGCTTTTATAGTCAACAGAGGGTGCACCAGCCTAGTGCATTATCACACAGCATTTATTATAAAAGTCCATGCGACTTAGCGACTTCCAAAGCCCAGGAGGACTTCGGGATCTCGAATGGCTGACACATTTTGATGGATAAACCTTCTTCCTCAGAGCCAAACAGGAAGGAAGAAGAATTATCTTTTGAACCACATCAGCCATTCGAGATCCCGAGGTCTCCTTGTGCTCTGCCTTAAAGTGATCCTAAAGTCTCTTTTTTTTTAATAACAAACATGTCATACTTACCAGCTCTGTGTAGTGGTTTTGCACAGAGCAGCCCTGATCCTCCTCTTCTCGGATCCCTCTTCAGCACTCCTTGCCCCTCCCTCCTGCTGAGTGCCCCTGCAGCAAGAAGCTTGCTATGTGGCCACCCAAGCTGAGCCACAGCTCCGTGTGTCCATTCAGACACAGAGTCGTGACTCAGCCTCGCCCCCTCTCTCTCCTCATTGGCCAATGGAAGCCTGTCAGGAGGGAGAGTACAAGAAGCTGAGTCTCTCTTACAACATCACTGGATCAGGATGAGTTCAGATAAGTATTAGGGGGGCTGAGGGGGCTGCTGCACACAGAAGATTTTTTATCTTAATGCATAGAATGCATTAAGATAAAAAACCTTCTGCCTTTACAAGCACTAGAGGGTCCAGACATTTGGAAGTTTTTGTAGTTTATGGACTTGAGTTAGGGCATTTTTACTATTGTTTTACCATAAAGCTAGCATGTTTGATGTTTGATGTCCAACAACTTCCATCAGTCAGATGTTTGCAGAAGGTTTTTCACCATTGTGTACTGCATGGAATGGGAGTTATGTGTTATTACATTCTTACATTTTTGAAAATACACACATTTATCTCAGAAGTTAAGTGTGTCCAGCCAAGACATCTACAGTGTCCAGTGAGAACACACACTGCAGGGCAGGCACCCATTCGACCTCTATTCGACTTTGTATTGCTAAAATGCTGGGCATATTCTGAAATAACTTTGGATGCTTTATTGTTAAAATTGTTATGTGAGTTGTTAGACAGGGTCAGTTTGATTGTTTTGCAGGCTAGCTGGTTAGTGTGGCGAGAAATCTTTGTTTGTGACGTGTCTTGCCCTTCCATGTGCACCTTGCTGCAAAAGCTAGTTATAGGTTGAGGTGGTTACCATTTTTTTGTACAGTTGGTTGAACTGGATGTGGGGATGCACTGGATGCCTTTAACTGCCATTGTGCTTTTGTTGTGCGTCTCCTGTGTCCCTGTGCCTTCGAGGAACGGTGGGCATCCTCCAGACATCCTCCAGACACACCTGCCCTCAATCTATCCTCTGCTATACTGTATGTGCTCCAACTTGGGAGACTCTAAAAATTATATAGTTAGGACTGCAGTGTACAGAGGAGCCATGACTAGGGACTGCAGCTTACACATACTGAATAATTGCAAATGTGTTTTGTTTGCACACATTTGCAATTATTCAGTATGTGTAAGCTGCAGTCCCTAGTCATCCTCTGTTTTTAATGTGAATTGTTAGACAGGGTCAAGTTGGTTGTTTTGTAGGCTAGCTGGTAAAGTGTGCTGGACAATCTATGTTTGTGATATTCAGAAAATAACTCTGGAAGCTTTATTGTTAAAATCATGGCAGATTTGTACTGTGATTTTCAAAATGTCTGTGAAAAAAGGGACAATGTGACCCAGCCTAACTCACTGCTGGCTGGAGCGTGATAACTCTATTCATATTCCTGATATGTGCTTACTGTACCATGTACTTGTATGAGAAAGTATCCTGTTTTTTTTTTTTTTTTTTCTTCTTTTAGGTGAAATCCCTGGTGTTTCTGCCAGTCCCTCTACTTTCCTATTTAAAATGGACCACACTAAGCAGGAGAGCACACAGTGGTCAGTTCTCTAGCTATGCTGGGAACTCAGTGTGTTCTCCTCCAATGATCAGACTTTTTCTGACACCCTCCCCGCTGCATAGCCATTTACTGGGAATCAGTGTTAATTTAGTTAAAGAAAATGTCTACGGCAAAGATTTTGTCAGCGGCATTTTTACAGTGACAAAAATTATACGAAAAGTACAGCGCATTTTGGTCCACTGACGAAAACTAGGACGAAAATCAGATCCGTTTTTGTTAACGAATGAAAACTTTTTTTTTACTTACCTGAACCCGGTCTTTCCTGCGATGGGGACGAGCGCACCAGTTCCATCCAGTGTCTCGGGTCCTGATTGGATATATTGATAGCAGAGCAGGAACCCCAGAAGAGGAGTATCTGGGCCACTCTATGCAAAGCCAACTGCACAGAGGAGGTAAGTATGACATGTTTATTTTTGTTTTTTTGTTTTTTAAAACACAAACCTTTAGTTATCCTTCAAGAAATATCAGTTACCAAAAGTGGCAATAAACACAACCAGTTGGTTTGGCACCTGAACAACTTCTTGTGTTATTCTGCTTTTTCAGCTTGCTGTGGTAGTCGTCCCTTAGGCTTCTCAAGAGTATTTTAATTTCATTTACTGTAATACTAAATTAGCTGTGCTGACTCAATTTGGATAGCAGCTAGGTAAGTCTTGGATTTGCCTGACAACAAACCCTTACCTGGTACCGATGCTCCCGAAATGCCATTTGTATTTGTTGCTGCTGAGTTCTTTGCTATTGGAGAACATCTAATGAGGTTGTACTCACAGAGGATTTTCGATGACCAAAAATAAAATCTATATGTTATTATCTCTGCCGGGCAAGCAGTCTGCTTTTGGCATCCTTGCAAATGAATGGCAAATCTTTCACAAGCCAATTCATTTTAAAATTGAGAATGCATGTAGGGTGGTTAAGGCAGCATGTATCCTTCATAATTTGGTGAGAGAAAAAGATGGAGTTAATTTTGAGCACATATCGGCCCATCACTTATCACCTATGGAATGGCCTCATGTGCATGGTCAAACACAATCTTTTACACGATCATTTTGCTAATTATTTTTTGCCTCCTGCTGGTGAGCTAAGTCAGCAAAGAGAAATGATTACATTTTTTGGAAAAATTCTCTGTTTTCATAATTTATGTTTGTAAACATAAAGTGCAAGAAAACTGAATTTGTTGTGTTCTATGAACCAGGAATACAGTTTATGAAATAAGCTTGATATTGTCCAGTTACACATATCAGCTGTCTATTAATAAAAGCTTGTAAAGACATTTCTGTGTTTTTCTCTGTCATTATTAGTCAAACACAATAAACATTTTTACCACAAGATGGTACTACATGACTTCATCAATACACAAAGAAAATACTGTAGTTATATGCAATAAAAAATTGAGCACATGGCAATGTAATTATCACAGCGGGACATACTTGATAGAAAAAGCAGCTTATGCAGAAGTCTATGCAAGCACACTTAAATGCTGCATACCTAGGGAACATATGAAAGAGAAAACATTTTGTCCTGACAGTTGACTCCAATCTGTGATGAGTTCAGCTTCAACGGCTATGTCATTTTTACAGAAGTTGTAATTTTTTCCCACATTTCCTGGGAAAATTAAGAAATTATTATATTTGTTTATTTTTTTACACACAATTGTCATAATAACAAGTTATTTCTCACACACAGCATATGCATACTTCCAATTACACCCCAAAATACATTCTGCTACTCCTCCAGAGTATGGCGATACCACATGTCTGTGACTTTTTCGCAGCCAGGCCCTGGAGCACCAGGACAATAGAATTACCCAACCTATATTCTATGAGGCAATATGAGTCTTTTGAATGGTTAATTTTTTTGCACAAGTCTTTGAAAAACGTGGAAAGAAAATTAAAACATATTTTTTTCTTTACACAAAGTATCGTCAATTTATAAGATATTTTTAACACATAGCATGTACATAGCAAAAATTACACCCCAAAATACATTCTGCTACTCCTCCCGAATATGATGATACCACATGTGTGAGGCTTTTACACAGCCTGGCCACATAGAGAGGTCCAACCAACATGCAGGGAGCACCATCAGGCATTCTAGGAGCATAAATTACACATAACATTTCCTAACGACCTATTACACCTTTGAAGGCCCTGGAGCACTAGGACAATTAAATTACCCACAAAATGACCCCAAAGTATATTCTATATCATATGAGGCATAATGAGTTATTTGAACAGTTCATTTTTTTTCCACAAGTCTTCGGAAAACGTGGAAAGAAAAAGAAAGCTTATTTTTTTTACACAAAGTTATCAATTTATATGATATTGCTAACACACAGCATGTACATAGCAAAAATTACCCCCCAAAATACATTCTGCTACTCCTCCTGAGTATGGCGATACTGCATGTGTGAGACTTTTACACAGTCTGGCCAGAGAGGTCCAATATTGAAGTAGTACCTTCAGGCGTAAGCATAAATTACACATCTAGTTTCATTCCTACCAATCACACTTTTGAAGGTCGTGGAGCACCAGGACAGTGGAATTACCCACAAAATGACCCCATTTTGGAAAGCAAACACCCCAACGTATATTCTATGAGGCATGGGCTGCAGATAGGTACTCTGATGGGCTTGTGACAGGTACTCGGGTACTCTGAGGGGTTGTGGCAGGTACTCAGGTACTCTAAAAGGCTGGTGATGGGTACTCCGGTGCTCTGATGGGCTGGTGACAGTTATTTGGGTATTCTGATGGGCTGCAGATAGGTACTCGGGTACTCTTTTGGGCTAGTGACAAGTACTCTGGTGCTCTTATGGGCTGGTGACAGGTACTCGAGTAATCTGATGGGCTGCAGATAGGTAATCGGGTACTCTAATGGGCTGCAGATAAGTAATCGGGTACTGGTACTCATTGGAAATCATGGGATACGACCTGTCATGTGACTTTGCAGTCCCAGATCACAGGACAAGTCGCACAAGTGTGAAAGGGGACTAAGGGTTTATGCATGCAACATGCTGTGCTTTTTTTTTTTAACAAAAAAGCTCAATTGGCCACAGTGCTATGAACGCAGTGGTGTGAACGCAGCGCTGTGAACTGGACATACCAGAGACAAGGCATTTTGGCTTGTCATGAGGTGGGACTGTACTGGAATAGCCACCCAACACAGTCCGACCATATCTGGTGGGAATATGCCTTAACCACTTGCCATCCACCCACAGTAGTTTTATTGAAGGTGGGCGGCACAGACAAACCAGACAACATACCCGTACATCGCCATCTGTCTTGTGAGTTGTCAGTGTTGTGATTGGACAGGTTAATCAACAGGTTTCAACCAATGATTTTTTGGCAGAAACCTGATGATCAGCTGTGTCCAATCATAGCACAGAGTTCTGTGATTACAAACACACAAAACTCTGTACACAGTGATTTGGCTTCTCCCCGAAATCAACTCTGAGGGAGAAAAAGCAGCCAAATCTGTTCATAAAAGCAGCACATATTACACTTACATTACATTTGATAGGCACACAGTTAACCCTCTGATGTCAACCTCTTCCCAGTCAGTGTCATTACTACAATGTCAGTTTATAGTATTATAGCTGATCACTGTATTAGTGTCACTAGTTATGTCAGTGACCCTGAGTGGGCCTGTTAGCACCAGATTGCCTGAAAGCCAATCAGCCAATATTGTACTTTAATTCTTAGGAGTAGGTGCGGAAATTGGGCAGGCTTGTAGGGGCCCCATAGCATTACTTTGCCCAGAGGCCCATGATGTTATTAAGATGGCCCTGCTCTGATGGGCTGGTGACGGGCTGGTACTCTGATGGGTTGTGACAGGTACTCGGGTACTCTGTTGTGCTGTAGGAGTAAAATAATAGTCTTCTTTAAAAAGACTTGAAAACACCTAATAACAAATTTTGCTGTTTTTTGAATTAGTAGGAAGGCCATTTTTCTGCCGGAAAGTATGTTTTTTTTTAATGAATTCCACTATAATCTTAGTGCCCCTGGCCCCTCCAGGGAGGGGCATTAAGTGATGAGGGGGAGGGGGCTGTCACAGATCAGCTTTGCAGTTGAGCTGTTATTTGTGGTTCCACAGATGAGCAGCAATGCTGTTCTACAACAGCTCCACAAATATGCTTGTCTAAATTTTTACTTGTAGTCCTACCAACACATGGTCCGGCCTTACCTCACAGGACTGCACAGACTGTACAGGACTGGAAGCTATAGGTTTTGCCACATCTCCATCTCACTTGCTAATTAGTATAGCTTGCTAAATGTCCACTTCCTGTCCAGGTTTCTAGTCTAACTCTCTAATTTAAACTGTGCTCAGAATGCAATCTGGACTTGTGGCTAGGAACAAGTTGTGTTTCTAGCCACAGGCAGTAGTACCAATATTTCCAAGCGACCCTGACTTCTCAGAGAACCTGAATTACAACTTCTATTTCCTGTGATCCCAGTGCCTCCAGCAATTCCTGTACATCACTGCCTCCAGTGATTCTGTTATTTCAGTGTTGCAAGCGACCTTCAATCTGTGTTATTGATCCTGGCATCTCAGTGCTCCCTTTGACCTCTGTACACTCATGTGATCCCACTGTCTCTAGTAACCCTTCCACTCTTTGCCTCGAGTGACCTCCATGTCCTCCAGTGTCTTTATATTCTTGAGTTGCAGTGTTCGAGTTTCCATGTTCCTGTCTCTTTAATAAATTAAAAAGTTTACCAAGGCTCCATCACAGGATGGTGCTGAGGGAGTCTTAAAGGTACAGCAGTGCCACGTCCTACATATCAGTTTTAAATCAAAAAGAAAATACAGGAAAAATGGACTTTGTAGGCACCAATTGTAAAAATAACATAATTGTTTATTAAACACATAAGGGAAATTTTGTTAAAAAATTCTTTTGCAAAATAGATAAATGCAAAATTTAGCTAATATCTCTCTAAAACACTAGAAAAATTATATTCAAACATCATAATTATCCTGCAATCGTTGTTTGGTGTGCATAAAAACGCTCTACATGTTTCGCAATTGAATGCTTCTTCGGGAGCTTATTAACTGTTCTACAAGAGAGAGAAATATATAAACATATAAAAGACAGTACAAAATCCACAATGGCAAATTGGTAGAGTGTTTCACATTTTTTTAGCAGGGTTTATCCAGGAGGTAACCTGTCTCTTTAGTTATTGACCTTAACCCGATGTCTAACCCTGCATAAGTTTGCTTATTGATTTGGTACAGTCTTCTGATTCTTTCTCTGATCAGCTGCTATCTGCATTGGTAACCACAACCTGGGAGCTGTCCTGCAGCAAAGCCCCTTCAACCCTTGCGTATGCACTGATGAATACTAGGTAGCTCTTTAGACTCTGCTCCTTGGCCCTTTTTAGAGCTCACACCTCCACCAATCAAGTAGAAGGCCCAGAGGGACCACAATGCCACCAGCTCATAAAACAGCCACATTTCAGGACTCTATGTCTGTGATAAGCACATGATGGAATAATTAGGTGTATTTTCAAAATAAACAATTTTAAGTTTAACTTCTTGACATGAGAAAAAAAAAGCCGATCACCGGCTCCACTGAAAGGGACATTGGTCCCGAAGAGGAAGAGGCAATTATGCCTCATCTATGCCACCTGCCATTGCCACCTCACAGTGCCCACAGTGCCCACAAGTGCCACCTATCAATGCCCACAAGTGCCACCTATCAATGCCCACCAGTGGTGCCAATCAGTGCCACCTAGAAGTTTTGCCTATCAGTGTAACCGGTCAGAGACCTCCACTGCCACCCATCAGTGCCCATCACTGCCACCTATCGGTGCCCATCAGTGCCGCCTCATCAGTGTACATCAATGACGGACAAAAGTTACCTGTTTTAAAATTTTATAACAAAATAAAAAACGTTTTTAAACAAAAAATAAAAACCGCAGAGGTGATCAAATACCACCAAAAGAAAGCTCTATTTGTAGGAAAAAAATGATACAAATTTAATTTGGGTACAGTGTAGCATGACTGCGCAATTGTCATTCAAAGTGCATCAGCGCTGAAAGCTGAAAATTAGTCTGGATAGGAGGGGGGTTTAAGTGCCCAGTAAGCAAGTGGTTAAAGATGCTGGTACATTTGCCTTGATCCTCCTCCAGCTGACTTTTTGCTACAGGGCGCTGCAAAAAAAATTGATTTGAAGAGGCGATCAATCCAGAAGTTATACAAACCTTTTAGAAATTGCTATTGTTCTCTTCATGATAACCCAGAGCCTTAAGGTGTTTTCTCCCCACTTTTTCTGCTACCATGATAAGACAGGAAGGGTGATCTAGTTTGAGCATGAACATGACCAGAAAAACCTTTATTGAAGGTCAGATTATGCCTGCACATGTAATCTTCATCTAAGGCGCACCAAGAAATGAACACAAAATGATAGGCAGGTTCTGACTTCTCCAAGAGGTGCACATGTTCTGTCCTTTACCCTTATTTTTGGTCCATTTCCTTTTCCTGTAAACCCCTGGGAATCCATGTTGCAGATGAGCTTGCTTGAGTGCCATATAACAGAGCTTAGTCATTCAATAGATTTGTGTTAATAAGCTCCAGATGAAAAATAAGAAGTACTGAACTGAACACCCTCAACACTTAGAATGATATTAGCATTAGATCATTTGTTGATTGACTACAATATTAAAATGGTGGTTCCAAGGTACTCCAAGCAAATGTAATATGCTGTGGTGGTGGGTCGGTGTTTGGCACAATGATGCTATTGAGTCATTTGCTATACTTAAGTTTACTTCAAATATTCAATAGCGCAGAATCATTTTGCTTTCTTTATTCCCCTGCATGCAATTTGTTGTTTGAAACAAACTATACTTTAGCTTATTTCACATTAGTAACTCCTGTTCTAAAATGTAGTATGATGGTGTTATAATTTGATATAAATGTTACAGCTACAGCTACCCAGATCTGTATTGCTTTTTATTCTTGGGTGACTGGTTACTGAATTATACACTGATCAAGCAAAGCTTTCTAGCTTTGAAACAAATATCTGATCAGATAAATTCATATACTCCAGTCTGCATATGTTGTCTAATGTGTACAGTTTTATCTGCAAAATCCAAAGTCTCCTTTGCAAATAAGGAAAATTATGCAATACAGTAAGCAGCAAGTTTTTGCATGTATTAACTGGGGATGTCCTTAGAAAACAGCTTTTACAATGCACCCATAACAAGTTGGATTAACATTTCTGTAGCTGACAAGAAGAGAGCATTTCAACAATGAGTACTGCAGGAAAGGTAATAGACTTGATTTTTATCTTTAGTAAATTCCTCCAAGATTTGTTGCTTTATTTATAACATTCTGGAGAATCCAGTCACATTCATAATGATAAACTAGCTGACATTGACTGTACATTCATTACACAATCCCTGCAAAATAAAGCAAAAACCAGAGTCATGAGTGGACTAACATGAGTAAAATAACCCTTTCAAGGGATTAGCTGAGACAAGGTATCAATTTTTTAGTATTTCATATGAATAGTTTATTCAACCAGCCCAGATATCTTTACATTTTGTTCATGTTTATTTTTAACATAAGGCCACTTTCACACTGAAGCGCTTCTAAACTGCCAGTAAAAACACTGAGCGCTTTTGAAGAGCTTTTCAGGCGCTTTTGAAGAGCTTTCCATTCATTTCAATGGGGAGGGGGGTTTTTCACAGACCTGCCAGCACACTGCCCCAGTGTGAAAGTGTTTATTGATTTTAATGGAAATAAGTTGAGCTTTTTAGGCGCTGTTTTTAGCGTGAAAGCGCCTGAAAAGCGCCTCAGTGTGAAAGTAGTCTTAGGGATCCAACATTCCGCTTCCATAATGTTGTTCGCCTCTTTTTTCCATACTGAGACTGTAGGACTAGTAGTTAGAAACAAAGGTTTTTAATATTAAATATTGTATGCATTGCATGCAAAAATACAGATTTCACAAAATTTATATTTATGGCTTATCAGCAAAACTGCTTATTTGCTTACAAGAAGGTTGGTTAATATATGATCACAACTTGTTATACCTTGTTCTTCATCCAATTTCTTACATATCTATTTAGTTTTAATTATAATGAAAGTTTATTGTGCAGTAAATATGGGATACAAGGATTATATTACTATAGTATACCAAATGGACACTTTCCTTAATTTCTCGCACTTTAAAATGTATCTAAAATGCAGATTCACCACTTTACATCAGTGTAAAGCCCCATACACACGGTCGGACTTTTTCATGGATTCTGTCCGATCGGACAATGTTGTTGAAAAATCAGACCGTGTGTATGCACCATCGGACAGTGTTCGTCGGTTTGTCCGACGGACAAAGTCTTATCTCCTGCTGGAAAGATTTGCCGTCAACCCGGTCCGATCACACCAAACCCGATCGTGTGTACGGTTGTCCGACCGGACAAAGTGCTACGCATGCTCAGATCACATTACAAGACCAAAGCTATTGGCTACTAGCCTCTACGTTGTCCCGTCGTAGGCAACAAACGTCACCACGTTCAGAATGATCGGATTTTCCGACAACTTTGTCCGACCGTGTGTACGCAAAACCAACATCGGACAAAGTACGACGGACATGATCCGACGGACCTGGTCCGCGGATTGTCCGACCGTGTGTATGGGGCTTTAAGGTTTTCTGTGAATATGTGGGAAATATGCAGGGAATGCCACATTCACATTCATACTGCTGGTCTCCTGCATTGTCATTGTCTTTTCTTACCTCACCACACACACACACACTCCAATAGCCATTTGCAGTCTCTATCAGAATTACGTGTGACAGGGTGACAATGCAGGTGCAGGAGCAAAACTGGGAGACAGGAACAGAGAGTTGTTAACCTATAACAGGAGGCACCTGAACACAAACCTTCTTGGATGGATTCCTGAGTATTATTTTACTGCAAAATCTGCAGATTAAAAAAGATTGAAATGTATTTGTAAAAATGACATGAATGAGTGTAAATTCAAAAACACATAGCCCTAAATTGGTTCTAAAGCCTGAAGGTTTTCTTTTAACTTAATGCAGGCATATTTACAATAAACTTTGCATAAAATAGTTAATTTGCATTTAATTTTAATGGTTCAAAGAATGTCAAGCAAAATGGTCGGCCCTAACGCATGTTCACTTCATCAAATCGGTCCCTCTTTGAAAAAAGTTTGGACACCCCTGACTTAATGCATTCTCTGCATCCCCCGAGAAGAGGAGGACCGGGGCTGCTCTGAGCAAAATCATTGCACAGAAAAGGCAAGTATGATATGTTTGTTATTTAAAAAATAAAAACTCCAAAAACGAACGTTTACAATCACTTTAAGGGGTTAATTTTTACTTTCTATTCCTGTTTACTGCATACTAACCTGGACAGGTCTCCTCTTGCAGTTAAAATTACTTTTTTTTATCATAACTATGTCTATTGCAGACTAGGATGATGTGTATTCTTACCATAGGTGTGCGTAGCCTATGGCATTAGAGCAGGGGTCTCCAAGTTTTCTAAAAAAAGACTTTAGGGGGCCGGACTGTAGCTAGAAATCTAAATAGAACATTTTTCTGGCATCAATGTAAACAGTGCCCCGTCTTTGTTATTAGGGTAAGAGATAGTGCCCTATTGTTGGTGTCGGTGGGAGAAATGGCTCCCCACTGTTAATGACTATGGGAGAAATTATGCCCCATTGTTGGTGCCATTGGGCAGAACAGTGTCTCATATCAGTGGGATGAATAGTGCCCCCAGGGCCAGATAAGGGCAAGCAGGTCTCCACAGTTTGGAGACCCCTGTTTTAGAGTGTGCACCCCAAACCAAAGCTCAAACACACATGCATGTGTGTATATACTGTATATATATATATATTGTAAGATTGCGGTTATCAGACTCAAACGGTATGTGCATTTTCCAGTGAGTACGTTAGTACAAAACTGTATTTTTAAGGGCCTGGTAGCCCACTTTTATTTAAAAGTATGGAAAAGTTTACAAAGACATCAGTACCCACTCAGGGGGTTCCACCATTACTGTATCTTGCACACTCAATACTTTAGCCTCCTGGCTTACATTCTTCCCATACGGCAGATTCAGGCCTTAAGCCTAGGCCTTAGGTCTGCTCCTCAGACCCAAAGAGTTTCCTAGAGTTAAGCTCTCTCCTAGCTCACTCCTGATCAGCGCCTTGCTGCTCTGTCACCAAGTACGTCTGCCTCCTGCAGACATGCATACTCTGGCTGCCCCTTGCAGCCTCTGACTCCTTTCAGTGGAATGGGAGTCCACCTGACTCCCATGCACAGACTTCCTGTCTGTTGGGTGGAACACTAGCACAATAGCCCAGCACACAGCTGTGCAATCAGCGTGCCTTTCTCTCCAAAATCTGGCGTAAACCAGCAATCCTCCAGGTAGCACAGGGTCCTACCTCCACAATATATATACTTTTTTTTTTTTACAGTACAGCTCAGCATATGAAGGTCCACTCTCTTGACAGCCCTCGCACCTCCCCCCTCACTCCCCCCAAAATAACTGGCTATAAAAAGGTATTTGCAAACAAACTGTTCACCCAAAAAAAAAAAAACACTTACCTCAGCCCCAGCCTCCAACACCTCTGAGAGCTCAAGCTCATGACAATGCACTCTTCTAACAGGCTGGAGTGTGATCTGAAAAGATTTTGAGCTCCCCACTCTGCCAGGAAGCACAGAGCATCACTTGTGGCTCCTAAGAATGTTGGAGGTTGGCGGTTAAGGCAAGCAATTCTCTTTTTGAGTGAAGGAACTGTTTATAAATTGTTGACTTTTTTTTTTATTTGTCTGCTAAGTAGCCACTGGCTGGCCACTGTTCTCCTGTCCCATGAAAGCAGAAGAGAGCCTCCGGTGGGCAGCTGTATTACTCCACCACCTACTGTAAATGACCTGTAATCAGAACTTTAGAAGTCCGGTAACCCTGGTACTTTTTTATACTGTGGGAGATTTTTAGAGGTGGCGGGAGGTGCCCCCCTCCATCCGCATCCCGGTCATCTCTGGGCTTACCGGACCATTCGGTTATCCCGGAGCTGGTCTAGGGCAGGAAGCCGAGTAATAGCGAGATAGCACCCACTCGGCTCTATGGCCTTGTTTAATGTTGATAAATGTAAAGTTATGCACTTGGGGGCTAAGAATATGAATGCATCATACATACTAGGGGGAGTACAACTGGGGGAATCAATGGTGGAGAAGGATCTGGGGGTTTTGGTAGATCATAAGCTCAATAATAGCATGCAATGCCAAGCTGTGGTTTCCAAAGCGGGCAAAGTCCTTTATTGTATTATGAGAGGTATGGACTCCAGAGAGAGAGATATAATTTTGCCCCTGTACAAATCATTAGTAAGATCTCATCTGAAATATGCAGTTCAGTTTTGGGCCCCAGTTCTCAAAAGGGATATCGGGGAACTGGAGAAAGTGCAGAAAAGGGGAACCAAACTGATAAGAGGCATGGAGGAGCTCAGATATGAGGAAAGATTAGAGGAACTGAATTTATTCACTCTTGAGAAGAGGAGATTAAGGGGGGATATGATCAACATGTACAAATATATAAGGGGTTCATATAGTGAACTTGGTGTTGAGTTATTCACTTTATGGTCATCACTGAGGACAAGGGGGCACTCTTTATGTCTAGAGGAAAATAGATTTCTGGTTCTGGCCAGCTCAGTAGATTGCTTTATGAAAGGCCTGGATTCTTTCCTAAATTTACATAATATAACTGGGTACTAACAATTATAGGTAAAGTTGATCCAGGGAAAATCCGATTGCCTCTCTGGGATCAGGAAGGATTTTTTTCCCCTGCTCTAGCAAATTGGATCCTGCTTTTCTGGTTTTTTTTTTTGCCTTCCTCTGGATCAACTGTGGGTATAGGATTGGGTATATGGGACTGTATGATATTTTTTATTTTATTTTTTTATTTTTTATGGTTGAACTGGAAGGACTTGTGTCTTTTTTCAACCTGACTAACTATGTAAGAAGCTTAAAGCCCCATATACACGGTCGGATTTTCCGATGGATTCTGTCTGACAATGTTGTCGGAATTTCCGACCGTGTGTAGGCACCATCGGACAGTTTCCATCGGATTGTCCGACGGACAAAGTCCTATCTCCTGCTGGATAGATTTTTTGACAACAAAGTCCGATCACACCAAATCCGATCGTGTGTAGCGAATTCCGACGGACAAAGTGCTACGCATGCTCAGATCACATTACAAGACCAAAGCTATTGCTACTAGCCTCTACGTAGTTCCGTCGTAGGCAACAAACGTCACCACGTTCAGAATGATCGGATTTTCCGACAACTTTGTCTGACCGTGTGTACGCAACACCAACATCGGACAAAGTCCGACGGACATGATCCGACGGACCTGGTCCTCGGATAATCCGAGCGTGCGTATGGGGCTTAAGAATCATGTGACAAAAAAAAATAGCAACAACAATTTTATTCTACAAGTCACTGTCAGACTATTCATAATGTTGTAAGTGCCTTTAGTCTATAAAATATGTGCATTTTAGTATGTGTGAAAAACAAAAATGGTGGCTATGACAACAAAAGGGTTGAAAATACCGTATTTTTCACTCCACAAAATCACAAAATGCACTTTTTCCCCCTAAAAATGGGGAGGGGGGGGGGAATGTATGTGCGTCTTATGGAGCGAATATTGACCAGGCCTCCCCCCGTCGCCACTGCCGCCACTCGCTCCGTGCACACACACGGGACACACCACCGACTCATGCCGCCCTCACTTTTCCACAACTGGTTACACACACGGTTTTTCACTCCTCCAGCTAACAAAAAGCCGGCCCCGCCCAAGCCCATGCGAAGGCAATGCCGCCTCCAGAGTGGGGTCATGACGAGAGAGTCCGCTTTCACCAATTGCGACCATCACCATGTAATTTCTGGAGACGCCTTCCTCCTGGGCTGCTGCGATGCCAGTGGGGGCAGATGGAGGCGGGGCTAACTGACAGAATGAGTGGGATGGGCGGTGAGATGGAGAAGTAGCTGCCTGGGTGTCATATCTGGTAAAGAAAACATTGTTAGCAACTTTTATTGAACTTTATGGCTAAAATTATAATTAAGATTTTATCTACTTTAAAGAGATTAGCTGTTTGGTCTTTATTCTGGCAAACATGTCCTGTCTGAGCCCAAGTAGGATCTTTATTGGCTTAGAAGGGCAATTAAGCTAATTCACCAGTGCATTAATGAAAGTCATATATGAGAATGTAAAGTTCATGGTAATTGTTTTTTTGTAATTTAAAAATAGATTTAAACATGAATGAAATACTTAGCAAAGTTTCTAATAGCGCAAACACCATGATAATATTCTAACTTAACCTGGAAGTATTAACTTGGTGCTGGTTGTCTTCAATATGGAGTTTATTTCAGGTCTTCTGTATGGGTCAGAATATATTGAGTCGCGTCTTATGGACAGAAAAATACGGTAGCTCTTTCCATCATTGTAGCAAATAAACCCACCAATTTCTTGTAGTACCATAAAACAGCACCTGCACTGATCTCATCAGTTGAATGTATGTTTTGTTTATAGATTATAAAATGCAAAGCGGCTGTGGCTTGGGCCCCAAACCAGCCACTGTCAATTGAGGAGATTGAAGTGCAACCACCAAAAGCAGAAGAAGTTCGGATTAAGGTAAAGTTTAAACTTTAAAAAAAAAAAAAATTATCTGTTATCTACATTTATCTAGTGATCTGTTTTTAGTGCTGAAAACATATAGTAATATTTGTAGCTGGACCTTCTATTACCATCACTGGACTTCCTAATGTGCAGTGCACACCCTATTTTGAACCAGCATCCAACCACAGCTGCTAAAATACAACGTTGTACTTTGGTGATTTGCCAGTGGAAGGTGGGGTGTGGGACATGGCTACTTTTATCCTCCCCCTGAACTCTCCTGATTCTTTTCACTTTCTGCAGTGGAACAACCCTCACCCTCAACACATACACACACATATAAGCAGGGCCGCTGATAGGCCAGTACAGCTGGCCCAGTTGTACCGGGCCCAGCCAGCAGGGGGGCCCGGGTAAGCTTAGCAGATAAATAATAAATGTAAAAAAAAAAAAAATCCTCCAGCCATGGCCGATCAGAGTCCGTTTACCACCACTATAGCCAGCCAGCAACCCCCCCCCCCCCCGGGTATTTTTTACGTTTTTTTTTGTTGTAGATAGCTATCTACAGACTAAATGGCGGCAGGGGAGGGACTATTTCCTCTATTTCGGGCGCGGAAGAATGCCTCCCCGCACCCGCTCCTCATGCTGGCTGTGGCTCAAGTCCCAGCCAGTGCGTCCTCTATCGTGCAGTCCCCCTGGCGCCGCGGAGTGATTCCTCCCCCTCCTCCTGAGAGAAGTGTCAGTGAGGCGAGCGGCGGTGGCAGAAGGAAAAAAAAAGAAGTAGCTGCAGTCAGAATGGAATAGTTTGTGGACACTCCAGTCCAGGCAGCGGCAGGATCAGGGAAGAAGTGCCTCGTGGGGCCCAACTAAAAATTACACAGGTGTGTGCTTGCTTTGGGGGGGGGATTCGAGATCTACTACTGATGCAGCAGCATATATACATTATGGTATTGGCGACATGGGTGGCACTGTCTGCAGGTAGCACATGCGTTATGGACCATAACGCATGCCTGCAGACAGTGCCACCCATGCCGCCAATGCCATATTCTGCTGCAGACAGTGCCACCCATGACACTAATGTCATAACGCATGTGCTGCCTGCAGAGACGGTGCCACAATGCTGCCAATGGCATGATGTAATTGGCGGCATTGTCTGCAGCACAATATGGCATTGGCGGCATGGGTGGCGCTGTCAGCAAGTAGCACAAGCATTATGCCATTAGTGCCATGGCTGGCACTGTTTGCAGCACATTACAGCATTGGCGGTACTGTCTGCAGCTGAATATGGCATTGGCGGCATGGGTGGCACTGTCTTCCAGTAGCACATGAATTATGGCCCATAACGCATGTGCTGCTTACAGAGACAGTGTCACTTGTGCCGCCAATGCCGTAATGTGCTGCAGACAGTGCCGCCAATGCTGTAATGTGCTGCAGACAGTGCCGCCAATGCTGTAATGTGCTGCAGACAGTGCCGCCAATGCTGTAATGTGCTGCAGACAGTGCTGCCAATGCTGTAATGTGCTGCAGACAGTGCCTCCCATGCTTATCACTTGTAGACAAACCTGCACATGGTTTCAAGGCGGGGTCTGGGGAGGGGCTGAAGGAGGGACCGGGGGCGGGGCGAGGGGTGGAGCTGAAGGGGGCCCCATCAGGTAGGCTGTACGGGGCCCCATGATTTCTATCAGCGGCCCTGCATATAAGAGGTCACCATCCCACTCAGCATCCTTCCCTCTGTCCAAGTTCATGATTTCTTTATGGCCCACTCCTCTGTCTTGCTCTGTTGAAAGACCATGATCTACTTTCGAGATAAATAATGTGGGATGTTCGGTTGTTGTTTTTTTTTTTAACAGTATTGAGACCATCTCATTGCCTTCTAAACGAGCCCCAAAGCGATCCAATTTTTGCTCATAAATTATTTTCATACACAGAAATGTATTTTTGGTAATTCTAATGTTAGCCATAGAATCAGCTGTTTAGAAATGTATATGCATCGTACATTCATTTGGTAATCAAATATTTTTTTTTTTCATTTTATTTTAAATCCTATAATTTTTGTTTATTTCTGGTTTCTATTATGCTTAGATGGTAAGCACTGGAATATGTCGGACAGATGACCATGCAATCCATGGTGAATTTCACGGGTTGAATTATCCTGTTATTTTAGGCCACGAGGGAGCTGGAATAATTGAAAGTGTTGGAAAAGGAGTAACTGGATTAAAACCAGGTATTTTTTTTTTACTTTTTAGTAGCGTAAACATATCTTAAATGTAAACAAATTTGTAAGCTTGTTTCGAGGAACTGTTGCCCTTCTGGAACTAAATTCTATTGTCCCTTTTCCCTCATTAAATGGTTAGTTCACCTTTACCAAAAAACTGCCTATGCAGATAAGGGGCAGCTGTAGATATAAACAAACTTGACAGCTTTTACTAAAGTTGGATAATGCCCTTGCTATAGGTGTAGGCCATTTATGTACCTCCTGAAGTCTGGCTAGAAAACTCTAATGCCCCATACACACGGTCGGAAATTCCGACCACAAAATCCGTCTGATTTTTTCCGACGGATTTTGTCCGACACCAGGACCATCACATTTTCTCCAAACAGGCCCTCTAGGTGTGTCACAATTTGCTCCAGTGTGGCCTGGTCCTCTTCTGGCAGAGCCATTACTACTTGTTGTGCACAGTAATGCCCCGTACACACGGACGGAAATTTTGACTGAAAATGTCCGGTCGGACAAAGTTGTCGGAAAATCCGATCATTCTGAACGTGGTGACGTTCGTTGCGTACAACGGAACTACAGTGGTGTGAAAAAGTGTTTGCCCCCTTCCTCATTTCCTGTTCCTTTGCATGTTTGTCACACTTAAGTGTTTCGGAACATCAAACCAATTTAAACAATAGTCAAGGACAACAGAAGTAAACACAAAATGCAATTTGTAAATGAAGGTGTTTATTATTAAAGGTGAAAAAAAATCCAAACCATCATGGCCCTGTGTGAAAAAGTGATTGCCCCCTAAACCTAATAACTGGTTGGGCCACCCTTAGCAGCAACAACTGCAACCAAGCGTTTGCGATAACGTGCAATGAGGCTTTTACAGCGTCCTGGAGGAATTTTGGCCCACTCATCTTTGCAGAATTGTCCTAATTCAGTTACATTAGAGGGTTTTCGAGCATGAACCGCCTTTTTAAGGTCATACCACAACATCTCAATAGGATTCAGGTCAGGACTTTGGCTAGGCCAATCCAAAGTCTTCATTTTGTTTTTCTTCAGCCATTCGGTGGTGGACTTGCTGGTGTGTTTAGGATCATTGTCCTGCTGCAGAACCCAAGTTCGTTTCAGCTTGAGTACATGAACAGATGGTCGGACATTCTCCTTCAGGATCTCTTGGTAGACAGCAGAATTCATAGTTCCTTTTATCACGGCAAGTCTTCCAGGTCCTGAAGCAGCAAAACAGCCCCAGACCATCACACTACCACCACCATATTTTACTGTTGGTATAATGTTTTTTTTCTGAAATGCAGTGTTCCTTCTACGCCAGATATACTTGGACACACACCTTCCAAAGAGTTCCACTTTTGTCTCATCGGTCCACAGAATGTTGTCCCAAAAGTCTTGGGGATCATCAAGATGTGTTGTGGAGAAATTGAGATGAGCTTTGATGTTCTTTTTGCTCAGCAGTGGTTTTCTCTTGGAACTCTGCCATGCAGGCCATTTTTGCCCAGTCTTTTCCTGATGGTGGAGGCATGAACGCTGACCTTAACTGAGGCAAGTGAGGCCTGCAGTTCCTTGGACGTTGTTGTGGGGTCTTTTGTGACCTCTTGGATGAGTCGTCGCTGCGCTCTTGGGGTAATTTTGGGCTGCCGGCCACTCCTGGGAAGGTTCACCACTGTTCCATGTCTTCGCCATTTGTGGATAATGGCTCTCACTGTGGTTCGCTGGATTCCCAAAGCTTTGGAAATGGCTTTATAACCCTTTCCAGACTGATAGATCTCAATTACTTTCTTTCTCAATTGTTCCTGAATTTCTTTGGGTCTCGGCATGATGTGTAGCTTTTAAGGATCTTCTGGTGGACCTTACTGTGTCAAGCAGCTCCTATTTAAGTGATGCCTTGATTGTGAACAGGTGTGGCAATAATCAGGCCTGGGTGTGGCTAGAGAAATTGAACTCAGGTGTGGACAACCACAGTTATAGTATGTTTTAACAAGGGGGGCAATCACTTTTTCACACAGGGCCATGATGGTTTGGATTTTTTTTCACCTTTAATAATAAACACCTTCATTTACAAATTGCATTTTGTGTTTACATGTGTTGTCTTTGACTATTGTTTAAATTGGTTTGATGTTCCGAAACACTTAAGTGTGACAAACATGCAAAGGAACAGGAAATGAGGAAGGGGGCAAACACTTTTTCACACCACTGTATGTAGAGGCTAGTAGCCAATAGGTTTGGTCTCCTAATTTGATCTGAGCATGCGTGGCACTTTGTCCGTCGGGATTCTCTACACACGATCGGAAAAAGTCCGACGAAATTCCGACGGAAAAAGACAGATGGAGCCCACACACGTTCGGATTTTCCGACAACATGGTCCGATCGGACATTTTCAGTCGAAATTTCCGTCCGTGTGTACGGGGCATTACTGTGCACAACAAGCAGTAATGGCTCTGCCAGAAGAGGACCAGGCCACACTGGAGCAAATTGTGACACACCTAGAGGGCCTGTTTGGAGAAAATGTGATGGTCCTGGAGTTAAGGCGCAGATTATTTGTCTCAAGACAGCAGGAGGACGAGAGCCTCATGCACTCAGTTGTGCAGAAATCACAGGCCCAAGTCACATACTGAGAGGTCAGTTTGTGGCAGGACTGAAAGCAGGTCCAGTCAGAAGGTCCCTGCAGGAGCGAATTAGATTACAGTCCACCATCTTTTTCCACAATATTGTGGTGGATGCGGTTGTGTGGGAACAGGAAGATGCGGGGGCAACAGTAGCAGTGACCAAAAAACATGACCTGCTGCGTATGGCCCCCTTCTCCATATCCTATCCCCCTCATCCAACCCACCCAGCACAAGTCCCCCCAAATCTTCCCTCACAGCACAAATCCTACCACCAAAATCCCCATTCTAGTACAAATCCTCCCCTGAATCTCCCCAACCACAAATCCTCTTCTCATTTAACAGAAACTTCCACCCTAATTTTCTTCCAGCTCAAATCTCTGTGACCCTTCCCAAATCCCCCCTCCCAGCACAAATCCTTTGCTCACAAATTCTCCCCAGCACAAATTATCTTCCCTTTCTGGCACACATCCTCATTCCCAACCCCGCATTCCCCCCAATCATTCCTACCTGCACAAATCCTCTCCCCTACTCTTCTAGCAGAAATGCACCCCATCACAATTCCTACTCCCTTTTTAGTACGAATTCCCCCAGCACAAATCCTACCCCAAACACAAATCCCCCCTCACCCCCCCCATCACACCCTAGCACAGCTCAAATCTCTGTGACCCTCTCCCCAAATCCCCCCTCCCAGCACAAATTCTAGGCTCAAATCCCTCCTTCCAGCACAAATTATCCTCACTTTCCTGCACAAACACACTCTTGCCCACCCCCCCCACCCCCAGTCATTTCTCTCAAATGCCCACACTAACCCCCATTCTAGCAAAAAAACTAGCATAAATCCTCACACCCTTCTGACACAAATCACCCCCAGCACAAATCGTCCTCCCATTTTAATAGAAATCCCCCCTTCTTCTAGCACAAATCAAATCACCCCAGCACAAATTCTTCCTTCAAAACATAAATCCCCCAAAGACAAATCTTCCCTCTTATAGCACAAATCCCCCCCCCCCCACTCTAGCACAAATCCCCCCAGCATAAATCCTCCCCCTTGTAGCACAAATGCTCTCCACCTTCCAGCTCAAATTTCCCCACAGCACATATCCTCCTTTCCCTTCTAGCACAAATCCTTCCCCCTCTCCCCCCTCTCCCCCACCTTCTAACACAAATCCTCACTACTGCCAAATCACCTCCCAGAACAATTTACTCCCCCCCCCCCAATACCCAATCACTCGTCCCAGTACTAATCTCCATTGCAAATTTTTGTTACCAACCCCCCTACTTTTCCCAGGTAGTGGTGTCCCTCAGTGCAATTTTCAGACCTCAGATCATCGTGCCTCCCTCGAGGGGTCCGTCCCTCCACCCTGCCTACTCCTCCTGTTGCATTATGTTGAATCTGTTTTATTACGTTTTAAACAAGATTAAACAATACAAAGTGAAAACATGGGAGTATCAACCCGACTCCAAAGGATGTACAAGTATACATTGAGATCGTAATAATAATAACAATAGGACAAGTATCACATAAGTACAATAAAATATAGGTCTTTAACCGGTTCCCGACCAGCCGTGCGCCGCCGTAGCTGTACGTTGGCTCTTCAAGATGCCTCCGGCGGCGCGTGCCTGCAGCGTGTCCCCAGAGCCAATGTGAATGCCCGACAGGCACGATGACCGATGGGCACCCGCGATTGCTTGTGACAGAGCGAGAACCAAGATCTATGTGTGTAAACCCACAAATGCCAGTTCTGTCAGGGGAGAGGAGACAGATCGTGTTTTCATACTAAGTAGGAACACTGATCGGTCTTCTCCCCTAGTCAGTCCCATCCCCCCCCCCCCACAGTTAGAACACACCTAGAGAACACAGTTAACCCCTTGAGCGCCTCCTAATGTTAACCCATTCCCTGCCAGTGACATTTATACAGTAATCAGTGCAATTTTATAGCACTGATCGCTGTATAAATGTCACTGGTCCCAAAAATGTGTCAAAAGTGTTTGATTTGTCTGCCGCAATATCGCAGTACGGCTAAAAATCGCAGATCGCCACCATTACCAGTAAAAACAAAATAATAAGAAAAAAATCCAAAAATCGATCCCCTATTTTGTAGATGCTATAACTTTTGCGCAAACCAATCAATATAGGCTTATTGCAATTTTTTATTACCAAAAATATGTAGAAGAATACATATTGGCCTAAAATGAGGAAAAAGCTTTTTTTTTAAGCATATTAACTGTATTATTAATTAACCCGTAGTCCACTAGTAATAAAATTGTAGAAAACCAAGCTCGATATATATGGCATGAAAATATGGTGGCGCTACAGTTAAGATAACCATAACCTTATGTACGTATAAATTAAAGAAGGGTAGGGAAACAAAAAAAAGTGAGGGAAGAGGGAAAGTAAAGAAAGGATAATGGTAAATATAAGGAAGATAAGGGGAGGGAGTAGCCATTTACACATGAGAGAGCCCAGGAGAAGCATCATTGACTGTCTCTGCTACAAAATCATCAAAATTGGAGGAAAACCAGAAGTGCAACCATACGGTTTACATAATGGTATGGGATTCATTCTTCTCAGCATCCAACGCAACCATACATTCTAGGTGTTCGATCCTGTACACTTGACAAACCCAGTCAGCTAAAGAAGGGATCGCTGTTTGGCACCAAGATCTAGCGATAACTGAGCAAGCAGCCATCAAAAAATGACGAATCAAGCTCTTCTTGATTTGCTTACAGGAGCTTGGCAACATAGACAGTGTAGTTATGTGAGGTTCATTTGGGAATTTTTCCCCCACAAGTTTGTCATAGAGATGGAAAATGTTATCCCAAAAGGGGGTAATTCATGGGCAAGTGCCCCAGATGTGTGTCATGGTGCCTGGGGGCCTGTAAGCATCTCTGTTAGGATAGTTTTTTTGTAGAATAGTAGGGCAGCAATACCACCTAGACACAACTCGGTAATTTTGTTCTTGAGCATGAGATGAGATAGACAATTTAAAGGAGGGGTTGTGGCCAAGCGGCGGACCGAGATGGCTGCTTGATTGAGCCACTCCGCTTCACACAGGGACACATCGGCACACAGCAACCGTGGAGACAGGAGATTTCCATTCCATCCAGCAGTGCTAACACATCTGACCTGGTGGAAGACAGCATGAGGAAGAAATACTCTGCTCTGCGGTGCTTCACGGAGTTCTTTCCCCTCACCTCCTCCACACAGGTCTCCCAAGATGGCGCTGACAGGGACACAGAGCTGCAGGCATGAGGCTCTCTCTCCCCACACACCGCAGCTAAGGGAGTGGAGGAATCTGGACCTGACACTCTCCTAGGAGATCCTTTCCCCTCACAGTCCTATGAGTCCTATGATAGAGGTAATCAACCTCCCCCTACACCAAACCAGTCCCCTAACAAAGCCCCTCTCCACAAGAAACAACTATGCTCCCCACCTCCACAGCCCCACTTTGAAGAGGAATAAAAGGTAAAAAAACTGCGCTATTCACAAGAAAAAGAACTCTAAATATAGCTGCAATAATAATGGGATAAACACAGTAGTAATGTAGAGAAAAAAATCGCGCTGTTAGAGTCCAATTGAAGATAGGAAGTATGAAACAGTCCTAAAAACAACTTCTTTTAATGTAGATAATATCCTCCAATGGAAATATTAATCAAAGAAAATATTTCAGCAATATTGAACCTTGCTCCTATGGATAAGCATGCTTACCAGATGTAAGCCAAAAATTTGCATATGGCTTTAACCCAGCCTGGGTTGATGATCCAAGATTCTTTATAGGAAACAGCACAGATTTGTGGTATAGTGATCGTCTCCTTCCAGGTATGGTACTCACAAGGAATGGTTACACAGTGCCGAAAAAACAAAAAATATACCATAGCATAATACTGCTATATATTTTGTAGAGAATATGTCACAAAAATCATGTGCCAGACTATGAAGACACCCGTGTCAACAGGTAAAATAAATATATGTGCACCACCACCAAATAGAGGGCCTCCTTACCAGATGCCAAAGGAAGTACACACACACAGAGACAAATGATCCTTTCCAAAGGATTTCCCAACCAGTTCAAAAGAAATGAAATTTATCTGTGTGTTCTATAAGAGAAGTGCCTCCTTACCAACAGGAAAGCATAAACAGCAAGCATGCACTTTCACCGGTTAGGCTGTCTCCTTACCACAGTCTCAGGTTATAAAGGCTTGTACTGCTAGCAAAGGGGAGCAGGTAATCCTCCACAGCCCGGAATGTGCCGTTTACAGGCACAGAACTTTCAGCCAGTACCCAGGGGAAAAAAGCATACAGACCATGGCGTAATAACGTACTAAAAAAGTTTTATTAAAATAACAAAGGTTTGCACTTACAAACTAGAAGAGTTAAAACAGCGTTTTAAAATCGTAGAGCCGGCCGGCTACAAACACATAGACGCTCCCGTCCTGTTCCGCGTGGTGACGTCAGCACGTTCGCCCTCAGACGCGTTTCGTTACAAATAACATTGTCAATGAGGAACCTCGTTCCTCATTGACAATGTTATTTGTAACGAAACGCGTCTGAGGGCGAAGGTGCTGACGTCACCACGCGGAACAGGACGGGAGCGTCTATGTGTTTGTAGCCGGCCGGCTCTACGATTTTAAAACGCTGTTTTAACTCTTCTAGTTTGTAAGTGCAAACCTTTGTTATTTTAATAAAACTTTTTTAGTACGTTATTACGCCATGGTCTGTATGCTTTTTTCCCCTGGGTACTGGCTGAAAGTTCTGTGCCTGTAAACGGCACATTCCGGGCTGTGGAGGATTACCTGCTCCCCTTTGCTAGCAGTACAAGCCTTTATAACCTGAGACTGTGGTAAGGAGACAGCCTAACCGGTGAAAGTGCATGCTTGCTGTTTATGCTTTCCTGTTGGTAAGGAGGCACTTCTCTTATAGAACACACAGATAAATTTCATTTCTTTTGAACTGGTTGGGAAATCCTTTGGAAAGGATCATTTGTCTCTGTGTGTGTGTACTTCCTTTGGCATCTGGTAAGGAGGCCCTCTATTTGGTGGTGGTGCACATATATTTATTTTACCTGTTGACACGGGTGTCTTCATAGTCTGGCACATGATTTTTGTGACATATTCTCTACAAAATATATAGCAGTATTATGCTATGGTATATTTTTTGTTTTTTCGGCACTGTGTAACCATTCCTTGTGAGTACCATACCTGGAAGGAGACGATCACTATACCACAAATCTGTGCTGTTTCCTATAAAGAATCTTGGATCATCAACCCAGGCTGGGTTAAAGCCATATGCAAATTTTTGGCTTACATCTGGTAAGCATGCTTATCCATAGGAGCAAGGTTCAATATTGCTGAAATATTTTCTTTGATTAATATTTCCATTGGAGGATATTATCTACATTAAAAGAAGTTGTTTTTAGGACTGTTCCACTTTGAAGAGGACTCTCAGGAATCTCTGGCAGCTCTCCCTACAAGTGAACTGCCTGCCTCAGAGCATACATTTAAGCTCATGCTCTATATCTATCTATCTATCTATCTATCTATCTATCTATCTATCTATCTATCTATCTATCTATCTATCTATCTATCTATCTATATATATATATATATATATATATATATATATATATATGTAGCGCCGGAACTCCTGATGAGTATGCGCTATGTCTTTAAATTTAGTTTTTGCCCAAAACTGTAGTTGAGTTTTGGGGTTAATTGCTCTAAATTATACTTTGGCATCAGTTTGGCTGGGCTGTATTGAGGTTCTGCTTGGTCATAGGTGGGGTTTGCACCTGTGAAAGGCCTTAGAACGCAGTCTGGTTGGACGTATTGGGTACCAATCTCTTCTCGGAGCCAATCTGTGGGTGCATTTGTCTTGCTGTGTATTCCGGCAGAGGGTACTTAAGGTGCTGAAGTCCGTGGTCCTGGTCCTCCTGACCAGCCCCCAGAGGCCCTCATGGCCTGGGGTGTGGATCCATCCGTTTCCGAGTCTCGGAACTGGAAGGAGGATTCTAAGGTGTTCCGGTGCCGTCTCGTTTTTGGAGAGGCCCAGCAACTCTACATGCAACCATGAAGCTGAGCTGCCATGGAAATTAATTGAATCCACAATTTCTTACGGTATCGCTGGACGGGCTGAAAGATTCTGGTGCAGTAAGAAAAGGTCCTACCTTGACCTTCCGGTTACAACTAAGTTTTTCAACCAAGTCTGTGTGAGAGACTTTGCAAAGCTAGAATTACTTGTTGACTGCTAGATCCAAGCTCAAGGATTTATCCAGCAATTAAAGAATCCAGTTGCGAGTGGCTATTCCCTGGATTATGTACAGAGAGAGACTTTTATTGAAGTCAGCAGTTCCAAGCACCTGGGCTAAACTTTATCCTTATACCCTCTATTCCCAACTTAGAGACTGAGTTTGTTCAACTTTTTTAAGCAAAATAAAGTTCCTAAAAAGGAATTTAGGTGTCGGTCTCTACAGTTACTGGGTCATCAACCCTGGGAACCCCTAGATAAGGACAACGAGTTACGAGCTGGTGGAGGTAATCGGTAAGCCCAGAAGAATTCAGCCGCTCCTTCGGGGGTCAGTGCTACATATATATATATATATATATATATATATATATTACATTTTGATACCAGTGCAATAAAGCTTGATCAGTATGTTACAATATATTGTCAGGTACAATTTAATGAGGGCCAATATTTACTCTAAAAGTTCATAATGAACATATATTTGTATAATAAATGCATCATAGAAAATAAATAACACATTTTGAAACTGTAATAATTTTCTTTTTTTAGGAGATAAAGTTATTCCACTTTGTCTTCCTCAGTGTGGAAAGTGCAGCTCTTGTCTAAATGAACGGAGTAATTATTGCTTTAAATCACAGTAAGTACTCAAAAAACAGCAAACTTTTATGTGTGTTATTGGGAAGTTGAGTAGCTTTGCTGTTAATCTGCTGTACAGGTGTTCCCACAAAGATGTTGAAAATGTCAAAGGTAAAAAGAAATGACTCTTTCTAAATTAATTTGTGAGGAAGGGCTAAAAGATAGATCCCCTGTGTCAAACACAAGGCCCACAGGCTGAACCTGGCCTGCCAGGCCATTTCATCTGGCCCCTGTACACAGGCATTTTATTCAGCTGGAACGTGGTGGAACTCTGTTCTGCCACCTCAGTCTCTTGCCCTCTGCTCCCTGCTCACCACTGTCACTTGTAAACACAGAAGCATTCTGTGTTAACAAGGACAGCTTTTCTCTTGGTAGCTCTTACAGATCGCTGCCTGCCCTAAGCTCACGGTGGGGACAAAATAGATGGAGATGCAGGTGCAGTGTGGAATGGGGCATCATGCGGTAAGCTGCATTGTACTCTGTATGTAGCGCCTGATTCATAAATCACAAATATTTAGAGTTTGGCACAAACCCTGCATGGCTGTGAACGCAAACGTGAGTCCTAGTAGCAACCAAGGCTTTCTCCATAGATACAGTGGATGAGTAAAAGTAGCCACCCAAGGACAGGAAGTATGTTGCTCACTGGACTACCAGTTGAAAATGAAGGGAAAAAAGGTTGAAAATAATAAAAATGGATTGGAAAGCTGCAGTATATTACATTGTAATATATTAAATTGTATATTTTGTTTTTTTGGTTTAGAAAACAATGAAAAACATACCATCTCAATATTCTTCTCGCCCACCATCATACAGAATCAAAGGTTTTTTTTTTTTTTTTTTTTTTATTAAGGTGTATTGCCAAATAAAACCTATTTTAACATGAGGAAGTGTTGTTCAGTTTGTACTGCTCTCTGTGGTCCAAATGGGGACATTTCACCTCAGCTGCTGCCCTGGTACCGTCCAGTTAGTTAAAAAAAAGGGACATGGATAGCAATTAAAAAAAAAAAAAACACTCAGTAGATAAATAGGGTAATGCTTTAGAGTTCATTACAGAATTGTATCGCTATCTCTGCCACATAGGAGAACGGAACAATGTTGGTGCTGTCACAGGAGGTGACAAGTGGCCTCAAGACGGCAACAAACACCTGAAAGTGGTTTCTTATTCTTACCCACTGCATCCAAAACTACAAACAAAAGTTTTGGCCGGAGTGGAACTTTAACTGTGAATAACTTTAAAGTTTATTCTGTGGGTAAAAAACAAACAATAAAACCCATTGCACTTGTAAATGAGAAATGGTTTATGACCCTTTGTTTCCTATTTTATTTTAAATACAGCTTCAATGAACCACAGACTGTACTGCTTGACAAGACATCAAGGTTTTCGTGCAAGGGAAAAGTTGTGGATCATTTTATATGGACCAGCACCTTTTCGGAATATATTGTGATGCCGGCTGGGGCTGTTGCGAAGATTGATGACAGGGCACCCATGGAGAAGGCGTGTCTTTTCGGATGTGCTTTTCCCACCGGATATGGAGCAGCTGTCAAAACTGCCAAGGTAAATTTATCAATGTTTAGACCTGTTTGATTTGCTACAGAAGAGATTTACTAAAAGCCAGATGCGGATGATGCGGATGAATGCCCAAATATTTACCTATTTAGCGGGAACTGAGCGTATAATAGAGGTCTTACAACCACAATTATACATGAGTTTCCCACTGTCAATAGTTGTTAAGAGAGGTGTAACTAGAATCTTCAGGGCCCCGGTACAATAAACCATGAAGGGCCCCCCTTACCCCCCCTCCCTCCGAGCCTTGGCCCTTTACGCCCATCGTGGGGCCCTATGGTCCTGTAGGGGTACCCTTTTAAATGTTGTGTAGGGTTGCCACCTTTTCTTAAAGCCAAACCCGAACACTTTAGCAAAGCATGGCAATTTTTATTTTATAGTTTACACTATACATATAATTTGTGATTAACCACTTCACCCCCCGGAAAGATTTGCCCACTTAATGGCCAGATAATTTTTTGCGATACGGCACTGCATTACTTTAACTGACAATTGCACAGTCATCCTTTTTTACCCACAAATAGAGCTTTCTTTTGGTGGTATTTGATCACCTCTGCGGTTTTTATTTTTTGCGCTATAAACAAAAAAAGGCCAACAATTTTTTTAAAAACTTTTTTTTACTTTCTGCTATAATACATATCCAAGACAAAAATATAACAAAACAAATGTATTCATCAGTTTAGTCCAATATATATTCTTCTACACATTTTTGGTAAAAAAAAAACGCAATAGGCGTATATTTGCACTGATGAATGTAAAAATTACACTGGCAGGGAAAGGTTTTACAATAGGGGGCGATTAAGTGGTTAAGTGTGTTCCCTGGGTGTGTTCTGACTGTAGGGGGATGGGCTCACTGGAACATGACAGAGATCACTGTTCTGGGAACAGTAGATCTCTGTCATTTCATCTGGCAGAACGGGGAATCGCCTTGTTTATATAGGCAGTTCCCCATTCGGCCTCTCCTCACTGCGATCGTGGGTCGCCGGCGGGCATCAAGTCTGCGGGACCCGCAGGCACGGACCAATGTACAGGTACGTTGATTCATGCAGGAGAGCCGACCTACCGCAGTATATCTGCGTGAGCTGGTCGGCTAGTAGTTAAATAACATTTCTAATCATATGGATTTATTCACAAGATTCCCCCTTTACATCAGATTCCACAGAATTCCCGCTTTACCTCTGAATCCACAGGTTTCCCCTTTACATCCAAGTCCTCAGAGTTTCCCCTTACATCTGAATCCACAGAGTTCCCCTTTACATGTGAGTCTGTACAGTTCCGTTTTACATCTGAATCTGCAGCGTTCCCATTACATCTAAACTTGCAGCGTTCCCTTACACTGTACGGGGGGACTCTGCAGACTCTGATGTAAAGGAGAACTCTGGGCACTCTAATTTAACTGCGAACTCTGATGTATGGAGGGAACTCTGCAGACTCTGGTGTAAAGGGGAACTCTGATATAAGGGGGTCTCTCATAACCAGAGCCCCCATTTACATGAGAGTTCCCAGGATTCCCCTTTAATCAGGGTTTCCAGAGCACCCCTTATATCAGAGTTCTTCCTTACTGTACATCAGAGTTCGCAGAACCCTCCTTACATCAGAGTCCGCAGAACCCCCTTACATTAGAGTCCGCAGAGCCCCCCTTACATCAGACTCCACAGAGTTCTTCCTAAAATCCGAGTCCGCAGACCCCCCTTACATCAGAGTCCGCAGAGCCCCCCTTACATCAGACTCCACAGAGTTCTTCCTTAAATCAGAGTCCGTAGACCCCCTTACATCAGAATCTGCAGAGCCCCCTTATGTCAGAGTTCACAGAGTTCTTCCTTACATCAGAGTCTGCAGAGCCCCCCTTAAATCAGAGTCCACAATGGTCTCCTTTACATCAGAGTCCGCAGAGCCCCCCTTACATCTGAGGCTGCAGAATTTCCACTTACACTGTAAGGGGGATCTCTGTGGACTCGGGAATGTAAAGGGGAACTCTGATGTAAGGGGTGCTCTGGGAACCCTGATTTAAGGCGAGGCTCTAATGTTAGGGGGAATGCTGTGTAAAGGGGAACTCTAATGTAAGAGGTCCTCTGCTCACCAAAGCACCCCTTACATCTGAGTCCCCCTTACATTAGTGTACTCAGAGGTAGAAGAGAGATGGGGAGGGGGGACACTTCACTCACAGACGGGATAGAGGATGAGCTTACACACCCACAATGGAGTCTCAGGCATCAACTGTTGACACCTTTGTTCATCCAGCTGCTTTGTTTTAAACTTACCGCCCACACATCCCCTCTTCTGAGGTACAGAGTTGCTGGGGAATGGAGTGGGTGGGGAAGACACATGAGGAGAAGGATGAGAGGAGGAGGAGCAGACCAGCTCTTTCTCTCCTCTTTCATCCATGTGAGGGAAGGGGGGGGGGGCTGTCAGTGTTGGCTCTGGGCTGTGTGAGAGAGACACTCTCTGTTCAGAGCCCTGCAGCCAGCAACCTCGCTGGGGAGCCACAGTCCAGCCTCTTGGGGCCCCTACAGTGGCGGAACACCAGGGCCTGTTGCAACTGTGACTTTTGCAACCCTGGTAGTTCTGCCACTGGTTGTTAAAGAGTTTCTAAAAGTAGATTTTTTTGCCTTAATGCATTCTGCCTTAGGTAAAATAACTTCTGTATACTGCTTCCCCCAGACCCCCTTATATTTACATGAGCCTGATGTAACTCCAGCGCTGTGCACAAGAGCAGAATCGCTGATCTCTCTACTCACTGGCTCAGACACAGCAGTGGGAGCCAATGTCTCCTGCTGCTGTCAATCACAGCTAGTGAATAGGGAGCTGGGGCGGGGTTGAGCAGCATTGTGAATGTGAATGGACACTCGGACATGAGCCTGAATGAGTGCCCCCCCCCCCTGGGGTTACTCATTCAGGCTCACTTCCAACCCAGGAGTGGGGGGTGGGGCAGGGTACTGCTGTCTGTGTCAATGGACGCAGCAGTGGGGCCCGGGAGAGCAAGCACGCACGGGTGCCCCCATGGAAAGCGGCTTTCTGTTGGGGAACCCACCGAAGAGGAGGGACCTGGAGCGCCAGTGGGGGACCCCAGAAAAAGAGGATCGGGCTGCTCTGTGCAAAAGCATTGCACAGAGCAGGTAAGTATGACATGTTTGTTATTTTAAGAAAAAATTAAGGTTTAATACCACTTTAAGTAGTATACTGTATCATATTATATTGACATAATTCATATTTCACAAATATAAAAGGAATAATAGCAACTTTTTTAATCAATAGGTGGAGCCTGGTACTACCTGTGCTGTATTTGGATTGGGCGCCGTTGGGCTGTCAATCATTATTGGATGCAAAGTTTCTGGAGCATCAAGAATTATTGCTATAGATATAAACAGCAGTAAGTTTGAAAAGGCAAAGCTGTTTGGAGCCACTGACTGCATCAATCCTAAGGATTTTAGCAAGCCAATCCAGGAGGTAATCAAGGAAATGACAGGAGATGGAGTGCATTATTCCTTTGAATGCATTGGCAGTACAGAAGTTATGGTATGTAGTTTTACATTTGATTTACCATTACCAATCCTATGGACTTATTCCATTGGAAGGCTTTTTGATTCCTTGTAATAAAAAGTATATATGTGTAAATATATTAACTCGTGCTAGAAGCGTGTAGTTTTGCAGCTGCTGTACACAAAGTGCTAACACTTGGACAAATGAAAAATAAAAGGAATTACAGCACTCACAAAATAAATAAATTTAACATGTGACAACATCCATATGAATTGTGCAAATTTGCTCCAAATGACAAAGTGCAATCGTGCTCCGAACTTCTAGCTGCATCACACACCTCTCCTGAGTCCCCACTCACCAAATAGAATGGATCCCTAGCTTTTCAGTCCAGGAGTCAATCAGGCTTGATCTTTGGCCATAAATGGCATATCCTTGAAGGATCCTGCACAGATCTTCCCCACTCGTGATGATCATAAGGTGAATATGGCACCAAAAAGTAAAGGAAAGGCTAATAGTGAAGTAGTGTTAAAAACGTCTTTATTGCGCTTAAAGTGGATAGGTACTTACAGACTAGCAGAATTAAACTTGCATGAGGTATTGCAGTAAAAAACAGATAGGAAACGCTGCACCCAACGCGCGTTCCACCTAAAATGGAAGTGCTGTCATTTGGACTTGAAAAACAGAAATTACGTCTACACATTTTGCCCTTGACGACGCATTGTGGGAGGACGAAACGCGTCAACGTAATTTCCGGTGTTCAAGTCCAAACAACATCACTTCCGGTTTAGGTGGAATGCAAGCTGGATGTTTTGTTTTTGTCACCCATATCTAACTATTTATTGTGAATACATGTGAATACACGTCCTGTGAATAAATATATATTCCCTATTTAGTCTGTATTCATATCGCTTGGTGTATATTTTTAAAAATAAATCTGATTGATAAAAGAACTAGTTATAATTATCGTTCGGGAAATTATTCTCAAACGTATAACGCATAACAAGGCTCATCATATGTAGGCACTACCTAGGAACGTTCACCTATCCAGACTGACATCAACCCCTATAGACTTCAATATTTGCATACCTTCTCCTAAGAACCAGCCCACTGCTTGCATCAGGGCTGATGGCTCTTTAGAGGAGTACTGGACAGGCTTCATTGATGTTTTCTGGAAGCTAAAAACAAAAATGATTGGTTAACCCACAAGTGCGTTTTTCACTCCTACATTTCCTTTATGCTAGCTTATCAACATAACAAATGCAATCATTTATTGGTTTAATGAAAGTATAACACTTTGGTAGTTAAAATTACCTTTATTTAGAGAGGTCCATACATCTGAACAAAAAGAGGGACAACCGAGAAGGAAGAAAAGGGACAGGGGAATCAGCTCCCGGCTGTCTTTAATTGGGTATGGTAAACATTTATAGAAACAAGGTCCCTGTAAATATTACTTACTCATATACTGCATCTGAGTATATATAGTACTGGAACTGTGAACTGGAGAAGCTTTGACTAAACGCTGCATTATGAGTTATTGCCTTATTACCAAATGTAGGCAGTAAGTGGTCCACTAGAAAGAACATGATAGAGTAATTTTGGTCTAGTACAGGTCTAAATGGAAATAGTTATGGGCAATATTGTCAGAAAGTTGTGTAAGAGACACAGACCTATTTTTCCAAATCAGATAAATGTGATTCTTGGAGGCTGGTACCCTAGATGGATTACCCTGGGCTAGAATTTCAGAGGAGAAAGTAGATGAAAGTACCTTTCTGCTGTATGCTTGTTACCATTATTTGCTGCAGCTCCAGTTTACCACAGATTTGTAAAGCAGGCACATTACATCAGAACTTTTTTTGTTTTACCAATGATTCTCAGTAAATTTAAAAAGAGCATGTGTGCAGCTTTTGAAATTTTTTATCTTCATGTGCCCTAACAATGTTATTAGGGCCAAATTTCAAGGCTAATGTTAAAATACTTTGTTCGGTGTGATATAGTAATTAAATCAAAACTCTATAAATATAATGAAAAGAGCAAATACAAAAACAATTCAAAAGTAAGCATGATATAATAGTAACATAAAAGTTTGAGTTAACAGTGAAAGAAGTTTAACGGTAAGGATGTACATGGGACCTTTTTACAACCTCTCCTAACTTTTTGCCGCATTAATGCCGCGTTTTGCGTTAGGAAGCGGTATATATATATATATATATATATATATATATATATATATATATATATATATATATTTTTTTTTTTTTCAAAATTAAAAAATTAAAAACACCTGTAAACGAAATGCGGCTAAACGGGAGTTGCCGCGTTTAGAAGCATTCGGCGCTTGAAATGCCTCTAAACTCAGCTTCTGAACCCATTTTTTGCGTTCCAAAAAAAAAGCCTCTAAACTCAACTGCCTAGAAACTACTGTAAACGACTCTGTGTACATTTACTGATAAGATAACATAGAGGAGAGTTCAGGAGCAGTTGAAAAAAATGCCCAACTGCTCCTAAACATCCGTTTAGCAGCAGCAGTGTACATGAGGCCTAAGAGTTTCACAAAAAGCCCAATTCCAGTTTTGTTTTGTTTAATTGTGCCCCAGCGATTTTTGTAAAATAAAAAAGCAGCTTTGGCTGCAATACTCACCTCCTCTCTAGAGCTTTTCCTAGCAGACTCACCTGCTCTGCAATTCAGCACCAGTCCATTTCCAAGATGAATGATGCCCAGCATTATTCAACCCACTTCATGTGAGTGCAGGGCATTATGAGCGGCCTCCTGGGGGAACATCATCATGGCGCCCTGTTCTCAAGGTAAAATGTTGCAGAGAGCTGGACTGGTATCATCAAGTCAGCATTTTTTGCTGCATCATTGAAGACCACCCAGCAATGGAGAAGAGGCAAAGAGCAACCTCGGTGTTAATTTTTTGAAATCAGATAAATGTGTTTCTTGGAGGCCAATACTCTCAAACAGAATACACTGGACTAGAGTTACAAAGAAGAAAGTAAATAGAGGAAAAAGCTAAAACAGATACATTAATCTTGAGAATTGATGTGTGCATAGTTACATAGTCTGGTTGAAAAAAGACAAAAGTCCAACTAGTTCAACCAATAATAGTGGGGGGAAAAAATACAATCCTATAGCAACAATCCTATACCCACAGTTGATCCAGAGGAAGGCAAAAAACCACAGCAAAGAAATACATAAAGTAGACTATGAAAAAAGTATACTATAACATGGGTTGTAAATTCAGTAGATCAGGGTGATAAAAATTTAAATGGACTGAATAAACTTTTTTTGGTTGCTAAAATATAAAAAATATCATATACCTCATTCTGTTGTGAATTGATCTTAGTAAGTTAATAAGGTACAGGATATGGGATTTTAAAGGTACATGTCTTAAATACACACTGCAATTTGTTGATATAAAAAATACAAATCTTTTATTATACAGAACAGACAATTGAATAAAAATGGTGAACACAGATATATTCAGAGTCATAGGTATATACACAAAGTCCCTATTTAAGACACTGACAGTACTGTAATCACACACATATAATCCTGCGTCCAAGAGCTTATACATGTTTCGCCGAAAAACGGCTTCATCAGGAAAATGGGCGAGATTATTGAAAAAATTGTATTATTTAAAAAGGAATGTGTATATATTCAACCTTAGGTGTATAAGAAAGAGAAGAAATACAAATTAGTAAAGCACATATCAAAGCCAAAACAACATCTTAGTAAGTCTTGTTTGTTAAAATGGAGCATGGTGCAATGACAATAAGAAAAGTACAGTCAATTCTAGAGGTTGTTGAGATTTTAATTCAAATCAGTTAGTATAGATTACTGCCCAATGAACTGCTTAATTGGAAAAAATGAAAAAAAAAAAAAAAAACAGAATGAACATGTTGTAAGGTATTGGTACATACACATGATATACACCTGTCATCATGAGATTAGCAGAGTTTAATAAAGACAATGCTGATTAGGCCATTCTGAGTATTTTGTGGCGGCATACTTTGCTATCTTTTCTCTGCAGAGAAAGTTACATACATGCTTGGAAGATATGAACATGCTTGGGTATGTAAATGTCTGAAAAATACAAATCTTTGAGGGTCTGTCATTTCACCATTTTACATTTTTTGTATTTTTATAACTCCTATGACAGCTATGTTGGTAAAAATGTACATCCTCAGTCTGTTTTCTTTTTTCCTTTGGTACTAGAAAGCAGCACTAGAGTGTACTCATCCAGGATATGGAACCAGCGTGATAATAGGAGTAGCTCCCCAGGATGCAAAGATCACATTTGATCCTCTTCTGCTTCTCACAGGACGCACATGGAAAGGCAGTATATATGGAGGTACATTTTACTATAAGACACCTATTTGTCATTGTTTTGCACTGTATTAAATGACAGGAATACTTTGAAGGTTTCAAAAAGGTGCTGGTACTTCAGCACTGATTCCTTTGTAATAAGAAGTATAAACTAATTCAACAAGCTCATTGGCCCTGGCAAGACTGTCTACATAAGGCAAAAATCCCCTACAACCCGGGGACGCAAGGATTGTCATTTAAAGCATAAGAAAGCACTACGTAAAAGAGATGGTAGAGAACAAAATGCATTATTGGTTCTTTAGCAAGATTACACCAAACAGGCATCGGTTCTTCATTTGTTGATTGGTTTTATGGCCATATATAGTCCCTTGAAAGAGTATTCATATCCCTTGAAATTTTCCACATTTTGTCACCATTTTGTCACCACGTTACAACCAAAAATGTAAATATATTTTATTGGGATTTTATGTGATAGACCAACACAAAGTGGGACATAATTGTGAAGTGGAAGTAAAATGATAAATGGCTTTCAACACATTTTTTACAAATAAATATGTGAAAAGTGTGGTGTGCATTTGTATTCAGCCCAATACATTGTAGAACCACCGTTTGCTGCAATTAAAGCTGCAGTTTTTTTTGGGTATGTCTCTACCAGCTTTGCACATCTAGATATTTAACTTTTTGTGCATTCTTCTTTGCAAAATAGCTCAAGCTCAGATTGGATGGAGAGTGTCTGTGAACAGAAATTTTTAAGTCTTGCTACAGATTCTCAATTGTATTTAGGTTTGGACTTTGACTGGGCCATTCTAACACATGAATTTGCTTTGATCTAAACCATATGGCTTTACTCTGGATTTATGTTTAGGGTCATTGTCCCTATGGAAGGTGAACCTCCGTCCCAGTCTCAAGTCTTTTGAAGACTCTAATGCCCCATACACACGGTCGGACATTCTGACCACAAAATCCGTTGGTTATTTTCTAACGGATTTTGTCCGAAACTGGTGTTGCCCACACACGGTTGGACAAAGTTGTCGGAAAATCCGAACATTCTGAACGAGGTGACGTACAACACGTACGACGGGACTACATAGAGGCCAGTAGCCAATAGCTTTTGTCTCCAAATTTCTTCTGAGCATGCGTGACACTTTGTCCATCGGACTAGGCTACACACGATCGGAATTGAAGTGATCGGACCATGTTGCTGGAAAATTTGAGATCCAGCTCTCAAACTTTGTGCGTCGGATATTCCGACGGAAAAAGTCAGATGGAGCCCACACATGGTCGGATTTTCTAACAACTTTGTCCGACCGTGTGTGGGCAACACCAGTTTCGGACAAAATCCATCGGAAAATATCTGATGGATTTTGTGGTCGGAATGTCCGACCTTGTGTACGGGGCATATGATTGCCCTGTATTTTGCTCCATCCATCTTCCCATCAACTCTGAGCAGCTTCCCCCGTTCTTTGTGAAGAAAAGCATCCCCACAACATGATGCTGCCACCACCATGTTATACAGTGGGGATGGTGTGTTCAGGGTGATGTGCAGAGTTAGTTTTCTGCCACATAGCGTTTTGCTTTTAGGCCAAAAAGTTTATTTTGGTTTCATCTGACCAGAGCACCTTCTTCCACATGTTTGCTGTGTCCCCCACATGGCTTCTTGCAAAATGCAAACGGGACTTCTTATGGCTTTCTTTCAACAATGGCTTTCTTCTTGCCACTCTTCCATAAAGGCCAGATTTGTGTAGTGCACGACTAATAGTTGTCCTGTGGACAGATTCTCCCACCTAAGCTGTGAATATCTGTAGCGCCTCCAGAGTTACCATTGGCTGCTTCTCGGATTAATGCTCTCCTTGCCCGGACTGTCATTTTAGGTGGACGTCCATGTCTTGGTAGGTTTGCAGTTGTGCCATACTTTTTCCATTTTCGGATGATGGATTGAACAGTGCTCTGTGAGATGTTCAAAGATTGGGTTATTTTTTTATAACCTAACTTAAAAGGTTTGCTTTTTACTACATTTCTGTCTCAGTCTGATTCATGGTTCCTGACAGCAGGCGAAGGCCATGAATTCAAAAGATGCAGGCAATCCACCGAGTGGTAATATTTTTTCCAGATTGAATGAGCAGGACCACCGCATAGATCAGTTTGCTATAGTGTTACAGATGCTCCTGATTTGCACTGCTCACCTGGATCCTCACATACAATTGATTATTGACTCCCGTAGGTTCCGTGGGAGCATACAGTACCTTGTTCATTGGGAGGGTATGGTCCAGAGGAACACTCTTGGGTCTAATTCTTGGATGTACATGCTCCTGCCCTCCTCCATGCTTTCCATAGATGTTTTCCCCTCAAACCTGGTACCCCTATGAGGGGAAGGGTCATTGAGGAGGGGGTACTGTCAGGGCTGAGCTCTTAGCAGCTCTCTTCTCTATGCTCAGGCTGTTTAGCTGATGGATAATTGTCAGTCGGTTATCATTATCTGCTTGTTAATCTTGCCTATAGCTAGCCCCTTCTAGCTATTTAAACTGCCTTGTTCATTCCTTTCTTGCCTTTGCCTGGTCAAATTATCTGGAGTTTCTCTGCTGTGTTCCTGTGAAAGACTTTGCCCGGCTGACATTCCTTCTGGTTCCTGATCCTGTTCTTCTGCCTCTGACTATGCTAATCTTTGGTTTCCTGATTAATGGCTTGTCTGACCACCCACTTTGGCTTCTGATCCCTGGCTTATGTTTTGATTACGTTTACTGATCTGTACCATTTTTTTACCATTACATTAAATTGTGTGATTTTTACTGTATTTCTGATTCATGGTTCCTGGCAGTATGTCATTATTGTTTTTTAATAGTTGTTTATTCTTCCCCGTTTTTAAAACCCATAGTTTCTATTTAATACTTTTTAAACTTTTTATATTATTTTTACATTTATATGAATTTCTGTCCTGATAAACAGGCCCTTGAAACACATTGGCTTTCGGTGTGAACTTATTAAAGAACCAATAAAAAGTTTTGAACTCTCTTGTCTCTTCGGTGTGGTACACCTGTTATATTGTTATGCAATAAGAAATGTGTTACAAACATATTTAAAAGTATTAGATAATAGCAGTTCGTAAATTGTGGGGTGCATTCATCTTTGGGCACTGTGGCACTATAAGAAGCAGGGCTGTGTAGTTGGATGCCACATGTAGAGTTTCCACACGCCCAGTTTAAGCCCTTACTTTACATCCTGCTTCCTGCAGCTAGAGATACATAACTCCTGCAGGTCTGAACTGCCAGGGACATGGGTACTCCCACTTCCTATGCCTTTTGTGTGAGCACCAATCAGTCTGGTAGATACTTTAATGGAGACACAAGGGAGGGTTCCCTTGCTGATTCAAAGCTGTGCAATGTGATGAGGCCAGTTGTAGCAGGGGTAGATATTGAAATTAATAAAGAAGATGGTCTCAAACTAGTAAATCACCTATTTAGATGGTAATCCACCTCCTGTTTGCCTTTTTGCAGTTTTAAGTCCCATCAATTAATACTGGATGACTAATTGTTTCCTAATTATGCAAGATTCATATATATATATACAGTATCTCACAAAAGTGAGTATTTTTTGTAAATATTTTTAATTACCTTTTCATGTGACAACACTGAAGAAATTACACTTTGCTACAATGTAAAATAGTGAGTGTACAGCTTGTATAATAGTGTAAATTTGCTGTCCACTCAAAATAACGCAATACACAGCATTAATGTCTAACCCGCTGGCAACAAATATGAGTACACACCTAAGTGAAAATGTCAAAATTTTGCCATTTTCCCTCCCCTGTGTAATGTGATTCGTTAGTGTTACAAGGTCTCAGGTGTGAATGGGGAAAGCAGATGTGTTATATTTGACGTTATCACTCTCAGCCCCCGTACACGTGATCGGAAATTCCGACCACAAAATCTGTCGGATTTTTTCCGACGGATTTTGTCCCACACTGGTGTTGCATACACACGGTCAGACAAAGTTGATGGAAAATCTGATCATTCTGAACGTTGTGACGTTCGTTGCGTACGACAGAACTATGTAGAGGCTAGTAGCCAATAGCTTTGGTCTCGTAATTTGATCTGAGCATGCATGGCACTTTGTCCGTCAGAATTCTCTACACACGATCAGAAAAGGTCCGATCGGACTTTGTTGTCGGAAAATTTGAGAGCAGGATCTCAAATTTTTTCCGGCGGAAATTCCGACGGAAAAAGTCCGATGGAGCCCACACACGGCCAGATTTTCCGACAACATGGTCCGATCGGACATTTTCCATAGGAATTGCCGACCGTGTGTACGGGGCATCACTCTGTCATACTGGTCACTGGAAGTTCAACATGGCACCTCATGTCACATGAAAAGTTATAATTAAAATATTTACAAAAATGTGTGGGGTGTACTCACTTTTGTGAGATGCTATATTTACTGTATGTGTATATATATATACATATATATATATTAGAGCTATCGGCAAACCTGTAGAAATTGTTTAAACGTCGCCTATGGAGATTTTTAAGGGTAAAAGTTTGTTTCCATTCCACGAGCAGGCGCAATTTTGAAGTGTGACATGTTGGGTATCAATTTACCCAGCGTAACATTATCTTTCACAATATAAAAAAAATTGGGCTAACTTTACTGCTGTCTTATTTTTTAAGTCAAAAAAGTGTATTCTTTCCAAAAAAGTGCGCTTTTAAGACCGCTGCGCAAATAAGGTGTGACATAAAGTATTGCAACAACCGCCATTTTATTCACTAGGGTATTAGAAATATATATATATAATGTTTGGGGGGTCTAAGTAATTTTCTAGCAAAAAAAAAGATTTTAACTTGTAAACACAGAGTCTGAAAAATAGGCCTGGTCCTTAATTGGTTAAATATAATTTTACCGATAAGAAGAGAAAAATGGTGCAGCAAACATTTACAGAAAATATATTACAAAACATACATAAGCAACAGTAAACTAAAAGGGTTTAAACATGAATGTAATCAGTCTGGTTTTTGGTTTAGTGCGGAGTTTGGATCACTTGCTGAGTAAGGCCAATCTGGTCAGCAAGATGGTAGTTGCCATGGTAAAAACCAGAGCCAGAACTGCCAATTGCAACAGCTTTTCTTGTCAATGGAGAGGGTGTTGCAGAACTAACTCAACAAAACAGACACATCATTAATGCTAATTATACTGAATACATTTATATTTCCATAACGCAACAATCTGACAAAATCTTGTCACAATCGGACAACCAGCATATTTTTCATAGAATGAAGTACTATTTCTTAGATACTGAATATAATATATATGAATATAATATATATGAATATAATATATATGAATATAATATATATGAATATAATATAGCTCTTATGTATATTTCTCTTAAGAGGTCTTATTTGTCTCCTGGACCTTTGGAACTGATTGGAAACTGCTTATCCATGAAAACGGTATTAAAGCGGGAATTCCGCCGTTTTTTTTTATTTTTTAAAGTTAGCAGCTACAAATACTGCAGCTGCTGGCTTTTAAAATATGGACACTTACCAGTCCAGTGCGCCCGCGATGTCGGCACCCAAAGCCGATCTGTTGATCGGCTCTCGGGTGCTGCCGCCGCCATCTTCGGTATGGGAATCAGGAAGTGAAGCCTTGTGGCTTCACTTCCCGGTTCCCTACTGCGCATGCGCGAGTCACGCTGCGCAATAAGGACGGTCCCTGCTGTCTCTGGGATCCGTGTGTTTCCCAGCAGGCAGCGGGGGCCCCGCAGGAAGTGGCGTAAATACACGCAGATTCTGCGGATATCTATGCCCGGAAGTGGGTGCAGATACCTGTATTATACAGGCATCTGTACCCCCTCCCCCCTGAAAGGTGCCAATTGTGGCACCGGAGGGGGGAGGGTTCCGATGAGCGGAAGTTACACTTTAGGGTGGAACTCCGCTTTAAATCCAAAACCACAAATGTAATATATTGAAATTTAGAAATCATTAGATGTGGTGGTTACATTTGTTTTCTTTTTTAGGCTTCTTTCCTTCTGTTTTCACCTGGTGATCTGGCCAGTAACACACTTCCTGTATTAGAGTGCCCCTATTCACCTTTGGACAGCAACAATGCCAGTCTGGGGGAAGGGTAGTGTTATATAGACTAGTAGATTGAAACACACTAACAAATTGAAGCCAAATCCAAGCTAATACTTTATAAGCAGTTACAGCAACAGTTTTTTTCCTTTTGGGATCAAGGTTTCACATAAATACATAAAAACTGATCACTGTAAGCACTCCTGTAAGTGTTAAATGGTTTGTCTCATCCCTGTAACTGATGCGCCTGCTAAAGAGCTTGTTGTTTTGAAAAAAAAAACAGACTTACTGGCCAGATTACCGGGTGAAAATATAAGAAAAAAAGCCTAAAAAAATGAAGCCATCAAATCTAAAAATTGGTAGGCTGTTTGTTTTTGGGTTTAATATCACTTTAAGGCAGGGGTGCCCAACCTTTTGAAGAGCGAGGGCCACTTAAGCGACTTGGTAACCGGTCACGGGCCACAATGATCGGAGCGGGTGGATGACATGTCTGTGTCCACTCTGCATTTGGAGAGCGGACACGGACGCAGCCCACAATACTTTTTAGTGGATCATATTGGAGGTAGAACACAAATCGCTTTATGTCTGCCACTACTTAGAGGTGAATGGAGGGTCCAATTGGTCGGACTGTTGGGCTGACCGTGTGAAAGGGGCCCGAGGCTGCTTTCACACTGATGCGCTACGGTTTACCCGCACCACGTGTGCAACGCAGGAGGTCGCGGGCCACATCAGAGGGCTCCGCGGGCCACTGGTTGGGCACCCCTGCTTTAAGGTAATCACTTTTTATTTAGAAAACTCCACTAAGGTAGGGCTTTGGCTATAAATTAGAGCTAAGAGCTTGGGATGTATGGAAATTCAGTTAGGCTGCTTTCACACTGGGGCGGTTTTCAGGCGGTACAGCGCTAAAAATAGCGCCTGTACACCGCCTGAAAAAAAACGGCCCCATTCACTCCAGTGTGAAAGCCGGCGGGCTTTCACACTGGAGCGGTGCGCTAGCAGGACCGCAACAAAAGTCCTGCTAGCAGCATCTTTGGAGCGGTGAAGGAGCGGTGTATTTACCGCTCCTATACCGCTCCTTCCCATTGAAATCAATGGGAAACCGCGGGGATACCGCCCGCAAACCGCCGCTGCAGCGGCGCTTTGCGGAGGTTTTTAACCCTTTTGCGGCCGCTAGCGGGGGTTAAAACCACCCCGCTAGCGGCCGCATACCGCGGGTAAAACGATGGTAAAGCAGCGCTAAATATAGCGCTGCTTTACCGTCGCCGCCCCACACCGCCCCAGTGTGAAAGCAGCCTTAAGGTAAAAACCAGACTCACCGATGTTCACTGCTCACTGTTTACAGCAGACCATTTACAACAGGGCCTTATTAGGAGTCTAGGAATCGGCTAGAGCAGGGATCCTCAAACTACGGCCCTCCAGCTGTTGCGGAACTACACATCCCATGAGGCATTGTAAAACTCTGACATTCACAGACATGACTAGGCATGATGGGAATTGTAGTTCCTGAACAACTGGAGGGCCATAGTTTGAAGACCCATGGGCTAGAGGCAGTTTATGATACGTCTGCATTTATTTAACATTCCTTGCTGTTTGTCATATGTGTCTTAAGCTGGGCTGTGTTTGATCAAACGTGTCACATTTCACGAATGCCTGGCACAGACATGAGATTAAAATCTGACCGTATTTGTTACCAGCTTGTGTATTCTGGGAAAAAAACTAAAGTGAGACAGTGTTTGATTCTACTGCTCTTATTCTCTCCTCATAGTTTGGGGTACATCAGACCTCACTATGATCACGGGTGGGGTGGGGGAAATCAAAACTTTCCCAAAGTGAGGGGGAGCATAACTAATTCTGGGTTATAATAATAATTTGAATTTTTGTCTTACAACTTTTTTAAAACAATGATCTTACATAAATTATGATGCAGTGCTGATTTACCATTGTTACATTTATGAAAATAGTATGAAAATTGTATCAAACAAAATTCCATACTACTCCATATATTGCAAGAATATCTGTAATCTAGATTTCCGAGCCCAACCCGTTTATGTTCCAGAAATATTGCAAGCACTGTTTTCCTTATATACTTAATATAAATGAATTGCAGAACTTAGTATTATGTTCTATGCTAAACACATTAAAGCGGTACTTTTTACCTTAATGCATCCCCCTGCCTCTACCAAAAAAAAAAAAATGTGATCGCTTTAATATAACGTTAAATAAATTAAACATAGTAGATACTATTTATTCCCATCAAAAGAGCTTGAATTCAACTTTGTTACTTTTACAAGTTTTGGACTTGAAGTCCGAGTTCAGGAGTGATAAAGTGTAGTTGACCTTTTATTACACCGAATTTCAATAATTACCTCTTTTAACCTCTATGGAAACATTATGTTTTTTTTTAAAAAATGGCAAGATGGCTTCTAAGTTGACCTTTAAAACTATCAGTATTTGTGGACATTGGCAAACTTCCGCTATAATAAGGCTTTCCACATATTAAAAATGTTGCCAAAAGCTAATCCCAGTCTAAAAATTAACCAGAAGAAATAACTAACTCTTTATCTAAATGATTGTATAATGACGCTGTTCTAGGCTACATTTACTTTTCTAAATGCACAATCTAGTTACTTTTATTCTTGCTCTACGTAATCCTAAATCGGTAGGGTAGCATTTAAGGCTACTTTCACAATGGGGCCGCGTTAGTGGTAAAGTGCCGCTATACCGTTGTTTTAGGGGCCCTTTTTGGGCGCTAGCAGAGCGCTTTTTACCCCCGCTAGTGGCTGAAGAAAAGGTTAAAACCGCCTGTGTTGCGTCACTTCTGAAGTTCTTTTCAGGTGCTTCTGAAGCACTGCCCATGCATTCTAAAGATGATGCTTGCAGGACTTTTTGTAACTTCCCACAAGCGCACCACCCCTGGGGTGCCATGGGAGGCGCCTGAAATGTCTGAAAAAAACGCCTTTAGTGTGAAAGTAGCCATACTGAATATCGTAGCTGTGTTATAGATGCACATAGAAAGCTCCCCTATCCTTCACAATATATATACAGTATATATATATATATATATATATATATATATATATATATATATATATATATATATATATATATACCGGTGCCCCCGTGGGGTCGATGCGTGTTTCAGCTCCACGCATCACCCTGCTGGTCAGACATCAATTTTAGGCACACGTTCTCCAGTCAATGAACAGTCTCTTGCTTGTTTTTGTTGTTTTTATTAGGGGATTAAACTTGGATGGGGAAAGGATGAATCTTGCTTAATGGAAATAAAGTTGGTTGAAATCTAAATTGACAGTCTCTTCTGCTTCACATCTCCTCCAACACACTACTTGAGATCATTTGCTTTCTCTACTTCACAATCCTAGATTCCGGTTTCCCATTAGCACATGGTTAGGCTTCACTCTGAATAAGTCAGTTGAATAATAGCCATTCGCTGGCAGGGGTCTGCAGTCCCCTTTGGTGTAGCAACCAATAGCCATGAAAAAAAGGACGTTTGTGCTAACTGAAACTTGGTGGACTACTGATCCCAGAAAGTCATGTGCAAATCCTGCCAACCCTCCTGGTCACAGCAACTTGACTTCGACAACACCACAGTCTCTCCTTCTGGCTTCACATCCAACTCCTGGCATGTCTCTCCCAGAGTTTCTCACTGTGCTTCTCACTCATTGACCCCGGCATGGATCCCTCCTGAATGACTTTCTGACTTTCCTGGCAGTGCTCCCTGCTGTCTTCATCCTGCTCCTGTTCCAGGACACCTCTCAATAACTGGGTAAAGAGAGGCTCCCTCCCAGCTCCCGGCCCGAGGTCACCCCCCCAGAAAGGGGGTCCCCCAAGGGCCACCACAGCCTAACAATCCATCATTCAGTTTTTCCAGCCGACAACTCCTCCCACAGCAGGCTAACTATGAGTATATATAGGAGGCCTGCCCCCTGCCAATCCTAGCTGGGGATTGGTCAGGGCTACTAGATACACTCCATACACTCCATGTCACTCTAACTCTCTGCCCTGCCTCTCTTCCAGAACATTCTCACTGGAAGCAAAGGAGGCGCCAGAGAGCTGAAGCACATGTCAATCACCTGCTGTTACAATAAACCACTCCGCTGCCCCCAGATCAAAAACAAACTGCCTAATTTTACAGGCACTGGCAGTACTAACAAAAACACTACTCTAGCACCTACCTACATTATATATATATATATATATATATATATATATATATATATATATATATATATATATATATATATATATATATATATATATAATTTTAGCAATGGATGAAGTAGGGATGGGTAAGACAAATATTAAAGTACATAGGGGGCATTTAACAATTCTGCATCACAGCTAGACATTTCTAAACAGAAGTAGTGGGGCAGATTTGAGTCAGATTATAAATCAGATCTGTTATATTTAGGCAGCATCATTTATAAATTCCCCATCAGCTGCTCTTAAAGAATAAAAAAATTATAAAAGGTCAGAAGCTACATATACTGTAACTGCTGACATTTAATAAACAGACATTTACCAGTCCAGAAGTCCAGCACTGTCATCACCCGGGCTGGTTCATCGTTGGTCTTTGTGGAAAGCTGTCTGTGAATTCCTGCTCCTTCACAGCCAGCTCCTCACAGTGCATGTGCATTATGCGCTGCACATTTGGACTGGTCCCACAGCCAGGTGGGGAGGAGGTGGCCAAACTTCCAGTCTTCTCACCTAGGCAAGAAGAGCAAAAGTGGAAGCGGATACCTGCCAGAAATAGCCACTTGCTTCCTCCAAAGGTTGTACAGGAGGGAGAAAAGTGGACCTTCATGTTTTAGATGAAGTCACGCTTTAAGTAGCACTGGGGGCGGTTTACTAAAACTGCAGTGTGCAAAATCTGGTGCAGAAACCAATCAGCTTCCAGGTTTTATTATCAAAGCTTAATTGAACAAGTTGAAGTTAGAAGCTGATTGGTTACCATGCACAGATGTACCAGATTCTGAGTGCACTAGTTTTAGTAAATCTCCCCTACTGTAACAGAATGAAAACTTTCCCTGACTACTTCTTCATTGTGCATCTGTTTTGTGTTTGTGTCTCCAGTGGTAAAACCAGACTGGATCAGTCCTAATCTGTGGCAGCTGCCTGCCCAACATTTCAGATGCAGGGGATACAAGTACACATTAAAAACTATTGCATAGTCTTTGTTAATGAGTAACTGCAGTCTGCTCACATAATTTGTAATAAAAACATCTTTGCCATTATGAAGCTTCCCTCCAAGCACTTTGCATATTATTTTATATATACTGTAATTCTGTACTTGCCAAATATGCTGCAGAACTCTCCCTCCACTGAGTCTGGTTGCAACCATTTTAACTGTGGGCAACTGAAGCTGCTGCAAGTTCACTTCCTGGATTTACACAGACACACAGAGGCACACCTCCAGCTCTGCAGATTTCATTGGCCCTCTTATGACTCACCCCCTCCCTTCCTGGAAAACTCTCACAAGAGTGAGAGAGAGAGAGATGTGCATGATGTCATAAGCCTAGGCTTTTTACCAGACAAGAAACAGGAAGTGGGCTATAAAAGTTATTTACTAGCAGAACAAAAAAAAATGTTTAACAATCCAAAGTTAAAACAACAAGGGCAGAAGATTTAATAGATGGAAAGATTAAAAAAATGACTGAAGGTCCGCTTTAACTGACATATTTGCGGCTAAATTTGTGATTTGTTTGATAAATGTCTCCTTATAGTGTGGTATGGTACAACAACCAAAGTACACTTGCAGCACACATACAGGTTTGGGGAACTGGAATTTAGAGACCACAGTCCTTACTCAGACATTTTCATGTGCAGCAACTGTCATAGCAAATAGTGCATTGAATATGGTATATAGCAATTCTTCATATATATATATATATATATATATATATATATATATATATACAGTATATATGTTCCTAATGTATTTTTACATGTGTGTATGTTTTGTATCTAATTGAGCCAAACTTAACTAGTCTGACTCTTTTCAGGTTTTAAAAGTTTGGACTCAGTGCCTCAGTTATTTTCTGACTACATGGCAGGCAAATTTGACCTCGATGGTTTAGTGACCCATACTTTGCCTTTTACCCAAATAAATGAAGGGTTTGAACTTCTGAGAGCTGGAAAAAGGTTGGTATTAGTAATAATAAATGCAATTCTTTTTAATGTGCTGTCTGTTTAGGGTGTAGCGTCCATTAACATAGAGAAGAATGCATACTGAGCATTGAACAAGAGAAGTGGCGATATGCATGCAAACAAACCACTGACTATAAAATGAATCGTCTAAATATGAGATTAACACCCATGTACTAAAACAAACTTCAGAACCATATGTAGAAATACATTCACAGTAGACAATACATTCCATAATTTACCATTGCCAGCAAATATGTATTTGTGCCAATTTATTTACAACATATTAGGAAAGTACTATGGTGCACCAACACCTCCATCCTGTAGTCTATCAGTCCCTAGATTCATCCTTCCTTGTTTACCAATTGCTTTCAGTTTGCTATACTGCTGCTACGTGATAGAAAAATTCTCAGGACAGGTCAGACGCACAACTCACCCAGCCTCCATAATGTCTTTATCCAGCTCTTTGGCAGCAGCACTGGTATTTACTACCAGGCACCATGTGGACAAAGTCATCCAATAGGATCCTGGCCATGGTTCCAATGGTTCTCAATTCCCATCCTAATTCTGCTGTTTGAGCCTGTTTAGCCATGATCAGGATGGAAGTATGAGGTTTTGGTAAAGAGGCTGTCAAATGTTGGTTGGCTTTGCTCCAATATAAGCATATCCACTTGGACCAATTACATCTTTACTACCTGTATATTCTTTTCTTATTTAAAGAGGTTCTTCAGTCTGCCAAAATCATTTTTTTAAGTCAGTGTCTCTATCTCAGGAGGCTGCGGATGGGGGGTTGATGGGACTGGGACTTCCAGTGGAATTGCCTAGAGAGAATTCAAGCAGAAATGGGAGCCTGACAAAACTAGACACCTGTGTGTTCCCCAAGCCCCCACCCTCCCAGATAAAAAGTTTCAAAAATGATAGCGGACAGGATGAGGAGGATATAAATCGGGAATTCCCTTTTGGGTAAAATTTAGCTTTAACGCAACTGGGGAAAGAAAGGAGAAGAGGAATGGAATGCATGATGGCTTAAGTGGCAATAGTAGAAAACACATGCTAGTAGAAATACGATTCTCATTTCCCCATCTGGCCAAACTGTTTTTTTTTTGCTTAAAACAACAGTAAATAAGACTACTTCACTCACTAGCTCTTTCAAGCTATAATACGAGTAGTAAAAAGAATAATGGGGCAGGAGTGAGATTAGCATGCATCACACCATCCACATGATGACCTTACAGTGGATGCTTCTTTAAACTAGATAGATGTCAAATGACATATTCATTCATCTGACCAAAACTCATGATAATATGGCCTGCTTTCCAGTATATAAGATCAGATTATTTAGCATCAGACACCACCTTGAATTATATCTAATAGATACCAAAATAAAAGTTTGGATCATATATAGGAATATACAGTATAAGAAAATTGACTAATATATATATATATATATATATATATATATATATAGCAAAGTAGCAATTGTAGTAAAGTGTCAATTCTTTAGTGTTTTCACATGAAAAGATACAATATAATATTTACAAAAATGTGAGGGGTGTACTCACTTTTGTGAGATACTATATATATATATATATTTTTTTTTTTTTTTTATTATTATTATTATACACTTTTCTAACTTGTTTTTATTTTTTTTAAGCATCCGCACAGTCTTGTTATTCTAAATTGAAGACTTTTCATCGGAGAAATGTCCTTTCGAATGCTTACGCTTGTTTCGCACATATGAAAGAGATGATATTTGCTTTAATGTAATCTGATTTTGCTGATTTGTTCAATGTAATTACTTTGACACAACCCAAAATAAAAGGCTTTTAAAAAGGGTTTCAACATTTTTATTGCCAAAAAGTAACAATTTCCTATTCACAAAACAAAAATGCGCAACACAGTGATTACTAATAATTGGAGTGCCTTTGGATAAGAAAAAATTAAGTTTCAAGCAGAAACAGAAAAAGGTATGTTATATACTGTATACAGTAGTTAGTCTGGTTGAAAAAAGACCATCTAGTTCAATCAATAAAGGCATCAATTAGAAAATTTTGCTTCCAAAATTACCTATATTCCGATCAGTCTTTCCTTGGCCAACTGAATATTATTTAAGTCCATCCCAGGGATATCCCTTTCGCATATGAGACTTATCCACACTATATGTGTAACTATACTTTGGCTAATAGAAAGTGCTCTTCAACTGATAAAGAGAATAAATACAGCCTCATGGAAAAAAATATTCCATACACTACATAATTCTACACAATTCTATGATAGAAAATGTGATTCTTGGTTTAAACATTCTGAAATTCTACTTCAACAGTTAGACAATTACTAACATATACTAAAAACAATGTTCTTTTTTGCCATAATGACAACTATCTCGCTTTAATTTTCCTTAGCATATTGCTTTAATGAAAAAATGAAGGTTGGTCAATTTATATGGATAAACTTGCTGTATTACTTTATAAATGTTATGTATCTAAAAAAAAAAGAAATGTCTTTGTATAATGTAGTATTAGCCCTATTTTGCAGAAGGCCCCGCTCAGAGTAAAACACTTTATTTTGAAAATATAATAAAACCTTGGTTTGAGAGTAACTTGGTTTGAGAGCGTTTTGGTTTTGCAAGACAAGCAAAATTTTTTACTACATTTTGACTTGATATACAAGCGATGTCTTGATATACAAGTAGCATCATGTCACAACTGAGTATAAAAGAGAAGAGAGGTGCCTCTATTGCCTCGTACACACGTACGGACTTTTCCCGGCGGACCTAAGTCCAGCGGACAATCCGCTGGACTTTCCAGCTGGGTACGCTGGACTAAAAAGCGAACGGACTTGACCACACACGATCACGCAAAAAGTCCGGCGGTTCACGCGATGACGTACGCACGTACGACGGGACTAGAAAAAGGAAGCTCGAGATCCCAAACGACACCCTTTGGGCACCGTCAGCTGATCTCGTGTGTATCGCGTGTTAGTTGACGTTTGGTTAGAGACGATTCGCGCTTCTCAGACTTCTGCTTAATTCGCTCGCTTCTGCCGTTCAGTTTGTGCTTGTGAGGTTTGTATCTGGCTTTCAGTGCGTGTGGATCAGTTCCTACCTGTTCTCAGGCCGTTCTGGTCCGCTCGTTCCTGTTTTTCAGGTCGTTCTTCATAGGCCTTGCTGTTCTTCAGTGCGTTCGGTTAAGTTGTTTGTTTGATCAGCCGACCGTTTTGAAGCCATGGAGTGTGGACGTACTCGGGAACGAGTTCGTGCTGTGCAGGGGCTCGGTGTTGCGGTTAACACCTTGGCACGAGCCCAGTCCATGAACAGGGTGAGGAGGAGTTCATGGACCAAGAATTGGTTGCGCCAGCGTGACCAATTCTCGCATATGCCTTTGCTCCGTGAGATCCGTGAGAATAATCCTGATGATTTCAGGAATTATCTCCGGATGACGGACCCCATTTTTCACCGTCTGTTGGCTTTGCTGTCCCCTTATATTACCAGGCAGAATACCTGCATGCGGCAAGCCATCAGTGCGGAGCAGAGGCTAGTCGCCACGTTGCGTTACTTGGCGACGGGGAGAAGCTTGCAGGACCTCAAGTTCACGACAGGCATCTCCCCCCAGGCTCTGGGGCTCATTATTCCAGAGACCTGTTCTGCCATTATCCACGTCCTGCAGGAGGAATACATTAAGGTAAGTCTTCTCTTTTAAAATTACCTATGTCTTGTATGTTTGCTAATGTAGTGCATCAATGTCATCATTAGCTAATTACCATGATAGGACTATTCTATGAATGTCCCCTATTCCTTTTTTGTTTTTTTTGTCTAGTATTTTATGGTTGACTTATCGAAATAGCTTTAAGAATGTATTATTTAGTGGGTCACATGCATATTTCCTTGCACCAACCTCCCCAGCATGGAATCTTGGCCCCCTAAACACCCCTAGCCTAGTCACTTTCTTTGGTTAAAAATGTATATTACCAGCTCCATTGCACTGCTTTACTCACCCCCCCTTTCACCCCCCTTGCCCCTCACCCCTTTCACCCCCCTTGACCCTCACCCCTTTCACCCCCCTTGACCCTCATTTTTAAATTGATTGCATGTGGATTTGGTCAGCTTGTAATTAACCCCCCCCCCCACACACACCCCTTTAATTAATTGCATGTGGTTTTGGTCAGCTTGTAATTAACCCACCCCCCACACACACCCCTTTAATTAATTGCATGTGGTTTTGGTCAGCTTGTAATTAACCCACCCCCCACACACACCCCTTTAATTAATTGCATGTGGTTTTGGTCAGCTTGTAATTAACCCACACCCCACACACACCCCTTTAATTAATTGCATGTGGTTTTGGTCAGCTTGTAATTAACCCACCCCCCACACACACCCCTTTAATTAATTGCATGTGGTTTTGGTCAGCTTGTAATTAACCCACCCCCCACACACACCCCTTTAATTAATTGCATGTGGTTTTGGTCAGCTTGTAATTAACCCACCCCCCACACACACCCCTTTAATTAATTGCATGTGGTTTTGGTCAGCTTGTAATTAACCCACCCCCCACACACACCCCTTTAATTAATTGCATGTGGTTTTGGTCAGCTTGTAATTAACCCACCCCCCCACACACACCCCTTTAATTAATTGCATGTGGTTTTGGTCAGCTTGTAATTAACCCACCCCCCACACACACACCCCTTTAATTAATTGCATGTGGTTTTGGTCAGCTTGTAATTAACCCACCCCCCACACACACCCCTTTAATTAATTGCATGTGGTTTTGGTCAGCTTGTAATTAACCCACCCCCCACACACACCCCTTTAATTAATTGCATGTGGTTTTGGTCAGCTTGTAATTAACCCACCCCCCACACACACCCCTTTAATTAATTGCATGTGGTTTTGGTCAGCTTGTAATTAATCCACCCCCCACACACACCCCTTTAATTAATTGCATGTGGTTTTGGTCAGCTTGTAATTAACCCACCCCCCACACACACCCCTTTAATTAAATGCATGTGGTTTTGGTGAGCTTGTAATTAACCCACCCCCCACACACACCCCTTTAATTAATTGCATGTGGTTTTGGTCAGCTTGTAATTAACCCACCCCCCACACACACCCCTTTAATTAATTGCATGTGGTTTTGGTCAGCTTGTAATTAACCCACCCCCCACACACACCCCTTTAATTAATTGCATGTGGTTTTGGTCAGCTTGTAATTAACCCACCCCCCACACACACCCCTTTAATTAATTGCATGTGTATTGTGTGACCTTACAATTAATTACTCCCCACCCACATCCCCATTATTATCTTCTCTGGGCCATCAGAGGGGTCATCAATCAGAGATTTGTCCCTTATCCTTAATCTTTTGGCTTTATTTCAAGGACTTACAAAATAAATACATATGTTCTTCCAAATTGTTTGTTAATTTGTTGCATTTAGTTTGGTGTTTTGCCTGGTTTTTAATTCGAATTGTATCTTTCTGTTTGACTTCACAGTGTCCTTCCACGCCACAGGAATGGCAGACTGTGGCTTCCCAGTTTGCTGCCCGTTGGGACTTTCCCAACTGCGGAGGGGCGATTGACGGCAAACATGTGCGAATTGTGCCCCCACCCCATTCGGGGTCTTACTATTGGAATTATAAGGGGTTCCATAGTATAGTGTTGATGGCGGTGGTGTCGGCACAATATGACTTTCTGTATGTGGATGTGGGGAAAAACGGCCGGATGTCGGACGGAGGAGTCTTCAACCACACGGAGTTCGGTCATTGTCTCCAGACTGGTGGCCTGGAGCTGCCACCAGATGAAGATAATGTGGAGGGACTCCCGTTCGTTTTCATTGCCGACGAGGCGTTCGGTCTGGGTGACCACCTGATGAGGCCATTTCCCCAACGATCCCTCACCCCTGAGAGGAGGATTTTTAATTATCGGTTGGCCAGAGCAAGAAGGGTTGTGGAAAATGCCTTTGGTATTATGGCCAACCGTTTCAGATTGCTCCTTACATCCATACATCTGGCAGAGTACAAACTGAATACTATTATTCTTGCATGCTGTGTCATGCACAATTATTTACGCAAACATTCGGGAACCTACTCATTACCAATCGGGCCTGAGGCCGGAGTGGAAGGCGACATGACAGGGCTGGATACTCGCCGTCTTGGTTTGGCCCCACAATCAGCCCAGCAAGTGCGGGACCGTTATTTACATTATTTTAATGGTAGGGGGGCCATTGCAATGGCAGCAGACCCTTAAACCATCTTTTTTTTTTAGAAAGAATAAATACAGTTATTTATGTTTGAAAGATTGGTATTTTCGTATTGTTTTGCTTTTAATTTTGCCTGTTTTATATGTTGTCCTAGTGCACTTCTTAATAGTGGCAAACTTGGTTTGCGTTTAGTAAATAAGCCCCTTTGTCAATGAACCACAACATGTTTTGGTCAAACTGGTAGTATTTAAAAAGAAGAAGCCACACATTGTTTAATTTGTGCAAAAATTTTTTTTTTTTTTATAGTGCACATCCAAACCTTTTTTTTTTTTTTTTTTTTGTTTTTTTTTTTTTTTTTTTTTGGTATTTTTTGTTAATATGTATTTTTTTTTTTTTTTTTTTTTTTTTTTTAACAACATTTTTTTTTTTTTTTTGTTATATTTTTAAAAATGTTTTGGTCTTTTTCTCACAACATATTTTTTTTTTTTTTTGTGATTTATTTTTTTAAACAAACATAAAAACATGTTTTAAAATGGTAAAAAATTTTGGGTTAGCATTTGAAAATATTTACACAATGTAAAAGTCGAGAACTTACAAAGTTCAACAGGTAACCCATGAACAGTAGAAGCCAAATTTAGAATATGCACACTAATTTAACAGGAAAATGGGTAATGTCAACATGTGCTATGTTCCATCATGGGGAATCAATGGACGTGTTTTGTGTGTGAAACCCCTTCCCTCTCACCTACTAGCATTAGGGGTTGCAAACACCAAATGCGTGCATTGAGATCCCCTGATGGCACATAGCACATGTTGACAAACCGTGTGCATATTAAAAATTTGGCCTCTAAAATTTGTAAAAAATAGCGCATCAAAAGGGGAATGAAGGACATGATTGATGTTAAGAAATGGAAAAGGGGTCTTTAGATTCTCCCCAAAACATCAATCATGTCCTTCATTCCCTGCTGCATGGTGGCCATCTCCTTCTGCATATTTTCCAGCTGCAGATTCCAGGCCATGATCTGGCCAATAAGCCTGTGGGCACTGTCTGTGGAAAATGGCTCCGCAGCTTGTCCTTCCACAAACAGATCAGCATCACCTAAAAGTTGGGTAGATAAAACACAAGAAAAAAAGTGTCAAAAACATGCAAACCTTAATTTATTAGCTCAATCTGTGTTCTGAGACACTCACTTGGTGGGGTGCAGATTTGATCCACTTCAACCACCTGTTCCGCCACATCCACGCGTGGGCTTGGGCTAACTGCCCAATTAGTCTGGTGAGGCCGGGAGGTCCTCGTAGGTTCGGACTGACGTCTGAGTCTTTTGCCCCCTATGGTAATGGAACACAAAAAGGTACACTTTTAATCACACTGATATTTGAGTGCCAAAATAGGATTATTAAACATTGTTTAAAAGTGTTGTCCAATTATTAGCAGTTTGTTAGAAGATCCTACTTGAAGACAGAATTGAAATGTCTATCTAATGAAACTCCAATACTTAAACCGCCCTTCAACCCTAAATTTGAACTTCCGCTCATTGTATCCCTGCACCCCTGTGGTGTCTTATTTGGAACCTTTTAGGGGGAGGGGTTGCAGATACCTGTGTAAGGCAGGTATTTGCACACACATCCGGCCCTAGACTCCCACAGAAGTATGCGCCACATCCCGTCCCACCGTGCTGTCTGCTGGGAGACACAGGGGTCCCCGAGCTCGCGCGGACCAGTCCTATTGCATTGCGCAACTGGCACATGCCCAATAGTGACCCGGGAAGTGAAGCCGCAAAGATTAATTTCATGATTGCAAGATCAGAGATTGTAGCTGCACCATCCAAGGGACAGGTGAGTGTACTTCTTCGAAAAGTCACCACCTACAGTATTTGTAGATGATGAGCATTTTTCGGGAATTGTGAGCTTGACACCCTGCTTAACATATTTATCCCCCCCCCCCCCAAAACAGCTTCTGGAGTCCCTGTGTAAGTTACCCCTAAAACCCTTACTACAGCAGTAATTGTATAGATAGTGACAATAATAAACAACCTTACAACTCCAACAACCCAAAGCCAGGTAAACTGAATAAACGTTATGAAGACAAACTGAACTTTCATCAAATCTGCGCAAGTTTCACGTACGAATGCTAATAACATCTGCGCAAGTTTCACGTACGAATGCTAAGAACATCTGCGCAAGTTTCACGTACGAGTGGTAATAACATCAGCGCAAGTTTCACGTACGAATGCTAAGAACATCTGCGCAAGTTTCACGTACGAGTGGTAATAACATCTGCGCAAGTTTCACGTACGAATGCTAAGAACATCTGCGCAAGTTTCACGTACGAGTGGTAATAACATCAGCACAAGTTTCACGTACGAATGCTAAGAACATCTGCGCAAGTTTCACGTACGAGTGGTAATAACATCTGCGCAAGTTTCACGTACAAATGCTAAGAACATCTGCGCAAGTTTCACGTACGAGTGGTAATAACATCAGCGCAAGTTTCACGTACGAATGCTAAGAACATCTGCGCAAGTTTCACGTACGAGTGGTAATAACATCAGCGCAAGTTTCACGTACGAATGCTAAGAACATCTGCGCAAGTTTCACGTACGAGTGGTAATAACATCAGCGCAAGTTTCACGTACGAATGCTAAGAACATCTGCGCAAGTTTCACGTACGAGTGGTAATAACATCAGCGCAAGTTTCACGTACGAATGCTAAGAACATCTGCGCAAGTTTCACGTACGAGTGGTAATAACATCAGCGCAAGTTTCACGTACGAATGCTAAGAACATCTGCGCAAGTTTCACGTACGAGTGGTAATAACATCAGCGCAAGTTTCACGTACGAATGCTAAGAACATCTGCGCAAGTTTCACGTACGAGTGGTAATAACATCAGCGCAAGTTTCACGTACGAATGCTAAGAACATCTGCGCAAGTTTCACGTACGAGTGGTAATAACATCAGCGCAAGTTTCACGTACGAATGCTAAGAACATCTGCGCAAGTTTCACGTACGAGTGGTAATAACATCAGCGCAAGTTTCACGTACGAATGCTAAGAACATCTGCGCAAGTTTCACGTACGAGTGGTAATAACATCAGCGCAAGTTTCACGTACGAATGCTAAGAACATCTGCGCAAGTTTCACGTACGAGTGGTAATAACATCAGCGCAAGTTTCACGTACGAATGCTAAGAACATCTGCGCAAGTTTCACGTACGAGTGGTAATAACATCAGCGCAAGTTTCACGTACGAATGCTAAGAACATCTGCGCAAGTTTCACGTACGAGTGGTAATAACATCAGCGCAAGTTTCACGTACGAATGCTAAGAACATCTGCGCAAGTTTCACGTACGAGTGGTAATAACATCAGCGCAAGTTTCACGTACGAATGCTAAGAACATCTGCGCAAGTTTCACGTACGAGTGGTAATAACATCAGCGCAAGTTTCACGTACGAATGCTAAGAACATCTGCGCAAGTTTCACGTACGAGTGGTAATAACATCAGCGCAAGTTTCACGTACGAATGCTAAGAACATCTGCGCAAGTTTCACGTACGAGTGGTAATAACATCAGCGCAAGTTTCACGTACGAATGCTAAGAACATCTGCGCAAGTTTCACGTACGAATGGTAATAACATCTGCGCAAGATTAGACATATCAAGTATAACCATAGTATCGCACGTGCTTGACTTACTTTTTTTGATGGCTTTTCGAATTCTCCTGTACTGATCGTGCTCCCTGGATTTGATGTCGGACCATCGCTTGCGCAGTTGATCCTTGCCCCTTCGTACGCCGAATTTCTGCTCCAGGGTGCTGACGATTGTATTGAGAATCTTGTCCTTGCGCAAGTTGGGTCGAGGGTACGGGCCATTTTCCCCGTCGTAATCTTCCCTTTGGAGGATGTCCACCATCTCCACCATCTCTTCAAAGGCCATATTGGTGGCCTTATATCTGCTGCTGGATGCAGATGTGTTCGCTTCTGGGCTTTCCTCCGCGCTACTGGCTGAGAATGTGTCCGCCATCTTCATGAATTTATTCACCCACAATGCAACGAGGGGAAGCGGGGCGGGGAATACTCGTCAGGAGGAACGTCATGGGCGGGCGACGCGGAGGACGCAGGCGGACTTCGACGCGTGCGCAGTGTATATAAGGCTGTTTGAGGGCCCCACGTGTTCCCGAACGGAAGTAGCGAGCGCTCTGTACGAAGGTAAGTGTTTTCTAGGATGCATTACTGTGTTTTATTGGGTTTTGGGCCTGCATTTTTTAAGGATATGTGTGTGTTGCTGCCTGTGTGTAGGGGTTGCTGCCTGTGTGGATGTGTTGCTGCCTGTGTGTAGGGGTTGCTGCCTGTGTGGATGTGTTGCTGCCTGTGTGTAGGGGTTGCTGCCTGTGTGGATGTGTTGCTGCCTGTGTGTAGGGGTTGCTGCCTGTGTGGATGTGTTGCTGCCTGTGTGTAGGGGTTGCTGCCTGTGTGGGTGTGTTGCTGCCTGTGTGTAGGGGTTGCTGCCTGTGTGGGTGTGTTGCTGCCTGTGTGTAGGGGTTGCTGCCTGTGTGGGTGTGTTGCTGCCTGTGTGTGGGTGTGTTGTGTAATGTTTGGTTAGAAAAACTGGATGTGCGTTTTTAGTAACATTTGTGTTTTTGGTCTTTTGTATTGCCATTACTAACAAAACAGAAACAAACATGTCATCAGCCCAGTTTAATCCATTCAAGGACCAGCAGTTCATGTCAGAATTCATTGCGCTGTACAGAAAAAATACCAACCTGTGGCAGCTCAAGAACCCTTTATATGGAAATAGGGATGTCCGGAAGGCAACACTGGGGCCACTTGTGGATTTTGTGAAGACTCAAGTCCCCAACGCAGACACCAAGTATGTTTAAGCCGGAATTTCAAGTTTAAGGCACATGTACAAGCGGGAGCGCAAGAAGATTGAGGAATCAGTCAGATCAGGAGCAGCAGCAGAGATGGTTTATGTACCGAAGCTGTGGTACTACAACCAACTGGCTTTTATAGGTGACCAGATGGAACCCAGGCAATCACTGTCCACTCTTCCCTCCACCCTTCCCTCCACTCTTCCCTCCACTCTTCCCTCCACCCCAGCTGAGGCTTCCACGGAAGGAGAAGACCCCTCCACCTTGGAGCAGGCTGATGCGCCCAGCTGGAGCCAGGTATATATTTAGTAGCCTAAATTGTGATTGTGTGAATATTAATGCTGTAAACGTTAAAATGTGAAACAATTAACACCCTGAACTCAGAATTGTGAAAAAAGCTGCCAAAAATTGCGCACACTTCGAAAAAGTGTTGGTGCAACATATCGATACATATATAGTGTATACATACATCCAGTAGTGGCAAAAAATGCCTTATACAACATTGGTGATCTGCTTGGAAAATGCAGGGGTCCAAATGATAGCCTTTTGGATCTTTTTGAAAATTTATCTGCTCGTTCATAAGTTTACAATTGGATGATTGAGGAGGCCATAAACCAAAAAACAGGTGTTTGATTTTTGTTTTTATTTGCACACAGGATGAGCTGACCCAGGATGATGCCGGGACAAGTGGTATGGAGGAGGAGGACATGACCAGCGAGAGCCAGGAGGTGGCTGGGCCCAGCACGAGCCAGAGTGACAGCCAGACTGTATTAAGAAGTCTACCTCCACCCCTGCCCTTACCCCCAAGAAGGCCCAGGAGGATGACCATTGTTGAGGAGGAATCACTTCAACTTATTCGGAAGGCGAGTGCGATTCTCGAAAGACCCCCCATTCCAGAAGAGGCCTATGCCACCTACTTGGCCAGCAGGTTGCTGGAAATGGAGAAGGGCCAACGGCACCTGTGTGAGGGCCTCATTTTTGAGGCTATTAAGGGGGGTTTGAGGGGTCAATTACGAGAATCCACCCGCCTGACACATGAAGGCCCGACAGCAACTTCTCCTCCTCCTCCTCCTCCTCCTCCTCCTCTTCCTTCTTCTCCTCCTCCTCCTCCTCCTCCTACCACAAGTCAGCCTCCAAGGAAGCGTGCAGGGAAGACTGCAGGGAAGAGTGCAGGGCAGCGTGGTGGGAAGAGTCGGAAGTGATTGCCTGGCTTCAGTCTGGTCTCACAGAAGACACAGGCTGTTGTAGTGCCACAGCTTGGGGACATAGATGTCATCTGCTGCTGTTCCTGGTCTGTCTGATTCCTGGTCAATCTTCTTGTGCTCCCTATATTGGATGAAATGTGCCCAAGCTTAATTTTTGGCTTCACAAACTTGATGTCTGCCGTTGGGGCAAAAAGTCTTCTCAAAATCGCAAAGTGGCTCCAGTGTTGCCTTCCTATTTTGTTTTGCCTTGTTTGTTTAAACCAGAATATATGGTAATTTAATTTTCTGAAAATAATGATATACGTGCTTGTTATTCAAAAACATAGTTTCTTTAGGAGTAGGCAGGTACATGTCTAAACATTCATTTGACAATACAAGTGTAAAGTGCAACTTCAATGGAACTGCAAGTGCAGTCGCTGGAAAGGTGAGGGTTAAGATCTGAATTAAGGGCAAGCTCTGCTGACTCCACAATTGTATCATGTGTAATAACAAATCCTTTTGATAACCAACAAATAATAAAATATATCTAAATAGAGATATATGTACATATATAATATATATATATATATATATATATATATATATATATATATATATATAT